>CM037880.1:164942015-165689515 GCA_021292165.1 Shinisaurus crocodilurus
ATCCCTACTGAAGCAGCTATGCTTTAACATCATGAAACTCTATGTAGTTTCCCCTTTCATTGTGCACCTAATGGGCAAAAGAGCAATGACAATCTGAGAAAGGACCAGATAGCAGAGGCCCACATCATTGCTGAACCATTCACTGCAGATTTTTTTTCCTAGATGAAAAAGGCTGCTTTTTATTAGGTCCCATTCCTGTTTCCATTATTAAACATTCTACTATTCCTCCTACATTTTTGTTCTCTGTATGAGTTTAAGACTTACCTGTAACCTTTCATCACTTTCTGAGGCATTCATTCCTTCATCCGCAGAGATGTAATTGGGCTCATCCGTTGACTAACTATTTAACATGGAACTACACTGGTCAGAAATCACAATCGTAAAACAAAAAAGTAGGGGCCTAATGCAATGTCATTGATTCGCTGTTCCCTCCAAAGATGGGATACAAATTAAAAGCAATAAAGTACCAGTTGCCGTACATGACGTTTCATTTCTGGCAAGCTAGAGAGAGTAATACATTAGCTGCAGGCGGGTACATTAATCTTACTATCTAGCCTTATACGAAATCGTTTAGATAGCAGTGTCTTGTTCTTTATCACATTTTCATTAGGACCTTTCCTGTAAAAATTCTTTGTAAAGCTATAAGGAGGGAAAACATATATGAACATGAAATGTTGGCCATTTCAAAAGGTTTTATTGGCAGGCAGGCAGTTATTTTTCATCCAACATTTCAACGTGCTGCTCTTCTTCTTCTTCCCTGTCAATAACATTCCTTGAGTCTTCACTCTAAAACACCATTGTCTGACTGCAAAAGGAATCACCACAGGTGAAAGACATTTCATATATGGTGAAAAAGAGGAATATGAAGGTTACCTATGTATTTATTATATTTATATTCTGCCATGCATCGAAGGAGCTTGGGACAGTGTAGAAAAGCTCTTAGTTTTTTTTTATAAAGTTGACCAGGCTTTCTTTACATTTGATTACATGATCAAATGACAGATTCTTAAACAAACTGGCCTGCATTCACTGCAGTCTCTTTGTCTAACCAGTGATAATATACTGGGTCTTTATAAAAATTCTAAACATGAACAGACAAACCAGGAGAACCAACACATAAAGGAAATAGAAAAGAGATTGGGGATTCGGAGGTGGGGAGACAGCTCATTTTCTGTCTTTTTCTCCTTCAGCTCATATTCAGACCCAGGAAATAGTCCTTCCTTTGTAATAAGGCAGGGCAACTACAAATGAATATGTTGAAATGAAAATGTTCAGTCTAGTGGAAGAATCATACAGGTCCTAATAAGAAGGAGAGAAGAATTTATCCGTGAAATGTTTGAGATCTGCTGGAACACAGAGTTTTATACTGCATATTGCTTTTATACTGCTCTATCTCATGGCTTCCCTCAAAGAATCCTGGGAATTTTAGTTTGATGTGGGTGCTGATAAAGATCCCTAGGTGACCCATCCCATCATAGAACTTCAGTTACCAGGACTTCCTGGCAAAAGCAATAGCTGTTAAACTATGTTAGTTCTAGTGGCCTAGCTCACAAGGTGAGGGAGGTGGGAATAAGTCATGATAGATTATTTACCTGGCCAGGGTGACCCATGCAACAAGCTACCCTGCAAGCAATCCTACCAAGGGTAATTATGCTAATCCTCCCGGCAAAAGACAGGCACGCACAGAGGAGGGAATCGGCTATGGTGGCTTATTTCCCCCTCTGCGATCATACAAACCTGGTTGTAGTGCAGTTATTCCCAAAGATGACATGGATCTTATGGGAGAGAAGTGAGACTTGCATATAGAGCTGTACAATTGAGCCTCACCGGGGCAGAACGAGGCCAAAATTGGCCCTGCTCATGCCCGGCGAGGCCTTACCTTTTCTTCGGGGCGGCTCATCCACTCCGCTGCGAGACGCCCGCGCGGCCCGATCCGTCCTGCCGCGTCACTTCCGGGACCGGAAATGACGCGACGGAACCCTGTGCAGGCGCGCTGGACCCCTGTGGCGCGTTCTGCGCCTGCGCAGGGTCCCGTCGCCTCTCAGAAGCGACGGACGGGCCGGAGCAGCCCGATCGAGCGGCGCGGCGTGCAGCTCAGAGAATGGAGTCGGGTCGGCGCTGAGCCCGAAAATTGACTCGGAGGCGCCAAGCTGGATTGGATGCATCGCTACCCATACCCTCCAACATTTCACAGATGAAAATAGGGACAACATGTGAATTTGTAAGAGGTATGGTTAAGCAACATGAAGGTGTGATCAAGAGGGTGTGGCCAAGAGTACAGCCACCCATCCCAGGATGCTCTAACCTTTTAAGGGCTCTGACCACTCTGAAGCCACTTTGATCTCCAGACCCATGATGATGATGGTGATTGCTGTTGTTGTCATTATTATTATTGTACCATCAATGTGCATGGTGTTTTACTGAGTATAAGAGAACAGTTCCCTGCCCCAAAGAGCTTACAATCTGAAATGTAATATAGAGGCGACAACAAATGGTAAGAAGGGGTAAAGCGGGGAGGAATATGCCGTTATTTCAGTCAAACAGAACTTTCAGCCTACTGTCTGTCCCCACATTGTTCTGCAGGAAACTACTTGTTTTAAAGATCTCCCTCCCACTTTAAAAAATGGATCCCTCCATAGTGGCTTTGTTCTCATTAGCGGTTTGCCAAAGAAATAATATTTAACATTTAGATATCTGAGTGTGCAAAGTGGTTCACAGTCCACCCTGCAAGATCCTATGTTCTCCACTCAGAAAAAAACATGTGGGCTCTATTGTTCTTTTTTTTTTTTTTTTAATAAAGAACAACAACACTGTGATTGAACAATGATGCCAAAATAGAATGATGATGTTTGTTGCTGCTATTTGAGGTAGTTGGGATTTTTTCTTTTTTTCTCTTGAGGAGAGTGTGTTCTGCTAAAAATTTAAATTTTTAAAATTTCTAATGCATTAAAAAAACATCCAAAATCCCTGCAGAATAATCATAATCATCACTGTAGAGAGCTTTCTACATGGGGTACACAGGTAGAGACAAGTAAAATTTACCACTGCTCTGAAAAGAGAGTAACAGTGCAATCCTATGCAGAAGTAATTCCTATTACGTTCAATGGGACTTACTCACAGGAAAGTGTGTATACATGGGGGGGGGGTCAGTGCTTGCAGGGCAATCCCTTTCTTTTTGTTTTAAAATTGTCAGGATTGGCACAAATTTAACAGGTGACGCTTACCCACCCACTCCACACCCCCAAACACAGAGGATCAGAGAAAAGGGAAACTTTCTTGCTTTTCCTTCTGACACTGTAAACTCACCTGTTAGAGGCAAAATCTGTGTCAATATAAACATAGGAATCATGTCCAGGGCTGCTGGTGCCGCCTCCACCTCCTTTCCAGCACAGGTGCACACACATGCACGCGCACGCACACACACATCCTAGCATCTGTTCCCTCCCTGCTTACTGTTTCTTAAAGGGGACATCTGCAAAATTGCAGCTAAGCACGGGAGAATTCGGGACATTGCACAACAAAGGGAAAAGCTGTGATGGCTTAAGTTAAGGGTAATTGTGAAGCTTCCGGGATATTTGGGGCAGTTGAAGAGTATGGACTTGAAACAGTCCTGGAATGGAAAGGATACAGAGGAAACAAAATGTCCCCCCCCTTTTCTTTTGAATCCCACTTAATGAATGGATTTATTAGAGATGCCATCCTCAGAGGTTGTCCCCCTCCCTCTCTGATTTGTGGTTTGATTTCTTTTATCCACTGCAATAATGAATATAACACTTTTCTTGGATATGACTTAGGCTGCAACCCTAAACACACTAACCCATTGAACGTAAGCCCTATGCAGGTGGTCAGAATCCAAGTATAGTAAAGAGGTAAGGCGGGGGAAGCGCACCAGCCAGCCACGCCTCCTCAGTTTCTGTTTCCGTTGCCCTCTACATGTGGAGGGCACCTTTTTGAAGGGGATAGCCTCCTGTATCCATGGAGGCTCTCCGTGCAATTTAGAATGCTCCCTGGATAGGGGAAGCTATCCCCTTCAGAAGGTCACCCTCTATGTTGAGAGGATGACAGAAATGATGACAGAGTGTTTGTCTCTTTGTTTAGTCTATTTGGATTCCACATGCCTGCTTAGGGCTATAATGGAGTTTACATCTACGTATGCTCCATGACAGATTGTGCTACATGGCTACAACAATCCTATGCACACTTAGCTGGGAGTAGGCTTTCTAGAATACAGTGGGACTTACTTCCAACCAAGTAAACATATATGGCAACTTGGTGCCCTCCAGATGTTTTTTACTTCAATTCCCATCGGCCCCAGCCATCATGGCCAATGGTCAGGAATGCTGGAAATTATAGTCCAAAACATCTGGTGGACACCAGGCTGGGGAAGGCTGGTATATCATCAGGCGATCACTCGTGACCGAGTAAGATTGTCTTCCGGGATAAAAGGAGGAAATTCTAAAGAAGATTGTGTAGACTCTAGCGATGGGTCCGTAAGTGACTGTGGAGGCCAATTCTAGATCCACACAGCTTCCCACAGTGAGGACACAGGTTACCAGATAGAAGATGGTCCTGTAAAGGATTCATTTGACGTGCTTTTCGCTTAGCACGTTTCTCCCTTTCACCTTGCACTCGGGCTTCTTCAAAGTCCATGGAACCTTTGTGAAAGGCCAACCTCCATTTAGATCGTTCATGGGCCAGAGCTTCCCAGTTTTCGATGTTTATATTGCATTTTTTTAGATTAGCCTTATGAACATCTTTAAACCTCTTATATTGACCACCGATATTCCGCTTTCCATCCTTGAGTTGGGAGTAAAGTAACTGCTTTGGGAGGCGGCAGTCAGGCATTCGAACAACATGACCGGTCCACTGAAGTTGGCGTTGAAGGATCATTTTTTCAATGCTAGTAGTCTTTGCTTCTTCCAGTACACTGACATTTGTTCGCCTATCTTCCCAAGTAATTTGCAGGATTTTCCGGAGGCAACGTTGATGAAACCTTTCAAGGAGGTGGAAGTGACGTTTATAGATAGTCCATGTTTCGCAGGCATACAATAAAGTTGGTAATACAATGGCTTCATAAACCAGTGTTTTGGTCTTCTTACAAATATCCCGATCCTCGAACACTCTATGTTTCATTCGAGAAAATGCGGCACTTGCGGAGCTCAGACGATGCTGGATTTCACTGTCGATGTTAGCTGTAACAGAAAGATAGCTGCCAAGATAGAGAAAATGATCGACATTTTCCAGTATTGTCCCGCCAAGCTGGATAGATGGCATCACCAAAGGGTTGGCTTGCACTTGCTGATGAAGCACTTTGGTTTTTTTGATGTTAAGTGAGAGACCAAGTTTTTCGTATGCTTCTGCAAAAGCATTTAGGATAGTTTGGAGATCGTCCTCTGAATGTGCGGAGACCACATTATCATCAGCATACTGAAGTTCCACAACGGAGGTTGTAATTACCTTACTTTTTGCTTTCAGCCTGCTGAGATTAAAAAGCTTTCCATCTGTTCGATATATAATTCCCACACCGGTGGGAAGTTTCCCCTTGACAAGATGTAAAACCATGGCGATGAAAATGGCAAATAATGTTGGGGCGATAACACATCCCTGTTTAACACCTGATCCCACTTTAAATGGAGCACCATGAGAGCCGTTGTTGTCCAAAACCGTTGCCGTCATGTTGTCATGGAGAAGTCGCAAGATATTCACAAATTTATTGGGGCATCCAATTTTCATAAGGATAGTCCAGAGAGCTGTACGGTCTACAGTATCAAAGGCCTTAGCCAGATCGATAAATGCCATATAAAGGGGTTGATTTTGCTCCCGGCATTTTTCTTGGAGCTGACGTGCAGTAAAAATCATGTCTACTGTCCCTCTAGAGGGGCGGAAACCATATTGAGTTTCAGGGAGGATCTCTTCTGAAATAGATAGAAGACGGTTTGCGAGAATCCTAGCAAATATTTTACCTGTGGTTGCTAAGAGAGAAATGCCCCGATAGTTTCCACAGTCTGTTCTATCACCCTTCTTAAAGAGGGTGATAATTATGGCATCCCTGAAGTCTTCTGGGATCTCTTCTCTTATCCAGATTTTTTCGATGAGTTTATGAAGATGTTGTACAAGTTCGGGGCCCCCTTCTTTAAAGATTTCAGCAGGAATCCCATCTGGTCCACTAGCTTTGTTGTTCTTCATTTGATTAATGGCTTTTTTTACTTCATCCAAAGTGGGGAGTATTGCAAGTTCCTCTTTAATTTGTTTTTGCGGGATTTGCGAAAAAATCTCATTATCCACCTTAGATTTACGATTTAAAAGGTCATAATAATGCTCTTTCCAACGCAGTGCAATAGACTCTTTGTCTTTTAAGAGTTTGGTGCCATCTTTTGATTGTAAAGGGTTTGTACCATAGGTTTTTGGTCCATAAATGGCCCTTGTGGCCTTAAAAAAGCCCCGTGCATCATGAGATTCTGCAAGTTGTTGAATTTCTTCAGCTTTCTTTTTCCACCAAGCGTTCTTAAGTTCTCTTGTTCTTCTTTGGACCTCAGCCTTTGCGCTAGCGTAGGTTTTTTTCTTGGCAGCGCAGTTAATATCATTTTGCCATATTTGGAAGGCTTTCCTTTTTTGGTCAATTATATATTTAATCTCATTGTCATTTTCATCAAACCAATCCTGATGTTTCTTAGTTTCATATCCAATAGTTTGTTCACAAGCTGCAGTAATGGAGGTTTTCAGCTTAGACCAATGGTCCTCAATGTTGTCAGGAGGTTCCCTAGGTAGATGTTCCTTAAGAAGTGATTGAAGACGAGTTTGCTTAATAGGATCTTGAAGGACTTGGATGTTCATTTTACGCCTTGGTTTCCTTCCTTGAAGCCTACGTTGGGGAGCAATGTTGATAACCATTGTGGACCGGATTAGTCGGTGGTCTGTCCAGCAGTCGTCGGCACTCACCATGGCCCTAGTAAGAAGTACATCGCGGCGATCTCTAACACGGACAATTACATAATCCAGAAGATGCCAGTGCTTTGACCGTGGGTGCTGCCACGATGTTTTAAACTTATTCTTTTGTCGAAAGAGCGTGTTTGTGATAGTGAGATTATGCTCTGCACATATAGACAAAAGTAAGAGTCCGTTCGGGTTGCTATTACCTACTCCGTCTTTTCCAATAGTTTCTGGCCATAAATCAAAGTCACGCCCGACTCTTGCGTTAAAATCGCCCAGGAGGATAATTTTATCCTCCTTAGGTATCTCTGACAGGAGAGTGTCCAACTGGCTGTAAAAACTTTCCTTGATGTCATCATCAGCATCTAATGTTGGTGCATAAGCGCTCAAAATAGTTACCTGTTGGTTATTGGCGAGCTTTAATCGAAGAGTTATCAGGCGTTCGTTAATGCCAGTAGGAACTTCTGACAAAGAGTTCACTAGTTCATTTTTGATGGCAAAGCCTACACCATGTATTCGTCGGTCCTGCTCAGGTAGTCCTTTCCAGAAGAAGGTATAACCTCCTTTTTCTTCTTTCAGCTGTCCCTCTCCTGCCCTTCGAGTTTCTTGAAGTGCTGCTATGTCAATTTTAAACCGTCTCAGCTCCCTTGCAATAATAGCAGTCCTACGCTCAGGGCGTTCACTATCTATGTTATCCAGCAATGTCCGTATATTCCATGTTCCAAAGTTCAAATGTCTTTTTCGACCGCTAAAATGGTGACCCCACTGGACGCGGTAATCCAGTCAGGGGAGAAAGAGGTAGACTATGTTTAGGGCACCTTTTCTAGCCCCCTCCCCATACGGGGTGAGCAGAGTGGATCCTAAATAGGGCTGCTCAGTCATGGATACAGCTGCCGAGCTGCTCGACTACCTCGTTCCTTGAACAGGGCGACTGAGTCTGCATCCACCGCCCATGTGCTGGTCCATGACTAGGGGCTTCCAGATTCACAGTCCTGCCCCCGTTGCCATTCGCCAGTCGCCATGGGACTTTTTTTTTGTTTGTTTGGGTTGGGTTGGGTTGGGTTGGGTTGGATGGGTTGGGTTGGAAGACGCCTGTGCGTGAAACTGTTTTATGTGGGGAGATCAGTGCACAACGAATCACCACACAAACTTGACAGAGTATGGCAGAGATCCAATGGCACGGTTACCCTGACGATTGGAAAACCATTCTCTGCTGCAGCCTTCATCCGCCTTCACAGCCGTTGTAATTTAGGTTTAATTATCTTCCGCCTGTTCTGCCGTTGAGGACTTTATGTTTTGGATCGTTCTTTGTCTGGTTCCTCTCCCCGGACCTTACCGCCATGGGTGACCCTACTGGGAGTACATAGCTCCCGACGGCATTGCTCACAGGATTCATCGGAACACGCAAGCCCACTCACCACTTCAAGGTGACGATCCGGCGAGGGGATCGTCACCCATATAGGACAACACTGTTAATGCTTGTCTTGTCTCCTGGTATATGACTTAAAGAGTAACACACACACACACACACACACACAGCAAACTAAAGGTTGCCTGTTTTGTTCTATTTACTGAGCCATAGCAAATCCAAGGGTCATCATCTGCCATGTTTATGTGGCAGGTTATGCATATTTAATTCTGCATAATGGAGGGGCTTCCATGTCAGCTGTGAGTGGATGATGAGCCATACATCAGGAGCCAGGGCTCAATGAGAGATGCTGCAGTGAGTGGGCAAGGAATGACAACAAGGGCAACTGGCGAGTGCTGTTATGAACATGGCTGAAGGAGACCCTGGCAAGCAACAGACGAGCAAGATGACCGGAAAGGGCTGCTAGGTTCGGGAGTTCTGAGATCTGCTGTTCACTCTTGTGCAATTAAACTGTTTTTGCCCACAGTCCCAAACACATCAAACTGGCCCTATAACCTTATTTATTCATTCATTTATTTAAGAAAAATATATTTTTGTGCAGCCTTTCTGTTCTAATGGGCCCTTCAAGGCAGAGAAAAATCACATTAATTAAAATGACATATTCATAATACCCAAGCCCCTATCAGTCAAGTCAAAATAACGGGCCAGAAATCAATGCAATCAATAAAACAGTAGCAAAACAGAAGGCAACAGCAGTAACCAGTGAGATGCAGCACAAGGGACAGACAGTCTGTCCAGCACTGCCTAAACCAGCCTTCCCCAATCTGGTGCCCTCCAGTGTGGCTGGCTGGGGGATGCTGGGAGTCGCAGATTGCAGTCCGACACATCTGGAGGACATTGGGGCTGGATCTACACTACATATTTTTACCGGCATTGTAATGCCTGGCTCACTGGTGTGTCACATGATGCTCACACCAAACTGTCCGTCCTCACTCTATTTCTTCCATTATATTCTGGATTTCTTCAGACCAGCTATATCATGACTGTTTTCATATGTCGCATTTCCCCCCCCACACACACACACACCAGTTTATAAATCAGTGCGTGCTAAACTTGTGGTACTGCTCTGGGGCCATGAGGAGTGGCTTCCGTGGGCTGGGAGGGGGGGAGAGGAAGTGTCCTATCGGGCTTTGGCAAAACAGCAGCAACTCAGAGAAGGAGACCCTTCAGTTGCTTTCCCGCCTCCCTTCTTGTGTAGATCTGCCCCAGGTTAGGGAAGGCTGGCCTAAACCAAATTATCACTGGAATAGTAGCATCTTGATGCCTGAATACAAGCAGAGAGGGTGCCAAGTCAGCCTTCATGTGACAGTGAATTCTGGAGCTGGCGTGCCACTGCTGAAATGCCCTCCCCTGTGTCTTAAACAACCGCACCTCTAATGCTGCACCCTAAAACCTCTTGCTGCCCATTATACCTTGGAGTTTTCTTCCGGGTTGGTTGTCCCTGCGCAATTGCTTCTTGGAGTATGGGGCAGGGGCTCACCAATGAGCTTGCACCTTGCCTGGAATGGCATAGAAGCAAAGCAACATTTTTATGAAATGATGCCTCCATGTGGGGTATGTATATTCAGTCAGTATGATCTGTGTGATCAGCTGCCATGATCATACAAAGACACTAGTCCAGATATAAGCAGCATCTCCAGAATGATGTATACTCACATTATATTAGGTGGCCACCGAGTCTGTGTGCAGTCCAAGGTATGTTGGAGGGAGAAGATTTGAACCCAGAGGCTTCATCTTTTAGTCATGTGTTACAGTAGCTTTTCTCTTTGCAGATTTTGCAGCCATGCCACACCAGATCCTCTTTTCTTTAATTATACCAAACCAGATTGTGTGACTGCGGATGGATGTGTGCTGTCTGCTGTAGCAATGCAGTACAAATGCACACCTTCCCCCCCCCCCATTTTTTTTGGTGTTTTTTTTTTTTACCAGTGCTTATATAATATCTCCTTTTCAAATTAGGGAAAAGGGGAGAAAAGGCTGTGTTGTACACATGTAATATTAAGGCATCATATTCTCTCCAGCTGTAGCTGTCACTTTCTAACTGAAGTGCATCAGCAGAATGCACAACGCAGATGTCTTGAGAAATCTCCTGCCACCTAAATGGCTAAATTTGACAAAAACCTAAAAATAAAATAAAAAAATCAATGACAATGAAGGCCACGTTTTCTGTTTCACCAACCTTTCCCCATATGATACACTGAAGGTTAAACTTTGATGTTAAGGCCACTGTTGTCTCCTTCCCAAGCCTTTCCTTCCTTAGTTAAATCATCTTGTCCTTGTCTCTTTGGAGTGACTTTGGGGAGCTCTTAAATTATTATGTGTCTAAATGCAGGGGTTCTTCTCCTGGCTCAACTGCCACAGCTAATCAAGGTACACATGGCAACATTTTAAACCTGTAAAAGAAATAGTGTACTCAACAGCTTTTAAATTATAGTATGTGGTAGGTAGTTGATAAGAATGTGCTGGGTTCCCCCCCCCCTTTTCTTTTTTAAAATAGAAACTCTCTTCCGGCTATCCTTATCTGGTCTGCTGCTCTATTTATCGTCCTAAAGGTTTCTAGCGACTATTAACATTTTTTTTCTGTGCTGGGGAAATTGTTTCCTTTTTTGAACATCTTCCATATATTTCAAGTTGATTTCACCTTCACTTGTGAGCCACACAGCAAGCTTAGGGTATATATTTTTTCTTATCATATAAACACTGTGTAAGAGAAAGAGAGAGAGAGAGAGAGAGAGAGAGAGATTATCATGTATTACTGTTTCTCATGCAATTTTTTAAAATTAGTTATAGGGCCACACTTGTGGCCCTCTGTTAAGGGTGAATTGTCTGGATCACATTCTGCCAGTGTAACCAGAAATCAGAAGGGCAGTAGTAGGTTCTATGGCCTATAGTGAGAAAATAGCTCAATGGACTAATCTAAAACTTGGCAGTGTAGGACAGGTGGGTCTGAGGATGGACCATACCAATTTTGTGGTAGAAAGGGCAAGAAATGGCTTATTGACAGAGTTTAACGTTTGATGAGTTTCTACCTGCAGTTTGACAGGTACCACCTGTTCCTGCCTCCCACAGACTTACATGGCGTTCATTCATTTTGTAGCAACATTTATCTGTTTGTACAACATCTTTTGGAAAACCATTCATCATCTTAGGCAAAGGAGAAGGTGTAGTATGTACTACGGTATGTCCCAGAAGAAGTATAAGGTATTTGTAGGTTTTGGGAAAAGTGTGACTTTTCATCCCACTTTAGCCTATAGAATTTCATAAGATCAATTCTCAGGATGGGCGGGGCAACAAAATGAAGTTTGATTGAGTGCAGCCCTCTGGTGGAATGCCAGCATCTCAACCCTTTTTGACACCGATGAGCCATGGTAGGAAGATTCTGAGGTGACAGTGTAAAAGCAAAGAGGTATTATTAGCCCTATTCAGGCATTCCTAAACTAGACTAAACATGCAAGGAGACAAAGCACACTAGCCCTGTTCCCTCCTCATGTGTTTCTATTGTCCTCTACTCATGGAGGGTGAGTTGCTAAAGCAGAGAGCCTCCTGTATCTGTGGAGGCTGTCCACATGATTTTGAACACAGGTACAGGAGGCTCTCATCCTCAGAAAGTTGCCCTCCATGAGTAGAGGGCAACAGAAATGCATGAGTGGGTGGAGCTAGTGCACTCATTCTCTCCATGCATGTTTAGTCTAATTGGTTTAGGAATGCCTGAATAGGTCTGTTGTGAGGAGAGATTCTGAAGAAACTGTGAGGAGAGAAAAGGAGAAAGGGAGCGGGAAAGAGGTTCACTTCTGAGGAAACTGTGAAGAGGGAAACACAGAGGCAGAAAAGAGATCCTGAGGAGGTTGGGTAAAGACAAGGAAAAAGAGCAATAGCATACTGCCCTTCCCGCAGTTACCAGACAGCAGCAGCTCCATAGCCAACAATCAATAACTGAGGCCTACAGTTACCTCTGAGTCCTGGATTGCACAGCTACAGACAGGTTTTAAGAAATAATCTACCTTTATATAACATATCACTGTTGGACTCCCTTCCCTCCATTTTATTGTTTAGAGACTTACTTTAAATGGTTTATTCATTGGATGTTTGTTTTGCTTCCCCCCTTTCCCCTTCCCTGTTAAATAATTCCTAGTTCTTGTTTTATAAGTTACTCACTGTTTTTTCTCCACCTGCTTTCAGTGAACAGAGGTTCTGGTTTGCTGGATGCACTACATGCTAGTTTGTGGTGAGCATCTTTCTGTCACATACAAATGGATGGGGCAGTTTCGGCCAGGTCTAACCCCATGCTCAGTGTGTTTAAAGCATCTCTGACAGATAGCTGTCCAGTCTTTGTTTGAATACTTCCAGGCAGCAATGGAAAGCCCACCACCTCCCTAGGAAGTTGGTTCCATTGTCCAACTGCTCTGAGCATTAGGAAGTTTTTCCTGATGTTCAACTGATAGCTGCCTTCCTGTAACTTAAGCCCATTATTTTGTGTCCTACAGTCTTGGATGATAGAGAACAGGTGTGGTCCTCTTCTGTGTGACAACCTTTTAGGTACTTGAAAAGTTCTATCATATCCCCCCTCAGTATTCTCTTCTCAAGGCTAAACATCCCCAGTTCCTTCCATCTTTCCTCATATGACTTACTTTCTAGTCCCCTGTTCATCTTTGTTGCCCTTCCCTTCTCATTCTGTTTTATCTGAATCCTTAAAGTGCGGTGTCCAGAACTGGACATAGTATTCAAGTTGAAGTTTGACCAGTGCAGAGTAGAGTGAAACTATTACTTCCCATGATTTAGAAACTATACTTCTACTGATGCAACCTAAAATTGCATTTGCCTTTTTTGCAGCCACATCACACTGCTGATTCATATTCAGCTTGAGACCGACTCCAACTCCAACATCCTTTTCACATGTACTATTGTCAAGCCAGGTATCCTCCATATTATACCTGTGCATTTGATTTCTCTTTCCTAAATGAAGAACTTTGCACTTGACTCTGTTAAAGTTCATTCTGTTATTTTCTGCCCAGTTTTCTAACCTAACAAGATAATTTTGGATTTTGTTTCTGTCTTCTAAGGTATTAGCTATCCCATGCAATTTTGTGTAATCTGCAAATGTGATAAGCATTTCCCACACCTCTTTCTCCGATAAGCCATTAATAAAAACGTTGTACAGGGCCCAGGACCGAGCACCCCACTCGATACGTCCCTGCAGTTTGATGAAGAACCATTGATGAGCACTTTCTGAGTATGATTCTCCAGCCAGATATGGATCCACCTAACAGTAGTGCCATCCAACCCACACTTTTCTGGAATAGACATATGAAATCCACTACTGTAGGTATGAACTCAGGTACCATGGTTTCCACCACCCCACAGAGCTGCTGGTAGAGAAAGTGGGCTTACATTCAGAGAAGCACTTCTGGGACCAGGATGACTACTATCCTAAATGGCCCAAGCATCTAACATTGTAGACATAGCTTTCTCAAATCATTATCAAATTCAGTTAACAAAAATCAAACAAAAAACTTTTGGTTTAACATGTTGTGTTAAGGGGTTTCCATGTTCACTCAAGCTCCGAAATGCTGGGAAATTACAACTGTTAGGGGCCACACCCTTAACAGATGTGTTATTTAGGCAATATACATATGATATGGTATCCTATGCTGTGGTTAGTTCCAGCTTTACCTTGGAGCTGGATGTCTGTCAGAGGCAGAGTATTGGCCCTAAGTCCTAGGTTTTTCTGTTTGCTGAAATAGACACATGGAGTCTATGCAACTGAAGCTATCATCCAACGGAAGCTACCATTCTATCGTGGGGATGTGCGCAGATCTCGATCGGGGGGTGGAAGCGGGGTGAACTCGCCCTGCTTGACCCCCCCAAGCTCCGCGCGACTTACCTTTCCCTATCTCGGCACAACTCCCTGTGAGAGGAGCCGGGGAAAGTAACTTCCAGGTCCCCGGCGCGTCACTTCCGGGTCGCCAGCGCTGCGTTTTTAATGTAAATATCATGGAAAACCACCTTAAAATGGCCGCAATTTGCTATTCGTGGCAGTTTTAAGGTAGTTTGCCCTGGTTTTATGTTAAAAATGCAGTGCTGGGGACCCAGAAGTGACATGCCGGGGACCCAGAAGTCTGCCGAGTGCCTTGCCGAGCGCCGCAGGATGGATCGCGTGGCGGGGGTGCTTGCCGAGTGCCCGGCGAGGCAAGGTAAGGGGAATTCAAGTTTCAAGTACCCAACTGGCAACCAATACCATCCACACACAGAGCTGGTGTGTGTGTGTGTGTGTGTGTGTGTGTGTTTGGTTATTCCTATAAGATGATGACAAGCAACTACCCCAATATAAGCATTTTAGGGTGCAATCCTATGCATGTTTAGACAAAATAGTGTTCCTACAACTCCCAGCATTCCCCAGCTAGCCATGCTGGCTGGGGAATCCTGGGAGTTGTAGGGACTTTTTTCTCTCCAAACATGCATAGGATTGTGCCTTTAATAATGCCTGTTGGCCAGAGATATATACATTTTTTTTATTCTGCTTCCCCCCACCTCATATAGAAATCCAGAATCTCCTTTCCTAGTCATTCAACAGCTAAACATGTAGCATCAGTTCGTGCAAAAGTCGCTTTGATCTTTGTGTAAATAAATTGGCTCTCTTTCTCCCATAGGATTCTTTTTTATGTAGAAAACAGGATTTCTTTCATCAAAGTAGTTTGTTGCATCTCTGTGAACATCAATGTGTATTTATTTGAAACTTCAAGCAAATTATTTTTTTATACATTTACAAGAAATATCTGAACCATTGTAAATGGCAGCATGACTCATTCAAATGAGAAACTTGGGTAACCAAGTAACAAAATATTTTTGCAATATTGTGCTAAGTAGGCCTACCATGCTTCACATCTGTTCTGAAGAGATGGCAGGAAAGCACACCAGACATTCAATCATATTAAATCCTTTCTGGTGTTTATATGGTAACATTTTTAGGGTATAAAAGTGGCCTCAATATGTCCCCCCTCCAAACTGTGCAGAAACAATGGCAAATAATCAATATTTGTGTTGTCATATCACTTGATTTGCATTGTTCCGTCCACACAACTGATATATATAGTATATATATATATATTTAAAGGTACAGGTTGGTTGTTCCTTTTAGGGCACAATTTAATGAACTGGTTGTTCCTTTTAGGGACCAATCCAGCCGGCGTGGTTCCTTCTGCACCGGCTGTGACCGGGGGGGGGGGGAGGGGGGAAGGATCTGAAGTTGGAGCTCTTTTCCAACCTTGGATCTGGGAATCCAAACGAGCCTATGGCCCTCTAGATGCTGTCTAGGTGCCATAGGATTGCTTTGCCCATCCAGTAAAAATATAGGTTTGTATCAAAAAGCACCTGCCTTATTTAAAGTATACAAATAATGTATACTTTACTTATACAGGGCAAAAGTCTAGAAAAATCAATTTAGGGGAACAGTTCCAAAACAGTGATTTTAAATATGGCCACCATTCTACTATGATTTAGCACTGAACTTGAGCAAATGCATAAAACTCTATCGTATGTATTAACAAAATGCATCTATTCCTTTTTATCTTTCACCATTTTAATTTTTCAGTGATGAACAATGTGTAATTTAGTTAATGGCTTAGATCAGATGAGGAACCTGTGGCCCTCCAGTTATTTTTGATATTAGGCCCAGTCACCTGGGCTAATGGTGAGGGATGATGGGTGTTGTAGTCCAGCAACATCTGGAGGACCACAAGTTCCCCAGCCATGACGTAGATATTCTAGGAAAAATAGGACTGTTTGGAAGGTCATTGTTATTCACAGACGTTTCCATGGAGCATTTCCATTAAGGCAGCAATCCTATGCATATTTACCTAGGAGTAAGTCTGTTGAGCTCAATGGGACATAATTGTGAGGAGACATGCATAAGATTGCACTGTAAGTAAACTCTGAAGTGATGATTTTTCTTCAAGACGTGACATTTTAAAAATTGAATAGTATTGTTCCTATTTGGTAAGTAGACCTATTATTTGAAAATTACCATTTTGGAAAAGTTCTCCTAAATATATTTATTTCCAGACTTTTGATATGGTCAATACATTACTAGCATGAATGAAATAAAGCAGGGTTGGTTTCTTTTGCAATTAAGCTTGACACAATTTTTAGTAGGATTACTGGTCTATATAGTTATGGAAACAAGAGTGAAGGCCCACCATTTCTCCATTCTAATCTCAACTGTCAGCAAATCAGTGTCCTGTTGTTAAGTATTGCTAACTTAAAGCATCCTCAATTAACCCTGTTTTTAAATTTTATTTTTTACTGACTGCTTTCATTTACTAATCAGACATTATGATTTCTGAAATTAATGCAGTAGTACATTTGTCAGCATCACCCACTGTGTACAAACCAATACACCCACAGTCCAGACTGACATGTTTGCATTTAGGCTGAGTGTTCTTAGTGGGTGGTGGGATGCCGTTATCTGTTACGAAGAAGAGGGGGCTGCAGCACAGGACTTTGGGATAACACCTACACCAGGGGTCTGCAACCCGCGGCTCCGGAGCCGCATGCGGCTCTTTCAAACCTTTGCCGCGGCTCCGCTCCGGTCTGAGACTCCGCTGGCCACCTGGCCTGGGCGCCTGTCACTTACCGTATTTTTCGCACCATAAGATGCACTTTTCTCCCCCCAAAAAGGAGGGGGAAATGTCTGTGCGTCTTATTGAGTGAATGCTGGGGAAAAAACCAAATATTTTTTCCCCTACCTTCCTCTGCGTGCCTCCAACCGGTCCAGTGGAAGACAGGAGGAGGGCTCCTGCAGGGAAAAAAACTTGGCAGCGGCAGCGGCACCCCACCCCCCCGGAAGCAGGGACTCGAGCGGGCGGGCGGTGGAAGAGAGGAGGGCTCCTGCATGCTCCCAAAAACTTTGGCGCGGCGGCAGCACCCCCCCCCCCCGGGCAGCAGGGACGCGAGCGGGTGAGCGGCAGAAGAGAGGAGGGCTCCTGCACGCTCGCAAAAATGTTGGCGCGGCGGAGGCACACCCCCCCCCCCCGGCAGCAGGGACACGAGCAGGCAGGCAGCGGAAGAGAGGAGAGCAGGACAAGGCTGCCTGCTCCGCAAAAAACTTTGCCGCCGCCTCACATATGGCCTGATTCTGTTGGCGGGGGCAGCCCGATTTCGCTCTTCTGAGCAGCGCGGAGCATTCTCCACGCTGCTCTAGCTGCCGCCGCCGCCGCCGCCGCTGGAGTCAATGCCGGAGCCGCTGAAGCTGCCGCCGCGTCACATCCAGCTGCTTCGGCGCGCTGGACCCCCGCGCTATGATTTTGGCGGGGGAACTTTGGCGGGGCGGGGGAACTTTGGCGCGGCGGCAGCACACACACACCCCGGGCAGCAGGGACGCGAGCGGGTGAGCGGCAGAAGAGAGGAGGGCTCCTGCACGCGCCAAAGTTCCCCCCCCGCCAAAAACATAGCGCGGGGTCCAGCGTGTCGAGGGACCAGCGCGGCCGGCTCGCCGCGGAGAGCACAAGCAGGCGAGGAGGCAGGTAGGCCTTTGGCTATCCGGGCATGCTGGGAGTTGTAGTTGTGCAACAGCTAAAGAGCCCCAGGGTAGGGGGAAGTGCTCTGTTTCCCAATCAGGGTGCCTCCAGCTGTTGCAGCTGCCCCTTTTGCCCCACATTAAAGACAGGCCTGAGTAGCACCCTCATCATCCACCAGCAACACCCTCCCCCCAGCAGTAGCACCCCCATCATCCACCAGCAAATCCTGCTGATGGATGATGAGGGGTGCTATTACCACATGGAGGGTGTTTCTGGTGGATGATGAGGGTGCTACTGCTGGATGGTGCTGATGACAGGATGCTACTGCTTGGGGGGGGGATGTTGCTGGTGGCATCCCATCATCCACCAGCAACACCCCCATCATCCGTCAGCTGATAATTTCCCCTACCTATGCACCCAACATAATCCACCAGCTCTCGCTGGTGGATTATGTTGGGTGCATAGGTAGGGGAAATTATTACATTTTATATGTGGGGCACAATGTCACAATGGTTTTGCGGCTCCCAGTTTTTTTTTTTCTTCGGAAACGGGTCCAAGTGGCTCTTTTTGTCTTAAAGGTTGCAGACCCCTGATCCTACACCATGCAATATTACTCACTGAACAAAACATCCACCAAATGTTCTAATAGGGCCAAATTGGGGGCAGGGGAGGAGTGAAGGGAATACAAACAGCAGCAAGGGTACATTTAAAACAAATAGGATGTGAGGAATGGGATTTTATGAAAGGATTAGTCTGGACTGGAATAAGGAAAAGTTATACAAGCAAAACATTCCACTCCACACTCTTTCAGTGTTGCTGCTCCTAAGAGAAAATCAGCTTACAAAGAGCAGTGAAAAGGACTGGACAATTTCTGAAATGGGGCTTCTGTAAGCACTGGTTAGTGTAAGGGCTTACCAAGGTTATATAGACTGTGCACACAAGAATTTACATGGAGACCACAAAAGGGAAAACGTTCAACTCAGTTTTATTGATTACAAGTATAATCAATCATTGGGCCACATATTCAATCAAACATAATCAACCATTGGTCCCCAAGGCTATCAAACTATACAATACATTTGTACCCGAGGTCCAAACCACAATAGAGGAGATAATTACCAAACACTGATGGCTCACTCCTGTTAATCTGGTCCTGTTGAGCTTTAGAACCTATACCAATTGGGTTCAAACACCCCATTGGGTAACCGAGCCAAGTCCAAACAGGCAAATGCAACCACAGACTGAAAAGAGTAACTGAAATGCACTAAACACTTAATTTAAGAAGATTACAAAAAATTAACAGCACAATCCAATGTGGCTGCCCATAACCCTCCGAACTCAGGGGATTACGGGCATCCTGTGGAGGGCAGAAGGGCAAGGACTGCCTCCACGCTTCTCTCACCCTCCAGAACAGTTAGATAGCCAATTTCAGCAGCCTAAATGTTTTCCCCCAACTCACGAGGAGGGGAGGCTGAGGCACTGCCAGGATTCATTGTAGCATGGTGGTGCCTCACTCCTCCCCTCCCTACCCCCAAAATGATGTTTCTGAGGGTGCTCTTGCAACCTCGGAGTCACAGCTGGCACAGTTCTTTCTGCACTGGCTGCAAGGGTGGAGGGAGGGCACTCTGAAGTTGGAAGCCCAGCTCCGACCTTGGAGCGCTTTTCTGAGGTCAGAGCTGGGACTCTGACTTTTCCTATGGCCATCTAGACAGCATCTAGTGGCCATAGGATTGCACCCTAAGAATTTTAGTGTAGTGGCTACATGCGCATAATTTAGAAACTTCTTTGTGATTACATTATAAGAAGTTAAAGTAAGATAAATTTATGATTAACTGAAAGGAATGCAGTTGACAAAGCTGGCATTACAAATGTGAGCTTCTAGCGTTGTTGTTTGGATAATATGGCTCCTCTTCTCCACCCTCCTTCACTCTACTTGCATTTCAAAGCTAAACTAAAAAATGCTAAAATTTCTAACTTCCTCTTGACTTCCTCCTGCACTCTACTTGAATGTGAAAAGCTAAACTAAAGCATTACTAAGTTCTTCTAGGCATGTGAAGAGTTAAACTTGCCACCTGTTGTGTGAACTGTAGAAGCTAGAACAAAAGACCTCCCAAAGCCTAAAAGTCAAAAATAAGTGGTCTAAATAAATACATTTCTGGGACTTAAGGAGTTAATTCTGGTTGCATCAGTTATTAAAAAAATGTTGCATCCAGTCTAAAATCTTAAACCCATTTTTTTTCTTTTTTACCCAGTTCTAGAACCTAAAATATAAGGGCACTTAAGCAGTTAACCTAATTTGGGATTTAAACAGTTAACCAAGTTTGATTCTAATATAGCTTCAAGTGTGGAAATGATTCCAAGTCCCATCTTCAGAAATAAGAAAAAGTTCAAGGTTCAGAAAATATTCTAAGACCTAACTTTAGAAAGTAAAGAATTAAAATAATTTGCATGTTAAAGTACAAAATAAGAAGCTAAAGGTGCAATCCTATGCACGTTTAGACAGAAAAAAGTCCTACAACTCCCAGCATGCCCCAGTCAGGCATGCTGGCTGTGGAATGCTGGGAATTGTAGGATTTTTTTTTCCTGTCTAAACATGCATAGGATTGTTCCCTATGAGTCAAAAAAGGTCCATAGTTACTCAAATCCTTGGGTCCAGTAGACCAGTGAAGATCTGAAGCAGGAGAGCAGAGTGAAGTGAAACTGAGCTCTCACTACACTTGCTCTGGCCAGAGATTGGGGTCTCCATCGGTAGTGAGGCAACCATCTTTCCAACCAACAATAAGGTGCATGGGTGACGAAGCCACCCATTCACTAATCAGAAGTGAGATGTCTATCTATATACCCAAGAATCTCACAATTTACGCCCATATATTTTGGGAACATCTCCAGCATTATCAATAATGGGTTAATCTGAGACGCTTGAGGACTACCATATGGGCATGTTACCTTGATTGATGTGTTCCTCCTTGGTACATCTTCCTTGAACTTATGGTCATCTATTCCATTTATGCCCTTTTCCCCAGCTGTTGTTTGTGCTATTGTTATGCTTTTTTAACCAATAGGCATTCAGTAAGGACATTCTTAGTACCCCTTATCATTGCAGTTGCATACATGAGCAGAGCAGAGGCTTTTCTTTGTCATTGGTGTCTGAGCATGCATCAGCTCTCCTGTTCTCTGCTTGTTATCACCAGTTTTGCAAAATAGAGCTCGTCATGACCCTGCTATTGCTGTGCAAAGAGCCACTTGCAAAGAGTCATTTGCAGCAAAGGAAAAACAGATTTCTTTTTCCCCTTCACCAAAACCAGCTCTCTGTCAGAGGTTTTATAATGCCATAACATTAATTAGTATAAAATCACAAGTCCAGGGTCTTCTTGCCATTGGGTCAGGGGTCTGAAATATAAGTCTGAGGTCCCTGGAGTCTTTTAGGAGGTTTTCTTGTAGATTTTTCCCCAAACCCTCATTCAGACTATTTAACTACTCCAGATCAAATTAGCCATCTGAAGTTTGAAGTAGCCTCTTCAGTCTTCTGTTAGGAAAATTATTCAACCCTTTCAGTGCCAGATTAACAACTCCAACCTAACTTGACATCTTCAGCAAAGGAAGATGGCCAGTCCTCCAATCTTCATGTAGAAGTGAGACCTGAACCTTTTTGGTCAGTTTAGGGCAAGGAACAGGATGGAACAGGCAGACCATCCTGGAGTCAGTCAACCATAAAGTCTTTCTTTAAAAGTCTAAATGTCTCATTGTTAACATTCCTGGAGCTAATTATGTTAGATACTTCTTGCTTAAAGGTGTCCTGCTGGCTGTTCCTTTTCTGTTATTTTCAGCAAAGCCAGTGTACAGAGATGCAAGCCACTCCGTATGCTATCCTGCAATGCTGAGGTCATGGAAAACAGTGTAGTGTAGTGAGTGATATCAGCATTCAGCAAACTAATCCAGTGGTGTCAGCAAACAAATATAGTAAGTTCAGCAGAAAAATGTATGAACCCTAATCGATGAGTTCATAAAACATGTCCTGGAACTACGGTCACATTTAGATCTTAAGCAACATCTTAAGTCACTTCTGCAATCTGCACACCTAGTCATAATGTCTTGTTCTACTTCCCCGTGGCCTATGCTCTTCAGGCTCTCTCTTCATGATCATTTCAATGGCCCCACTAATGTCATCAGTGGTTTAAGTTACATATATTTAAGTCATCATATCAGCAGATTTTCATTGCCATGCATGCTGTGATCCACCACTGACAAAGGCTTCTTCTTCTTTTGGGCCATACTGTGCACACAAACAGCATTTGCTAGACCAGGGGTCTGCAACCCGCGGCTCCGGAGCCGCATGCGGCTCTTTCAAACCTTTGCCGCGGCTCCGCTCCGGTCTGAGACTCCGCTGGCCACCTGGCCTGGGCGCCTGTCACTTACCGTATTTTTCGCACCATAAGATGCACTTTTCTCCCCCCAAAAAGGAGGGGGAAATGTCTGTGCGTCTTATTGAGTGAATGCTGGGGGGAAAAACCAAATATTTTTTCCCCTACCTTCCTCTGCGTGCCTCCAACCGGTCCAGTGGAAGACAGGAGGAGGGCTCCTGCAGGGAAAAAAACTTGGCAGCGGCAGCGGCACCCCACCCCCCCGGAAGCAGGGACTCGAGCGGGCGGGCGGTGGAAGAGAGGAGGGCTCCTGCATGCTCCCAAAAACTTTGGCGCGGCGGCACCCCCCCCCCCGGGCAGCAGGGACGCGAGCGGGTGAGCGGCAGAAGAGAGGAGGGCTCCTGCACGCTCGCAAAAATGTTGGCGCGGCGGAGGCACACCCCCCCCCCGGCAGCAGGGACACGAGCAGGCAGGCAGCGGAAGAGAGGAGAGCAGGACAAGGCTGCCTGCTCCGCAAAAAACTTTGCCGCCGCCTCACATATGGCCTGATTCTGTTGGCGGGGGCAGCCCGATTTCGCTCTTCTGAGCGGCGCGGAGCATTCTCCACGCTGCTCTAGCTGCCGCCGCCGCCGCCGCCGCTGGAGTCAATGCCGGAGCCACTGAAGCTGCCGCCGCGTCACATCCAGCTGCTTCGGCGCGCTGGACCCCCGCGCTATGATTTTGGCGGGGGAACTTTGGCGGGGCGGGGGAACTTTGGCGCGGCGGCAGCACACACACACCCCGGGCAGCAGGGACGCGAGCGGGTGAGCGGCAGAAGAGAGGAGGGCTCCTGCACGCGCCAAAGTTCCCCCCCCGCCAAAAACATAGCGCGGGGTCCAGCGTGTCGAGGGACCAGCGCGGCCGGCTCGCCGCGGAGAGCACAAGCAGGCGAGGAGGCAGGTAGGCCTTTGGCTATCCGGGCATGCTGGGAGTTGTAGTTGTGCAACAGCTAAAGAGCCCCAGGGTAGGGGGAAGTGCTCTGTTTCCCAATCAGGGTGCCTCCAGCTGTTGCAGCTGCCCCTTTTGCCCCACATTAAAGACAGGCCTGAGTAGCACCCTCATCATCCACCAGCAACACCCTCCCCCCAGCAGTAGCACCCCCATCATCCACCAGCAAATCCTGCTGATGGATGATGAGGGGTGCTATTACCACATGGAGGGTGTTTCTGGTGGATGATGAGGGTGCTACTGCTGGATGGTGCTGATGACGGGATGCTACTGCTTGGGGGGGGGATGTTGCTGGTGGCATCCCATCATCCACCAGCAACACCCCCATCATCCGTCAGCTGATAATTTCCCCTACCTATGCACCCAACATAATCCACCAGCTCTCGCTGGTGGATTATGTTGGGTGCATAGGTAGGGGAAATTATTACATTTTATATGTGGGGCACAATGTCACAATGGTTTTGCGGCTCCCAGTTTTTTTTTTTCTTCGGAAACGGGTCCAAGTGGCTCTTTTTGTCTTAAAGGTTGCAGACCCCTGTGACAGTGCATCCCTTACAGCCAGACTCTTGTCAACAAAACCCTTTACTTCAGTGGAAGCCTAGGGCTTCAATTTACCTTCCAAAAGCCCTTGTAAAGTCTTTCCCTAATCAGAAGCTAGAGCTGTCATTCAAAAACTGCACTCTCCCTCCTCTTCCTGCCCTCTGCCCACCATATTTATTTTATGAGGAGCTTGGGGTTTAAAAATACACCAAATTGGGCATACACTAAAAACCACTCCTTGAGGCAGAGCCATAGGACAAGCCTGTTTCAGTTCAGACTGCTTCAGACCAGTCACCTTGCTGAAGATGGTATGAAACTCTACAAAGCAGGGCAGTTCATCTCAGAATTCATGCTACATCCAAAGGAGATGCACACCACCTGTCTATATAGTCATGTTGTTTGTAAATATCTATATATCCTGATCTTGCAACTTATATATCAACTTATATTCAGACCATGAGAGAAAATAAATTGTTGATGTTAAGGACTTTTGAATGTGGGTTACACCACAATCTGAACATGCATTGTTTCATTCAGAACATCAGAGGCACATCGATGTCTACCAAAGCATGACTGAGTAAAGCTGAGAAAGTAGGGAACCCTGGTTGAATTTGATGTGATGAGGATATGTCTTGATTTCAGGAGCATTAAAAAAATGTACTACTCATTTGTATCTTTCCAGAGCAGAACATTGGCAACTAATTCCTATAGTTGCATTCTTCAGGTTACCATCTATGCAGCAAACACAACTGGCACACTGGAAGTCTCTTTTATTGTGTATCCCCCCCCCACACACACCCCTAATGGCTTACTACTTCAAGCTGAACCAGCCAGTTGTGAAGCCAATTTTCATAGCTTCAGTGCTTCTGAGTGCCCTAAATTGCAGTTGTGAAGCTGTGAAATAATTTTTATTGAATCAAGTCCAGGAATTATAATGTCTGCAAAGGGGAGGGGGATAATGTAGTTGTTTTGCTTTATATAATTTGCATATAACCTAATCATCTTCCTTAGGTGCTGTTCTTGTGAGACCGATTTGGCAGTATTATTTGTGCTTGAGTAACTTTTTTTGTAATTATCATAGGGTGTGTTCCATGCATAATTTCTTAAAAGAGAGGCGTCAAGGCTCAAAACTACTTGGGAGCCATGTAGCCTGCCCTGAAAACCTTGCTTTTTAATTCCAAATGTGTTGGGTGAAGAGACTATGGTTCCTTAGTGAAGGAAAAACACTCCAGACATGGATAGAGGCATTTTTTTGTAACACACACACACACACACACACACACACACACACTTTCCATGTGCTTGTCCTTATATAGCCAAACAGCACCATCCATGGCCAAGTGGAGTAACTCCAAGGTTTGCAGAAGTACTAATATGCTTTAGAAAATAAAACCCTAAGGGGAACACACCCAAAAACAGCCCACAATGAGAACTGGACATGTTATGTGGTTACAGAATGCTGACTGTTGGGTAAGGATGGGAAAACCAGCTATTTTTGAGCTTACCTAAATGCTCTTAAAATCACTTCAAGTTCAAAGCTTGTTTTGGCTCACTCCCATTTTAGTTTTCAACCTGTTTTTCAGTTTGGGAAAAGTGTGCATTTCGAATGAGAATAGAATAGTGCACATTTCAGTGTGTATTTTTCAAAAAACTAAGCCTATGGCTCAGCTGACTCAGCTTGTCTGAGTGTGGAAAGCTAAGCAGGGTCAGGCCTGGTTATTACTTGGATGGGAGACCCCTCCTCTAGTTTCCTGCATTGAGCAGGGGGTTGGACTCGATGGCCTTGTAGGCTCCTTCCAACTCTATAATCTATGAATCCTCCCACTGCATGAAAATGCATATTTTTCTAAGAAATGCACATTTCAAAGTGAACTTTTTTTAAAGATGCATTTTGGAACACAATTGCAAATTCAGGAATTTGCAAACATTTCTCGGATAAAAAGCACTCTTGCTTGCCATTGCATTTGGGATTGTTAACAGCATATGTTCACATGATTTGCAAACAGAAACAAAATTCTTATACGTCCCTACGTTGGGTATGCATGTAGAAAAGTAGTGGAAGGGAGGCAAAACGGAATGGAGTATCCTAGAAGAAGACACAGCTGGAACCCTGAAGAGGAGCATCTCACACAGCACATTTTGTTACAGGTCCCACTTTTTCATATATTCCACAACTTCACCCTGCTGGTGAAAAAGCTGATTGTATAGCTGAAGCCAGGCACAAAGGAAGTATACTCTAGGTGCATTTTATCATTCTGACTTTTGAATAAGAATATTATCCATCATAACCTCCTAAGTCTCTGTTAAGCATCCAAGTGAGCAAGCAGCTTCTGAAAAGAAACAGAATTGATCTTTAGTTAATCATTCACCCAAAAGATTAGAAAAAGTCAAGCCTGCTTGACCCTGAAAGCTATTTCAGTTTATGAACTCTTTAAATAGAACTGCAGCTTGCTTGGTCCAGCTGAGAACTGATTTCAAACAGCCTTTATGTTGGTGTATTGTACAACAGTTTTGAACTACCAAGCACAACAGCACTTTGTATGTAAAACAAATTGGAACATCCCAAAACAAGCATATAATTTATTTATTATTTATTTATTTCATTTTTATACCGCCCAATAGCCGAAGCTCTCTGGGCGGTTTACAGCAATTAACAAGACAGTCCCTGCCCGCAGGCTTACAATCTAAAAAGACACGACACACAAGGAAAAAGGAATGGGGTGGGAACTTCAACATATATCTTGCTTCAACATCTTCTGTACACCTTAGGACCAATTCCCACTTTGATTTTGACTTCATAAAGCAGGGGTGGGAAGCCTGCACCCCCCCCCCAGATGTTGTTAATCTCCAACACCCATAAGCCCTAGCCAGTATGGGTAATAGTCAGGGCTGATGGGAGTAGTAGTCCAACAACATTTGAAGGGCCACAGGTTCCACACTTGTATCATAAAGTCACCACACTTGGACTTTCAACTAACATTTTTGTGTGGTAAACTTTTGCTCCAAAAATCCTAACACACACCCCCACCCCATGTAGTGAGACTGTCATGCCCCTGCTGGAGGAATCCTCCTTCAAGGAACTTGAGCCCTGGAAATGGATGATGCCACATAGAACCACCCATATCAGACTTGGGGGTGCCTGGGCCCTTGCGGGAGAGGACCGTGGGTTTATCCCTGTAGGGAGAGGGGAGTTCTGATTCAGAGACAGTTAGAGGCTGAGTGACCACCCAGTCCCAGAGAGTGTCATCACCTTGAGACAAAACAGCACAGCTCCTGTAAGAAGAAGTACCTGACTCCAGAAAGGACTCTCAAGAGGAGAGAACTCCTCAGGAACAAGGCTTGTAATGTGCTGCAGCTGAGCCTTGAGTGGGGCTCAGGAGGCTCTGCTAATATTAGCCTACATTCTCAGTCTAGCCTTTGCTGTAAACAACACTGTGCCTTCAGCTCCAGTATCTTGTACCCTGACTGGTGTTTGGACTCCATATTAATGATCTTTGGACTTCTGCCTGTATAGACTTCCTTGTATAGAAGCTGACCAGGCTGGCAGCTGAATCTTACTTCAACACTGGTGATGGCCCAGCCTCTTCCATTTCATCTGAGGGCAGCAGGCTAGCTTAGGGAGTATAGGGTAGGTCACCAGACACACACAGCTTTGTCCTCCAGCATCTTCCCATCCTTTAGCATCTGCTGTCTGAGATAACCACCTCACCCTGCCTAAGGGAAGGCTTGGACTTGCCTCATCTGCAGAAGCAAGGTAGGTGGTTCCTCAAGACAGGGCCTTTTCGGTGGGTTACCCAGACTTTGGAACTCACTCCTCTGGCATATTCATCAGGAGCCTACATTATTAAGTTTTCAATGCCAACTGAGCAGTTTAAATTCTCTGAAAGCTTTGGTACCTAGTGAGTAAGTTTTGAAATATGTATTGTTGTTTACTAAATTATATTTATACTCCACACACAGTAAGCTGCCTTATACTAAGTCGGACCAGTGGTACCTCTAGTTCAGTATTATCTATACTGTCAATAGCTTTCCAGGGTTTCAAACAAGGGTCTTCCCCATCCCTCTCTGGAGATGGCAGGGATTGAACCCAGGACTGTTTGTATGCAAATCATAAGCTCTACCACTGAGCTATGGCCCCTCCCCTTCCTCATTACAGTGTTCTGAAGGCAACTGAAAAGGAACATAAAATTCAATACAATAAATGCACCAACAACCTTAAAATGATAACAAGATATAACAGAAGCAACATAGCAATAAAAGATCCAAGGAGCCAGCAGAGAACAAGAATATACTGCTACACTGCTTGAATGATTAAAATGCCTGGGATTTTTTTTTTAAATAGTCTTTACCTGATTGGGTTGAAAGGTGGGATATTCATATTTGAATGAATAAAATAACTAAATAAACACAACTGTGGACTCACATCAACATCATCATCATTTATTTGTACCCCACTTTTCTTTCCTCAAGGAAGCCCAAAGCAGCTAACAAAGCATCACTGGGGCATGCTGGGAGTTGTAGGCTGTTTTCCTGTCTAAATATGCATAGGTTTGCACCTTAAAACATGCTACACAGCAATGATCTCCTATGGAGGCGGGGGCAACAAGCTCCCTGAGTATGCCAGTGCTGATAAACTGTTCAGAGAAGAAAAGGAGCATCCACACTCAGCCCAGGTTCCCCCTTCCATACCCTACTAGTCTGGAGATATGTCGGCCTTGATCATCTCATGGAGAAGAGGAAAGCACCTGTGCTCAGTTCAATATTGTGGATTAGATCCAATGTCATGCTAACAGACATCCACCCGTGTGATGGGGCTTTCTTCCTCTCTCCTCCCTTCTGCAGCCCCCTGGGCATCCTGAAAATCTGCTCTGGAGGGTTTCCCAACCCTTCAGAGTAGATTTTGAGAGGGTGGGGTGGGGGTAGGGTGGGGAGCAGGGAGGGGAAATCTTCCCACAGGTGGAACTGCTTCCATCAATGGAACTACACAGTTGGATTCAACCCATTGTCAGTGTTGCCCACGCCCCCAAGGGGTAATATTGCTCCAGCATGGATCATCTCCTTTCACTTCTAACAGATGAGAATGTTGATCTGTTAGGGTAGAGTAGAGCTATCTGTACTGATGCAAAAGCTAGGTTTTTCAGTGTCTGGACTCACTGCTTTGAAAACCTTAGACAAGCAGGTAAAAACCTCTATGTCCCTGTCTTGGCCAATCAGAATATGCATATATAGGTGAACAAGAACTGATTATGAGTTTGCTGTTACCTGTGTAGTGGAATTCTATCCATGTTTACTTGGAGGTAATCCCACTGTATCCAGTGAGACATATTATCTTGTAAGTAGGGATGGACCTGTCAATTTCAGTTAAATTCGTTCTGTTCTGTTTTCTTTTTGTTGTTTTTTTTAAAAATCTGTACAGAATGCATATTTTGGTGTATATTTTTCCTAATGTATGCATTGATGTACACATTCTCTCTGTGCATTTTTAAATGTATGCATTTTCTCTCAAGTATTTTGCATTGCTGAAATGGTATTTTGTGTGCACTTTTCCCTAGTATGCACATTCATTTGTGTGCATTTTCCTCAAGATGCTGCATTGGAAAGATCACAACAATTTGGGTTTTAGAATGCAAATCTGTCTTGGGACTCTTGGCTTACTGAAGGGGTTGGGAGATGTGAATGGCTAAATCCTGCAAAAAATTATTGACGGAACAAATTTCTCACCCATCCCTATTATATTTAGGATTGCAGTGGCCTAAAGCTTGCATTCTCCTCCAGCAGTGCAAGTAAGGCCAATAAAAGCATTACTTCACCTAACTTTGTACTTATTGACAATCATGGAAGCTTTTGTGATCATGCCAGTGCAGAGCATTTGCGTGGGTAAAAGGGGGAAATGAAGAGACGAGACAACAGTTATGGTATAAAATCAGGGCCACATTTATTGAATCGAAGGTCTGCGAAGGGAGAAGTGCGGGATTAACTAAGGCCGACCCAAAGGCCAGTGGAGCATGCCTGGGCGAAAGCATCCCAAACTCGAGGGCGGCGCGGTGACTCGCCACCCTCGAATTCTGCACTCGGGGTGCTGGGGGATCTACCCAGGATCACCGTCCCCTGGCGCCGCGGGACAACCGAGGAGGGTGAGATGGGTAGACCCCAAAGGCGACCCTACCTCTCACAAATTGAGCCACAAGGCATCGACATTTGTGAGGCTCGGGTTCTCGCCCATCACCTTCAAAGGTGCCATGGGATGCACACCGCAACCCTAACCCCCACTGCCTATTCACCGCACTTACCGCCTAACCTAAGGCCAATGTGACCGAATTAGCAGGTAACCCAAAATAATAAACCCACCGCCGATTACACAGTATGGAGTAGGCGAAACACGCACGTTGCCCTGAGCCAATTAGGACAACGAGCCAAAATTCCTACTCGGCCCCATAAAAGGCAACCAGAGGAGCCCACACTGCTTCATCGGGAGTGGCGGGAGGGAGCTGCAAAGAAGGAGGCGTGGGGTGTGGTCTCCTGTGCATAAATACTGCCTCAGGGCCCCACCCCTTATGCCTCACCCCATCGGGCAAACAATTTGCCCGTGCCGTGATTGGAGGTGAAATCACCTCATTCTAGCCCTCGCTCTCCCTTCCCCCCCTCGCAAAATCCTCCCCCCCCCACAGGAGCGTGGGGTGCGAAGGGAATTTTGTTAGGACTGTTCTGTAGAAGAGAGATAGTTTAAAGCTCTGCTCAGTTTTGCACAGCACATTTAATTGAGAATCACATGCCTACTTTTTCATGGTTCCATAATGTGAGAAAATTACTGTCACTCTTTGCATTTTTGTCTGTTGAAATCTCAGAGTATATGGAAGGATTATGTCTGAAGTGTACATTCTTGTGACACTAATGAAGAATGTTTGTTTTAATTGGTTTCATATAGATATACAACTGCCAGTGTTTTGCCTGAGTTATGTCCTTATATTCCTTTTGTATATACTGTCTCCCTTTTCCTCCACTTAGTTTTCCATGAAGTATTCAAGTACCATATGGTGATCTTTGAAAATAAAAGACCCCACCTTAGAGTTCACTTCTAAAATCTCTTGAAATCTATATTGGGCACACACACACACACACACACATATATATATATTCTTTATTTGTTTTGTGTTACATGAAGTAAGGTAATGCTTTAATTTAAACACTATAAAGGATATTTTCAGAAGCAGAATCTCTCTTTTGTTTGTTCTGTTTAGACTTCACTTTACTCATAGCACTTAAAATTGATAGGCCAAGAAGCACTGAGCTCTCTATAAAAACCAAATGGCTTACACGAGGAATGTAGTTCTCCCTGATGAGTTTATGAGTGTTCTATCTCTTGTCAAGATCACAAAAAGTACATCTGCTTCAGTGGCTCTATTTGCACAAGCAATTAAAATAAAACAAGACCCAAAAACCAGGAACTCCACTTTTTTTATTGACAAACTATTTCTGATTTCTCTTGAATAGCTCGCAATTCAGTATGTAGCTTGCCCTATTAACAGTCACTTGTGAATGGATAAGTATATATTATGATCCATTCTGGCAGAAGGCTGTAAAAAGTATCTTTCCCCCACCTATTTTCATTTATTGGAATGTACTTTCTTCATGGTATAAATGCAGAACATTGCACAACTTTAAGATGTTGCTGATAAGAGCAATATCCTGCTATATTATAAAATGTTCAAAATATAACGCCTTGTGGAAATGTTCAAATTGTAACTTAAAAATAATTATAAGAACTGTATAACTCTCTTCTGGAACCCATGTCCAGAGGATCTACATGTGCGTCAGTACGTCTGAACACATTCTGCACATAGGTCATGCATGGTCTTTGGAAAGATGGTGAACAGATGCCTGTATGTTTAATTTTGGCTATCAACGAAAAGTATGCTTAAGGTTCCTTCCTTCCTGTCCTGTCCTGACCCCCCTCACTTACCTATTGAGAAAGCAAGAAAGAAATGTCAGGGACTTGGTAGGAGGAGAGAAGCATAGGAGCATCTGTTTTTACCTGTGCTGCTTTTATGGCATAAACATATAGCATATGTTAAATACATTGCCAAGAATGAGTATGTGTAAGCGGGAGACTGCTGGAAAGGCTATTGTAACATATATAGCACAGCAGTAGCACATTTATTTATTTTTAAATGGCCTTGAGGCTTCCCGTTGTGGGTTCCTAGGATAGATCTCTCTCTGTTTATTTATGATCCATTATGAGTTGCAGCCCATGTATAGAGGAAGGGCTGTGGCTCAGTGGTAGAGCACATGCTTTGCACACAGAAGGTCCCAGGTTCAAACTCTGGCGTCTCCAGGTAGGGCTGGAAAAACCATCTGCCTTGGAGAGCCACTGCCAGTCAGTGTTGACAATACTCGGCTGGAAGGACCAATGATCTGATTCAGTATAAGGCAGCTTCCTATGTTTTGTAATTCATGTTGCCAATCCTATCTGCAAATCCTAGAAGTAGCAAAAGCCAGCAGTGGTCAGATGGTAGATCGGGATCTACTGGTAGATCTCTGAAAGATGTGAAGTAAGGGGCTCTGATTCCCAACAACTAAAAAGATGCCCCCTCCCAAATTAGGTTGCAGAAAAAGAATGCTGGGTGGTGGTGGTGGTGGTGGGAAACCAGGAGTGGATTTTTGTGTGTGAAAGGACCTGTGAGCTTGGTTCTGGGACTGATCACAAATTCCTGGGTTGAGCATGAGCTCAGAGGCACCCTGTTGCCTAGCATATGTCCACCTGCCCACACCACTATTTTACACCTGGGCTCTGGCTGGATGGACCTTAAGGTTCTAGTAAAAACAAAACAACAAAGTAGATTTGCCCACCTCTGGCATAGACAACCTATGCTCTTTTCCTATGGAAAACTAATCACAGGGACACCAAGTTGTCTTTCTTATGTATCATTCTATTGAAGTAGGAAAGAAACAGGTGAGTTTGTCTAGTTTAGGCTCCATATTTTAGGTTGCAATCCTATCACACTCACCTGGGAGTAAGTCTGATTGAACTCAATGGAACTTAATTCTGAGTACACATGTATAGGGTTGCACTGTTAACCATTAAGGCCAGCTTTTATTTTTGTTTTTTCAAGGTTGTTCAAGATGCATCCTTTCTACTACTTGACTTTCAGGCGGGATCAGGTAAAAGTGAACTATTCCAGCTTATTTATCAAAGTGATGATAGCTTCTAAAGTCTTTTAATCAGAATTTTAAACCATAGACCATTAAATTCATGCATCAGTTCAACAAATTGTTCACAGCTCATTTCTTTGGGAACACTTAAAAGAGACAAATTGCCAGTACAGCCCATGATGTCTCTGGTGTAGAGAAATCAACATCACGTACTAGGTGCAAGAAAGAGTTTGCATGCAAAGGTAACAAAACTGCAGAATTATTAGAAGGGCTGTGCTAAATGTTCACCCACTGGTTTTCCAAGATGACAGTGATGCTTTGGAGGGGAAAAATATTTGTAACCCCACTCTTAGGATGAAAATTTTCACATTTGTTTAGCCATTATGGTTTAATTCCTTCCTCCTCTGATATGCTTCTGCTTCAGAGCTATCTAACAATAAAAATGAAACAAAAACCTGGGTCTTATTCCTAGGAATAGGCACACAATCCATCATCAAATAATGAATGGGATGACATCACAACAATACGTAGCCAGTCAGGGTTTGATAAGTGCTTACATCACTGAGAGTAAATTAAGTTCTTCATTTCAGGAAGCATTATAAGAACACAAGAAGAGCCCCACCCGAAACACTCCCTTTCCCCCCTCTCCAAGGTTGCTTTCCTGACCTCAGAGAGCAGCTGGTGTGCACCAGCTGCGAGGGGGAGGGGGTGGAGTGCCGATTCCCAGCTCTGAGGTTGGAGCACTGTCTTCAGCCTCCGTGTCTGATCTGGGAATCCAAAATATCCTATGGTCCCTTCAGACAATGTCTAGGGGTCATAGGATTGCTCCCTTATTCTATTATGATTTTCTTAATAAAAATAATATGGAAACATTATGAGCTGTAAATTACTTGTTAAATTACTTGAAAATAGTTGTGGATAATGATATTAGAAGTATTAATTCTCCAAACGAAACAAAAGCAGAAGTAAGGAAGCAGAGTGTTCCTTCATCTCCAAATTAGTGTTGGGACAATTTTAAAGCTACCAAACAGGATGAAACTGTGAGAACAGTACTCTGTCCTTTTAAGCCTTCTTGAATACATGCTACTGTTAACCAAAATTGGCAGAGATTGGTTTTGGACACAATTCTTCGCATGTTTTGACAGGAAAAAAGTGCTACAACTCCCATGGCTAGCTGTGGAATGCTGGGAGTTTTAGGACTGTGACCTAAGTTAGTCATTACCTGGTCGTGAGAAGCCGGCTTTATGCAGCACAGTAAATGCTATCTTTAAAAGTTATATTGTAAAGATAACATTTTTACAACATAAAGGAAAAAATGTTTCTTTTAAAAAATGATGATTAGATGCCTTGCTTCTTCATAGAGAAAATAGTACTGTGGCTACTTTATACCATGAAACACAGTTAGAAGTCTAGCTTCTAAAGGATGAAAAGTGTGTGTGTGTGTGTGTGTATATATATATATATATATATATATATTGCTTCCCAGAGGTCATTCCACTGCAGACAGCTTGTTTACAAGACTGAAACCGATTGCTATTGAAACAAATGATCCCACTAATGCAAGGTAACATCTGCCCATTTATTTGATGTATTTCAATCGGTTTAAATTCACCTCTGGATTTCTTTCCTTGATATATTTTTGACACCTCTCCCCATAAAAACAGAGCATTAAAAAAACAAGCCCCACGATTCCATCTAGAGTCCATTCTTCAGAGAAATGTACACTAGCAGGAGGAGGAAAAATAGAGGGGGGGTTTGTGTGTGTTTAGCACTCCTTTCTCCATCCCCCACCTCAAAAAGAAAGGGGGGGGAAAGACCCAGAGCCAATACTTGAGTGGAATCGCACAGAGTCTGTTTGCTGGGTTAATCAGTCAGCAACATCTCTGCAGCTCAGGGCCGGTGCTACCATTAGGCCAACTAGGCAGCTGCCTAGGGCGCCGGGCTAAAGGGGGCACCAGGAACATAGGGTTGGAGGGAGGGAGGGCTCAAGTGGGAAGAGGGGGGCGCTAAATATCTGATCTTGCCTAGGGCACCAAACTGCCTTGCACCGACCCTGCTGCAGCTGGTCAGTTTCACCTCAGCGCGAAGTGTCATGACTCTCTGCTGTCAATAGGAATTACCTGTATAGGTTTCATGTACCTCCATGAAACAGGACAACCAGGTGAGCCTCTTTCTCTGAATGAATGATTTTGCCCAAATAACACTGAGATTGGATCAGCATGGGATCCTCTAATTGATAGGGCAATGTATTCCAGAGGTCAGGCAAGGAAAGAATTTATGCTTCAGTTTGCTCAGTATAGAAAGCAGTGGTGTAAGGGGGAGAATCTCTTGCAGGTATTCGTAACTTTCCTCTTGTAGGCTCACCTTTTCTCCTTCAGTCATGATGTTTGGCAGCATCATATTCCATCTTTGGCTGTGCTCCTTCTTTAAAGAAATGGATATGAAGCAATATGATGCATTCAGAGTACATCTGAGGATGCACAAAGTGCTTTCCCCTCAGCACTGAGCGATAGCAGTTTCTCCCCCTCCCACAGAGCTAAGGAGCAGGGCTGACTTCCAGGGCATTTGGCAGGGCTCTCAGACAGTTCCGAACCTGACTAATGGGCAGCATTCTGAGAAACTAGCCTAGCAGCACGATCCAATGTGGCTGCCCGTAACCCACTGAACTCAGAGGGTTATGGGCACCCAATGGAGGGCGGAAGGAGCATGGAGGCAAAGGTCACCTCCACACTCCTCCCACCCTTCAAAAGACTTAGACGGCCAATTGCAGCCATCTAAATCTTTCCTCCCAGCTGCCAGCTCGCAAGGAGGAGAGGCTGAGGCACCTCCAGGATACAACAGTCTCATGGCAGAGCCTTACTCTTTCCTTCCCCCTCTCCCCACCTACAAACCTCCTGCTCTGAGGTTGCTCTTCCAGACTCAGAGCTGCAGCCTGGGCAGTTCTTTCCACACCGGCTGTGAGGGCAGAGAGAGGGTGCTCCTAGGTCAGAGTCCCAGCTCCAACCTTGGAGCGTGTTTCCAAGGTCAGAGCTGGGACTCTGACCATTCCTATGTCCGTCTAGTGGCCATAGGATTGCACCCTAAATTTGCTTTAATTTTTGTTAAAGGACTTCATTAATGGTTGTACTCCTAAACCTTATGCTGGCATTCCATACCTGACCATGCCCACTTAGTGGTTTCACCATTAATGGAAATATGGTTCAATTTTTCTTTTTGTATTTTGGCAGTGGCCTGGAAACCAAGTCTTTGAAGGCTGCCTTCCACTCTTAAACTTCATGCTTGGCTCCAAATGTAATAGTATAAGAACAAAAGGGTTGCTGGCTAGACTAGCCCAAAGTCCAGCCAAGTTCTTTTCAGTGTGAGATTTTGATATTTTTAGCAACTTGTTCCTAAAAAATATTCTTTCCTTGTCTATCTCTTTCTTGGTCAGTACCTGCTAGCTCAGAAACCTTTGGGATTTTGATCTCTAGCAATATGTACAGCATTATCAATAACAGAACAAGGCTGCTTTACTTCACCTGTGAATTTTTTGTTTTGATTTGTTCCTCCCACATCTTAAGAGATCTGTTCTTCCACTTTGTTAATTGAAAGCAGGGACCATAGCACTTGAAGTTACCAACCAAAGTTGCCATGCTGTAAGTTGGACATTAAGCACCATGCAGTTACTGTGGAATTCTTAGCAGGAGGGTGTAAAGTGCCTGTCATGCATGACCTACTGTGGGGCAGCCACTGATCACAAAATGTTACAATTGTCCTTTTGGGACCAGATGAGAATGCTACAAATGAGCAATAAACCCAAATCAGTTTCAGTCACCGCAAACGAGGGTCAACTGCCGATGAGTCAGAAGTCCTGTGAGTAAACTCATCACAGCCATTGCTACCCACACAGCCAAGTAGGTTGCCGTCTCCTAGCAGCAGAGAGGGGCTTTAAGGATGAAAATACATCTCTGTATTCTGTGCCAGGAGATCTTTGGTTGTAGCCTTCAGAGATACCATGATGCAAATGTGATATGTCAGATGTAACCTAAAATAAAACAATGGACTGTAAATATCATCTGAACTTTGAGAATGCTGTGTGTGTGTGTGTGTGTGTGTGTGTTGTATTATAATTTACCAGTATCATCTGAAGCCACCACTTTAAACAGCTTTCAAAAGCAGCATATATATTTTTCAAAAGCAGCAAATAGTGTAGTGTATATGCTACACTGGGAATTCAAATTCTTACCTTCTATATGTTACTTTTATATGCCACTTTTGTTTTATGGAAAGAAAATCTATATATGCCACTTTGTTTTATGGAAAGCACAAAACATATTTTCATTTCCTCCAAGGCAAAACTGCCAAATTAAAATTGGAATATTGTTCATTATCCTGATACGTAGATGAGAGAGAAGTGGAAACAGGTCCAGCATCAGCAGGTGGTATCCTTGGGCAGATGCCCAGGGCCTCCTGCTTCTGATGCAGTCACCTTGAGCCCTGTCTTGTGGCATGTTGATGTGTGCTCATCTGTGTCTATCAGTGTAACTATCCAATGTCCCAGTGCGATGCTGTGTTGCTCCAGGACATTGTAGATAATTTAATAGTGATGGCCACCTCATGCCACCTTCATATAAGATGTCCCAGCCAATTCTGTTCTTGGTGGAAACAGAAGTGCAAGAAGAGGAGATACAGAGCCATTATGGCTGCCCCTTCCATTAGGCAGAGTGATGTGACCACCTCAGGTGGCAGATGCTGGGGGACAGGGAGCAGTGGTGAGGTTTTAGAAGACAGAACTGTATGTTCTATGGTGATGCCATCTATCCAGCTTGGCGGGACAATACTGGAAAATGTCGATCATTTTCTCTATCTTGGCAGCTATCTTTCTGTTACAGCTAACATCGACAGTGAAATCCAGCATCGTCTGAGCTCCGCAAGTGCCTGCGTTTTCTCGAATGAAACATAGAGTGTTCGAGGATCGGGATATTTGTAAGAAGACCAAAACACTGGTTTATGAAGTCATTGTATTACCAACTTTATTGTATGCCTGAGAAACATGGACTATCTATAAACGTCACCTCCAACTCCTTGAAAGATTTCATCAACGTTGCCTCCAGAAAATCCTGCAAATTACTTGGGAAGATAGGCGAACAAATGTCCGTGTACTGGAAGAAGCAAAGACTACTAGCATTGAAAAAATGATCCTTCAACGCCAACTTCAGTGGACTGGTCATGTTGTTTCGAATGCCTGACTGCCGTCTCCCAAAGCAGTTACTTTATTCCCAACTCAAGGATGGAAAGCGGAATATCGGTGGTCAATATAAGAGGTTTAAAGATGTTCTTAAGGCTAATCTAAAAAAATGCAATATAAACATCAAAAACTGGGAAGCTCTGGCCCATGAACGATCTAACTGGAGGTTGGCCTTTCACAAAGGTTCTATGGACTTTGAAGAAGCTCGAGTGCAAGGTGAAAGGGAGAAACGTGCTAAGCGAAAAGCACGTCAAATGAATCCTTTACAAGACCATCTTCCATCTGGTAACCTGTGTCCTCACTGTGGGAAGCTGTGTGGATCTAGAATTGGCCTCCACAGTCACTTACGGACCCATCGCTAGAGTCTACACAATTTTCTTTAGAATTTTCCTCCTTTTAAAATCTCCTTTTTGTAAATTTTCTTTTTTTTTTATCCTGGAAGACAATCTTACTCGGTCACGAGTGATCGCCTGACACACTGCATGCAGCCTGTCCTGCACAGCTTCCTTGATTTCCTCAAGTGCGGTGGAAGATGCTGTTCCATCACCAGTGCTAATGTAAGATTCAACTACCAGATTAGCTTGCTTCTGTATGTCCTTCTCCTCAGCTTTTGTCCTTCTCTTCAGATATCAGATTGTGCTTTTTTTCTTTTAACACAAAATTTGCAAGTAGTTTCATGCACATTCCCCCAAAAGTACGCATCAGTTGTGCACATTTTTAAAATGTACCATGTTTCTCCCATTAATTAAAGCATGCTTGTGTGCATTTTTAAAAGGCACATTTTGCCATGCACATTTTTCAAATTATGCATTTTTGAACATATTTATTTTGTTCCACAAATTGAATTGCAATCTCAGAAATGTACGAACTTCAATCACAGATTACATTCGGATCCACGTTCAGTTCCAGGAGGTGTACATTGGATAAATTCTGGTGAAAAATGAACTGAAACATCTCATACATCCTCAGGCAATTAAATATCTTGGGCTGACCCTCAATGCTGTAGGTGGGACCAATGGAGTAGTGGAAGGTACCAGAAACAAATGAGAAGAGATTGACCAACTCTCCCTTTTTCTCCCACCTGAATGCCTTGACCTGTTGCCTGAGGCTAGTTTATTAGAGAGGTCTTTTATCCAGATTATTCCATAGTCAAGCAGTAGGGCAGAAACTTGATCTCAGTGGGTGTATTGTTGAAGAGGCAATCTGGTTTTAACCGTCTATGGTGAGCCAAAAGAAAGACAGCAGAGAGAGAGACAGGAGAAAACCTGGGCTTACTCCATTCATCTTCTCTCTTTCTCTCTGTGCGTGTGTGTATTTACACAGCACTTTTATACTACAAGTTGAATCTACATGGATGGTTTAAAGGTCAAATGGGTGAAGACGTTCCACTACTTTTTACAGTCCCAATGCAATTAGGTATTTTAAAACTCATTTTTCCTTTTTATCATATTCCCACACTGATAGAGGTTCATAGATTTCATAGATCATAGAGTTGGAAGGAGCCTACCTATTTACAACTACCCTTAAAATTCCACATAGAAGCCTCTCTCTCTCTCTCTCTCTCTCTCTCTCTCTGCCCCGACTCTCACACACAGAGATTTGTTTTACCATATGGTTTGGTCATAAATCAAGCTTATCTAGTCATCTAGAGTGTTTTAAAATTGTATGCAGGTATAGATGTAACTGTGGCTTTTTAAGTGTAGCTCACATAAGGATATTTGTACTCCTACAGAGAAATACAAATAGGAATCATTTTGTGTCTAATACTATAATTTGTGGGCAGGGGGGGATATCTCAGTGTTGTGAACATTTTAAGCATTGCATTTATAAGGTCTTTCTTTTCTTCCATGCCTCTTATTGCAGTGTTATTTGGCCATGGATACCTGTACAGGGACGAAACCCCTACAGCTAATGCACTATCCTTACTGCATATGCAAAATAAGAGTCTGGCTGAATCTAATTAATTTAGCCATACAATATTCCTTTGAGGTAGAAAATGCTATTAAACTCATTTTTCAGATAGCCAGAAAGGTTAATAACTTGCCCTATAAAAATTTAGAAAATACTACGCAGAAGTCTGGTATAATAAAGTTAGGGAGTCCACATTTGCATGATTATCTCACTTCCCTTCAACAGTTCCATCCAACATAAATTCTAGGGCTTAACCAAATATTTGTGGGCATACCTTTTCAGTGTAGAAAGGGGAGCTAGGGGCACCTGAAAATATTCTCCAGAATACCCCCTCCCATAGTCTCCAACTGCCCTAAAAATGCTGGGACAGTCCCGAAAACCCTTAAGCCAACACGGCTTCTCACTTTTTTATGCAGTGTCCCGAATTCTTCAACTGCCTCCCACAAACTGCTTTAAACTGCTATTAAAGGAGCTATGGGCAAAATTGCAGCTAAGCTAAAACTTTTAGCTTAGCTGCAATTTTGCCAATGGCCCCTTTAAGAAACAGTAAGCAGGGAGGGAACAGACGCGAGGGTGTATGCACGTGTGAAAAGAAAAGGAGGTGGAGGCAGCACCAGCTGCCCTAGACCTACGGAGAGGTGAATGAGGGAATGTATCACATGATTCCTATCTTTATACTGCCACAGCTTTTATTTCCTAGCAGAGCTGACTCTTTGCCTCTAACAGGTGAGTTTACAGTGTCTGAAGGAAATCCAAGAAACTTCCCCTTCTCTCTGAAGCTCCATGTTGGGGTGTGTGGGTAAGCTTCACCTGTTGAATTTGTGCCAATCCTGACAATTTTAAAACAAAAAGAAAGGGATTGCAATGCAAGCACTGACCCCCCCCCCATGAAAAGCACCAGATATCAACAATTAAGGGTTTAAGTAAGGTTTTTAAAAATTACAAAAGGCACATAAAATATTATAAAATAATATATAATATAATAATGTAATAATTATAATATATAAGATGTTATATAATAATATAATTCTAGAAAAGTCTTCCAGCACTGGTGCTGCTGCTGCCTCTTCTTCTAGCAAGGAGCAGCATTTCACAGCTATCCCTCAATTACATGATACTTCTTCACACAATGCATAATCAATTTGCTGACACAATATGTGATGGGCAGTGTTGTAGATTAGATTGCTTTAAAATATACACACTTTCCTGTGAGTAAGTCCTATTGAATGTAATAGGACTTACTTCTGGGTACACATACATAGGATTGTACTGTTATTCTGTTTTCAGAGCAGTGGTAAATTTTATTTGGCTCTACCTGTGTTCCCCATATGAAAGTCTTTTTCTACCACATGCTGAAGTGCAATGGAGAAAGCTCTCTACAGTAATGATTAGGATTATTCTGCAGGGATTTTGGATTGTGTTTTTTTAAAATGCATTAGGATTTTTTAAAAAGGGAGTTAGCAGAAAACTCACCCTCCTCAAAAGAAAGAAAGAAAAAATCCCAACTACCTCAATAGCAGCAACAAACATCATCATTCCATTTTGGCATTATTGTTAAATCAGTGCTGTTGTTCTTGGTTTTTTGTTTGTTTTTTTTAAAATAAAGAACAATAGAGCCCTACATGTTTTTTTCTGAGTGGAGAACATAGGAGCTTGCAGGGTGGGCCTGTGAACCACTTTGCACACTCAGAGATATTTAAATGTTAAATATTATTATTTCTTTGGCAAACTACAAATGAGAATAAAGCCACCATGGAGGGATCCATTTTTTAAAGTGGGAGGGAGATCTTTAAAACAAGGAGTTTCCTGCACAATGTGGGGAAAGTAGGCTGAAAGTTATGTTTGACTGAAATAATGGCATATTCCACCCTGGTTTACCCCCTTACCATTTGTTGTCGCCTCTGTATTACATTCCAGATTGTAAACTCTTTGGGGCAGGGAACTGTTCTCTTATACATGGTAAAGCACCATGCACATTGATGGTACAATAATAATAATGACAAGAACAATAATCACCATCATCATCATGGGTCTGGAGATCAAAGTGGCTTAAGAGTGGTCAGAGCCCCTAAATGGTTAGAGCATCCTGGGATGGGTGGCTATATCCTTGGCCATGCCCTCATCTTGCCTGGCCACACCCTCTTGATCACACTTTCATGTTGCTTAACCATACCTCTTACTAATTCACATGTGTGTCCCTATTTTCATCTGTGAAATGTTGGAGGGTATGCCCTCCCCCTAAAAAAAACCCTGCCCAAAACATCTGTTCACTGCCCATTTTGGCAGTTCTTTTGGTGATTTTTTTTAAAAAAAGGAATCATCTCATGTTGGTTACTTATAGAATCATAGAATCATAGAAAAGTAGGGTTGGAAGGGGCCTATAAGGCCATCGAGTCCAACCCCCTGCGTAATGCAGGAATCCAAGTCAAAGCACTCCTGACTGTCCAGCTGCACCTTGAATGCCTCCAGAGTGGGAGAGCCCACCACCTCCCTAGGTAGTTGGTTCCATTGTCTTATTGCTTGATCCAGCCATTCAGGGATCATGTAGCCAGTGTGATGGTGTCAAATTCCCATCTAGCCAATCAAATTTGGCTATGTGATGACATCAAAAATCTAAATCAAATTGGAGGCAGTACTTTCTGCTTTCATTCTGAATGGAAGAATATTTTCACGTGCTGGGTCTTCAGATTATTACCAAAATGGGGGAGAGAAGGATGTTTCACAGTGGATGATGTTTTTCATGAACTACACCCCACATTTCTACTTGGCCCTAAGAAATTCCTAAACTGAACATCTAAGGATGCTCATGTGTGCAGTATTGTGTTTAAGAACATGAACTATGAAGTGTGAATTACTTAGCCCAAACCTCAATGCAGCTATGAATTTATTGACCGGTCTTTGGGTAAGCTGCTGTCACTCAGCATCTCTCCCATCTCCAGTATGGAAGTAATAATAGCAGCCTTTCTTTCACAGTTGTTGTAATGTTTCTGTACTGCTTTGAGTCCTTGAATTAGTATTTTATAGCATTTTCCTTATCAACCTGTCCTATCAAAAATGTAATCAGGGTTCCATCTTTACCCCTATGGTTTTTAACGTCTATATCAGTGTTCTCCAACCTTGGGTCCCCAGATGTTTTTGGCCTACAACTCCCAGCATGCCCCAGCCAGCATAGGCTGGGGCATGCTGGGAGTTGTAGGCCAAAACATCTGGGGACCCAAGGTTGGAGAACACTGGTCTATATGAAACTGCTGGGAGAAGTCATCCAGATCTTTAGGCTAAAGAGCCATCAATATGAGAGTAATATACAGTTCTACCTCTCTCTTTCATCTACTGGTCCCAGGGAATCTGTGGAAATACTGAACAGGTGTCTGGAGATGGTTCTGTTAGGGTTGGGAGTAAACAAACTGAAGCTTAATCCAGATAAGACTAAGGTGCAGTGAGTTGGATGGAGGTTTGCAACCATGTCTGAAGAATGGGGTTGCACTTTCTTTGAGAGACCAAGTACATAGTTTTTGGATTCTTGTGGACTTGATGCTATCTATGGAGGCTCAGATCATGTCAGTGGCTAAGAATGCATTTTACCAGCTTACAATGGTTCAGCAGCTGCAACCCTATCTAGAAAAAGTCAACTATGCCTCAGTTACACATGCCCTGGTTAAATCCAGACTGGACTACTGTAACATGCACTACATGGGGCTGATTTGAAGAAGGTTCAGTAACTATAACTAGTACAATATGCAGTCACCTGGATGTTTGTTGGGGCCAAGTATTATGGTAATATAGCACCTATACTGTATCAGTTGCATTGTCTGTCTGTTCATTTTGGGGCTCAATTTAAATTTACCTTTAAATTCTAAGACAGTTTTGGACCAGGTTATTTGAAGAACTGCCTGTACCCATACAAACCTTCCCAGCCCTTAAGAAAGTTTGGCCATAGAGCACTCAAGGCAGGCCTTTTCAGTGGTGGCTCCATATTTGTAGAACTTCCTCCTGAGGGATATTGATATGGCTGCATCTTTATCAGTTTTTTAGTGGGCCTTAACGGTTTTCTATTTGCTTTTAAGTAGAAAACATGCTGTGAGCTGGATTTTATACTGCTTTAAATTGTTGATTGTTACTGGTTTTAGTATTGAAATTGTGTTGATTGTAATTAAAATGTTTTCTATATACTTTATGTTTTAATTGTTTACGTGGGCCACTTTGAGAGGGCATTGTCCTGAAAGGCAGCATATAAACATTAGAATGAATGAATGGATGCATGAATGAATTTGCACTGCCTTAACTTTCTTCTTCTACTTTTTCTGATTTGCTAGCATACATATATCTAAAATCTGCTGGAGGGGGAATTGGTGGATGCACATACAAACACACACACACACTCCCATGCACTCAGCTGAATGTGGGTTGCTATTTTTCACTAACCTAGGGAAGAAACTGTCTTTTAGAAAATGCTTTTGGGATTCCCAGCTTGTTGTCTAAAGGATAACTACAAGAAAGTAATGTAAGTACTGCTACAAATTAGTACTTCTATGGTTCTCAAAGATTCATAATTACTAAATTCCAGAAAGCACTGCTTTGCGTGTATAAGCACCCTAGGAGCAGAAAGATTTAAATAAATGACTCTTGCTTAGATACCTCTCTGACATTGTAAAATGAATCACCATTTAGTTATGCCCCGAGCAGGCGGGAATAAAAATCCCAGTGTTAGGTGGTGGTAGTGAAGACATTGCAAGGAAGCTTCATAAATTTCACTTGCTCATTATATCTTATTGAATCTTTATAGAGTATTATCTTGCCATACAGAGAACAAGTTAGACATAAGCCCTGCTCAAAGCACCCAAGTTTCACAGAAAGGGAGAATGTTCATAATCATTGCTCTGCAATTTTCATAGCAATACGGACAATTTGCGAAACATCCATATTGTAGAAGGTATGGGTGTGTCTAGGTCAGAGAGCAGATCTCAGAAACTGGCAGTTTTGAATGATCCCCCACATTTAAGAATGACCCATTTCTTTATGCAGAAAACTAGATATCAAGAAGAAAGGGCCTACTCTGATACAGTCCCAAGACTCTTGCATGCTGTTTTGAGCTAACTGAATGATCCTCATGTGCTTTGCCAACCTTCCACAACTTGGTGCCCCCAGATGTGTTTGTTTGTTTGTTTATTTATTTATTACATTTATACCCCACCTTTTTTCCTGCAAGGAACCCAATGCGGCTTACATAATCCTCTTCCTCCTCTCCATTTTATCCTCACAACAACCCTGTGAGGTAGGTTAGGCTGAGAGTCAGTGACTGGCCCAAAGTCACCCAGTGAGTTTCATGGCTGAGCGGGGACTAGAACCCGGATCTCCCGATTCCCAGTCCAACACTCGCACCACTACAGTGTTGGACTGCAACTCCCATCATTCCAAGCCAGCAGCTATAGTGTGCCCTCTGCATTTGTAGTTCACCATGGTATCTCACTTCTCACCACCCCTTTTAGATTACATGATCAGACTAGAAGATTTTTAATTTTAAAAAAGAGAGTAACTTGGCTATTGCTGTTCTATAACTATCTCAACATAAATATTATGCTCTATACCAAACAGTATTTGGGTAGTCGTGAATTACCAAAGGCCTTTTCAATTTGTGAACAATGTCTATATTTTAAATCCTTTGGCAAATGTTTGGATTTATATTGTGTTTCTTCAGCATGTACCCATGATTAATTCTGCTTGCCTTGATTTATTCCTAATAAAGGTCGATGTGGTGGCATTACAATAGTATGAGCATGTGAGGCCGTTACGCAGTCAGTACATTTTTATTCATTTTCCCATCATTTGGTAATGTTGCCAATTTGTTCAGCTCATGAGAGCTTCACTAGGGGAGCTTCCAATAAATGCTGATCAGGATACAAAGAACCAGTGAAACCAGTCCCATGACACTGCTGCACCCTTTCTGAGCTGTTCCCATAACACTAGCCCATCAAACTGTATTGATACTTTTTAATTACTCTGAGTTATGAAATCCACCTTGCAATTTTATAACAGGTGAAATCTGTACTTCTCTGAAGGGCTCCTTCCCTCAATGCCAGGAAAATATGAGCCAATAATAAACGGGTGGGGGAGAGAGATTGAAAGGATTTCTCTTGCCCCGGGGGGAGGGGATCACAATTGTACTGTTTTGAGAGATGATTGATTCCCTTCTTAAATGGTCCAGCTTGTGGATCAATCCACTTAGGCTCTATCAGCTGGTTAAGCTTGGAGACTTTCCTAATGAATTAAGTCTGCGCCAATATTTAATCCCTTGTCTTCTGTCTTTCATTGATCTACATTCCAGGTTACCATCGCATATTAATCTTTCTCAAATATTTCCTTTGGATGCGTACAGATAGACCGGGAGTTAAGTGTCTGAACAATATAATTACAGAGAGCTTCTCTTGTGGTTGCAAAGTCCTGAGAAGGATCCCACAGCCAATGCGTTCACTGCTTTTAGTTATGTTTTCCAAGGAGATAAGAGATATGCAATGTGCAAATGATTTCCAGAAAAGAAAAGGTAGGCAACCATTCCAGTAGGGCAACCAGATATTATTGTTCCTGTATCTTGTATCTATTCAGCTCCTGTAGTACATATTTTCCTATTCTGAGTATCAAGTGCTGATGACCACTGACGTTGTACCTAACATTGGAGCAAGCTTACCAGTTACATGAAAGGTAATAGGCACCTTACTTTGAAATTGGATCTCACAGTTTGCTGGAAGAATGTGTTGAATTTTGTAATTCAGAATATTAGGAAAGATTATAGGGGTGAGAGTGAATATGTGCAAGTGAAACTACCTCTGAAAATGTGCATCCTAGTTGATAGGGAGATCTATTTATATTGAAATCATTAGATCACCACCAGGCCCTATTGGAGTGGCTCCTCACACTGGTATGGTTTGTGTGCTGCAGTAGTATATATACCCTTGTGCACTTAATGTAAAATGTAAAGTATCTGAGATACTTGACTTTCAGTTGTTCATGTTTCTAGTTAGTATTCCACAGGAAATCTCACAAATATATTACTGAGGCATGTGTAAAATACACATGTGTGAAATGAAATACACTAAAATATACACATCAAGCCAAATTACAAGCACAAGGCATTGCATCGTTAGATGTATCTTGGAAATATAAGGGAATATGAATGCATTATAGCGCATGCACGTGCGCGTGCACACACGCACACACACACACAAACTTAATTACTCAAATACATATTGCAGTACTCCATGTGATTATTCCTTAGGAATACCTATATATCTAATTATTGTAAGGTTAAAAAAGTAACCATAACAAATGCACTTTGGCTACCATGCTATACCCACTTATCTGGGAGTAAGCTCCACTGTACTCAATGGGATTTACTTCCGAATAGACATGCATAGGATCGCACTGTTAAATACTTTTTGTTTTAATATTGAATATATCAAAGAACATGCCTTTGAATCTTGCCTGCTCCTTGATAGTCTCTTTGCTTCCCCGTTCCTTAAACCTGAGGTGGCACCCCAGGGAGTAGTTTTCCCCTAGCTTACTCCTTGTCTCTACTGCACAGTCACAAACAAGGCATTAGTAACGTAATGTTGGCTCACTCACTCTGGCTTATTTCAAAAGAGGATAGGGTGAAAAAAGGCGTAAATGCCATGTTGTTCCTTCTTTCCGCTAACATAAAGCATACACACCCAGGCTCACAGGAGGAGCCCTAATATCATCAAAGCAATTCTTGGTGTAAGGAAGTCACTTGTTTGCTTTTCAGACAATACATGATGTTTTCTCTTTTCTTCTTCTTCTGAATGCTAGCCAGATTTTATGCTTCCCCTGGCTGCTCGGGCCTTGTTTTGTTTCCATGGTTCTGAAGCCAAATTCCCCATTCTAAATGGCATGTCAACAGTAGTGTCCTTGTGTCCATTTCCCTTCTGTCTCTTGATTGATATTTTTAGGGCAGATTCCCCCCCCCCACTCCTCCTCAACACCTCAGCATGAATTCACTGTGGCAGAGCATAAAGCTGTCACTCAGCTGATTTCTCAGTCTTTCTACTTCAGGAATTGATGGCTACTTATGGAGAGTGACAATGCCTGAGGGGGTGGGGAATGTGATTGCAGAATTTGGACACTTTGGCTTGACTTTTAGCTTAGTTTACTCCCTTGCACTGTATAGATGGCATGTTGTCCATTTTGCTATTTTATTCTTCCACAGAGAGATTAAAGGATTTCATCAATTACTGATTACTTCCCACTTTTCTCCATCTCCATCTGTCACACTTTCCCACAAACAGTAACATCCTGAGCTGTTATTTACACCCTCCTGCTTGACTCCAAACTACATTCAGAATTTACTGTCTTAACTTATGAAGAGCTGCTGGTTCCTTCAGTTAGAAATGTTAGAAGTGACTTTGTTCAAGTCCTGTAAAAAGAAATAGTTCTCTGGACAAGAAAATTGGTGAAAGCAAAGCACTTTTTATTGAATACAGTCTTGCAAGAGTGGGTGCGCTATGCAGGTAGGCACACCTTAACATTCAAGCAGCGTGTTTTTATTCCCTATGCCCGGCCGCAGGGTTCCTCCCTCATTCCCCCATTGGCTGGGTACTTTGAGGTTTACAGCCTATCCCGACCGCCTAAACTGAATACATTATTCCCCGCCCCTGTTTACCGACCCTCCTCTTGTTGTGTGGCATCCTGTTACTCTAATTTCCTATTGGCTCTTCCACACATTCCTTAACTACATTGTAACTTTGACCTCTTGCTCTCCCATCAGCAGACACCTCTTCTTTTGACACATTTTTATGCCTGGTCTGTGTTTCCAGAAAGGGAGGATTCTTCATTTATCTGTTACCTACTTATTCAATGTCATCCCTATCTAAGCATATTTATCATTTACTAATCCCATGCCATCCTTATGACCCGGGCTTTGAGTTCCTTACATATTTTAGGCCTCATTTATCACTAGACTGGGGCCCCCATTCGGGGTGAGTTCTCTGGCTTCTTTTAATTTCTGTATTTTATTTTATTTAATATAATTTGGGAAAGAAACTTTCTATAATTCTTACAATCCCTCCTTTTTTTCTTTTTACTCTTTTCTTTTCCAACACTTTAGTCAATTTCTTCCATCTTAATATAGTATGGTGGAGACGTTTCGTCTTCTAATACCATCATACTAGTATCATAAGCCGGAGGAGTTAATGGCATTTTCTTAGATAGGGCGGTTTCAATAAGTCTTTGTGTTAGTCCTCGGACACAAGGGATAATACAACATCCTAACGCTACTAAGACTCCTCCTACTACAATCAGGGAAGTAAACATTGAGATTGCTAAGGTTTTCCACTTCCCAAACCATGTTTCTAACCATCCTGTCAATGAAGTATTTATTCCTGAGTTTTCAGCAAGTTCCGCTGCCAGGGTATTAAGACCCTCTAGAGCTTTTGTTATTGTCCCATCAGGAGCAGTATTGTTGGGTATGAAGGTACAACACTGTCCTCCTAACATTACACAGACGCCACCTTTTTCTGCTAAAACCATGTCCAAAGCCATCCGATTTTCCCAAGCCATTCGACTGGTGGCATCCAATTGCTCCGCTATCCCTTTTATTGCATCTCGGGTATAGTTTATGAATCTCTGTTGATTGTAAAAGATGTAATTAATCCAATCAACATTTTTATTTATGGTTGACCACCAAAAGAGAGCAGACTCAAATCTGGCAGCTATTTGATTTCGGGCTTTAAATTCATCTGGAACTCCTCGGGGCACCCCTATGGCATCAATATATATCCCTTTATCAAAGGATGTAACTAGTACATTCCTTTTGTTCCGACTATGCCATTCGGGTTTAACTTCCTTTTTGAAGGCCAGGGTGAATGGTACTGCTAATTGTATTATAGCACAAGTCCCAGTCCAATTGGCGGGCAAGGTTGGCCTTATAGACTTTCCCCCACAATACTACCATAAGTCAGCTCTGGCCACTCTCAAGTTAGAGTAATTCCCATTGCTTAATGTGATGTTCAATACCTCCTTACATGTGTTCAGTTCTCCCATTGGCCTGGCCAACCCCCCCACCTGTCGTGAGAAACAAGCAGTGTGATTGACGTGCCTAGTAGAGAATGTCGGAGGCATTCTTTCACTTTTGGACTTTAAAGCTGGGAACAATAGGGATAGAGACCTGCAAGTCTCATTTCCCCAAGCATCTTTATGCTGGAACAGAGCTATTATACAACTCATTCCCAGGGGGTCCTTGCTCCAACCCAGAGGAAAGGGAATTACTTGTGCTACAGGCCTTCCTGATGCACAGGCATAACAGTTACTTTTGTTCAAACTTTTAGCAGTATACTTCACCCATTCAACCCAGGTGTTCGTGTCTCCATACCCTGTTTCTACTTCAAATGTTTGGCGCAGATCTTCAATCTCAACTACTGTCACTACCTTCGGATCATTCAGAGGAGCTTGGAAAGTTTTAACTTTGGGCATGACAGTTGCCTCTAAGGTTTGGTCGTTAGAATCTGACTTTTTTACTATTAATCTAAAACAGCATGCAACGGGATCAGTTCCAGAAACACTTATTCCCATGCCAAACGAAGTCTGATTTATTGAGAATTTGGTTGGCCGGCCACCAGAGGGATATTCATTCCAAGATGTTTGGACGATGGATACCCATACTGGATTGCAAGTCCCCTCTTCACAATCTGACCGAGTAGGACCTTTACGAATTGAAACCATACTTTTTATTCTAGAGTGAGGAGACGCTGCCGTCCATCCTTGGGATTGTGTGGTCCACAAGACTTCGGACCAGCGACGACAGGGCGTCCCTACACACATATATTTGTCTTGGGAACTCCACCGTCTCTGAGTGTTCAAATCTCCACATTTCAACAAGCTGCAGGCATCGAATTTTACAACTTGAGTCTGACTACTTTCTCTAATTTTTATTACAAACGTAGTGGAGATGTTGCCAACCAGAGATATCAGTATACCTATACAAATTAATCGGGCTGTCATGGTTACAATCTTTTAAGGAACTGAAGGTTTTTAATCCTCTGTCAATTTTTTTGACACGGAAACCCCAAAGAACTTGTGTTTATAGATATAACATATAGTTACTAACCCACTAAGAATAAGAAAGATTACAAGGATTATTTCAGCTACAACTAATTCTCTAGTTTGCATTATATTGTATCCTCCACCCTGGGAACAAAGGGATTCCCCCTGGAGGGATCTCTCTGGGTGTGGATCCTATGTTTACAGTAATATTTCTTATTATTTGAGGTCTTCCACCTCGGGACTTCTTTTGCACAATTATCACCTTTTGTTGACCTTGGATTTGGACAGGTAAGGATCTAGTTTCTAGCACTAGTGGACTTGGCCCTCCCATTCACTACAGGTCTGCCCACAGTCCTTCTCCACAATACATGTACCCCTTTGTTTCTCCTTCCCAAGGATCAGAGGTTGTGTATGGGAGTTCCTCGTCTGAATCGTCCAGATTTAGTAGTCCTCTCTTATTTGATTCAAATCTTGACTTACACTGCTTACATTCCAACTCATGGAAATTATTCAGTTGTGGGGGTAATTGGATCACCTGGTGGGCCCAACGCCTAATGCCTCGATTTTGAACTGCTAATTCGTTTTGTAACTCATATCCTTTTACTTCTCGGACACCGATTTTCCTAAGAAAAAACCACTCATGCCACTGTCCTTGAGTTCCTACCCGTCGGTATCTTATGACCCAAAACTGAACTGGCTCCCCAGTTCCTAATTTAGGTAACGCTAAGTCCCCTTTCTCTATCCTTAATTCCCAGAATGGGCACAAGATTTCTTCCCAGATCACAGATGATCCTGGGCCTGTAGTCCAGCTGTCCACTAATGGACCTACTATTGTTGCATATCTTTCCTCTGGATCCCAATCCGGGTTGTTATCTGGTCCCGCATCCTACCTTGGTACAGAATCCCCTATGGTATTGTCCATCTAATGGGTAACTTTCTTAAGAACTATTTTCGTGGGTGTTTGTGTTTTAATTACTGTCCAAGTGTTAGTGTTTGGAGGTTCTTCCACAGGCCCTTTCACTCGCGTATAGTGAGTCCACCCTTTTTCGGCTGTCCGGACTGCGGTTTCTGTATTCAGGAGCGTTTGGAAAGGCCCCTCCCACTCCGGTTGGAGTTTGGCTTCTTTCCACGATTTGATCAACACCCACTGTCCTGGTTGTATATTGTGGACTGCGAATTCCAGGGGTGGCGTTTGCGCTAGGAGTCCTTTCCTCCTAAGAAAAGATAAAGAAGACGACAGCCCAAGTATATACTGTTTTAAAAACCGATCTTTGGTCTCATATTGGGGCAATTCTCCAAGTTGACCCATGTATGGAAGACCAAACAGCATCTCATATGGGGATACTCTTATATCCTTCCGTGGGGCGGTCCTTATCCTTAACAAAGCGAGGGGCAAACATTTAGTCCAAGGTAATTTAGTTTCCAAAATCAATTTGCGCAAGGTGGCTTTTAACGTTTGATTCATTTTTTCCACTTTTCCAGAAGATGGAGGATGCCATGGTGTATGATAATCCCAACTAATTCCCACTCCCTCCATGATTCCTTTCAATACCTTGGAAGTAAAATGACTCCCCTGGTCTGAATCAATATGTTCCACTATTCCATACCTGGGCAAAATGTGTTCCAGGATAATTTTACTTACTCCAGTTGCAGTGGCAGTTGACATTGGATATGCTTCTACCCAGTTGGTTAAATGATCTACTAAGACCAGTATATATTTCAACCTGCCTACTGGAGGGAGTTCTGTAAAATCAACCTGGATACTTTGGAAAGGACGCAATCCTGGCTTGCGCCCACCTGGTGGTTGCTTTCTTAGCACCTTTTTGTTGATTTTTCTGCAGATCATACACCGTTCGCAGATCTGCTTTGCTACCGTGTGTATCCCCATACACCCATATTCTCTAAGTACCAAATCACACATTGCTTGGACTCCCCAATGGCCCCCTTCATGTAAAATAGCCATAATTTCTCTCATTATTTGTTTGTTGACCATTTCTCTGCCATCTGGGAGTATCCATTTTCCCTCTTCTACTTCAGTTGCTCCTAATTCTTTTAGTCCTAACATTTCCCTTTCCGTCCATACTGGCCTTTCTTTTGTTTTTGGCAACCTAGGGGTTAGCATGTTCATTTTTACTACTTCTTCTCCCATAGCAGCTTCTTTAGCTGCTTCATCCGCTAATGCATTCCCTCTTGCTTCAAAGGATGCACCTCTTTGGTGACCAATTATGTGGACCACCGCTATTTCTCTAGGCAAAAGTAAATTTTCTAACACTTCTTGTACTAGTGCTCCGTGTACTAGTTCTTTTCCTTTGCTATTTATTAATTCCCTCTCGTGCCATATTTTTCCAAATGTATGTACTACTCCATAAGCATATTTAGAATCCGTATAGATGGTCCCATCTTTTTCTTTTAAAGCCTTGAGGGCTTGATTTAAAGCATACAGTTCACAGGTTTGGGCTGACCAGTTATTGGGCAACCTTCCTGATTCTGTTAGTTCTTTAGTGTTACCATCTATTACGGCATACCCATTGTGTCTTTTTCCTTCCAATACACGGGAGGACCCATCTATAAATAGGCAAGTTCCCTCATGCAATGGAAGGTCTCTCAAGTCTTGTCTCACTTTAGTCTGATATTCAATGATATCCAGACAATTGTGTTCTAAATTTTCACACTCATGTTCCCCTTTTGTCAGAAACGTGGCTGGATTCAGACAATTTTCAGTGGTGAGGATTAAATCTTCTTTTTCCATTAAGACCGCTTCATATCTCAAGATTCTAGAATCTGTTAGCCATCTCCCTGCCCTTTGTGTCAAAATGGTGCGAACTTGATGAGGCGTACTGACCACTAGTGCCCCTCCAAAAGTTAGCTTCCTGCTTTCTTCTACCAACAGAGCTGTTCCTGATATTGCCTGAATACATTCTGGCCATCCTCGGGAGACTGGATCCAGAATTTTTGATAGGTATGCTACTGGCTTTCGCTGTCCTCCCCATTTCTGGGTGAGCACTCCCAAAGCTGTTCCCTCTTGTATGCTGACAAACAAATGAAATGGTTTGTCTAAAGAAGGAAGAGCCAATACTGGAGCAGTTATCAGATCGTGCTTTAGGATTTTTATTAATTCTTTTTCTCCATCTGTCCACACTAATTCATTTGGTTTTTCTTCTAATAATTTCAGATACAGTCCTTTAGTTTTAGCCGCATAGGAATCTATCCACAACCTACAGTATCCTGTTAACCCTAGGAACTTCCTCAATTCCCTTTTTGTCTTGGGTAGGGGTGTTTCGACTATCCCTTTTACTCTTTCAGGACTAATTCTTCTTTTCCCCTCACTTATGAGATGCCCTAAATATTTTACTTCCTTTTTTACAAATTGAAGTTTGGACTCTGACACTCTCAGTCCTTTCTGTCCTAGAAAATTTAACAGCGCTTTTGTGGCCTCCGCCACTGGGCCTTTCTTTTTCCCTGAAATTAGAAGGTCATCCACATACTGGAGGAGGAGCGTTCCTGATGGCATTTTAAATTGCTCTAAGAGTTGTTCCAATACTTGTCCAAACAAGTTTGGACTCTCAGTGAATCCTTGTACGAGGACTCGCCACCGGAATTGTTGTTTTCTTCCAGTATTTGGATCCTCCCACTCAAAGGCAAACATATCCCTACTCTCCTCAGCCAAAGGACAGGTCCAAAATGCATCTTTAAGATCAATTACACTAAACCACCCATGTTCATGTGGAATTCTACTTAAAAGAGTGTATGGGTTAGGCACTACAGGATGTCTGGTCTGAACTATTTGGTTCAACTTCTTTAGGTCCTGCACCAATCTGTAACTACCATCTGGTTTCTTTACTGGTAGTATAGGGGTGTTATAAGGTGACATGCAAGGTTCTAACAACCCATCTTGCACCAGAGTTTCTATGACTGGCTTCAAGCCCTTTCTTCCTTCCAATGGTAAAGGATACTGTTTCTGACATACTACTTCACCTTCCCTTTTTAACTTTATTTTTAATGGAGGTATATTTAAAATTCCTCTATTCCCCTCTTTAACCCATACTTCGGGGTTTATCTCTTTGATATCTTCCTCTGAAAGAACTGCCATCTTTACTACCATTTCTTTGTTTTCCACCCTTACTTCTAGCCCTAGTTCTGTCATCATGTCTCTTCCTAACAAATTTGTGCCTAATTCTGGTAAGTAAAGAGGCTGACACATTGTTTCTTCTTTCTTATGTTTAATTTGCATTGGTTCAAACATTGGGGTCCGAATTTGGCCTCCTACCCCTGACGCTAGTACAAAATTATTGGACAATTGGGTTCCTACAGGTCTGTAATTAAGGGAGGTTCTTTCTGCTCCACTATCTACAAGAAATACTGTATCCTCTTCTCCTGGCCCCACCTTTAAATTTATCAAGGGTTCCCGGTGGGTCCTTTTAAAAGGATACCCCTGACTCCCCTAATTCTCTTCCATATTCATTAGTGGGATAATCCTTTCTTCCCTTTGGATCTCGGGACAATCTCTTTTAAAGTGTCCTAATTTTCCACACCGGAAACATCCAGCTCTCTGTCCTCCCCTTTCTTGACCTCTTCCTGTCCCCAACTGCCCATCCTGATTTTGTCTGCTTGAGCCTGGTTTTCCCTGTTTCCACTTTCCCCTCCCCATTTTTCCTTGTTGTCCCTTCTGACCATTAGCCTCCATCTTTTTCTTCATAACTTGGTCCACTGTATTCACCATCAATTTTATATTCTTCCTTTCTTTTTCATCCTCCCTTTTTACATACACTTTTTGTGCCTCCCTTAAAAGGTCCTCGATATTTTTATCACTCCAGTTGTCTATTTTCTCAAGTTTCTTTTTAATATCTGGCCATGACTTTGTCACAAAATTGACTTTTAAGAGGGACTAACTCACTGGATCTTCAAGGCTCATACCAGAATATTTCCTCATTTGATCTTTTAGTCTTTGAAGGAAGTCAGATGGTGACTCCTCCTTGTTCTGCTGTACCTCAAAGGCTTTGGTCAGATTCTGGGACCTAGGGACTGCGTGTTTAATTCCTTTGATCATTAAGGTCCTAAGGTCTTTCATTTTAATCCTTTGTGAATTCCTCTGGTGATCCCACCCAGGGTCAAGATTGGGATACTTTTGATCAGCTGGTTCCACCCCTTGTCCAGGAGGGTGTTCCCTGTCCCATTCAGACAGGGCTGCCCTTCTGATCATGGCTCGTTCTTCCCCAGAGAACAAGATGGCCAAGATGGACATCAACTCTTCCCATGTATACGTATTAGGTCCCAAAAATTGATCTATTTGTTCTCCCAGCCCCACTGGGTCTTCCATCAGAGGCTTCATTTCCTTCTTAAAAATTCTTATGTCTGAACTATTAAGTGGGGCATTTACATACCCCATTTGCCCTGGACCTGTTGGGACTTCCCTTAGAGGGTACATGTTTGTCCCTCCACGAGTCACATCTGGGGATGGATCCTCTGATCTTCCCCATTTGTCTCTATCTGACCCTAGTGTGGCACTCTTGGTTCTTCTCCGAGTTCCCTCAGGAAAGGGAAGGTTTTGTGTGTCTTGTTTTAATTGGGCTACTTCTCTGGTTACATGAGCTTCCCTAACCTGGGGTGCTGTTTCAGCTGGGACTTCTGGGTCGGCTCCGCCAGCCCCTTCCCCTCCACCCAGGGGTGCATATGGCGGCGGTAGCCGAGACAGAGGGTCCCAACATTCAGGGTCTTTCTCAAAAACTTTTTCTTTCTCTTTCTTTGTCTTTTCCCCTAGGTAGCATATATTTTCTATCCCATTCTCCACCCAACATTTGGCATAATCAGATTCTTCTTGAGAATATGGTCTTTTATTATTTACATGGATGTTTAATGTCTGACACAGCCACATTTCCCCTGCCCCAAACTTAGGCCAGAAGACTGCAGGTGGTCTAATACTCTCCTTAGTCCAGACAAAACAACAGAAATTTATCATTTTCTTTTTATCCTTGTTTTGAGTACATGGAATTTCCTTCCATAGTTTTAACATCCGCCCTAAGGGACTATCTGGCGGAATATCAATCCTTTCCCTAGGCACCTTTTCTTCCTGGATCTTTCCTGACCCAACCTTGGAACTATAGTTCCCCATCGAGACCCTTTCACGCTCCTTAACAATCACTTCGTCCGTCTCTGGCCGCCCTCTCGCGAGGTAACGGAAACGCAGATTGGGACTCCACACTCACTTCGTGTCTGGGACACGTCTCACACACTCCACATTCAGTCTCGATATCCAAGAGCAGTACTTTAAGGGAAAATTTTCCTGCCCTTATCCCAACCACCAAGGTAAAATAAATAGCCCAATTTTTCTTACCTTGGTCTGTGCACAGAGTTGCCTGGTTGACCGATCTCGTGCCTACCCAACCGGTTTCTCCTAAGTGCCTTTCACCAGTCCAGCATCTCGGGTTTCCTTGGCCAGTCCGTCACTGACCACCCTTGGCACCAAGGAGACTACTGAACTCAGTAGGACGCGTCTTCCCGTTGGTTGGCAATGGCAGCCAGCGACTGTGATGGCAGGATCCCGGACGAGCCCCCAATTTGTTAGAAGTGACTTTGTTCAAGTCCTGTAAAAAGAAATAGTTCTCTGGACAAGAAAATTGGTGAAAGCAAAGCACTTTTTATTGAATACAGTCTTGCAAGAGTGGGTGCGCTATGCAGGTAGGCACACCTTAACATTCAAGCAGCGTGTTTTTATTCCCTATGCCCGGCCGCAGGGTTCCTCCCTCATTCCCCCATTGGCTGGGTACTTTGAGGTTTACAGCCTATCCCGACCGCCTAAACCGAATACATTATTCCCCGCCCCTGTTTACCGACCCTCCTCTTGTTGTGTGGCATCCTGTTACTCTAATTTCCTATTGGCTCTTCCACACATTCCTTAACTACATTGTAACTTTGACCTCTTGCTCTCCCATCAGCAGACACCTCTTCTTTTGACACATTTTTATGCCTGGTCTGTGTTTCCAGAAAGGGAGGATTCTTCATTTATCTGTTACCTACTTATTCAATGTCATCCCTATCTAAGCATATTTATCATTTACTAATCCCATGCCATCCTTATGACCCGGGCTTTGAGTTCCTTACATATTTTAGGCCTCATTTATCACTAGACTGGGGCCCCCATTCGGGGTGAGTTCTCTGGCTTCTTTTAATTTCTGTATTTTATTTTATTTAATATAATTTGGGAAAGAAACTTTCTATAATTCTTACAGAAATGCCAGTTCTGGAATGCCACAATGCTCACTGGCTCTAAAACAAAGTCAGCAGAGTTGTAACTGAACAAGGAGTTCCACTGCAACTGTTGCCATTTGTAACATACAACTTGACCCAATATGTTCACATGGAAGTGCCTCTGAAATCAGTGTAACTGATCCCCAAGTAAGCGTGCATAAGATTACACTGGGAGGCCTTGGTGGCCTCTTATGGCAACTACACACATACCATGACTAGTCTTTTTCTCTCTCTCCATGAGCCCCTTTTCTTCTTTTCAAAGAAGTCAAAACTGGAACCAACATTCTCAGCCTCTCTGTCCTTGCACAAAATTGGGGTGATCTAGAGGGAATTTATTCCATTTGTTCTTGTGAAACGTTTAGCCATTTTGTATCTGGCTGTTCAGAAAAGGAAGGTTAAAAGTTCAGCCCAGGAATCTAGCATTTAAGAGAGGAAATGGTCTCACAGGAAGGTCAAATGTTCAGCCTAGGAATTTAACAATAAAGGAGGGAAGTGAGCTCACAGGGGGGTTAAAGATTCAGCTTAGGAACCTGATATTTAGTGAGAAATAGAAAATTACTCTCCTTCTGTTTGGCTAAAAGGTAGGGAGTCCAAATATGGTGTATATGTAAAGCTGGAAAAATAATGGGTAGTTAAAAAAAAGAGCGAGGTTAATCAAAATATGGAAGGAGAGGATTTGAGAGAACCAGAACTGAAGTTAGTGCACTCTTGCATCTCTGTTTTTATTTGCTCTTACTTAAACTGTCCCAAAATTAGTTTCCCCACTCCCTGCCCACTAAAAGTATCTTCTGAATAAATGTTTTTTCATTAAGAAAAACCAAAATTGGTTTGGAAAAACTTGGTCTGAGGCCTTGTTATTCACCACAGGCCTAAGTGCCATATCACACTACCTGTATAGAGAGTTGGATGGGCCAGAAATTATGCTCCAGGGGTGAATGTTTAATGGAGGCAACCAGGGAATAAAGACATCCACTTGGTGGCAGTAGTAAGGCCTAAGGAGGCTGGAATACGTTAGTTGGTTTTCTCCCTTTCCTCTGTTGTAGGTTACAGCCCGTGCCTTCATAGTTCTCAATGAAATCAGCATTGAATGACTGGCCTATGTTTGGAATATCTGAATGAAAATAATTGAAGAATGTGTGTGGAGACTGCATTCTGTCAACTACATGGTTAACACTTAAACTGGGAGTATCCTGAATATGTTGCTTACAAAACAAGAACATAGACTACACACGGGTCAAACCCCAAAAGGGCAAACACCATGCTTAATTAGCTTACAGAATGATCCTATGGCCCCTAAGCTGCATCTAGAGGGCCATAGGATTGTTCAGATTCCCAGATCCAAGTTTGGAAAACAGCTCCGACCTTGGAGCTGGGGATCTGTGTTTGGAGTCCCCCCCCCCCCAGCTAGCACGGAAAGAATTGCATCGGCTGCATCTCTGAGGTTGTAAGAGCGACCTTGGAGAAGGGTAAATGGGATGTTCTGGGGGCAGGGATGGGAGGAGACTGGCACCACCAAGATATACAGGCCTGTGGCTCACGCTGGCTCAGCATGTCTGAGTCTGGAAAGCTAAGCAGGGTCAGGCCTGGTTATTACTTGGATGGGAGACCCCTCCTCTAGTTTCCTGCATTGAGCAGGGGGTTGGACTCGATAGCCTTGTAGGCTCCTTCTCCCACTCTGTGATCTATGAAATCCATGAAATCTATGAAATACGACATATCCCATCTTGGTCACTCAGTGGTCACCCAGTGACCCAGGTCTCACCAGCACCCAATGACACTAAATCCTCGTTGCGACAAAGGCAGAGCAGACCAGGCAAACATTTAAGCAAGACTGGAGTAAAATTCATGACCTTATTGGTGACCTTTCAGTGGTAGACAATGAAATAGAAGATGAACAATTTGAGTTTTTGATAATGGTGAACAAGAATGACCAATTGTGTGATAGGTTTCTGGCCGTTGTGCTGATTCCTCATCTCCTTCCATGAATGTCAGTACCAGCTCGCAGGGAAACCACCTTGCCGGGATGTACCCTTATAAAACAAAAATGATAACATTTGAACATGCATAATGTGACTCAGTGTAACTTCACTGCACAGAGGTAGGAAATTCTAAAACTGATTTAAGTCTCTCTTCTGAAATTGGTTGCATCCCTTCTATATATATTGCATTTCAGCCACAAGAGCTTAATAAATGGTTATGGTTCTTTAACTGCACATATTTACCAACATTCACAAAACACATTGCCTCCTTGTGCTGAATATGAATGCAGAAACACAAAAATGCAGGTAAATAGAAGAGAACAGATGGTGTGTGTGTGTGGGGGGGGAAGCTTTCCCTAGATCTTCAGCCAGTATTCCTGGATGTTTTATATTGCCACAGAGTATAGTAACTGTAGACCTTCACGCTGCACAGATGGAAGTGTGAGTTTTGAGGGCTATTGAGCATGTGGATTTTCCCAGTGTGTCACAATTACAGAAACATCTGTGCTAAATAACTTCAAGCTGATCCACTGTAAAAATTGGCAATGTTCAATAACCCACAACATCCCTTTCCCCCTGAGGTGAGATGGCTTGGTGGCTGCAGGTTGGGCTGCTTCATAACTCATGTAGCTGTGATAATTCAGGCCTTATGTAGAGGGCTCTCTTGTGGTCTGTTACCTGTGAAACCCATATGTTTTTTTTCTTCACTGATTTATATACTGACTTTGTTTCAAATGTGTTCCACACCTGTGGTTCCCATTACCTTGTCATCTGAGAGATTTTTAAGTGATGAGGACAGGGATAAACCTTCTGTGTGTAGGGGAGGGCACACAAGTAACGAGATCAGCACTGTGTGTATGACAGTAATGCATGCACGCACACACTTTAGAGTATCCATGCACATGTGTATGCTAAAGATATCCAACTTTGAGCATTCTTAGCGTGGTGCCAAAATTTTCTTCTGGTTTTTTTTTTTGTGTGTGGCCATTTTCACTCTATTTGCTAGAAAAAGTATTTTAAAAAATCAAAGGAGAATTTGTTTTGGGTGACATTCTTATGGATGCTGAGGGGCATGTGAGCACACATCCTCTTATTGTACAATCATCTCTCCACTGGTCTGCAGTCTCCTGGGCTTCCCACACTTCAATTAAAGTCCAAGGAGCGAGGTTATGAGAACTCCTTCCAGAAGACTTTTTTCAGAAGCTACCGACTGATGGAGAGATGTGTACTACATAGAAAAGAACGCTGCCCCCTCTCAGCAATAATGGTAAGCTCAAAAACACCACCGAAAGAAATTTTAAATGCTTCTGAAGCACCTTGAGAATAAGGCAGACATATAGAAGCCTCTTTTTCAGTGGAAGAAATCTTTCAGGAAATTGGAAGAGAGATTTCAAGAAGACAGTGCTACCCTGAGTGGCACTTTTGTGACTGTATGTAATCAATAAGGCTGCACCACTATGTCAACCATGGAACAACATTTTTTGTCATGCTTTCAACCCACTGTTTCCCTTTTTGCGCTACTCTCTCTTAGCACCTTTTCTGTACCCCATAACAAGCACTTCTGCATCTCTGTTTTCCTCCTCTTTCTTTTCCTACCCTTAGTGCCCACTCCCTAACTATGCCCCTCATCGCATGCCCTCTTATCTCCCTTCTGTTGTCCCTTCTCTTTCTCCATTCCATGTCTCTTTGCACCCAAATTCTACTTACCCTTTTCTAGCTTTAGTCTCACCTTATACTTTGCATTTCTAATCAAGCTAGGAATTTAGTTGCTTAATTACTCAAATACATATTGCAGTACTCCATGTTATTATAATTTAGGAATACCTATATATCTAATTATTGTAAGGTTAAAAAGTAACCATAACAAGTGCACTTTGGCTACCATGCTATGCCCACTGTCTAGGGCAGTGATGGCGAACCTACAGCACGGGTGCCACAGCTGGCACGCAGGGACCTCTCTGTGGGCACTCGAGCCATTGGTCACCAGGTCGCGAAAAGACTGTCCCCTTCTGCAAAACACTAATGATTTTGTTCTTTCTCACAGTGTGGAACAGAATGATTTTATTCTAGAATTCCTGTTACAGAATTCTTTTCTACATTGTTATCACATTTAAAAGATTTTGAAGAATGATGCACAGAGCATGGCTTGGATGAAAAGCCCTAACAGTTGACCTGAGTGCTGCATGTGTTGCTCTCAAACTAACGGAGTGTGAGCCAAGGTTTGACAAATTATCAGCATGCATGCAATAGCAAAAATCACATTAGTTGTGCAAAAGCATGCCCAATGCAAACTTTTACCTAATGCAGTGTTTGCAGTCCAAGACATAAAGTGTTTAAAATGTGTTAAGCACGTTTAGTTTTCTTGTTTATCTTGCTCATCCTAGTACAGGTTGACTTTTACTTTTACTAATCCGACACCTGTAGAAGCAGGGAAAGGACCTGGGGTAAAGCTTGCCCCATACAATTTCAGTCTGGCATATAATAATACAGTATTACAAGTTGAGAATCCCTTATCCAAAAATACATGTGCCTAATTATTTTTAAAATTTGTATAAATTCCCTTCAGGCTATGTGTACAATGTAGTACTATAATAATTTTTTGAGTTGATTTTTTTTTCAACAAAAAACTGTTTGTATCATTGAAAGCTCTGTTATTGTGTTTTTCTTTTAAGACAAAAGATGTTAATTAGTTCGGACAACTGTATGAGTTGTTTTTCTAAAACTAAAACCTCGGTATTCAGGTTTAATTGCAGTGTTGGCACTTTGAAATAAATAAGTTGGTTTTGTGTTGCAGTTTGGGCACTCGGGCTCAAAAAGGTTCGCCATCACTGGTCTAGGGTCCATAGGATCATTCCCTCCAACACTTTAATGCCTCAAGTCTTATCGCTAGGCTGTAATATATGTTTCCCCCAGTGTTACCCCTTCGTTTCCCCATTTTCAGTCCCCTGCTTTTATTTAGATATGTTTTGGCTAAGCACACCATTCCCATTCCCACCTTTTCTTTGCCTTGGTGTAATATTTGTGCCTATTGGTGTGTATGTACCCAACCCAGCTCATTATCCCAGTGGTAGGTTGCCACTGTCAACAGTATTGGCTAAGGGGGGGGCAGAGGAAAGCCTTGTTACTAGGCTGAATATCGCCTGCTGGACTTATGTTGCACATCCTCCATTTAGACCAGGGGTGCAGAACCTCAGGCCCAGCCCTCCTGGGATCCCAGCCCTGTCCTTCACAAATCCCCAGATAGTCATGCCCCTTTCCCCCAACCACCAATCATTTGGTGTTTGCCTTGCTTTTGTGTAGTTTTATTTCCCCATCCTAAAAGGTTGAAATGCCTCTCCTAAGGCCTAAATGTTATGTCATTACTGGCAGTAAGAGTTTTAAGCTAAAATATGTTGGTATTTTGACCCCTTCCCTTTTGCCTTTGGCCCCACCACTGGAATGCCGGCCCCACCCCCCAAGAGCTTCTCTGAAATGAAATCTGGCCCTCGGGCTGAAAGAGGTGCTGCATCACTGATTTAGACCAATCATAATCTTTCCTTGAGATCAGTCCACCATGTCATCTTCTCCATTCCATAGAGTAGCCTACAAACATCCATTTTCTAGCTATATTCCAACTAAGCTCTGGAAATTCAACTCATTCTTTAGCATGAGTCCCAGTACTGGGGGGAAAAAGGCGGAGTATAAATCATCATCATCATCATCATCATCATCATCATCATCATCATCGCATGATGCACATGAGAAATTTCATCTTGTAGCCCATAAAGATTCCAAAATGCAATTCTGAATTGAACATGTGAAGTTTCTTTCCTTGTTAAGGAAGTGCTTGCCAAAGGTTGATAAGCGAATAAAAGATTGCAAAATGACAAGGAAGGAAGCTTCTTTTTCTTCTCCCATTGATAGTGAACACCCGCGTAAAGGCACCCAACACCCCATGTTCCTGAGTTTATCTGCCAAGTGTAACAACATCAAATGACGCCATCCTTATTTCCCCATAGCAACAAGCTACTTGGCCCAAGTGAGAGCATTCCCATATTGTCAATTGGAAAACATCCCACATCACTCTGAAAAGCACACGGTGCTTTCTTCAATGTAATCGTCTTTATTTATTTTTTTAAATCGTTCATGTACTGAAGGCAAGTTATTTATACCAAGTGCAAAGGATGGTATGATGACAGCTGAGTGTTTGAAATTCTCTGCAAAATTCCACAAATCTGTCCTCTCAATTGACTTTCAGTTCCACTTGAAACAGCTGTGAATTTTAATGCCATACTTAAATTAAAAGCATACTGATAAGTAACACGTAGGAATTTGATAACTGAAAAGAGAAAATATGTAGTATGCTATGTGACACATTTTGTGTGCCTTTGATGTTCAACTGAATGTGCTAAATAAGTGCTGGAAAACAAGTGAAAATAGCTTGAGTAACCTTGTAAGGAAACATATTTTAAATCCATAAAGAACTAGGTACTTTGTCTCTGAGAGAAAAAAAAAACTGTTCTGTAAAAACGATTTACCTTATGGAGATTATTTAAATAAATAGAAAGCACAACCATCAAATATTTGAACTGGAAGATGAAAGTTGGCCATAAGTCTGAAGGTGTTAGTTCTAGTGGAAGACCGACAACCTGGTCTTCTGCGTGGGTTCAATGCTAAGGGGATAGCGGGTGCTGGGGCGGGCCTTCTCCGAGGTCCCCAGCGCCTCGCCTTAGCCCAGAACAAAGGGATAACTTATAGCCACAAAAGTATCTTTTAGAAAACAAGTTTATTTACAACATTACCTCCACAAACCCAGACACATGCCAGCAATACAGCTTATCAGTACGGTACAAAGTAGCAAGCAAAAGCCTCAAGGACAACGTGATTTCAGGGCTCTCAGCTAGTTAGTTTAGCTCGGGTCCCGGCAGAGGCCTGGTCAACCGCACGCTGCTAGCTGGGTTCCCGGCGGGGCCCGGTCAACCGCACGCTGCTAGCTGGGTTCCCGGCGGGGCCCGGTCTACCCAAGCGGCTAGCTGGGTTCCCGGCGGAGGCCCGGTCTACCCAAGCGGCTAGTGGGTTCCCGGCAGAGGCCCGGTCAACCGCACGCTGCTAGCTGGGTTCCCGGCGGAGGCCTGGTCTACCCAAGCGGCTTGTGAGTGATTTCAGCTTGGTTTCCCGGGGGTCCGGTCAACCCAAGCGGCCAGTGATTTCAGCTTGGTTTCCCGGGGGTCCGGTCAACCCAAGCGGCCAGTGATTTCAGCTTGGTTTCCCGGGGTTGCTGATCCTTCGTTCCCTTACCCCAGGCATGGGCAAGATTGCTGATCAGGTCCAGAGAAAAGTTCCCTTGTGCAGGGTGTTTTATACCTTGGTGTTTCAGGTAGCCCCTCCCTCCGTGATCAGGTGGGTTGACACCCTCCCTGAGGGGCGGCCTTTTGGGTCAGGTGGGGTGATGCCTTCCCCCCCGTGGGATGGGGTCCCTTTGAAGCCACTTGCTTAATGGTCCCATCCTATGGTGTTGAGTGGCCATTTCTTAGGGGTGCCAAAGCATCTGCCTTGGAGAGGTATTCAATTCTTATGTAGATGGGGCTGATATGCAAGAGCATTGACAAACCTGGTGATGCTTCCTGCCTTCCCCCCTGGGGTGATTCTATGTAGATGTTGTTTGTCCCCTTTGGCATCTGGGGAGACTGGTTGTCTCCCCCCCCCGGGTCTCCTTCCCCCCTCCTTGGTGAGTGTGTGTGTGTCAGGCAGGGGGCTTAGGTTGGCTTTCTCCACAGTTCTGTTCATGTTTACACCCACTTTGAATTTGGTGCAAGGCTTTGAATCAGATGAGCTGTTATGCTCTTGCAACTGGTGAAAGAACAGGAAGCATAGAGCAGGAATAAATGGACAATTCTGGTAATTGAGGGATGTAAGAAGAGGGTTCCCCTAAGGATCTGGATTGGGACTGGTGTTTTTTAATTTGTTCATAAATGATTTAGGATTAGGAGTGAGCAGTGAGGTGGCCAAGTTTGCTGATGACACTAAAATATTCAGGCTGGCAGAAACAAAAAAGGATTGCAAAAAGCTGCAAAAAGATCTCTCTAAGCTGGATAAATGAGCAATAAAATGGCAAATGTGGCCCAGTGTAAATAACTGTAAAGCGATGCATGTTGAGACAAAATATCCTTCAAATTTACACTGGTGGGATCTGAGCTGGCAGTGACTGACCAGGAAAGAGATCTTGAGGTCATGGTGGATAGCTTGATGAAAATGTTGAGCCAGTGTGCAACAGCTGTGAACAAAGCAAATTCATGCTAGGGATAAAAAATAAAACTGTCAATATCACAGTGCCATTATACAAATCTATGGTGAGACCACAGTTGGAATACTGTTCAAAGTTCTGATCACCACATATCATAAAGGATATTGCAGAGCTGGAAAAGGTGCAGAAGAGAAAAGTGGAGCCAACATTATCAGGGAGCTGGAGAACCTCCCCTATGAGGAAAGGTTGCAATGTTTTGGGCTATCTAGGTTTGAAACCTAGTAAATGGGGACATGATAGAGGCCTAAAATGATGCATGGGGTGCAGAAAGTGGATAGTGAGAAGCTTTTCTCCCTCTCTCATAATACTAGAAAGTGGGGGAGGGGGTCATCCAATGAAGCTTAATGGTGGGAGATTCAGGATAGACCAAAAGAAGTATTATTTCTTTGAAGAGTACGTAATTAGACTATGGAATCTACAGCCACGAGATGTGGCATGGTTTGGGTTGCTGACCTACCCCCCTTTGATATGGCACCCATGCCTTTAAATTGAAAAGAAATGTAGCAGGTGAGCTCCCACCCCCCACCCCCATGCAGATGCAGTAACAGAAAAAAGTCACCTACGGAATTTCTGCTTCTACCGCAGCTTTAAAAGCACAGACATCATAACTGCTGGGTGGGGCGAGCCGAGGAAGGTTTGTCAGCCCAAGGTAAGAAAGCATCGTAAAGCTGATGAGAAAATGTGGGGCTGCTGTAAAAGCTAAAACAAATGGGAAATATCCATCACAAACTGGAGAAGGTCATCCTCCTGACATGCATGTGTTTTAGCCAAGACCTGCATCAGAATATTTGGAAAGTGTAAACGCCAGTGGATAAAAAAGCCCCAATCTACACATTGGTTCAGGTGGTGAAGATAAAGGCAGTTCATACTGGAATTCACAAAGATTGAATTCCTCAAGCACTGTTTCATCACATTATGCACCTTTTGTTGGGTGTATGTGTTTAGGTCCATTGCCTACAACAGCCTTCCCCAACCTGGTGTCCCTTCCCTGATGTTTTAGACTACAACTCCAAGCATTCCTGACTATTGGCTGTGCTGTCTAGGGCTGATGGGAGTTGCAGTCTGAAACATTTGGAGGGTACCAGGTTGAAAAAAATTGGCCTACAAAATTTCTTGGTAACTGATCATCTGAACTGGCCAAAGTCCATAGCACATATGAAACCTCTGAACTTGTGAATCCCAGTTCAACTTTTTATTTATAGAATGCATTGCTAAATGTAGAAAGCCCTATTGACATGTCCAACGCACATGTGAGGGCTCAAAGTGCAGCCAGGACTATGCATGCTGGCCCCACTCCCAATGTCCCCCTAAGTGCCAAGCCATGCCCCTTTATTCCCTGACCTCTGTGTGGCAAGGTCAGAAGCAGGATTCTGCTCATGTTCAATTGAATGCAAGTAGAATGCTCTGTGCAATCGGGGTTCGGGGATCCTGATAAAGCAGGGTCCCGTGCATGGAGCGTTCTACTTCTGAGCAACTGAACATGAATAGAACCTCACTTTAGACTTCAACACTCTATGTGGCAAGGTTGAGGAACGAAGGGGGAGGGCCTGGTGCACCTGGGGACATTGGAGGCAGGATCAGTGTGCCCCCACTTTGAGCCCTCATGCATTCTTTTGAACTCATATATAGGTGTGTGTGTGTGTGTGTGTGTGTGTAACAGATTATATATATAAAATCTATATTTTCCAAGTGAGATGCAAAACCCGTTTCCCATAAAACCCAAGTTCCCGAAGCAGTTGTGAGACTCAGGATGCTAATCTTGGTGTCCTGGATACATTCCAAATCAAGTAATTACATTCTATTTACCCAACGTTCCCCAACAGTTTCTGCTGGAAATGGAATTCATCTCAACAGTTGTGCAGCATTGGTGTGCGCTTCAAAACAGCTGTTGTGCTCCACTCTACTCCAGAGAGGCTTTCATTTCAATGGTGAGTGACATGATGACTATATATTCCTCATTTGTGAGGCTTAGGGGTCTTTTGAAGCTTAATTAGTAAATGTTCATAAAGTGCTGTAATTAAAAGTGATGTAAATGTGCAAATTATCTTGATCTGAATAACATGATCTGAATATCATGTGTAGCATGAACGAAAAAGAACTTTTTCCAGAAGAGGTCGGATTATTTTCCTAAGAACATTTGAAACAAGACCATCAGATGTCACACCTCACCCTATGTACATCTCTTGGTTGCAACGTAGGGCCAATTTTGTTTTGATGACCCAAAAAAAGAAACTGAGATGTATGTCAGGTTCTTAGCTATTTATTATTACCATTTACATTTGAATATTCAAGTAGAACCTTGTGACAGTGAAATACCTGTATAAGGTTATTTATTTATTTATTTATGATATTTATACCCTGCCTTTTTTCCTGAAAGGAACCCAAGACAGCTTACATAATCCTCCTCCTCCTCTCCATTCTATCCTCACAACAACCCTGTGAGGTAGGTTAGGCCAAGAGTCAGTGACTGGCCCAAAGTCATCAGTGAGTTTCATGGCTGAGCGGGGACTAGAACCCAGATCTCCCGAGTCCCAGTCCAACACTCTAACCAGCCATTCACCTCAGGGGAAATTAGTAGAAATGAGTCATGTTTCAATTAGGATAGGGTGGAAAACTGCACTTCATAGAATCATATAATAGTAGAGTTGGAAGGGGCCTATAAGGCCATCAAGTCCAACCCCTCGCTCAATGCAGGAACCCAAGTCAAAGCTACCCGACAGATGGCCGTCCAGTTGTACCTTGAATGCCTCCAGTGTTGGAGAGCCCACGACCTCCCTAGGTAGTTGGTTCCATTGGCATATTGCTCTAACAGTCAGGAAATGTTTCCTCATGTCCAGGCGGAATCTGGCTTCCTGTAACTTGAGCCCATTATTCCGTGTCCTGCAATCTGGAATAATTGAGAAGAGATCCTGGCCCTCCTCTCTGTGACAACCTTTCAAGTACTTGAAGAGTGCTGTCATATCTCCCCTCAGCCTCCTCTTCTGAAGGCTAAAGATGCCCACTTCTTTCAGTCTCTCCTCATAGGGCCTTGTTTCCAGTCCCGTAATCATCTTTGTTGTCCTACTCTGAACCCGTTTCAGTTTGTCTACATCCTTAAAGTGTGGTGCCCAGAACTGGATGCAGTACTCAAGATGAGGGCTAATCAGTGCTGAGTAGAGGGGAACTAGTACTTCCCGCGATTTGGAAGCTATACTTCTATTAATGCAGCCCAAACTAGCATTTGCCTTTTTTGCACCCACATCAGATTGCTGGCTCATATTCAGCTTGTGATCTACAACAATTCCAAGATCCTTCCCACTTGTAGTATTGTTGAGCCAAGTGTCCCCCATCCTGTAACTGTGCAGTGGGTTTCTTTTTCCTAGGTGCAGCACTTGGCATTTATCCCTATAAATTTCATTCTGTTGGTTTCAGCCCAGCGCTCCAGCCTATCCAGATCATTTTGAATTTTGTTTCTGCCTTGCAGAGTATTAGCTGCTCCACCCAATTTTTGTGTCATCTGCAAATTTGATAAGCACTGTTGCTATACTTGTTGCATTTACTCGGCTGCTTCAGTGCCATATTAGTCATTTTTTCCAAGCCTCTATCTCACTTCTCCTGACAGATATCAAGGATATTATCCAGCTTGTATTGATGTCATTGGCAAACCTTCCATATATTTCCTACAGTACTTCAATATACCCGTTAATCACCCTGATTAAGCTGACCACTGCTGCCACTTGGAGCATAGGAGACTTTACTTTATATGGACACATTAAGGCCCATTGATTTCATTGGGGGAGAATGAAGAACATGCTTATCTCTTTGTAACAGTGAAATTCTGTGCATATTTACTCAGATGTATGCCCTACTGTATTCTATAGACCTTACTCCCTAGTAAATGTGTTTAGAATTGTGGCCTAAATGTATTTATTTATTATCCTTATTCTTTCTCGTGTGTGTGTGCATGTGCGTTCCCCCCGCCTCTCTTCTGAGGATGTCAGACTAGCTTTCATATTGTTCCCGGAGGGGTCTCCCATCCAGGCAGCCTTACAGGGCCATATTTGCTTAGAACTGAAGTAACGTGGTCCTAGCCAGTATTTTATTGTAAATGTTTTTCACCTGTGTTTTAAACTGTTTTTAAAAGTTTTTCATGTTAATGATTTTGTATTATGTTTTTATTATCTTCTATTTTCAGGGCTGTAATTTTTGTGAACTGCCCAAAGAGCTTTGGCTATTGGGTAGTATAAAAATGAAATAAATGAAATTTAATTATATTAATGTATGTGCCTTCAGACCATGCTTCTTTGGATGGCTCACATCCTATAATTAGCTAGGGTCTGCTCTGTACAAGATGGAAATAATGATGTTTCAGCCTCCATAGTGCTGCATATACAATTTCCAAGAGAAATGTTGAGGGTTTGGAGATTCCAGCTTAGTCAGAAATCTGGGTTTCAATAAGATTGGTGAAACTAGGTGTGTGTGTGTTCCATATATTCGTTACTTTGTGCGTCCATTTTAATGGGGCATTTTGTGGGTCAATTTCATTGAGGCCTTTTTGTAGAATCTGTTTTTATCTTCAGATGTTACTGTTATATTTCAATTATCTTTGAGTGCACATTATTACCTCAGTTATATCGTACTCACCATTAATGCAGATGCCTATGTATAATATAAACAAAGATATTCACTTATAATTCAAAAAGTAGATCTTTGGAAAAGTGAACTATCTTTTGTCCAGTCTAATTTCCCCTAAAAAATAAATTTTCCCATCTCCTTAAGGTTCTGATTTTATTTTCTCTACATGTAATTATATCTGGTGGTTATTGTTATTATAACTATAATTCAGCTCTTTCCAAAAGTTTGGAAGCAGGGAAAAAAATCTGTGGTTTTTGCTGTTCTAGTAGGGTGTAAATTGACATTTTCACAATCATTTGTTTCAGTAGGAGGTGGTCTACACATATGCTTACACAAGCACACTGAGTAGTGGTGCATCACATCTAGTTTGGTTCCAGGTCCCACTAGTCTGAGCAAATGATATCCTCCAACATCTCATAACTGAAAATCAGGAATGCCCCTATTCTCACATCCGGGATCAAACTGGGTCTGGTCACACAATTAAAAATCTAAGAGGTTGTCTTGGTTAAAGATAGCATAATTGTACTATGTTACCATATTAACAGTTCCAAATTAACTTAATCAGCTGGAGTGTATGAAATGACCGTGTAATCAACGATGCCTCAGTGTGCATTTGTGTACTTTTTATATTTATTCGCTAATGTATTAAAAAATAATGGCCTTGCACTTCTGAAGAGGTGCTCCAGGTGGCTGAAACATAAACAATAGCAACTGTAGTGTACTTTTGTGCATATTGTTTGAACCACCTTGGTGGTGCTCCATTGATATAATACTCTCCCAACACCTTATTGCCTTTTCTGATCCAGAGGCGTGTTTATTTTTCCAAGCTTTTGAGTTATAATTTTAATCTTCCTGACTATTTTATGCTGGTTTTATAATTTGTAGCCTTTTAGTTTATTAAGGCGGGGTTTGTTTGCTCGTTTGTATTTACATTTTAATTGTTCTGTTCTTTCTTGCAAAACTACCCTGGGAATATGATTGAAGGACAGCATTAAAATACCTCAAATAAATAAATAAATAAATACATGTTTTAAAGAGCAATCCAAGGGGGTGTGGTGGGAGGGAGATCAGTGGGAACTGAGGCTCTATTTCCTCTGCTCTGTTGGGCTCACACTGACAGGGCAGCAGGTAGAGGGGCAGTGGGTTTTTGTTTTGTTTTTTGGTGTGTGTGTGTGTGATGATTCCTTTAAAATAACTTTTCCCTCTCACTGACATGCCTTCCCCAACTTGGTGCCCTCCAGATGTTTTGGACTTCCCATCAGCATCAGTCAGCATGGCCAATGGTTGGAGATCCTGGAAACTGTAGTCCAAAACATCTGGTGGGAACCAGGTTAGGGAAGGCTGGTGTATACTGTCACATTTTTTCTGAAAAGAAAAGAAAAAGTAAATCTAAAGGCTGAACATTTAATTTATGCTAGATACTAAAATTGAAAATGTCCATTTGGTAGTAATGTAGCCTTAGGCCACTGTTAATGCCCATCTAACTCTGAGAATCCAAAAGATATCTATGTTTATTTATCAGATCAGTATCCCGGAGGGGGGGGGAGGGTGTCTGACAACAAGATAGTACAAGCTGTATGACTTCTTCCAGCATGCTCATTTATTGAAAAAGCCAGAAGATTGTTTAACACATTTAAGAGTTGTTAATTTTCATAGCAGTAGCTAGCTGAAAACCTAAATTAAAACAGACTGCTGCTGTGCTGCTACTGGTTAATCTCTCCATTAGGTGTTCTGCACTTCCAGACAAGCTCATCGAACACAAAGCATGACAGTCTTTTCAAGTACAAAACTATCTCTTGCCAAATAGATGTCATGACTTCCTATGCTGCGCCTTGTTAATGCTGTATTATTTTCCTAATGGCATGTAGACTCCTTCTGTTTAGGATCATGCTAACATTATGCTGCTTAATGGCATATAAGATCATGTTGTTTTACATTATGTCAGCTGTCAACATCTGACATGGCATCGGAGTGGTGCAAATTTCATTATTTTACTAAAATGTACCCTCCCTTTTCAACATTGGAATGATGAGCTTCTGGTAGCTCCAGTATGTATCTTGGGGTAGTCAACAGTTTTAACTTGTAAATTGAACACTGGTGGGTCATAAATCATCTTGGAAGACTCTATACCTAATTCCAGATGTCTGTGGCCTGGGCAGGGGTGGCTTACGCTGGCTCAGCTTGTCTGAGCGTGGAAAGCTAAGCAGGGTCAGGCCTGGTTATTACTTGGATGGGAGACCCCTCCTCTAGATTCCTGCATTGAGCAGGGGGTTGGACTCGATAGCCTTGTAGGCTCCTTCCAACTCTATGATCTATGAAATCTATGAAATAAAACACCACTATGTGTACACTGAAATATATTTAATTTCATATGCCTGTAGGGATGTGGGAGAACTTTTGCATTTTAAAGCAAACTGACCTAATTTGCACTTCCCAGATTAATATGCAGATTAGAATACAGTTATCATATGAACTGTGTACTTCTCTGAATTTTGTGATGCAGTTCTCAGCAGAAATTGCATTCAGAAATGTGTATATTAGTAAAAGCTGCATGCAAAAATAAATGCAAATTTTCTTGCATTTCTTTAAAGTTGTAGACTGATTCTGAAATTGGACAGAACAGATTTATGATTGAATACAAGAAAAACTGACATGGACTGGATATAGGCTGATTTGTCCATTCCTAAACCTTGTTTTTCTTAGGTGACCCCACGCCCTAGCATTCAAAACATGCTCCAGGGATAGGTTCATGAGAGTCCTACCTCAGATTAAGCCATGGTGATCAAGTGACAAAAGGCCCTCTCATGCCCCCCCCCGCTCCTATGTCAGTTGAAAGCTTAATTTGTGGTGGCAGCAGCAGTGGCGACAGCAGCAGCACTCTGTGATCCACTCCAGGCAGCAAGCTACCATCTTAATTTCTTACAATGCCCCCAATGTGGTGTCCTTCTGGGGTCTTATGGGAACTTAAAATAGCTGCCTGGAGTGGAACACAGTAGTACTGCTGTCGCCACTGCTGCTGCCACCACAAATTAAGCTTTCAGCTGACATAGGAGGAGGGCCCAGGGTGGGCATCAGTACAGTAGTGGGCCCTGCTGGGGTGCTGAGTTTCTGGCAGCCATCCAAGAACACCACATGCTGATGCTTGATGATTTATACAGTAGGTTGGCTTCAGTCCACTACTACATTCTTAATAGGAGCCTGACTTATTAAGTATGGAAGATGACTGAATATGGCTACTGACATTTTTGAATTATAGATCACAGATTATTGGTACACCCCCTTAACCATAATCATACTGCCCTAATGGATCGGAAATGTGTTAGGGAGAGCTTTGGTTTTTGACTTTGACAAATTCTGCAACAAATCTTGCATATAGCAGATAAGCACATTTGAACAAAGTAAAATAGAATAATCAACAAACCAACTTACCAAGAAACAAATCAACTAAGGGCTGATTCACACACCGTGGTATCCCCCATTTGATTCACGAGGGCATATTTGAAAGTCAGCATCACTGGGTTTGCAACTGGGCCATGGCCATGGGCACACGGAAGGCCAGAAATCAAATAATGGCGTCCACATAAACACTGACTCATGTAATGGTGTCTCAGTGCAAGCCCAGTGGTGGCCCCATACACACAGCCAACTCCAGGTTGTAGAGGGCCCTTGGCATGAGTTCAGGTGGGCCCACCAGGGTGGTGGGAAGACCCCCCTCCTTAGTTTCACCAGACATAAGGGGGAAGGCTTACTAGAGGAGGGGGAGGAAGATGGCAGTGGCAATAGTGGCACTCCTCCAATGAGAGCTAGGCAGCCAACATTGTGACTGACCACAATGTCCCACAGTGATGCCCAGAACTCATCAGAGCACAGGAAAAGTAGGCCCAGGACAGTGGTGGTTGCTGCTGCTTCTTGAAATGTGTAATCAGAATGGATATGTAACCTATTGCAGCAGATGAGCTTCTTTCTTACAATGTTTTGTGCGAAATAAGATAAACTTTAAATGCATGGAAACAGATGGTTGGCTTTATAGATAGAAATAGCCTTTGGAATATTCTGCAATTATGAGAAAGGAGTGTGAGGGGGGATAAGAGAAAAAGCAAACATAATGGAAGTTTTTTGCAACACAGTTAAAAACTTGTTACATAGTTTGAGTTAAAAAAAAATTTTTTTTTAAAGGAATAGTGACCATTCAGCCTGAATATAAGAGGGAAAACGCATGAGTTCTCACACTTGGAAGACACTGTAAATATACTGTTCAGAGCCTCAGAGGCTTATCTGCTTTGGTCCATTTCTGTGGTATTTTTATTGGACATCTTATGTTTTGCTTATCCTTTCTCTAGATTCCATAAACAGAGTACAACTAAAACATGCATTTGCACAGGAAATGAGTTCCTAAGAAAGTATTTTTGCTCATATCCTATAAGCTTCATTGACTGTATCAACACAGATATATAGCAGGGAGTGGCGGAGGGTGAGGTGGGGGGGCAGAAGGGAGGGATGTGAAATATGAATTGGTTTGCAATGATCTTAAGATCTCTGAAGGAACAGCAAAATCGGGCCTTGACAAGCTTGGGGGGAGGGCTTCAGGCACATCTAGACAACAACTTGCCATAGACTTCACACAGCTGGATACATGGAAAGGCTTGCTCTGGATGCTGGCTGACCACCCTTTGCTAAGCTGATTGCTTGCTAATGGTCAAAAATGATTGGCTGATATTTCCTCCATGGGTAGTCTAGGATTTAACAAAGGAGCCTAGTGTTCCTTCAGTGGCCAGGGGGATGTTCTCTTGAATGGGCAATCTCTCTGCAGCGGGTGGGGTCTGAGACCAGTGCTGTGTGTATTCTTGTGTGTGTGTGTGGAGAAGGCTATTTGAATTTGGAGAAAGGCAGCTGAGAGATTTTGGCTGTAGTTAGCTAAAGCCTGGGCTGCAGCCTTATGGAGTTGCTCCAGAGACTATTTAGACATTTAATGTAGTTAACAGGCCTGCTGGAGGAGAATCTATTTGTTCCCACAATGTTCTTATTTATTTATTTAAAATGTTTATAGCTGCCTTTCAGGGTAGGAGCCCTCCCAAGGAGGTGAACAACAATAAAATGCATATAATAAAATTCATTTTAAAAAAAACCTAGAGGTTTGAATCAGCAAAACCCAAGCTCGCTGAAGTTCTCCGAATTCCATCTCGATGCTCATTTTTACTTGAGTCCATATCAGATTGGGAGCTTTTTTCCCCTTTTTGTATGAAAATCCATGCATATTTTTCCAAATATACACGTCATTTGTGCACATCTTTGAAATGTATGCATTCATCTCCTATTGATTAAAGCATATTTGTGTACAATTTTCGAAAGTATGCATTTTTTTTCATGTGGTAAATGTGTGATTGTATTCCCTACTTTGGGCCAGTCACTGATTCATGTGTTCAAATGTACACATGCTGTTGAACAAATTTTTGGGGTGCATGAATTACACTGCACATTCAGAAATGTACAGGCTTCGACCACAGATTGTGTTGGAGTCTATGTTCAGTCTGAAAGTTGTGAACTGGATAGACTGATTTTAAAAAATGAACTGAAATTAATTTCTCATACATCCTACTGATGTGGTAATAAAGGCAGCAAAAGTTCACAAAATGACAAACATAAGTATATGAGTCTACAACACAATTGCAGCTATAACCCAGTCTGATAAAACATAATCAGGGGAAGGCCAGATTAGACAAGTCTTCCGGGCCTTGTTAAAAGCCTGCAGTGATGGAGCCTGGTGGATGGCAACTTGCTCCAGAGGTGTGGGGCCACTGTGGAAAAGGCCCTCTCTCATGTACCCACCCACCTAACTGCCCTTACAGATGAGCAAGTGAGAAGGGCCTCTCTTGCTGATCTTAAAGTCCTGGCAGGCTGATAAAGTATATTTGTAAATAAAGCAAAATACAAATATTACAAAGGCTTCACCAATTCTTCAGTGGGCTTCATCCAAAGGAAACTAAAACCTGAAGTCCCCTGGAACTTCACGTTGCTTGGAGAAGTCAGGAGTGTGTAAGAATATCATTGGAAAAGGCAAGTGTTGTGTCCTACCAAGCATTTCCAAGTCCACCAAAGCTGCAGACTTCACAGACCATGATAGTTCCTTCCTGTCAGTCCTGTGGATCAATGAGGACAACGGCATAGGCAACTTTTCCACGTACTGTGGTGCTCCTGTGCATTCCCTAAGGGCCAAACTAAATGTTCTCCTAATCACACATAGTGGAGCTATGTGTGATTGTATTCCCTACTCTCCTGCAAATGCACACAGCCCCGATTCAGACCAAGATTATGGCACTTCGAGACAGAGGATAATTTAAGCTCCCCGCCCCAAATTCTAACCCTGGAGGGGTGGGTTAAAAAAGAAAAAAAGGGGGGAGAAAGTGGGAAAGCATCCATTGATTCTAATGGATACATCTTTCTTTTTTTTTTTTTTATTTTTTTTTTATTTTTAAATATTTTTTATTCTTTCTTTTTTTTAAAACAATACAAAGAAAATAACATACACACATAACTAATATTGTGCTCCCATCACCATGGGACCAAACAATCCAATAACTCTATAATTGTTCATTATTCCAAAAATACAATATATCTTGACAGGGTAAACTCCCTTTCCCCCTTTTAAACACATATTCCAAAAATAAACCCCAAATATCCTTAAAATTATTTTTCTTTAATTGACCCCTTTTGCATTTAATATTACAAGTCAACATATCATTCAAAGCCATATCCCATACTTCCTTATACCATTCAGTAATAGTGAAAACTTGCTGGATTTTCCATTTCCTTGCTATCATTAGTCTACCTGCCGTTAACAAATTTATGATTAATTCTTTAACATTTTGTGAACCGATCACCTTTTCCGTTATTGTTAGCAAAGCTAGTTTAGGGCATACCTCTAAATCAACTCCAACAATTTCTGATATTTCCTCAAAAATCATTTTCCAAAAATCCATTACATTTTTACAACTCCACCACATATGAGCATATGTACCCAATTCCTGACATCCTCGCCAACACATTGGAGAACATTTATTATCTATTCTATTTAATCTCACTGGGGTCAAATACCATCTCCAAATCAGCTTATAAAAATTCTCTTTAATTCTTACAGACATATTTTTCAATATTCGCCTATCCCAAATCTTATTCCACTCATCCTTTGATATTTCCTCTTCAAACTCTGTATCCCAAACTATTTTAAGATTTTCTGCTTGCTCTTCTGATTTCTGCAACATTTTATATAACATCTTTGTAAGACCCCTAGCTGATGCATTTCCTTCTACAAGTTCTCTAGACATAACCACCTGCTCAAATGCAGTGAAATCCCTTTCATGCTCATGTCTTCTCTTCCATTTCTTACCCCATTGTACTAATTGAATTAAATTTAACCAAGAAATTCTTCCTGCCCCAACCCTATCAATTATTTGCTGTCTTGTCTCCATTTTTTCCAGCCAATCCATTAAAGTTATCACCTTTTTCTCTCTAAAAATTCGTTCTAAATGTCTAACATTCTCGGGAAAATCTTCCATAACCACCACTGGAGTAAGCGGGGATATACCTGGTAAAAATATTTCCTTATTTCTACCCCAAATTTCTAACATATTTTTTAAAAAGGGATTTTCTAATCTTTTTGTCATAATATGTCCTTGTTTTGTAAATAAGAATTTATCCACCCTATTACCCAATTCAAATGCTTCTATTTCCCACCACATAAAATCTTTTCTAACAATAATATCCATGATATATCTAAGTTGATTAGCTATATAATACCATTTTAAATTAGGGAGACCAAGTCCCCCTATTTTTTGAGCTTTATACCATCTATTCTTAGTAATCCTTGATTTTTTCCCCCCATTACAATAGCTATTTAACATTACTTGCCACTCTTTATTTTCTTTCTCTGATATCTTATATGGTATCATTCTAAATAAAAAATTAAACTTTGGTAAAATCTTCATTTTAATCAAAGCTATCCTACCAAACCACGATAATCCCAATTTTTTATAATCCTCTATTTGATTTTTAACTTCATCTTTTAGTTTTTTAAAATTACATTCCCCTATTTTATCCAAATCTTTTAATATATCAATACCTAAATATTTAATTATATTTTTTATCTTTATATCCACTCCCCTTTGTTTAAATCCCCTTTCCTCCAGTTTACTATAATTAAATGTCATTATCTCCGATTTATCCCAATTAACTTTTAACCCTGTTACTTCTCTAAATTCATCTAAATGTTTCTCTATCCAATCCCAATTTTCTATAGGCCGTTCTAATGTTAACAAGATATCATCTGCAAAAAGGTTTATCTTACATTTGGTCTCTATTCCTATCCCCAATAATTTCTTCTCCTGTCTTATCGAATTCGCTAACAATTCCATAACTAACACAAATAATACTGGGGAAAGGGGACAACCCTGTCTAGTTCCCCGGCCTAGGCTAATAGTTTCTGTTATTCCATCGTTTACAATTACCGACGTGACATTATGAGTATATAATTGGTTAGTAATACCTATAAATTTTTCTCCAAACCCCATAGTTTTTATTAACATCTTTAATGCAGGCCATTCCACACAATCAAAGGCTTTAAAAATATCCAATGCAAGAACCCCCGCTTTCAAATTATTTTTCTTTATTAAATAAATTATATTCAGAACCCTTCTTGTTAAATCTGCCATTTGTCTTCCTTGAATAAACCCACATTGATCTATCCCTATATACTTATTTAGAAAACTATTCATTCTTCTAGCTAAAATTGCTGTCAATAGTTTAGCATCTTGATTAATTAATGATATTGGTCTATAAGAACCTGGTTCTGCTAAATCCTTCCTTGGTTTCGGGATTAAAATGGTCAAGGACTGTTTCCATGACGGGGGGATCTCTCCCCCCTGTAAAATATCATTAAACAACCGTTTTTAACTTCGGAATTAACATTTTTTTAAAGACTTTATAATATTCCGCCCCCAGACCATCCAGTCCTGGCGTTTTCCCCTGTTTTAATTTATTTATAGCACTTTCTATTTCAATTTCTGTGAATGGTTGCTCCATTTTCTCTCTATCTTCATCCTGGATTTTTATTTTTAAATTTTTCTCGATATATCTTCTACTCTCAGCTTCCGACCATTTTCCTGCCTTATATAACTCTGTGTAATATTCATGAAAAATTTTCAATTTATCCTTTACTAGATTATATTCTTTACCCCTCTTATCCTTAATCATCCCCACTAAGCTTTTTTCTTTTTTTTTTTGTGCTAATCTAGCCAACATTTTAGAGTTTTTATTACTATTCTCAAAATACTCCCTTTTTGTGTAAATCAAATTCCTTTGTACCCTGTCCAGTTCTTTATTCTCCAATTCTTTCCTTTTACCCTGTAATTCTGCAAAAATCTTTTTATCCCTCTTCTCTAAATACTTCTTTTCCAAATCCCTAATCTCCCCCTCTAGCTTTTGATAAAAACTTCTTGTTGTTTCCTCAAATTTATTGCCTCTCTCAATCCTATTCCTCTCATTACACTCTTCATTGTATCCCATATTATCGCTTCAGTACATTCTTCTGTTTGATTAAATTCCCAAATTTCCCTCAATTCCTTCTCTATTTTCTCTGTTAAATGTTTATAACGAAAAATATTACAATTCAATCTCCATCTTTTCGCTTCTCTATAATCCTTATGTATCTTCAAATCCATGTTAACCAAAGCATGATCTGTAACTTTTATCACTCCTATCTCTGTGCCCAGGACCCTTGAAAACAGTGTCCTGGACACAAAATAAAATCTATCCTAGAATAATTCTTATTTGCTGATGAGTAAAATGTATATCTTTCCTCATTCCCCTTGACCCCTCTCCAAACATCTAGCAACCCTTCCTTACTAATTAACTTATTCAAGATCGTTAGATTATTTCTCTGATCTTCTCTCGTCGGATTGGATTTGTCTTTTCTTCTATCCAATACCATGTTAAAGTCCCCAGCCATAATAACCCTTTGATTTTGAAAATTACCCATTTCTTTAAACACATGTTGATAAAATTCTCCTTGATTTTGATTGGGAGCATAAACATTAACAATAACATATTCTTCCCCTCCCAAGGTCCCATACATTATAATATATCTACCTGTATCATCCTTTTTCACCTTTAGAACATTAAAACCACAATTCTTTGAAATTATAATTGCTACTCCTCGCGATTTAGATGATCCACATGCTATCTCATATATTCTAGACCACCTCAATTTCAATTCATTGACTCCTTTCCTTGCCTGGTGCGTTTCTTGCAAGAATATAATATCTGCCTTATCCTTTTTAAGAAGTGCTTCTATTCGCCTTCTCTTAGTAACTGACCCTAGCCCCTTAACATTTAAAGTTGAAATTCTTAACTTATAATCCATCTATTAACAACATTTTTTCTTTTTTGGTCCCCAAAAGTGAAAATAATACACAATAACATACCCCTTAACCCACCCCCACATTCATCTAAACTATCCCCCCTGCTTAGCCAGGGCAACTTGCCCCACCCTAAACCTACCCACCTATCCCAGGGGGGGGGGAAAGGACCCATCACCAGCCCGAACAGCAGCCCCTCATTCCCTCCCGGATAACTTCTTTATAAAACATTTTCTATTTCTTTTTTCTTCTCGTGTTGAAACGACCTCTTATACAATTCCTCCACTGGCACCTTCTTCTTCCAGTTGACCCATCGATTCTGGACCCTCCGCATCATCATGAAGCCCCAACTCTCCCAGCAGGCCCATGCCTTGATCACATGATGAAATCTTGTATCTCTTACTGTTCCACACAAAAGTAAGAAAAACTGGGTAACCCCAATTGTATTGTAATCCCTTTCTGATCAAGACTGCTGTACACGGTTTAACACTTCGCCTCCACTTTATTGTTTGCTGACAAAGATCATTGTAGATTTGCAAAGTAGCCCCCTTGAAAGCTACTTGACCTTTCTTTCTAATCTCTTTCATGAAGACATCCTTCTTGTATAAATTTGCAAATTTCAGTACAACATCTCTGGATGTCATACCACGCCTTAATGCTCCCACTCTATGCACAATCTCAATGTCCATATCATCCCAAAAAATTGTTTCTCCAGAGACAGCTTCATTCATCCATTCCAAAATACTGCCTCTTAACTTATATCCAGTCTCCCCCATCTCCATGGGGAAGCCTCTGATCCGAATGTTGGAACGACGTTGCCTGTCTTGCATGTTAATCATCTGTATTTCCATCTCATTAAATTTCATTTCATACTTTTCAAAACTTTTTTCATCCTTCACCTGGAGTTTTTCCACCTTATCCACTCTAGCTTGCAGCTCTTTAACTTGAACCCCTAATTGATCTATGGAATTTCGCATTTGCTTCATATCCTCTTGATGCAGATTTTGAAATTTCTCAATTGCTTCTATTTGTTTCTGCTGGCCTGCTTCCATAGAGCTTTGAAACTGTGATAGAATTTTCTCCCAATCTGGTGCTGCCCCTTTAAGCTTGGCTGGAGATATTGACTTTGGCTTGGCACCAGCAGGGAATTTGCCAGCTGAATCCGCCATTTTTCCGCCCTTCCCCCTCGCTTGTCTCGAAACTTTCACTACCTCGTGGCTTCTTATCAGGACCCTGTTGCACAGTTTGATAAGAACATTCAATATCTTTAGTGTCAAGGATCCTAATTAGCCTTTTCAAACTGTTATCCGAGGGATGCGCCCGATCGCGTTTCCAAAGAGGGGGTAGGGACTTTTTCACCCGTCTGGAGCTCATCAACAATCCAGAGCGAAGCACATCAAAAGAAAGCTATTCTTGTTATTTCTTTATTAGCTCTATATCTGCATACTTTCCAGAAAGCAAACAGCAAAGGAATTTAAACTCACGCTTTGTCTCTCCTGTGTATTTGCAGATGTTTTCAAATCATTCCGGGAGCTCGGCAGAAAAGCTACTGCTCCATAGCCAGCGCAGGCTCCTCCCCCCATCTTTCTTTTTTTTAATCAGCCAGTGTGGTGCAGTGGTTAGAGTGTTGGACTGGGAGTCGGGAGATCTGGGTTCTAGTCCGCACTCAGCTCACTGGGTGACTTTGGGCCAGTCACTGATTCTCAGCCTCACCTACCTTGCAGCCGGGTTGTTGTGAGGATAAAATGGGAAGGAGCAGGATCATGTAAGCCACCTTGGGTCCCTTGACTGAAAAAAAGGTGAGATGTAACTGAAATTATAAATAAATAAATAAATAAATACGATGACCCCCCCCCCCCGCAGGGCTGCTCTCATTTGCAGGAGCATAGGGAAAACAGTCACACATAGCTCCACTGTGTGTGATTAGGAGCATGTTCAGTTTATCTCTGATTTACTGTTGTTTGACCGCATCAGTGCACATGACATTTTGCAGGGTTTCATAAGCAAAAAAGTCTGGCCTCTGCCCCAAGGAGCGTACAGTCTAAATGCTGTTCACAGGGGAGGCAAGAAGGGGGAAGATGGAATGGGAGAGACAAGGGATGAATGCAGGCAAGGGCAGGTACACACTTATACAACGCAGTTTCTTGAATCAGAGTTGTATGAACAGGCAGAAAGCAGCAAAAAGTGGATGAATGAGAGCCAGTGGATGAACGTTCTTGTGTGCTCACATATAGTGAATCTATGTGTGGTAGGTTTTTTTACTCCAGTGTAAGCATGCATGGCCCCAATTTGGATCAGGTCCTATAGTGCTCCAGGAGGGGGGCTTAAACCTCCCCCCATTTTGATTCTGAAATTCCATCCCTCCCACACCCACCCATGGTTTTTTTTTTTTTTTTTTTACAAAGAAGTCTCCACTGGATTACACAAGTATGTTTAGGTTGGCTCTGAACATACTGCACAGAAGGATGCCAGAGGAATTTAATCTTTGCTAATTCCTGCATGAAATAACCTGATCCACAGCTCTCAGACAAATGTATGGATCAGAAATTAGCTACCCACTGGATTTTACTCTTCTCCAAATATTGTGTGAGGATTTATTTAAAAATTGCAGATTAATGCAGAAAAGGAAGAGAATGGAATCGTGGGAAAGTAACAGAAATGGATCAGAAATGGACAATTTGCCCTACTTGTGCATTTGCTTTCCGGGCATGTTGTAACCTGTGTGTAATGTGAACTATCCTATGGGAGAAGAAATATGCGCCTCACATATGGAGCTCATGCTTCTCCCTGCAGAAAGATGCATGTTCCTCTTTCCATATAAATTCAAAAAACTGCATGTGCATTTATGTACTTTTCAGTGCTTTTGAAATAACAACAACAACAACAACAACAACAATATCCTATATTCTAATATGATGGGGAAATGGGAATATAGTCAGGAAAATAACATGGCTTGTTTGTTTTTTGAGGCTGGAAAGGCTTTAAAACAAAATGAAATGTTGCTTTGACAACAGAATGCAGCAGGGGCCATAATCCATCAGGAAGCTCTCCTTTGCAAGCCCCATTTAAACTGATTGGAAGTTGTGCCACTTCTCCTTTCCATGGGATTTGTGTAGGACAATTTACTGGTAGATTGTGTGCCCGAAGTCAGGTCAGAGGAGGTGGAGGAAGGAAAACCTATAGGCCCCCGGCACTGTGTCTGCTGATGTTACAGAGAAGCAGAGCCACCTGAGCAAACAAAAGCATATGACCAGAGGTAAGAGAGAGCAGTCTTAACAAACACGCCTGCATACAACATTTTTGGTGTTGTATGTTTTACTGCAGTGGTGCTGATTTTACAACTGAGCATCTGTTTAAATAGCCCCAGACTTTAAAATAACATTTTTAAAATACTCTTCCTGTTGCTCCAGGCATTGCTCCTTAGCTGATTACTCTTTCCATGCTCCTATTGGAAGTGTATCAGCTGAGAGATGTTATTATAATGGGACATTTGTCCTCTGGTCGAAATGGAAGCATTTAGCAGCCTGAGGATCCTCCTCCTGTTAGGTTTACAGCTAACCTCTATGAAAAGGGGGTGTGTGGAGCGCGAGATGTAAAATTGATGAAACGAACAGTATATGCCTCATTGAATCCAGAATAGTATCAAAGATTGTTTCAGCAATCCTATAGAGTAGAGCTGTGCACATGTGGCCTCTCAAAATTCTCCACCCTTTTTGTAGGCAGAGAAATTGGGGGGGGGATTTCACTGAATTTCTCTAGAGGGAGGAGAAATTCTCAACCGTTTCTCCCAGGTAGGGCTCATCATTGGCAAGAGTTGTAGCACGGTTTCTTTTCCCGTAAGAGGTTTGGGGATTTTTGTGCTACCACTGCATGTGGCAACAGGCAGCACCAACTGTGTTGGCAGGCTGCCCCCCCCCCCACTTTACATCCACCACAAACCAGGTGTGAGGGGGGCAGTGTTGTGTCTGTCTCCAGGGAAGAGGCGGAGCTAGTGCTGAAAAATTTCCTGAAAGTTTTCTTCCCCTATGAAAAAGGCTTCCATTTTTCTGCCTCATTCTCAGGGTGTTTCATAATTTATTTTTGTGGCATTTTTGTGGCATTTATTACTGCGAGGCAGCCTGGAGTGCTGTCTGTGTACTTTCTGTCACACATCTTTCTATTGCTCCGCAGTCTCCTAACCTAGATGTCCCCTTTGTATTTTTTCTTCCCATATTGTTAACAGAGCTATTGCTGCTGGAAGATATATAGCTTGATGTGTAATCTTTGCCATTTCTGAGGAGATCATGTTCCAACTCTGTAACACAACAGGACATGGCCAACCAACACACATGAATATATAAACCTTGCTGATTACAGTTGCTCTGGCATTGTTTAGATTTCTTAGACACCTTTCTCAAAAGAGATTCAAGGCTACTTACAACAACATTAAAATGTATAGAATTGAAAACAGCTAACACAATTATCTACTAAAATACCGCCACCCCATAAAACACTTAAAACATCAGTGACAACCAGAAAAGATTCAACTGATTATAAGAGTCAGGGAGCTGTCATCATACTATATGTCTCTTTGCTAGCTCTTCCATAGAACATTAAGGTACACCAAGTGTGAAGTTGCATCATTGTTCTTCCTCTCTCCCTCTCCGCAACTGGCGAGGGAGCGGAGCTGCACAGTATGACGAGGTGGCATCCCACACACGGTTTATATTCGACATTCAAAAGAAGAGAGAGTGAAGAGACACAAACTACTGACAGCTCCAGACCCATTTCTTTTATGATGTCGAGTTTGGCCTTGACTTGCAAAAACTGGTCAGTTTGACCGGCCAAAAGGCGCCTGGAGGTGACACAGAGGCAATGGGTTATGTGTTACAACATCATGTGCAATTTGGCTCCCATCATCAGGCACACTCTTGAAACAGATTTGTTAGGTGTCAATCGACAAACTGACTGGTTCGCCAGGCATACTGGTTCATCAGACCAAATGCTAAAAAATATGAATACGCTGTGTCGCAAGACTCGCAACTGTATGCATTATGAGTCTCAAACTACAACAACTGGCATAAATGCAACAGAGTCCTGTTTTTGATTTATGTCCTTGCAACAGTGCGTGCGCGCGTGCGTGTGGTGGGGTGGGGGAGAATGTCCAGCACAGTAAGCGATATGCACATGATTAGTATTCTTTTGAAGACTGTTGTTATGAGCGTGATTCCCCCTGCTCCAAGAACTGCTACACACTGCAATTTTAATTACTCTTCCTTAGCAAAGCTTCTTTCTCCTGCACCTATCTTCATCCCCCTTGGTATGTTTGGATGAAATTTTGCACAGAGGCAGAAAATCTTTGTGGGATGATGTGCTTGCCATATGAAAATCTTTCTGGAAGTTTACTTTTTGTACGTTCTCCTCTCACAATACTTCTTATTCTGCTCCTCGTATATGTCTTGTACTTCTAATAAATGGGGGATAGCTGTGATCTCACCACCAACTGCTAAAGCTGGAGTATTATCACCCATTTGTATAAGGCTTCCCCTGCCAAGGTCAGATGCATTTCACACATGAAACCTCACAAGCCCCTGAGTTGAGTGAGCCAGTCTGCATAGTGAAAAGTAAAAGCACAAAATGTGAGATCCCCACAAGTTGTAGTGCAATGCCACATCAATGGTAAACAAGATAAGAATAAGGACATGACTTGAGATGAATTCAACAGTTGTAAAAAGAAATCTAATAAAATAAATCAATGTGTTGTTATTGTTATCATTCAAACAAGTGCAATTACAATTTATTCACACACATTTAACAACATTAAAAAAAACCTTTTGCAGTCATGCTAGCTGGATTACATGAGTTTCTCTCTGAATGTGCCGTAGTGCATTTAATGAAAAGGTGTGGCTTGTGGTGGTGGGTAGAAGCTTTTGAAATGTAAGTCATTTGCAGTGCATTCACACCACACTTGTGACAGACCTTTGTTGCGTTCTTCTACAGGATCAATATTGTTTTTGTTTGGCTGGGAGAACAACCCCCTGGTCTGTCCTAATACCAAGTAGGACCCTCAAGCATATTTCTCTTGATGGTTTTGGAGAGCATCTCCTCTGGAATAAGCACATTTTGCATAGCCTTCTACAACATCCTGGGACCAAAAACACAATGGCATCCTCTTGGTGCTGATATTCTAATATTGAGCATGTTTATTCCACTGTGTAAATTTCATTGGATTATGTTGCCTTTTGATCGTGAAGGTTGTCAGTTGGTCCTCTAGTTCCTTCCTACCCTGAGGTGTCCATTTGCCTGTTTCCTCTGGGATTTCCTTGGTTTTCTCATTTCTTTATTGGCTTGCTAATTTTATTACCCAGTTACATTTCTCTTAGCCTGAGCCCTCCCTTCCATGTTTTTATTTCTCATTTCAGTTCCCTTTCACTAGTAATATCACAGGCATTCTTTTGAACTGTCTTTCTGGCCTAATCAATCTGCAAATATTCATGATCTTGTCTTTTCAAAAGATTTCCATTTCCTTGATATCTCAGAAATGTCTTTCTTTTTGCTGTGTGTGACTAGTGTGAGTGTGTGCATTAAATTCACATTCTTCTCATCCTGATATAAGCATTGGCTGGTTTGGTTTTATTCATTCCCCCCCCCCAATCTCTTTGCCTCCCCCACGCTTCAAAAATGCCTACATCACAACACGAAGATGCTCACATTATGACTGTAATGTGCTAAACAAAATAGATTTGATTTCTATTCTTCACCCCAATCAAATTTATATTGATTGACATAGGAATGATCAATTCCTTATTCAAATAGTCCAATAACTCACTATGATGAGGAGGTAGCATCTTTACAATTAGTTCTTTACAATTGGCACCTGAATTTACCTTCTTCCAGAACCCTGCTGTACAAATAGTGTTATATGAAATTGAGTATCCAGCCCTAAGCTGGCCAATCACAATTATGGGCAATGAAATGCCCATAATAGGAAGAATATCTTGTATGAAACTGCTTTGTTTAAAATTAACGTTGCATTTCACTGATGCAATCATATGGTTTGACTTGATTCACAATACTTTAATAGGGTTGGGATAACCAGAGATGTTTGAGCTCACTGAAATTCTCCTAATTTCACCTTGAAGCTCAGTTAGGATTGTTCCCATTTTTGCAATCTCTTTTTTGGTTCGTTTGAATGGGAAAAGTGTATATTTCAAATGGGGAAAGTATAACTTTCAGTACACATTTTTCAAAATTGCTCACTTCCCCCACCCCTTGATTTAAGTGTGAAAATGCATATATATATTTTATAAGTGCACATTTCAAAGTGTGCATTTAAAAAAAAATAATAATCACATTTTTCTAACATGATCACAAGTTCGGGAATGTGCAAACATTTTTCCAAAAAAATGTACTCCTGTTGGTGTTCAGGGTTGCAAACAGGGCATGTTCGACAATTTGTGAACTGAAACAAAATTCTTGTCCATCCCTCTGTGTTTGAAGTCTGTATATTTCCGAGCTTGCAATGTGATATGCAGACCAAAAAATGCATTTGACAGCATGCATACATTTGAAAAATGCACATGAAAAGAACGTACAGTCATGCCTTGGATTGAGAGCATAATTCGTTCCAGAAACGTGCTTGTAATCCAAAACACTCTTATATCAAAACGAAATCCCCCCAAAAAAATTTGTACAGAGATTTTTAATTTAAGCTGTACTACAGTACTTGTATTGCAAGACGTCGCTTGTATATCAAGTAAAAAAAAATTAAATAAATATTTAAAAATTTGCTTGTCTTGCAAAACGCTCTCAAACCAAATTACTTGTAATCCAAGGTATTACTGTATACATCTGAAAAATGCACACAAATATGCTTGAACCAGTGGGAGAAGAATGTGTACATTTCAAAGATGCACACAGTTGATGTGTACATTTGGAAAAATCTGCATAAAAATACACATGGACTCTCATGCGAAAATAAAAAACCAAAACTCACAATCTGATATGGACTCAAGTCGGAATGAACTTCGAGATGGAATTTAGAGAATTTTGCTGATTTTCACATCCCCATTGCGGGGGGGGGGAGTCAGAACTGTGCTGGAATATGGATGCCAGGGTTGCATGGAGAGCAGTGTTGCCACTGAAGTCTAAATAGTTTTCTCATTGGTTGAAACCCATCCATTAGTAATGCTCACCTTTGTAGTAGGACCGGTGCAGGGCAGTTTGGCGCCCTAGGCTGGCTTATATTTAGCGCCCCCCCTCTCATGCGGGGGGGACGGTTCCGGAGCAAAGCAGCCGGGAAATGCCTGCTTGCCCAGCGCCCCACCTGCCCACCCAGCCCGCCCACCGGCCTCCTCCTCCAGCAGCCGCTTTCCCCGCTGCCTACCGGTCGCCACTACCGCCGCACGCGCTCCTGACCCGGCCTAGCTCTGGGCGCAGAGGAAAACCGAACATGACTGCGAGCCTGCCCGGCGCCCACAATCCCCCCCCCCCCGCACAGACCTGGTGGTTGCGGACCGGTGCCTTTGTCGGCGAGGCGGCGAGGCGGGACAGGAGCGCGCCGGCGGTGAGGAAGGAGCACAGCATTTCTGCGCCCTCTTCCGCCACGCGCCCTAGGCAGCCGCCTGGGTCTGCCTAGCGGTAGCGCCGGCCCTGCTTTGTAGTGAAACTGGATGGATGTATTTCAAATTTGCTATTATGTTCAGAATTGATTGAGAACTTTGGAGCATGTGCAGTAAAGTGGTACATGGATTCCCCCCTCTAAATTTTCAGTCGTCCTAAAAAGCTAAGTCTCCTTAGCTGTTTCCCTCATTGTTGCCACGGCTGCCACTCTGCCTCTAAGAGAAGGAGGGCTCTGCAGGGTCCATCTTCATACGATTGGCAACTGTTGAGTAAACATCACATGGCATCATCACACAAGCAGGGCCTGTGAAAATGCCCATTCACTTTTTTGTTGCATTTATGTTTTAATGTGACCAAGTTCATACTTCACAAACCTACACTTGAATTCGGAATGCAGGGATATGGAAATACTCCCAAATTTTGTGATGCGTTTTACAAGTTTAAAAAATGCATATGGAATCCATATATTAGGGGAAAGTGCACACAAAATTGAACAAATGATCTTCATGTATGCTGTGTTTTATTATGTGTACATTTAGAAGTTGCGACAGGTAAATCTGTCAGTTTCACTTTCCCCTACATTCAGTGTTTTAAAATCTCAAGTTCTTTCTCTCCAGAATATAAAGAACTTTGCAAATTTTGGTAAATTCTTACTGTAAATAAACTGAAATGAAATTCTCACCCATCTGCCACAGCCAAATTCAATAGGTACTCAGCAGCTTCCCAAACAACATCTCCACTAATGTTGTTCGATGCTAATTCCTCCGTTGATGCTGGGGCATGCGGCCTGCTGGAAGTGTCCAGTGCCTCTTATTTCACAGCCAAATGGCCTCACTAGAGAACAAGAATCGTCTTCCCAAAGATCAGCAATGCATATGCACAGATTTCTCAGCTCCAATTGATGCCCCCTGGGAACTTCAGTCTGAAATGGACCTTGATTGACCATAATTAGTTAATGTGTTTATTTCACTTCCAAAATACATTCCAGGTTTATTCCAGCTCAAAACCGGTTCATTCATTTCCAGGAGCAGAGGCAAAATTCTGTCCTTTCTCTGTGTTCAGATTTGTGCTAAGAAAACAGACTTCCACTGGCCCCTCACCTGGGACCAGGGAGAAGATTTGCGAGTGGGGGAGGAGAGTGGAGTCAGGTAACAGGTCAGGTTGGTCACAGATACTGAGCCAATGGCTCAACCAGGGCGGGGACACAGGAAAGGGCTTATTTAGACACCTGGGTTCCCGCCCACGGTCTCTTTTGCTGCTGTTTTCCGGCTGTTTTCCTGCTGAATCCACAGCCATCGTCCTTCACTGACTCTTCTCTCCTCGTGGTATCGTTCCTTTCAGGGAGGGGGGTTGCATGTGTGCGTGCTTTTAGTTGCCTTTAAATTTAGTTGCCTTTAAATTTAATTGGTCAGAGAAAAAGTATTGTAAATTCAGTCTTTAATTTAGGGGATGGGGTGGATTCAGTTTTGTTTGTGTGTGTCGCCTACGTTTTGCATGAACTGTTAATTTTATTATATTTGACGAGAGTGGGTGGATTAAGTTTCATCGTGGCTAGGACGGCGCCGCCGCCGGGCTGGGTCTTTGGCCGTCCCCTGCCTGGGCTGCTGCCGCTGTTGTCCCCCCCCCAGCGGCCGCCTCAGCTGTTGGTGGCCGCTCGTCTTTCTCGGCGGGGCTTGTTTGTTGTTTCGGCTGCGACGAGCAGCTTTTAATACAGTGGCCGCCTTTTAGCTGTTGGCGGCCGCTCGTTGTTTTCGGAGGGCTTGCTGCAGCTGCGACGGGCAGTTGATCCTCGGCTGCAGCCGCTTCCCCCCCCAGCGCCGATGAGCAGTCTTCAATACAGCAGCCACTCCCCCCCCGCCCAACAGCTGTTGATACCAGCGGCCGCCTCTTAGCTGTGGGTGGCCGCTCGTCTTTTTCGGAGGGCTTGCTGCTGCGGCGGCAGTGGTGGGCAGTTGATCCTCGGCCGCAGCCACTTCCCCCCCCTCACACCGACGAGCAGCTTTCAATACAGCCACTCCCCCCCTGCCCAACAGCTGTTGATACCAGCGGCCGCCTCCCAGCTGTGGGCAGCCGCTCATCTTTTTCGGAGGGCTTGCTGCGGCGGCAGGCAGCTGATCCTCCCACAGATTGCCGAGGATTAGCTGCCGTGACGTCATGCGGCTGGTCACCCCCCCTTCCTTTAGAATGGGGCCCAGCTGCTCGGTGGGCCCGTAGCGCGGCTGGGGATCTGCTGCCGGGAATCGGCCGGGGCTTGATGCTGTGTCTTCAAGCTAGATCGGCTGGAGTTGCTGCCGTGGCGCCACGTGGCCGGACGCCTTTGTGCCGCGCCGAGCAGCCGATCCTTTGCCTGCCGGGGTTTGGCTTTTGGTGCCTCTCGGCTGCTGCCCACCCACCCCCTTGTTTGGGGGGGGCTTGCACGGGCTGTGTCAAACAGCTGATATCTTCGGCGCAGAAGAACTGATCTTCAGCAGCTGCGGTCGCTAGGCTGTTTTTTGGGGTGGCGCCATTAGTGTCTGACCGGGCCTGGCCGCTGCGCTACGTGGCCGGCAGCCTCTCGGCCATTGCCCCGTCACCTGGCCTTAGCCAGGACGTTGAGCGGCTGTTCATCATCGGCACCCCATAGTCACTGCAGTTTTATTCATTTAATTGAATGTTTATTAATTTAATTTTATTATTAAATAAAATTTAATATTAATGAATTAATTAATGTTATTAAATTAATTAATGAAAATAATTAATGTGAACAGGCCTGTGGCTTATGCTGGCTCAGCTTGTCTGAGCGTGGAAAGATAATGTAATGTTATTTAATTGAATGTTATTTAATTTAATATTATTAATTAAAAAATAAAAATAAAAATAAAATAAAAATAAATTAATATTATTGAATTAATTAATGTTATTAAATTAATTAATGAAGTTAATTAATGTTGAACAGACCTGTGGCTTATGCTGGCTCAGCTTGTCTGTGCGTGGAAAGATAATTTAAATCCAAAGTTTTCCATTTATTCCGACAATTTAAATCAAATTTAATCAATTTATTCCATCAACTTAAAATCATTTTTTAATCAATTTAATTTTAATCAGTTTAATCAATTGATTGAATTGATTAACTTAAATCCCCCTTTTCTCTCTCTCGTTTTAATGTTACTGTGCGTTATTGTTCTGGCACAACTTAGCGTGAGAGTTAAGCAGCGTGCTAGTTAAGCTGCGTGCTACCTCTGTAATTTGGCTCGTTACTCTCATCAATTTCTCTTGATATTCCAGTTGAAGTCCCGGTTCAGATGCCTCCTAAGAAAAATCAAGGTGGCAAGGAGGGCAAAGAAAGGGCCCCTAGGCAACCAGCAAAGCGTCCACCACCGGCTCGCGCATCTCTACGCGTAGCAGATCACACTATAATGTTATGCATTCATTTTCAGCATGCTTAGAAGAAATGGAAGCCACCATTAGTGCCATGGTCCTACCAAAGCCCAGCACCAGCCGATTTTTTAGGGAGCATGCAGTTGAATCACCTTCACTGCCTTGGGACCAGGAATTTGTTGAAATAGTGCACGCTTAGATTTTCTTGGCTCTGTGACCAGGCATATGCGGATACATCCAACAATGCGGGCAGTTCCCCAGAGAGTGGTGAGTACTACCCACACAATAACATGCCAGCATGGCCATTCACACAAACAGGCTCACCATTGAGAGTTAAAAAGACACTTTGGTTCCTACACAGTAGAGCTACAACATAACAAAGCTGGTTCCTTGACTACATAATGACTCACTCTTTGCCTAGGCGTTGCTTGGTCTTCTCCAGGGCTTGCCTCAGCAGGTAGCCCTGGCCCGCGCTTCTTCACGTGCAAACCCAACAACAACAGAAACCAGAAGCCACAGCAGCAGTGTGGATTCTTCCCCCCCCTTCCAGTGGTCAGTCATGATGAACTTCACTTAGCCCAGGCAGACGAGAGGGGTGGCTCATGGCTAGGCTTGCATTTTCATTGCATTTTCATACAAATTGCTGGGGCACGTAGAAATCAAGATGGAGAGCCCCTGAGGCGCCATCTGAGCTATGTACATTTCGTATTTCCTGGCCGCCAGCAGGGATTATACTTGTTTGCACCTGAAGAAGTGTGTGTGTGTGTGTGTGTGTGTGGTGCAGGAGACCCTGAGGTTTTTTCCTCTTCATCTCCCATTAGGGGTGGCTTGCGCTGAGTGTCCATACAGGCCAGCACCCACCTCCTAAAGGGCCCCAGCCCAGTTAATTTGCCCAGGCTGGTAATCGAGGCAGAGTACATAGTCCAATCTGAAATTGATAAAGAAATGGAAACGGGAAAGGTTTGGGCCCATTTGCCTCATGGCCCATCCCCTCACTACGCATATTGCCTTCAGGGCCGGCGCTACCGCTAGGCCAACTAGGCGGTTGCCTAGGGCGCGTAGCGGAAGAGGGCGCAGAACGCTGCGCTCCTCTTCGCTGCCGGTGCGCTCCTGCCCTGCCCGCCCGCCCGCCTCTCCGAGAAAGCCAGGTAAGTGCGCCCGGAGTAGTGGTGGGGCCGAGCCTGGGCGCCTCCCCCCTACCTTGCCTCGCCTCCGCGCCGCCTCCCACAAATAACATGCCAGCATGGCCATTCACACAAACAGGCTCACCATTGAGAGTTAAAAAGACACTTTGGTTCCTACACAGTAGAGCTACAACATAACAAAGCTGGTTCCTTGACTACATAATGACTCACTCTTTGCCTAGGCGTTGCTTGGTCTTCTCCAGGGCTTGCCTCAGCAGGTAGCCCTGGCCCGCTTCACCTCTGCGCCGCCTCCCCCCGCCTCGCCTCGCGCCGTCTCCCCCCACCCCCGTGCCGCCTCCCCCCACCCCCGCGCCGCCTCCCCCCACCCCCGCGCCGCCTCCCCCCACCCCCGCGCCGCCTCCCCCCACCCCCGCGCCGCCTCCCCCCACCTCGCCTCGCTTCGCCTCTGCGCCACCTCCCCACCTCACCTCGCTTCGCGTCTGCGCCGCCTCCCCCCCTCTCTTCGCTTCAACTCTCCTCCGCGCCGCCTCCCCCCCCCAACACCTACCTTCTCCGTGCTGTTTCCGGAGCCCCGCCCGCGCTCTGTTTTGGCGGGAAGTACCAGGGCAACAGGGCTTAAACAGCCCTGTTGCTCTGGTTTCCCCCGGCGAAAAACAGAGCGCGGGGGTCCCTTTTCGGAGGAGGCGTCGGACTGGGAAGGTAGGTGGGGGGGCGGCAGCGGCAGCGTGCGGGGGGGGTGTCCGGTGGAGGTTGCAGAGCAGGGCTGCTTTCCAGAGCCCCCCCCACGGCACGAGGGGGGGCGCTAAATATAATGTAACCTAGGGCGCCAAACTGCCCTGCACCGGTCCTGATTGCCTTTGTGACTAGTTCCCAAGAAGGCCACGGGTGAGTTTCACATGATCTGTTCCTGTGGTCTTGATGAAAAAATGAGATATTAAACCGGCAGTTAAGCTGCTGCCTCTCCACTCAGATGATTTTGACCTTCTGGAGTTCTGTTTCCGGGGCAAAGTTCTGTTTCCATTTCAATTGGCCTTGCAGAGGGGGTCCAGGGGGACGGACCTCAAATGGGTTGTCCACTATTAGATGATTTGTTCGAAGGCCCAGCCCACTCCGGGCGATGTTCATTCTTGATGAATCAATTATTTTCGTGAATTGGCGTTTGATTTGGGGGGTACCATGGCCGGTTTCTACACTCAGTTTTCTATGTATAGAGTTGGATTTGGTGCATTCCCGCCTCTAGTGAAAAATAGTAGACCTAATTAGGCGTATTTCTGTTGTTCTACAACACTCAAAATCACTTTACACCAATTACAAGGCCGGGTTGGCCATCTCAATTGTGCTCAAAATCACTTTACGCCAATTACAAGGCCGGTTGGCCATCTCAATTGTGCTGGCAGGGTTATTGCCCCTGGTCGTGCATTCTTGTGCCATTTATGTGCGGCCACGCGGGGTTTGAAGCGCCCCGATTTATGTGGCAGACCACTTGGCTAACTCGGTTGTCCAATTTTGTGTGATAATCAGCCTACAGTGCAGATACTGAACACTATGTCCTCAAAGAACTCCAGAGTTATGTGTCAGGGCGATTACATTGCACACTTTAAAGCACAATATTTTGCTCAGAACGTGACACATGCCTGGGGGCAGTGCAGAGATTTCAGGCCCTGCCCCGTGGGCCTACAGGTTGCTGTTCTCCTTACGAGACGGTCTTATTTCATGACCTGTTGGGTAGAGGGTCTATCATCCTGCTACATGCGGGATCTATAACAGAGCTATGTCATGGCAGGGCTCTACACCTACTCATGGATGGACAAGGACTTGCCAAAGGCAGTCTGTTTTGTCATCAAGATGGCTCGCCACTTTGCACGCATTTGTGGCTGGCCGCCGAGGGTAGTCTGTTTTTCGTCAAGACGACTAACCATTAACGAAGTTTCTTTTTTAGTCGGTGACAAGGTCCGCTCTCGCGGCCTCGGGCCTGGCACATTTGGGTTTCTAAGCCCATTCCTTACAGATTGGTACCACATCCACTGTGGACAAACTGGTGTTTTCACAGAGGTCCCAGTCATACCAGTCCTATGTGTAAAAGGTACCTTGATGGTGCGTCAAAAAAAAAAAAAAGAAAATTGCCTTGGTACTGCCGTGGGCTGTATTTTTCTTCCAGGTCACCGGGGTGGAGGCAGGACTGTCCATGTGCTGATCTGTGGGCACAGTATGATTTACTGGGCGGCAAGACGAGCTGCCACGTCGGGCTTCCAGGCGGTTGAGCCTTCAGCGGACGTCCCATGGATGGGTCACCGGAGCATGAGATGGCAGAACCTCCTCCACACTTTGTTCCGGACTGACCAGTGTTCTTCCCCCCAAATGTCCTGGTCCTTCATTTGGAGGGAATGATTTGGGCTTGCTGAAAGGCAAGGCCCTGATTTGGCAGGTGCCAGGCGATATGGCATATATACGGCACCGATGGCCGTGAGTTCCTGGTGGTTGAGCCTTCGGCGGACGTCCCTGGATGGGTCGCTGCGGCATGAGATGGCAGAACCTCCTCCACACTTTGTTCCGGACTGACCAGTGTTCTTCCCCCCAGATGTCCTGGTCCCCATTTGGGGGGAATGATTTGGGCTTGTTGAAAGCAAGGCCCTGAATTTGCAGATGTTATGCGATATGGCATACATACGGCACCGATGGCCGGGAATTCTGATCCTTGGTCGTTCATGATACCACGTTTCAGTTGGCCCAAGGCCTTGAACAGAGCGGTTAGAAAGGTGAACGGCGAGATTTGTAGGGCCATAGGAGGGATTGGGTTTGGATTCCCCATCCCACGATATCCTTGGCCCGGAGGGAGCTGTATTTCCCAGATGAGGTTCACCTATCCGGTGTAGGTAATGATAATAATATTGGAGATCTGCGAAGGGCCCTGCTCGCTTTTTTATCGGGCAGGTGGGGGAGATTCGACTAAGCGATAGCTTCTCTCTGTGTGTGTGTGCTGGGAAGTGCGGGACTAGGCAGTATGGCTTAGGGTTATGGTGATCATCCAGTGGCACCTTTCAAGGTGACTGATGTTTACCCAAGGCTGCCCTCGCTAATGCCCTGAGGCTTGGCAGGAGGGAGATTGGGACGTCTTTGGGTTTTGCCTTTCTCGCCTACATTGGGTGCCTGGAGGCGTCAAAGTAAGGCGACGATGGTAAGGCCCTCCAGCTCCACATGGAGGGCAACTGGCCGGGGGCAGACCAACCCGCCTCCGGTGCGGTTAGGATGTATTCGCCAAAATATTGTTTTTTTCCCGGCCAATGGCCGGGCTAGGTTAGTACCGCACTTCACAGATCTTCAATTCAATAAATGTGGCCCTGATTTGAAACCATATACTCTGTGTCTGACTCTTCTTTATCTCACCCATACACTCGCAACTTTCAGTGACTGATGATTTCTTGTTTGTACAGTCATGTGCCTCCACCCTCCTTTTCTTTCTTTTCTTTCAGTATGTTTGTTTCTCTTGCTGCTCTGGTTATTGTAACCCATTTTTTTCCCTTAGATGTGGCATTCCGATTGGCAAGGAATAGGATGGGTTTGTTCCCTGGAGGGAATAGGCTTAACCGGGGAAATTTGAGAGTGGCGTAGGAGGAGTTTGTGGCTATTGTTAACGTTTTGTACTGGTATTGTTTACTATAATTTCTTCTGTGTGTTTTATATACTATACCAAAATGAATAGATGATGATGATGATGATGATGATGTTGATGATGATGATGATGATGTCCTTACATGCCAGAGACTATATCAATAATCCAGTTGATTTCCGTGGGCCTTACTTCCAAGCAGCCATGCCTAGGGTTGCAGTTATTTCTCAGCTTGCAGTAGAACTTAGGCTGAGTATCGGGGTCATGGCCATTTGATGTCTTTTATTCAGTTTGGCCTCATTCTGAGGAATCTATTAAACGAGCTGCATATGCTATTACACCTGCATTCCATCTTTTAGAATTCAGGAAGGCTGTTTCCCACCCACCCTCTCTCCTTCCTGTGAAAACCTGTTCCCATATATCATGCTTTGGCTGAAGGTTAGCAACATAAATCTTTCAAAGAAAGAACAAAGGTCTACCAACCTTCTCTTAGTTCTCTGTGAGAACACAGCTATTTTCAAAACAGCAATTACCCAACACCATAAAAATACATCTTCCAATTCTCTTTTCAAATGAGAGAAAGGAATGCCTTTTTTCATGGGGGGAAAATGGATACAAATCTTCCCCTTTAGATATATATATATTAACAAGCTGGGTTTCATTTACATTGTCAAAGTATTCTTTGTGTCACGGCTTTTTGATCAATAGCTTTTCGTTTTGCATTCACTCTTCCAGTAGAGATTATGGGAAATTGAAGACTACGGATCTGACATTTTCTGCAAAGAAAAGCTGCTGCCATTTTTATCGAAGGCTTAATTGCTCTGAGTTTGGATAACCTTATAAAGATCAAAGGGAGTTTGAGAATAATAATACACAGCAATTATACACCATGTTTAACCTCTGAAGTGCTTTACAAACATTAACATTTAACAGATGACTAAAACGAATGGGGAAGTTAAATCAAGGTACCAAAGAGAATGGTGGCTGTCTGTTATATTGTGGAGCTCAGTTCATTTTAGTCTTGTCAAGTGGGTCTTTGTATCCTCTGAGTAAATCAGAATGTGGTGGCAACACTAAGGGTTAGTCTGTAAGGAACCTGAGTATGTGGCATCTTTGTAAAGCTAACAGTTTTTATCTTTGTACTTCATATAATAGTGGAGCTATGGTTAGGAATGATAAAGACATTCCAATAGTTTTTAAAACCTATTCCTATTCTTGCGGCTTGAACATAGGAAGCTGTCCTATACTTATACTGAATCAGACCATTGGTCCATCTAGCTCAGACCAAAACTACATGTTACTTTGAAGACTTAGCTAACAGTCTTTATTCCTTAAAAAACAATAAAAAACCCAATACTCTAAGTGCAGGAGAGCTGATCTGGATTGGGACCCTAGTGGGGGGAGGGTGGTAGGGGGGCTTTTGGGAACCCAGAAGGGGAAAGGGTTTAAAGCCCATCTACCCCCAAACACTAGGTTGCTAATCTGGATCAGCCCCTGTCGTAAATCCGTCCAGTACAAAGATAAGCTGCCGTCGTTATCACAGTCCAAGGGTCAAAGCCAAAATATATATGTCTGAAAAGCAGCAAACAGAAAACAGTTCAGGAACAGGCAAAAGCATAGTCAAGGTCGTTCTGAGGTTCAAAGGCGCAAGTCTGAGTTCAGGGGTGTCAAGGTGTCTGGCTGAAGCTGTATGAGCAAACAATTGCTTCCAGCGTCTGATGGGCGTTTGGCCTTTTGAGCAGGCACTGATTGGTAAGGCTGCCCAGCTGGGTCAGGCTACACGTGCCTGGCCCCACCCCAAACACACTCTGGCACGGCTGGTCTCCATCTGACCTAACGGAGGCACAACAGCCCCCCTGCACAGAGTAAGTAAGTAAGAAAGATGTAGCTACTAGATACGTCTTCATAGTAAGGTGTACCTTGGCCCTCAGTATTGTCCACATTGATTGGCAGTGGCTCTCAATGGGTCCAGACAGGAGTCTTTCTTAGCCCTACCTGGAGATGCTGCTAAGGACTCCTAAGCCCTATTCAACTGTTCAGATCCCTCACATGATTAGAATTGAGGTGCTTCATCTGCCCTGTGCTTCATCCCATTGGGGAGAACATGGGGGGTGAGTGAAGCCAAACTGGCTCATTTCATTTCATTACATTTATTACATTTCTATACCGCCCAATAGCCAAAGCTCTCTGGACAGTTTACAAAGATTAGAAACCTTAAAAATACATTATAAAAACCATATACATACAAACATATAAACATACGACACACAGAGAGACACACATATATCTAAAAACAATTTTAAAAACAAGAAAACATTCAAGATCTAATTAAAAACTTCATAATATGCTGCCAAATGCCTGAGTGAAGAAGAAGGTCTTAACCTGTCACCGAAAAGATAGCAATGTTGGTGTCAGGTGGGCCTTGTAGGGAGATCATTCCAAAATTGGGGGACCACCACCAAGAAGGCCCTCTTCCTTGTTGCCATCTTCCAAGCCTCCCATGGAGAAGGCACCTGGAGGAGGGCCTTAGATGATGAACGTAGTGTACGGGTAGGTTCATGCCTCAGTCCCCTTTGGCTCAGTCCCCTTCGGGAGAGAGAAATAGACTAGAATGGTTTTACTTTGCCCACTCCGTGTCCTTCCTAGCGGGAGAAGGTGCAGGGCAGTTGAAGCTCTGGTGGTTGAATTGCTCAGTGAATTGTCCACACATGCCTCATCCACAATGTTTTCACTGCACACAGAGCTTCCCTGAATGGGAAAGCCTGTGTGCAGTGAAGCCTGGTCTCTGGCCAAAGTGCTATGTGCAGTGAAGCCTGGTCTCTGGCCAAAGTGCTGGCATATCAGCAGAGGTGCAAATGACATGAGGTGGGTGCGGCAACACCCCTTAACACCAGGGTGGTAGCTACACCCACCTCACATCATATGGCCCACAGAGGGGTGGGTGGGGGGTTATCTCCACCCCTGGTTTTGCACCTCTGGTGTAGATAAATGAAAGCAAAATATGCTATTTTTGGAGACATACTGACTGCCTTTCTGAAGTGAGATTGCAAATGAAGCCTCATGCAGGGTCCAGGTTCTGGTCACTTTGGAGGGAAGCCTGCTTTGACTTGGAATGCACCAAATATGGTCCAAGGGGGGCTGATTCAAGTTGAGCTTCAGCTGAACTTGATGCACATCCCTAGAGCAAGCGTGTATGAGCCCATCCATGTAAGATAAAAAGAGGAAGCCATCAAACGTCTAAAGATATTCATGTTCAGAATGCAAGTCCTATCTTAACTCAGCTCTACCACTGGAGGGCATATGTAACTGTTGGCTCCCACTGGGAGCTAGGGAGTGTCTCCTTTCTAATGGAATAAATTCCTGTTTGGAAGCTTGCATGAGGTATTGAACTGTAAGCGGTGACATTTGTATCCATAGAAAAGCTGTCACTCGTCCCAGGGTTTGAAATTACACCTGCCTGGGAATGGAGCCAGAGATGCCAGATGCACAGAACTGGTGAGAAAGCCCAGAGCTTAAACATGATTGACTGGGCTGCCTCCTGCTGATTTTGAGAAACCTAGACAATTATCTGGGAACAGTGTGATGTTCAGGTGTGCACTGTTCTACAGTGAATGTAATGGGGCCCCTGGTCAGCGTAGACCATAAATGGGAAGTTAAACCTTCTAAAGCATCAAGGCAGTTAGCCAGTCAAATTAAGTAGTAAGAGCTGTTATTTAAAAGTATAAGGGGGAAAATAATGATCAGAACAACTGTGCATTCAAAATCAAACAAACAAATGATAAATGAAGAGAATGGGAAAAGGCAAAATGGAATTATAAAAAATGGGGCTTCAAGTTGAGCTACCAGTTCTTCAGACATCTCACATTATGGCTTTCATGTTTCTGAAAAGAAGTTTTGATCCTGGACACTCCACTGTTATTGTTCACACAACACTATACAGGACTGTTCTGTCTTGATCCAGATTATGTGAAGGCCTAGGCCTCCACAGAAGGCAGGGGTCTGGTTGACAAGGGCCTGACTGTGAGGGGTGCACTGTCTAGCAAATGCTCTTTGTGAACATAGTGTGGCCTTTGTCACAGCTTGTATGGGGATGAACATCGGCTGATATAATGAGACAAACATGTATATAACTTAATCACTGATGATGAGTAGGAAGCCATGGACTTGTGGATGAAGAGGGCCCTGAGGAAGACATTACTAAGGGGAAACGGTGATTTTAATCAAGCGTTCTCAGGAATAAATTGCAGACTTCTCCTACCAATCTGCACTACAATCTTGGCTGGGAATACTTGCATAAAATTAGTCAATGGGACTTAATTGGATGTGGGTGGTCCTCAGGGAAAGGGCAGAGCAGACTCAGTCATTAACCTATTCTGTGTTAGTATTGGGGATTCGGGGATTCTAGCATAGGGAGCTCTGAGCAGGGCCTCCTGGGCCATTTCTAGTGTGCATTTCAAGAGGAGGTGGACTCACATAGCAAGAGGCAAACTCCAAAAAATGCTGGACACACATTCAGAAATAAAGCAAGGGTTGGTTACTTACGTTTATATCTTGCCCATCCTCCAAGGAGACCAGACCAGGCCACTCTGCACATTGTCTCCCCCCCCCCACCATATTTGATCTTCACCATAACCAAGTGAGAGATGGTGACTGGCCCAAGATCACCATGTGAGCTTCATGGCTGAGGGGGGTGGGATTTGGACCAGGGTGTCCCTCCCTGGTCCTAGTCTGACACTCTAACCACTGCACCACACTGTCTCTCATTCTTGTTACAATTATTAGTTTGACACTACTGAAATTATGTTTAAAACAGCAAGATTATGAAAGTAAACGTTGCTTTGCTGCTGCTGTGGTTGTCTATCAACTTCTGAACCTTTAAATTTCATCCCTATTTGTTGGGCTGGGCAAGTTCAGCTATGGCATGACGGTAAGAGCATCATATACTGTTGTGATAATGTATTTATCCGGGTTGTTTCTTCTATTCTGTTACAGTGCTGGGCAGGTAGGGCAGGCTTGTTTTGAACTGAGCAGAGTGTGTGTCCGCGTGTGTCTTATTTTTGTTTCGACATAATTGGATTGTCTACAGTGGTTGGTCCTGACAATGCAAGTTGAATCAGAAGCATTCATCTTTTTCTGGCAATTGTTTTAATCAAACATCTTCTTACTTGATCTCCAATGTTTCCTTTTTTTCACCTGCACCCTTATCACTCAGAGGTATGATGATCACTGCCAGTATATGAGCTCCACACATTTATATACATAGACGATTTATCCTTAACATCCCATATAAAGGAAAGCAGCTTCTTGGAAGCTAAGCATTGCTGCTGCTATGCATTAGAAAGCCGCCCTGATAAAAGGGGTGGTGGTGGTGGTGGTGGTGGTGGTGATAGAGGCTATGTTTATCAAGCCACTTTTTGTGAAAGATTTGCAAAAAGCTTCTTCTTTATTATTTTTTTTACTTTAGTGAATGTGTAATCACCCACACCCTCCTCTTTTTTACATGAATGTACCTGCTATTCTCAGAATCTCCCCCCCCCCCCCGATAAAGAGCTACTCAGGTTTTCTCTGCTTATCTGTCAGAATAAAACCCCTGTTATTGTGCAGAAGTGAGAAGGAAAGATAATACCCAATTTCCAGAATTTTCATGAGAAACTTTATCTTGCATTTCCCGAAGAGAATAAGACACATCCTACGACTGCCTTTATATACACAATTATAACTACTTTAAAAAAAATAAAAAAATAATCTGAGACATATATAATAAGGTGGGGTGCACGGAACAGAAAAAAACAGGAATTAAATATAAGTTCTTTCAAGAATGGGTATTAATAATTTCCCCAGTTCTTGCATGCTGAATAGGGGATGGTCAGTTTAAATTTTATATAGGGGTATTTCCTTTTTTCTCACTTTCTCTTTAGCATCTTTACAAAATAGTTATGCATATGCAGTTTAAGAACTTGGTGATAGCAAAGCATGACTTGTGCTAACATAATATGGAGCTAATAAGCATTTTTGTATGCATTTTTTTTGGTTGGAGAACTCCATTGCAAAATTTGGAGAAGTGCAAATTTGGAATAACTGAGGTTTGCTTCACATCGTGGTTCAAAAGTGTGAAACTAGGTATGTTTGCATGACAACTTCTGAACATGCTTACAAAGCTCCTGCGATCGGGAACCCTGTTAAGGCTGCCTTCCTGATCATGGGACCTTTGAAATTGCATTCTACTGAATGCACTTGCAAAACCCTTTTCATATTTTTGCGGTCAATGCACAAAAATCTGTAGGGCAGTTGGGAGCGCAGGGATGTTGGGGACAGAGCTTATTCATACATTTGTCACAGCAAACACTAATCTAACACTGGTGGACCTACTGCACTGTGTAAAGTGTGAAGCAAGTAACCCTTACTCTACAGTACATGACAGCATGGTTCAAGCCTAGTGTTACTCCAGAGCTATTCCACATCAATGTTTTGAAGAGGGCCACTTAGGGACTCCTTGCTGCATTGACTTGGCTGATAGCAGAAGTTGGTATGGAGAAGGGCAGTAAAGTTAATGTGCCTCATGTTCACTTTTGACTTGCTGACAAATGATGGCTTTTACATGGTGTGGCTGTCAAATCTATGTAGCAAAGGGGAGGGGCAAACATTTTAGCTAGGTGAGATTTGTCTCTGCATGTTTGTGCAGGCACGCACGCGAGTGTGCTTTTGAGGAAATACTGAACTTGTGTCACTTAGAGTGCGGAGGCACCCCCTCCCCCAAACATTAAAATGTACGGGTGGCTCAGATCATGAATAATGGGCATCAGTAGTGCTTTGGCAAATATTTCATGACATTTGCCATTTAACTCAAAGCAAAAGTATAATTTAGCATTCACAAGCCTGCATGCCAATTTCTCAAGGAACAAGTACACCAAAGTGATGGATTGTTGTTTATATTTGCATCTCAAGGCAGTGTATTTCCCCATTTAATCCATGCCACAAATTAGGCTGAGACGAGGTTAGGCTGAGAGACGGTGTTTTTTCCATGGTCACATCGTGGACTTATAGGTGAGTGGGATTTTGAATACAGCAGGTCTCTCTAGCCCAGTGTCAGTACTTGAACCACTACACCAGCCTGGTGCCCTCCAGATGTTTTTGACTACATCTCCCAGCATTCCTGACCATTGGCCATGCTGGCTGAGGCAGATGGGGAGTGAAGTCCAAAACATTTGGAGGGCACCAGGTTGGAGAAGGCTGCACTGCATCATGCTGGGGTAAGTTAAGCATGTGCTGCTTAACTTTCCCCTTGAAATCAGTGGGGCTTCCAGGCATCTTAACATTCTTTCCAGAAAATGCAAGCAGTAAAACGATTATGCAGAGAAATAAATAAATAAATAAATACGATTCAGAGAAATACCTGGGGTAATCAATACACACTAAAGTTTTTGCTAAGGCTGCTGTCTTCAAATGATTTACTGCCACATAGTTCCTCGAAGTTCCCTTGGAATTCCTAAATAAATACTTGCTCAGTTTATGTTTCGGTGCGCCATAATGTCTTAGGGTGCAAACCTATGCATGTTAAGACAGGAAAAGTCCTACAGCTCCTAGCATTCTCCAGCCAGCTATGCTGTCTTGGGAATGCTGGGAGTTATAGGATTTTTTTCCTGTCTAAACATGCATAGAATTGCACCTTTAGTTTATTAGCATACCTGCACCTAAGTAGTTATTTGCTGTGCAACAAATATTATGGCTGGGCAAAGAGTTTTACTTATGAGACTATAGCAAGACTCCTGATCACAAAGCCCTTTTCAAAAGACTTTGTACATAATTTTGCTAACTGGATTAATTAAAAATCCATCTAGCTTTATCTTCATTCTGTTAGGCAGATGGCATAGTCTATCTCACAAAATTTGGTTTCCTTGATTTTTTTTAAAATAGTGCATTATTGCATATAATGAATGGCTGTTTTTAAGTAACGTTTAAATTAGAAGTGGGCAGAAATGGAAAGTCTTGTGTTTGTTGTTCCCTCTTACACTGAATCCATCCAATGGTCCAACTAGCTAGATAATATTTGCTCCAACTGGTAAGGGTTCTCCAGGATCACAGGAAGATATCTTTCCAGCTTCACTGCTCAAAAGCTTTTTAGATGGAAATGGCAGAGATTGACCTTGGGACCTTTTGTATGCAAGTAAAGTGTTTTGCACCCCATCATTTCCTTTCCAAGCTGATGTTCTGTGATGGTTGAAAGCAGGCTGAGGAGGGAAAGAATCTGCATACAGGATCTTTGAAGCGGAGAGCTCTGGAAGGACAGTGCTGCTTTTCTTCTTTTTTTCTTGCTTCCAGCAGCACTCCTGTGGCTTAGTCATAATCATAAGTAACTCTTTGCATCCTAGCAAATATGATTCGGATTCTTCATGCATGACAAAGTTAGGAATAAGATCAGTTGCCACACTTGAGCTTTGTGAGAAAAAGAAAATCATACTTCAGATTTTAGTAAAGAGAAACATCGCTTAGGAACTGAATGCATAGAGGAATGTCCACACTTATATTTTCTTGGTATGTTGAGTAGAGGTCACTGGAGGGCCAGGGAAGGTAGTGGAGAGTGTTGGACTTGGCCAGGGAGATCTGTTCAAGTTACCAGTCCTCTATGAAGCTCACTGGGTGACCTTGGACCAATTGTCATAGATTTCATAGATCATAGAGTTGGAAGGAGCCTACAAGGCTATCGAGTCCAACCCCCTGCTCAATGCAGGAAACTAGAGGAGGGGTCTCCCATCCAAGTAACAACCAGGCTTGACCCTGCTTAGCTTTCCACGCTCAGACAAGCTGAGCCAGCGTAAGCCACTCTCTCAGTTTAATCAACCTCATTCACACTGTTGTTCTATGGCTAAAATGGAATAACCCCCATGTAACACCCTAAGTTTGTTGCAGAAGGGGCACTATGAAAATGAATTAAATCAGACCAGAAATGGGCTGTATTATGTAAATGTAGTCATTTGCAGTTTGCAAATGTTTTCTCTCCCCCCCCCCCAACTAGATTCCATTGTGTTCTAGTGCAGGGGTGTGGACTCCAGATAAGTGTACTTCAGCAGGAAAGGGTGGATTCATTCAGTTTTGTTTTGTTATCAATAAAAACATATTTTAAGTCTTCCTTTAATCATGGAGAACTGGGCTAGTAATTAGCCCATGATATGGTATAATCTAATCACCCTGGATGCTTTGATGGGAAAAAATGTATTTATGTTCTATGGATTTATGATTGAATAATTCTGCATTCCTCATCCATGACAGTTTTGCAAGAGGCAATTCCATTTGTTATTATATGTGATTTCTTTATTGATTTTTATGCCATTGAAGACGACAGTGAGATTACTGAAAAAAATTATGTGCTAAATTTTCTCCCCACCCCCACCGAATCAACTATGAATACATCAACCAATTCTTAATATAGGATTCATATAATCATTTTAATATTCTAATCCTTAGATTGTTCTCTCTTCTGTGTGTGTGTGTGTGTGTGTGTACGTGCATACGCACAGACACACACCCATTGAGCTCCTGACAATCATAATGTTCTGCATAAACTCTTTCTGTAAGCCAAATTAGTCATGATGGTAGCAGATGTGCATCTTCAAACTGGATCCACTACACTCACTACTGTTTTAAAGGGGGGATAAGAACATAAGATGAGCCATCCATGTCAGCTCAAACCAAGGTCCACCTAGTCCAGCATTCTGTTCACATAGTGGCCAGCCAGCTGACCACAAGATCCCACAAGCAGGACATGAGTGCAACAGCACCTTCCTGCCCAAGTTCCCCAGCAACTGGAGTACATAGGCATACTGCCTCTGATACTGGAGAAAGCATGTAGTCAATCAGGACTAGTAGCCATTGATAGCCTTCTCCTCCATGCATCTGTCTAATCCCCTTTAAAGCTGTCCAAATTGGTGGCCATCACTACATCTTGTGGAAGTGAATTCCATAGTTTAACTATGGGATGACCCCGGGTTCTAGTATTGTGAGAGAGGGAGAAAAATGTCTCCCTGTCCACTTTGATCTAAAGAGCAAAAGGGACACAAGGGTGAAGAGTGCAGAATCCTTCCCTGCAGCCACAGCTTACCTCCCCACAATCCCTGGGCCAAAACAGACATTACTTTAAATTCATATCTAGCAGCCAGAACTTTTTCATTTTAACTCTAGAGTAGGTGCAGGTGCCCTGATCCAAGTCTTAAAAGCCCCCTACACCCTGTGCTAGGGTCCCGATTCAGATCGGGAGCCCTGCACCTACTCTGAAAAAGAAGAGGTAGCTACTAGATCAGAGGTGGGCAACTTATGGCCCACTAGATGTTTTTTGCCTACAGCTCGCATCAACCCTAGCCAGCATAGCCGAAAGTAAGGGCCAATGGGAGTTGCAGGACAAAACTGTGAGATCGACTGAGTATCAAAACTAGCCTAGCAATGACCCTCAGTACCACAGACGGAAAGAGGAGAGAGCAGTTTGTAGAGCTAAAAGCAGTTTATTATTGTAGGCCCAAATAAATGGGAAAAGCAAGCAATGCAGGCATCCCTTACGCAGAAGAGATGACTCTGTCTCACTACATCATTGCAGAGGCAAAGTTGTCCGGTGAAGAAGATGACAAGTGAAGTGATGTGATCAGGTCAGGTCTGATCCCAAGTCCAAGTCTGAACTCAAGTGAAGTAAACATAATGGTATGCCTCCATTTATAGTAAAAACCCTGTACCTATAAATAGGATAGTTGCACAACACTAGCAACAATTACTCAACACTTATATAACTTGTTGTCTTCGACTGTCACCAGACTCTACGTGAATCATAGACACCCTGAGACCATGTCAGGAGACATTTTGCACTCCATCCATTTCTGTACCCCATACCAAAACCTAACAAAAACATCTGGAGGCCACCAGTTGCCTACTCCTGTGCTAGATACAGATGTAAAGTAATGTCTGTTTTGGCCCTCCAGCATCACCATTCCCTCCACCAGGCTCCAATACTGGAAGTGAGCCTGGCTGGAACAAAAGCCTTGGACAGAGGGGCTGAAAGAAGGTGAGCAGAAGGTAGATGAAGGTTTCAGAATTGCTCACCCATGAACTCCTTTGATCCTGAAACTGGACCCATGCACAACGATCCACTTTATATGTGATTATGGCAGGTCCAGGTTTAAATATATGGATATGCATATGCCGCTATCATGTCTAGGTTGATCTTGTGGTTGTTAATTGTATAGTCTGTGCTCCTGCTGAGTGTTAAAATAGGAAGAAAATATCTTTGTAAACTTCACTACTTGGCTAGGCTTTTACGAGACATATAATTCATTCATGACCCAGAGTGGAAGAAATTGTGATTTGAAATGGCGAGAAAAGTTCCTTCCAACATAAGGCACATTAAAAAAACAAAAACAAACCCCACCTTCAAGCAAAATGCCCTCCCTTAAGGAAAACATGCATATCCCGTGATTCCAGATTCATAGAACTTGAGGTAACTCTGCTATCTAGTGGTGGATGGAGTTCATTCCCTCAGTCCATTTGATTTTGAATTGGGTTCAGCAAACTGAGTGAGCTATCCCCCACCCCACCCCACAAAAAACCCACAAAAACATCTGAAACATGGCTAATTTAAATCCAAATCCAATTCGGAAACCCCATCACATATCTTTGGGAATGTGACAGGATCGTGATCCCCCTCCCAACTTTCCTGTGAACCCACTTAATGGGTTGATGTGGTGGCATTACACCTTCTGTTTATTCACCAGCAGGCTGGGAGGGAGTGACATTGGTCCCTCTGTCCCTCTGCCCACTCTCTCTTCCCCTTCTTTCTTCCTCCTCTATTCCTTCCATTTCTGACTGTAAGTGGGGTGGGGCAGGAGAGGCATTATTTTCTGGCTCACGTTATAATCCAATCATTTATTTATTATTTATTATTACATTTATATCCCACCCTTTTTCCTGCAAGGAACCCAAGGCGACTTACATAATCCTCCCCCTCCATGTTATTCTCACAACAACCCTGTGAGGTAGGTAAGGCTGCGAGTCAGTGACTGGCCCAAAGTCACCCAGTGCGCTCCATGGCTGAGTGGGGACTAGAACCCGGATCTCCAGAGTCCCAGCCCAGCACTCTAACCACTACGCCACGATTCCAAACCAGGTCATTATAAAATCTGGCAACATCTTTAATTCCATCCCCTTAAGTGAAGCTGTCTACCCTCCTGTCCACCATGTGCTATATACTACAGGAAGATGATCAGTAGGAACATGATCACTACACTAAACTACAAGCTGCACACCGCAAAGTTAAATGGCTAAGGGCGCAATCCTATGCATGTTTAGACAGAAAAAAGTCCTACAACTCCCAGCATGCCCAGCCATGGCTGGCTGGAGCATGCTGGGAATTGTAGGACTTTTTTCTGTTTAAGCATGCATAGGATTGCGCCCTAACAGTGCTGGGACCTTTAGCTTGTCAAGCTTGCTGAGAATTCTCTGTTGGGAGATCCCTAGCCTTTGGCTAGCCAGTTTAATTCTTCAGTATAGAATAGATACATCTTACAGCTGTAATAGATAATCACTTTTGTAAAACAGCCGGTGCACTGGTGCAAGTCAGACGTGGTGGTGGTGGTGGTGGGAGAAAGCCTGTTCTCTCTACCCCCTCCACACGTTATATGCAAAAAGAGGTCCACACGCAATCACTGGCGTGGGGACAGGGAGGACTGCATTGCTGGCCGTACCATTTGGATCAGGCAGCTTTCCTTGGCTCCACCCCTGCTATCCATTCTGTCTGTTAGGTGCAGACATCTGCAGGGGAGAAAGCCTGTGCTGTGCACAAACAGAAGCGGCAACCCTGTGTGATCAGTGGGATCAGATCCAGGTGTGGACATTGTGGGAAGCCATGTGACCAGGGGTGGAGCAGTGACAGGCAGACCCGTAGTCAGCCTAAAAGTTCTGGGGGCTGCCAAAAAAGTAGGGGGCAGTTCATCTGGTTTGCAGACCTTTTAAAGACAAAATTGTCAATTGTTGGGGTTTTTTTTTTGGTAAAAAATATAAATTAATAAGGGGGGCAGAGAAAATTTGGGGGGCAGCCCCTCTAGTCTGCCCCTGACTACAGGCCTGGTGGCAGGCCCTGCTCCCTGGTTAGTGATAAGGCAGGCTCCTGTTGTGCTGAATTCTAATTGAAGCCACTAATCCTGCAGAAATCAGTCACGAGCAGATTGCAAACAGCTTCTGATAAAAGTCCATTTTATTCCAAAGAGAAACTTGAAAAAGAAAGGGGGGGAAAGCAACCCCAACATTCCTGGCTGTGCTGTGAAAGGGGAGTGGTGTGTGTGTGTGTGTGTGTGTGTGTGTGTGTGTGTGGACTCAATAGCCTTGTAGGCTCATTCCAACTCTATGATCTATGAAATCTATAATCTATGAAATGGGAGAGGATTGATTGTGGGTGGGGGTATTACAAGCCTTGCACCATTCCCCCACCTGCTTTTATCGGGTTTAATGAATGCTCACATGGACAAATGGCTATTTATTCATTCATTTATCAGTCTTCACCGTACTTTTTAGAAAAGCCAAAGAAAAACCTTTTACAGTACTTTGAGCATGCTACAAAGGGGACGAGGGTAAGGGGGGAATGCATTACTCATTGTATTTACTGCTGTTGCAGGCAGCATTCAGTTGGTGGCCCATGGCAGAGATGCACGCACACATTCTGCTGCAGTTCAGGGGCTGCTGGCTTATGTTTCATCTTCTCCCACTTACTGTTTGAAGTGAAACCCTGGAACAGAGGGAGGCAACCTGGTGCCCACGATATGTTTTGGGGTACAACTCCCATCAGTCCCATCCAGCATGGCCAATGCCCAGGGGTTATGTGAGTTGTAGTCTGAGACATCTGGAGGGCACCGGACAATGTTCTGAGGCTGCAATCCTATGTGCTCTTACCTGGGAGTAAGCTCTATTGGTCACAGTGGATTTACTTTTGAGTAAGTATGAATAGGGCTGCGCCGTAAGCCAGTTAAGCCAGAAACCATTGTAAGAAAGGGAAAAATGAAGGGGAGGGACTGTAGTTCCACCATTGTAGAACGCAGGTGTTGCATCTCCAGTTACAAGGCTCAGGTAGCAGGTGATGGGTCAGACTGCTGGGGAGCCATTGCCAGTCAAAGTAGACGAAGCTGAAGTAGATGGACAAATATATGACCAAATAATAAGGATGACCTGATATAAAGCAGCTTCCTGTGAATGCATATACTCACTATACCGTATGCAAAAGTGCCACCTCTACATTTCTGAAAGTGTATTGTCTCTCTTATGTAGCCTAATCTGAACATGCTGTCTGCTTTGATCACTGGTTAGTGCCACTCTTTCATGTAGAGTTAAAGGAACAAAGCGTCCATTGACACTTTAAGGCACAGTGACAGGACTCTGTTATTGCTCCAACAAGCCAATGGCTACACATCCTAATGCAGAGTTACCACTTAGAAATCTTAAATGCTTTTATATCTCTGACACATCTCCCCCGCATCTCTAAAAGGATGCCCCTGCAAATTTCTCCCCAGCAAATGCCAACTTTCTGACCACACAGTCGGGTAAATGAAATAACATGCTGATTAGAGGGGATGGCCCATTTTGAACTCTGGAAGGTGATTCACTGTGATTAGTTGTTCTTATGAAGAATAGCTGTTAAACTTCTTAAATTGTCCATTTGATGAGAGACATAAAAAGCTAATACATATTTTGGCGTCCCAGTTGTAAAATGTTAAGCTCTTCACACAGGGCATTAATACTTGAAAAATGACCCCATTCCCTCTTGATGTAGATAAATTAAATTAGTTAAGAAGATGACTGTAGATTTTATTCATATATCCAGATGGTGGAACATCATATCATGGCAGTGTGTCAGTGGTCTCTCTTGTCATGGTTATGCTGTCAAAGCTTGTGGGGCTTGCAATTTGTGTCGATCTCCACTAGACCTCTGTTGTGCACAAGTGGCCTCTTGAAATTGCCCACTTTATTTGTGGGCAGAGAAATTGGAAGGACCGTTTTACCAGATTTCTCCAGCGGGGGAGAAGCTTTCCAATAGTTTCCGAGGGGTGGGGCTCACCATTAGTAGTGGCAGTGGCAAAACTTCTTTCTTTTTTCCTAAGGGTTGAGGGAGTTGCTGCTTTGTGTGGCGGCGGCAGCCACTGTGTTGACACTGTAGGAATGGAGGAGAAATTCGTTTTGCACTTTCAAACAAAGATGCAGACCAAAACTCAGTTATCTTTCAAAATGCCCATTTCTACCAATTTTGCAGTGGCATTCTTCAATTGAACAATGCATGCAAATACAATATGCATATATTCAGTAAAAGTGCACACAGAGCACATATATTAGTGAGAATAATATAAATAATATAAAATGCCTTATATTAGGACATTTACTTGCAAAATATGTATATATTAGGCAAAATTGTGTATAAAAATGTGTGTATTAGGAGAGATGAACTAAAATGTGTAAACTGTAAAAAAAAATGTTTGAAGTTCAGGCAGGGCCGGATTAAGAGCATTATGGGCCTGCTGCTGAGGATTTTGGTGAGGCTTTTTATGGAAATAAATAAAATGAAGATGCAATTTTATATTAAAACAAATTAAATATTTTAATTACCATTAAAGTGCCAAAACAGAAACATATTGAAAATATTTCTTTTTTTGTAAACAATAAGCTTGTTAACTCAATAAAACCGTTATAAATAGAACATTCACAACAACCATTTTTAAATAAACATAAACCATATAAACAATTTAAATATAAGTGTATGATGTTTGGCTCATAAAAATTTGTTCCTTAAAGTATTATTATTATTATTATTATTATTATTATTATTATTATTATTAAAGCATCATAATCAATACAGCCTGCGTTATGATTATGGTGTAGAGAGTAACTCTTGAAATAAATAGCAACCACTAGTTTTACACACACAAACAGGTTATTCACTGAACTCTAACCTGCATTTAAACTAAATGAATCAAGCTGGTAGATTAAAATAAAATTACACATTAACTTTTCTTGCTTTTTTACTTGCAAATTCCTCAATTGTAGAATCAAGATTAAGCTCGTTCAGCAAACCATTTTCAATGCACAACAGAGAGAGCGCATTTAAACGCTCCTGACCCATGGAAGACCTTAGTTCATTTTTCACACGTTTTAATGCTGAAAATGAACGCTCACCACTGCAGTCGCTGACCATTAAACATAAATACATGCGGAGGGTCACAAATGTATTTGGAAATGCACCGACTAGAGATTGTGCAATCATAAACTTGTACATTTGTGTTTCTTGACTCCCATGAATGTCTTGATTTGCAGTGGAAGATTGGTACATTTTGAAAATAGATGAAAACTGTACAATTTCGTCTGCAAACAGGGGTTCAAGATCTTCAGGATATTTTGACACTAGTGTAGTGGCTCTGGAACGTAGACTATCAGCTGCTAGAGTGCATATTTCTGATAGAAATCCAAATCTTTCTTGAATTATATTGTATGCTGCTTGCCTGTGCCTCAGTGATTCTGTCAATTGGTCAATTATAGGATAAAAGGTATGCACTTTAAACCTCTCAGAAGGTGTCATATCAGCATTAGCATCTTCTGCATCACCATAGTCCCACCTCCTATTTCTTTTCACTTTCCTTCCACGTTGTAGCTGGTACTCCTCGCAGCCGGAAATATTTTTACCCTGCTGTTCAAATTCAGAGAATCTAGAACGGAGAGACTGCACAAAATCCTTTAGAGAGTTCAGCATGTCTGTTGCTGTATGCGGATCTAATTTTGCATCTTGGAGACACTGACTGGTTCTGTGAAACCTTGGTAAAATGACAGACCATACTTCAACAACCATTATTCCAGTTTCCAATTGATCCATGACATTATTTAGGCCCTTTGCTTGTAAACAGACCTCTCCCTTTGTGGATTCATCATTCATAATATTTGAAAGGACATCTCTGATAGTACTATAGCCTTTTTGTAAGGCATTCACAGCATCATGGTGAGCAGACCAACGTGTATCAGATAACCTTTTTAATGTCGGTATTTGAAACTATCTGTTAACAGATTCCATCGATGAGTTGAAGCAGAAAAAAAACAATACAACTGCTGCACAAAATTAAAGAACGAAACTGCAACTGGACAGCTGTTTACGGCATTTTGTCCAACAAGATTAAGTGAATGTGCACAACAAGGAATGTATTCAGCAGTGGGTTTTTCCCCCAAATTAAGGCCTGCATACCATTATATTTGCCACTCATATTAGATCCGTTATCATAAGACTGACCCCTGCAGTCTTTGATGGAAATTCCATTTTCATCCATGAACTGCAAAATAATGTTTGCTAGCTCCATACCAGTGTGTCCGTGCATTGGAATGAATTTTGTAAAACGCTCCACTGGACCACTAGGTAGTACATAGCGAAATATAATTGTTAGTTGATCACAATGTGCTATGTCAGGGGTGGAGTCAACAGAAATTGAATAATATTTGGCTTCTTTTATCTCGTTTATGATTTGCTGCAGCACTTGCTGACCAATCAGTTCAATAAACTCATCACATATCGTTGATGATAAGTACCTCCACGTTTTTTAACCTGTAGGGCAGTCTTCCCCAACCGGGACACTTCCAAATGTTTGGGGCCCCAGCTCCCATCTTCCCCAGCCACTGGCCATGCTGCCTGAGGCAAATGAGAACTGTAGTCCAAAATATCCAAGAGGGATATTTGGTGAACTCTGTTCTCTGGGGTTTTTCAAAATAAAACTTAAAATGCCACACAATTCCCCATGAAAGCGCACGTGCACGCACACACACACACACACACACACACACAGTATTAGCCAAGCAGGTGACATTTTGCAGGCGGCAGGAGGATCAACACCCCCAAAAGGCAGACACACATAGCCACAAACACACAGCCCTCTCTTACGTTCAGTTTGGCTCACAAAAGAGGGAAAGCCCTTTTACAGAAAAAAAGGAGAAGGAGAAGGAGAACTTGCAGATCAAAAGAGTCAAACTTTTGAACCTTACCTGTGCAGAGCAGGGCCATCAGGACCAGCGGCAGGTAAAGACCATCCCAGAGGTTTGTCCCATAGCAAGCAGAAGTCATGGTGGAGATTTTGGAGGCGGGTGGGCAGAGAGGGGTCGCTTGACGGAGCAAAAACTCAAAAACTCCTGCAGCTCATCAGTAAGGGTCTTCCCAATTTCCCCCAAATTATTTATTAAAAAAAAAAAAAGCAGCCACAACAAAAAGCCAGGAAGCTTTGCTTGACCAAGAATAATTGTGTTGTTCTTGTTGCTTTGTTTCATTTTCGTTTTTGTTTTTTGTTAAACTAGCATTTGAACAATTGAGCTGCGAATCAGAAAGATCTTTTGCTCGAGGCTGGAGAGAGAGGTCCCTTCTAAATCTGAATATTACAGACCCTAGCAAGCCCCCCATGTGCTTCAGCAAGAAGTTCTCACAAAGAAATGTAGTAACAGTGATTGAAATGCAAAAAGCTACCGAAATGCTAATTTGAGAACAACAGTTCTTGCTAGGTCTTGCCTCAAGCCTGTAATGCAGATGTGCTTAGAACACCTTGCTAATCTTGAAAAAATCATTAATTATGCTGAATGATAACGATCAGAGCTAACTCGAAGGGGGGGAAAAATCGCGCCGCGCGTCCCTATAATTGTGGGCCTATTGTCTGGTAGGGGCCTGGGGCTGCAGCTCCAATAGCCCCTATCTTAATCCGGCCCTGAGTTCAGGATGAACTGAACTTAGGATCTGAAAAATGAGAAATTGAAGTTGACAGATTCGTTCACCCGCTACTTGACAGCCTTGATAGCATTTTCCATCCTCCAAATTGGTCCAGATCTAGGATTGTTCTGGGGCATTATGGGGAAAAATGGCAGCCTCCCCCCAAAAAAAGAATGGTGGAGAATATACATAGTATATTTGGGTCAATAGGGTCACAGTTTGTGCGAATATGAAAAAATAGTGCAAGATTCCTCTCTCAAGCGTTGTTATGTGCTCTGAAATTTGCTGTGACTATGTATAAGTATAATAACTGGTAAATTCCTATTTATATGACATGTGGTTTGGACCATCATCATGGTTTATTGGCTTCCGTGTGAATCATTTTCTATGTTTGTAAGCTGAAAGAGAATTAAAAGAACAAACTTCTACATCTGTGCTATTTTCCAGAATATGTCTATGGCTGTAAGTTTTGCACAAACTTTGTCAGGAAGCTGAGTGCTTGCATCACTGGTGTCAAGCTGGGTGAAATGGTCTGTGAGTCTCCATCATTGGTCTCCCAAAACTCCTAGTGGAAAGGCAACTTGCAAAGTCCTGACATCTGCAAGCACTTTGAAAGAGGCAACTGTGAGACTGGAGACTACATGCTGCTGTCTCAGGCAGTCGTATTAATGATGCATATTAGTATTCATGCACTTCTATTGAGATAAGTTACTGTACTATTGACACCCTTCAGTTTAGAGAAGAACATAGTGAGTGACTTTCAGCCCCGATACATCTGGATTTAGTGTCTTGGATAATTTTATTTACGCTTTTCTAATACCTAAAATCTCATCTTCATTCATATACATATCACAGTCATCTCCAAGGAACATGTAACTAATTGTTGAGATAATAAAACAAATGTTGTACAAACAGAACTCCAAAATCGCATGCAAATGGGTGCATTAGCACTGAACCAAAGTTCACTTCAAAGCCCCATTTGGCTTACCAAGATTATTCAAAGCAGATAACATGCACACACATCGAAATGACTTTGAATGAGAGTAGTTGTAGTTCAGGGAACAAAACAGCGAGTGCTGGTGTGCAGTTCCGATGGATTCTACTGATTTTTGTTGCTACTGCTGCCTGAGATATACTTTTTGATGAAACAGGAGTTATCAGTCATTACAGAAAACATGTTGATTTCTCCATTAGAATTAGCAGCTTGCTCCTGCATATTATCTTGCCCAGAACAGCTGCATATAACCAGTGTCGTGTCATGTTTTTAAGCATATCCACAGCGCCACACATGACAGCGTCAGTGCCTTTCTCATGTCTGACTAGCTGCAGAAACTGCAATGAAATCAGGGAAGCAATCTGTTTCTATACAGGAAACTAATCTTTCAGGGGTAGAATAATAATACTTATCCTAATGCCACTTTCTCGAAAGAAGAATCTTTCACCGCACTTCTGGGGATGGCAAAATTTAGATTTGTATTCATTTTTCCTCCTTCCATTTTTCTTTATCTCTCTTTACCTTTCAGGCCCTTAAATGTACCTTTCCTGGAGAATTCACTGTGCTGCTTACTATTTTAATCAAAGGTGTGCTGAAGAGTTAATTGGAATCTGCAAGCTGTGAGTCAGATAAGGGACTCTAAATAAGCAGAGAGAGGAATAGTCCTCCCAGATCCAGACTTTTGAGGTGCTTTCCAATGGAAAAGTGGCACACAGGGGAATTGCTTCTTATGCATTTCCTCTCTGTTTCATCCTTGGCCATGTTGTTATTCCACCAAATTACTGTAAATCAAATGGTACATAGATCATCGTGTTAGTTCAGTGATTACAATCTCATGTGCGTAATATTTTGGATTACATATTATTTTGCTGGGGCTCTTGAGTAAGAGTATGATGTTACACATACACACACAAGAAATCCTCCAGATCTTTTAAAGACCACTGGCTGCCTATCTGCTACCGGGCTGGGTTGAAGGTTTTGTTATTAGTGCGCCAAGCCCTAAACAACTTGGAACCAGGATATTTGAGAGTGTGCTTTCTCTCCGATGTGTCACTGATGTCATCAGATGAAGAACTCCTGGTGGTTCTGCATGGGCCTGGAGTCCGTTTGAAGTGCTCTTGGAGTAGACTCTTTAGGCCACAATCCCATTGACTGAGCCCTCACTGCTCAGAAGCCTCTGAACTCACAGGGATCTGAAATTCCTTTGCCCTGCCAGGCTGAAGCCAGCAGGGTGGGAGGAGCAGCAGAGATGATCTTTGCCTCCTCATCCTCTGTGTTGGGTGCTTTTTGCTGCATGGGCTTTTCAGCCCGTCTAGGAAGGGCATTTTGGAGGGAGAGGTAAGGAGGCTGGTGGAGGCTCAGGATATCTGATATTCTGGCCTCTCTGGTCTCCTCCCTTCCCCACCCACTGGAATGCCCCCGTTCCTCCTCCTCCGAGGTTGGAAGCTGGCGTGGTTCTCTCCATGCTGGCTGCGAGGGGGTGGGGGAAGGATCTCCGGCTCCCCCTTCTGAGGTCAGAGTGCTGTCTCCAACCTCAGAAGGGATTTTACCAGCACTCCAAGGTTCCTGGGATGCTCTCCTAGGGACCATAGGATTGCGCTCTCCATGTCCTAGTTCCCTCTCTATGGAACTCTCTGTCTGTTGATGTCAGGCAGGCACCGATATTGTTTTGTATTCAGTGCCAGCTGAAGACATTTTTTTTTTATTTAAACAAGCTTTCGCTGACTTACCTGCCACAGTTTTTATTCACATAATTTTATTGGCATAATATTTTAATTATGTATTTGATTCTCCCCCCCCTCCCCTTTTATTGTTCACTGCTCGGGAATCTTATCTGATACAGAGTGGCATATAAATCCTCCAAATAAATACAAAATAAATAAATAAATAGTTGAAAGCGTAAGGGGGAGAGAAGAATCCAGGGTGGTGACTCACCTCTCCACTGGAAGCTTTGCATGGCGTGAGGCAGCAATGGGTAACATTCCCTGGTTGGCAATAAGCTTTCTTGGCACAAAACATCTCAGCTCTTATATGATCCCAACCCGACTGCACCAGGAATAAAGATAGCAAAGGAAGTCAAAGCTGTGCCCTGCCTGCATTGATTTCCCAGCGGCTGGTGACTCCTATTTTGATGGGGGCCCTTTTCCTTTGCAGGTTTTGCAGCTTTTATTTGGAGCTTTATGGGAGCTATCCTTTCCATGGTGCTGAACTTTATCCCCAAAATGGGTTCACCACCATGGAGCACCATGGATAGCTCCTACGAAGCTCCAAATAAAAGCTGCAAAACCTGCAAAGGAAAAGGAGCCCCACCAAAATAGGAGTCACCAGCCTCCCCTGAGTAGAACACATGCTTCTTTGTGTGCAAAAGGCCCCAGGTTCAGTCTCCAGCATAGGGATGGGAAAGACTCCTGTCTGAAAGCCTGGAGAGCTGCTGACAGTCAGTGTAGATAATACCAAGCTAAATGGACCCATTTAGATTTGACTCCGTATAAAGTGTTTTCACAGGACAGGGATAAACGTTATCAACTACTAATGTCTGCACATCTGACAACTGTTAAAAAGCACAGCTGCAGTGGCCGGTCAAAAAGTTGTCTACATGGTTTTGAGGTTGCAGCGGTCACAGAGGAAGCTGCTGTGCTGTGCATTAACGCATGAGTAGGGTAAGCCAGTGGCCCTCCAGATGTTGTTGAAGCAAATCCCTGACCCTTTGGCTGTGGCTGATAGGAGTTGTAGTCCACCAACATCTGAAGGGTCACACGTCCCCTCCCCCTGAGTTGACATATTGTTCCCAGTCATCTTATTTTGCCTCACGTAGGGAAAGTTTCCCCCAAAAGCCTATTGCTTATCCTGCTAATCCCCACTCCTGACAAAGTCTCAGGCTTAGTTTCCATCAAGTCTGCCCATGATCTGAGCCTGTCGCTTACATAAAGCCCTTCCTAATGATACATTCATGGAGTAGCTTTTATTTGTTTATTTAAAGTATTTTTATCCTGCTGCCCAGCCAAAAAGCCTCCCAGAGTAGCTTACGTGCAGCCAGGAAAACAAGACAATTCCTGCCACAGGCTTGCAATCTAAAAAGTCATGACATACAAGGAAAAAGGATGGGAAGGGAAGATGAAAAAACAACAACCAGTCTTTCAGCAGAACTGGTGGAATGACCATGCTTCTTCTCTCATGCCCCTCTGTACAGCCTGTTTGAATGGCTGCTGGTGGTGATAGTTGAGGGAGGGAGAGCCTTTTTGGGGAAGGTCTTCAGCAGGGCTGATGGAATGGCCACACATCCCCTTTCAACTTTCCATCAACTCATCTCCTCATCAATTATTACTTTATTTTCTTTCCAGAGAGAATGCGGCATCAGACTGGCTGCCTTTGATGACTAGGTCTTTGCACCTACCATTTAAAGGACCATAACTATATTAATCCATTCAGAGAATGAATCCACTGCTTTGCTGTCTGCTCACAGCAAGGTTTTACAAGCAACATAAGCACTCCTGCCCTGCCCCTCTGTGAGTGCTTCATCATGCTGTGCAACAATATTGGCAAACACCGACACCCTGGCAAGAGAGCTCATGGGGGAGGGGAGGGGAGACCTCAAGGCATGCTATTCTAGTCAACAATTTCTTCTCAAAGGGGCAAAAAAACGGAAACTCATTTAAAACGTGGAGAGGAAACCACAGTGTTGTGTTACAGGATTAACTACATCCACTTTTAGTGCTGCACTCACCATGGCCTGTCTAGTTTAATACTTTCTGGGAGAGATTGTCCATGTGTGGGTGGCGGAGAGAGGGGAAGGCAAGTGAACAATTTTGAAATGAATGTATCCCTTGCTCTTGATGGCTGCAATGCTAGACACACTTACGTGGGAGCGTGTCCCACTGAACTCAGTGGGGCTTACTTCTGAGTAGACCTGTTCAAATTACACTGTAAAAGAAGCAGGAAAGAGGAAAATATAATTGAATGTGTATATTCTTTCTCGTAACCAAAGCTATGACATTTCTTAAGGATGTCTGGCTGGCATATCTAGCTCAGCCAGCCAGGAACCCTGTGTGGAGAGAGATTTGCTACCCTGTACATTTGCTAACACCCTGGCACTTCAGTGTTAGTTGGGCCCTCCAGATATTTTCTAATGCCAGTGGTGGCATAACACTAACAGCAACATGGCAAAAAAAAAAATAAAAAAATAAAATCCCGGGGAGGAGCCTGCGCTGGCTATGGAGCAGTAGCTTTTCTGCCGAGCTCCCGGAATGATTTGAAAACATCTGCAAATACACAGGAGAGACAAAGCGTGAGTTTAAATTCCTTTGCTGTTTGCTTTCTGGAAAGTATGCAGATATAGAGCTAATAAAGAAATAACAAGAATAGCTTTCTTTTGATGTGCTTCGCTCTGGATTGTTTATGAGCTCCAGACGGGTGAAAAAGTCCCTACCCCCTCTTTGGAAACGCGATCGGGCGCATCCCTCGGATAACAGTTTGAAAAGGCTAATTAGGATCCTTGACACTAAAGATATTGAATGTTCTTATCAAACTGTGCAACAGGGTCCTGATAAGAAGCCACGAGGTAGTGAAAGTTTCGAGACAGCGAGGGGGAAGGGCGGAAAAATGGCGGATTCAGCTGGCAAATTCCCTGCTGGTGCCAAGCCAAAGTCAATATCTCCAGCCAAGCTTAAAGGGGCAGCACCAGATTGGGAGAAAATTCTATCACAGTTTCAAAGCTCTATGGAAGCAGGCCAGCAGAAACAAATAGAAGCAATTGAGAAATTTCAAAATCTGCATCAAGAGGATATGAAGCAAATGCGAAATTCCATAGATCAATTAGGGGTTCAAGTTAAAGAGCTGCAAGCTAGAGTGGATAAGGTGGAAAAACTCCAGGTGAAGGATGAAAAAAGTTTTGAAAAGTATGAAATGAAATTTAATGAGATGGAAATACAGATGATTAACATGCAAGACAGGCAACGTCGTTCCAACATTCGGATCAGAGGCTTCCCCATGGAGATGGGGGAGACTGGATATAAGTTAAGAGGCAGTATTTTGGAATGGATGAATGAAGCTGTCTCTGGAGAAACAATTTTTTGGGATGATATGGACATTGAGATTGTGCATAGAGTGGGAGTATTAAGGCGTGGTATGACATCCAGAGATGTTGTACTGAAATTTGCAAATTTATACAAGAAGGATGTCTTCATGAAAGAGATTAGAAAGAAAGGTCAAGTAGCTTTCAAGGGGGCTACTTTGCAAATCTACAATGATCTTTGTCAGCAAACAATAAAGTGGAGGCGAAGTGTTAAACCGTGTACAGCAGTCTTGATCAGAAAGGGATTACAATACAATTGGGGTTACCCAGTTTTTCTTACTTTTGTGTGGAACAGTAAGAGATACAAGATTTCATCATGTGATCAAGGTATGGGCCTGCTGGGAGAGTTGGGGCTTCATGATGATGCGGAGGGTCCAGAATCGATGGGTCAACTGGAAGAAGGAGGAGCCAGTGGAGGAATTGTATAAGAGGTCGTTTCAACACGAGAAGAAAAAAGAAATAGAAAATGTTTTATAAAGAAGTTATCCGGGAGGGAATGAGGGGCTGCTGTTCGGGCTGGTGATGGGTCCTTTCCCCCCCCCTGGGATAGGTGGGTAGGTTTAGGGTGGGGCAAGTTGCCCTGGCTAAGCAGGGGGGATAGTTTAGATGAATGTGGGGGTGGGTTAAGGGGTATGTTATTGTGTATTATTTTCACTTTTGGGGACCAAAAAAGAAAAAATGTTGTTAATAGATGGATTATAAGTTAAGAATTTCAACTTTAAATGTTAAGGGGCTAGGGTCAGTTACTAAGAGAAGGCGAATAGAAGCACTTCTTAAAAAGGATAAGGCAGATATTATATTCTTGCAAGAAACGCACCAGGCAAGGAAAGGAGTCAATGAATTGAAATTGAGGTGGTCTAGAATATATGAGATAGCATGTGGATCATCTAAATCGCGAGGAGTAGCAATTATAATTTCAAAGAATTGTGGTTTTAATGTTCTAAAGGTGAAAAAGGATGATACAGGTAGATATATTATAATGTATGGGACCTTGGGAGGGGAAGAATATGTTATTGTTAATGTTTATGCTCCCAATCAAAATCAAGGAGAATTTTATCAACATGTGTTTAAAGAAATGGGTAATTTTCAAAATCAAAGGGTTATTATGGCTGGGGACTTTAACATGGTATTGGATAGAAGAAAAGACAAATCCAATCCGACGAGAGAAGATCAGAGAAATAATCTAACGATCTTGAATAAGTTAATTAGTAAGGAAGGGTTGCTAGATGTTTGGAGAGGGGTCAAGGGGAATGAGGAAAGATATACATTTTACTCATCAGCAAATAAGAATTATTCTAGGATAGATTTTATTTTTGTGTCCAGGACACTGTTTTCAAGGGTCCTGGGCACAGAGATAGGAGTGATAAAAGTTACAGATCATGCTTTGGTTAACATGGATTTGAAGATACATAAGGATTATAGAGAAGCGAAAAGATGGAGATTGAATTGTAATATTTTTCGTTATAAACATTTAACAGAGAAAATAGAGAAGGAATTGAGGGAAATTTGGGAATTTAATCAAACAGAAGAATGTACTGAAGCGATAATATGGGATACAATGAAGAGTGTAATGAGAGGAATAGGATTGAGAGAGGCAATAAATTTGAGGAAACAACAAGAAGTTTTTTATCAAAAGCTAGAGGGGGAGATTAGGGATTTGGAAAAGAAGTATTTAGAGAAGAGGGATAAAAAGATTTTGCAGAATTACAGGGTAAAAGGAAAGAATTGGAGAATAAAGAACTGGACAGGGTACAAAGGAATTTGATTTACACAAAAAGGGAGTATTTTGAGAATAGTAATAAAAACTCTAAAATGTTGGCTAGATTAGCACAAAAAAAAAAAGAAAAAAGCTTAGTGGGGATGATTAAGGATAAGAGGGGTAAAGAATATAATCTAGTAAAGGATAAATTGAAAATTTTTCATGAATATTACACGGAGTTATATAAGGCAGGAAAATGGTCGGAAGCTGAGAGTAGAAGATATATCGAGAAAAATTTAAAAATAAAAATCCAGGATGAAGATAGAGAGAAAATGGAGCAACCATTCACAGAAATTGAAATAGAAAGTGCTATAAATAAATTAAAACAGGGGAAAACGCCAGGACTGGATGGTCTGGGGGCGGAATATTATAAAGTCTTTAAAAAAATGTTAATTCCGAAGTTAAAACGGTTGTTTAATGATATTTTACAGGGGGAGAGATCCCCCGTCATGGAAACAGTCCTTGACCATTTTAATCCCGAAACCAAGGAAGGATTTAGCAGAACCAGGTTCTTATAGACCAATATCATTAATTAATCAAGATGCTAAACTATTGACAGCAATTTTAGCTAGAAGAATGAATAGTTTTCTAAATAAGTATATAGGGATAGATCAATGTGGGTTTATTCAAGGAAGACAAATGGCAGATTTAACAAGAAGGGTTCTGAATATAATTTATTTAATAAAGAAAAATAATTTGAAAGCGGGGGTTCTTGCATTGGATATTTTTAAAGCCTTTGATTGTGTGGAATGGCCTGCATTAAAGATGTTAATAAAAACTATGGGGTTTGGAGAAAAATTTATAGGTATTACTAACCAATTATATACTCATAATGTCACGTCGGTAATTGTAAACGATGGAATAACAGAAACTATTAGCCTAGGCCGGGGAACTAGACAGGGTTGTCCCCTTTCCCCAGTATTATTTGTGTTAGTTATGGAATTGTTAGCGAATTCGATAAGACAGGAGAAGAAATTATTGGGGATAGGAATAGAGACCAAATGTAAGATAAACCTTTTTGCAGATGATATCTTGTTAACATTAGAACGGCCTATAGAAAATTGGGATTGGATAGAGAAACATTTAGATGAATTTAGAGAAGTAACAGGGTTAAAAGTTAATTGGGATAAATCGGAGATAATGACATTTAATTATAGTAAACTGGAGGAAAGGGGATTTAAACAAAGGGGAGTGGATATAAAGATAAAAAATATAATTAAATATTTAGGTATTGATATATTAAAAGATTTGGATAAAATAGGGGAATGTAATTTTAAAAAACTAAAAGATGAAGTTAAAAATCAAATAGAGGATTATAAAAATTGGGATTATCGTGGTTTGGTAGGATAGCTTTGATTAAAATGAAGATTTTACCGAAGTTTAATTTTTTATTTAGAATGATACCATGTAAGATTTCAGAGAAAGAAATTAAAGAGTGGCAAGTAATGTTAAATAGCTATTGTAATGGGGGGAAAAAATCAAGGATTACTAAGAATAGATGGTATAAGCTCAAAAAATAGGGGGACTTGGTCTCCCTAATTTAAAATGGTATTATATAGCTAATCAACTTAGATATATCATGGATATTATTGTTAGAAAAGATTTTATGTGGTGGGAAATAGAAGCATTTGAATTGGGTAATAGGGTGGATAAATTTTTATTTACAAAACAAGGACATATTATGACAAAAAGATTAGAAAATCCCTTTTTAAAAAATATGTTAGAAATTTGGGGTAGAAATAAGGAAATATTTTTACCAGGTATATCCCCGCTTACTCCAGTGGTGGTTATGGAAGATTTTCCCGAGAATGTTAGACATTTAGAACGAATTTTTAGAGAGAAAAAGGTGATAACTTTAATGGATTGGCTGGAAAAAATGGAGACAAGACAGCAAATAATTGATAGGGTTGGGGCAGGAAGAATTTCTTGGTTAAATTTAATTCAATTAGTACAATGGGGTAAGAAATGGAAGAGAAGACATGAGCATGAAAGGGATTTCACTGCATTTGAGCAGGTGGTTATGTCTAGAGAACTTGTAGAAGGAAATGCATCAGCTAGGGGTCTTACAAAGATGTTATATAAAATGTTGCAGAAATCAGAAGAGCAAGCAGAAAATCTTAAAATAGTTTGGGATACAGAGTTTGAAGAGGAAATATCAAAGGATGAGTGGAATAAGATTTGGGATAGGCGAATATTGAAAAATATGTCTGTAAGAATTAAAGAGAATTTTTATAAGCTGATTTGGAGATGGTATTTGACCCCAGTGAGATTAAATAGAATAGATAATAAATGTTCTCCAATGTGTTGGCGAGGATGTCAGGAATTGGGTACATATGCTCATATGTGGTGGAGTTGTAAAAATGTAATGGATTTTTGGAAAATGATTTTTGAGGAAATATCAGAAATTGTTGGAGTTGATTTAGAGGTATGCCCTAAACTAGCTTTGCTAACAATAACGGAAAGGTGATCGGTTCACAAAATGTTAAAGAATTAATCATAAATTTGTTAACGGCAGGTAGACTAATGATAGCAAGGAAATGGAAAATCCAGCAAGTTTTCACTATTACTGAATGGTATAAGGAAGTATGGGATATGGCTTTGAATGATATGTTGACTTGTAATATTAAATGCAAAAGGGGTCAATTAAAGAAAAATAATTTTAAGGATATTTGGGGTTTATTTTTGGAATATGTGTTTAAAAGGGGGAAAGGGAGTTTACCCTGTCAAGATATATTGTATTTTTGGAATAATGAACAATTATAGAGTTATTGGATTGTTTGGTCCCATGGTGATGGGAGCACAATATTAGTTATGTGTGTATGTTATTTTCTTTGTATTGTTTTAAAAAAAAAAAAATAAAAAAAAATAAAAAAAATTAAATCCCACACAAATCGACAAATGTATTTGTAATGCTGTTGTATTCAAAGGGAGGATGTGATCATATGGCAAGGTTTCCCACCTCAAGATGGGAAGTTTCTTGGCAGCTGAGATCAGTGTAATGTCAGCTGTGTGAAGGCCCCACTCTGTATTGTGGTTGTGGTGGCTGACATGAGTTCCAAAACCCAGAGACAGCCAATCAGAATCAGTCAGAAGGTATGTTGAGAACAAGCCTGAGTTCTTTCCATAGACACGACCAATGGCAGTTGATGTAGGTTACCTTTGTAACTGTGACTTGGCAATATCTACAAGTTCAGCATAGTCTCTCACTAACAAATGTGGCCCAGATGCACTGGCTGCCTCAGATGAATCAGACCTACTTCAGATGGCACAGGCTGTGGTGGACTTAACTAAGACCAACACATTCTTATATGGCTTGGCTTGAGATGCCCTTATCCAGGACCTGGACCCCCAGAAGTCTAAATGGAATGAAACCAACTCTATGATCTATGAAATCTAAGCCATCTAACGTAGATCTCAGGCTGCAGCTTACAGAGCAAAAGATTTTATGCTGGGCACATTGGACAAGAAAAAAATTCAAACACCCAGGCATCTCACAGGATTATAAGCGTTGGAGGTGTAACGGTCCTCAGGGTAATCTAGTGCATATGTTATGGAGTTGCTCAATAGTGATACCTTTCTGGTTTGAGGTCCTAACCGGGATAAATTTGGTCCTGGAAACCTCACTCATTGTAAAAAGGCTGGCTGGGGAATGCTGGGAATTGTAGGACTTTTTTTCTGTCTAAGCATTCATAGGATTGCACCTTCAGTGGGGTACATTCCGAGCAAATGGGTCTTGGCAGTGGGGCATGCTGCATGGTTTAGTAAGGCCACACTAACAGCTAAGTGTGTTATTCTACCAAACTGGAAAGCAAATAAAACTCGAAATATACAAAGCTGGAGTCAGAATCTATTGGACCTAGCTGCCCATGAAAAGATATATTACACCAAATTACTAAAAGGAAATAAATGCCAATTAATATGGGGAAAATTCCTGAATTATATGCAGAGTAAGTAATGTGATCCACCACAAAACCAGTGCAGGCCAAGAAAGAGACATGCTTGACAAACCCCTTTTATTTTATTATATTATATATTTAATTTATATTTTCTATGCAAGTATTAATTTATTTTTTGCTTATGGACATGATACCTTTACTCTTTAAATACTGGGCAATATGATGAAGGGAAAGCTAAAGGGGAGGGAACGGGGCAGGAAGGCTGGTGTGGGGAGAGGGTTTACTGTTTATATTGGAAAATATATTTAAAAGTCTAATAAACTGTTAATAACAACAACAAAACTTTGTAGCTTGTAATATATTTTATGTATGTATGTATTTATTACATTGTTGTCCTACCAGTCCTCCAAGGGACTCTTTCCCCCCTTTATTCTGCTCAAAGGGACAGAGGGCTTGAAACCCAGCAACTCTATAAGGTGTAGGCTAGGCTGCTGAGTGAGATAGCCTCCTACAGGGAACATATTACACCAGTTCTGAAGTTGCCAGGCAGCTGCCATTTTTATACCCCACAATGCAATGTCCAGTGTCAGGCATTGCACAATGGAGCACAAAAAATCACGGCCACCTGGATCCAGCTGCGTCCCTTCTAGCCAGTGGCGGAAGGGAAGGAGGGTGGCAGCAAGTGGCAATGGAGCGGTGGGTGGGCCCCCAGGGTAAATGGGCCCCAGCATTTGCACGGCTATGCCAGCTGCTGACATAGGGCCTACACACTGGCTCGTTCTTTTGCACCCTTTATTCCCAAGCAGTGGGCAGCTTTCAAATTTCCTTTGGAAAAAGAGCACCAGAGACACACAGACCTGGTTCACATGATAACCCATCATGGGTAACTAGTCATGGTGGGTTGTCTTGTGTGAACCCAGTCCACTTCCTGCAGGGTGGCCCAACAAGCCACCCTGAGAACCCATGGGCTGTTGTAGGAGTTGTTCAACCCATGATGGGTTGTGTGGTCTGAACCCGGGTGACCGATCTCACTGTGGGTTGCAGGAAGTGGTGAGCAAGACACTTGGCAAGAGTGGCAAACCCCCCACAAAACCCTTGCCACTCTTGGCGATCTCACCCATGCTAATGACAGTGACAGCCCCTCCAAAGTGCCGACGCAGCACATTGGAGGGGTGTCACTGGTTGGCCACCTTTTTATTATTATTTTTTGTCTCCCAAATGTGCACAATTTTTCTGTAATTTTTAAAAATTCATGTTTTAGTTGGACTTGCACAACTGTGGAGGTACGCAGTTTCGCAGGTCCAAAAATGGGAAGCCTCACCTGCCAAAGTGCAGCAGGACGTTGACCCAGAGAGGCTCCAAAAAGGGTGGGTTCCCCCCCCCACGTTGCTTTCACCTGACAGCTGTCAAAAGGCGAAAGGGCAAAGGGCTGTTTGTAATCTCCCCCCCCCCAAAAAAAAGAAGAAGGGGAACGGGGGAAAAGCCATGGTGAGTGAAATAGCACTCCCAATTGCAGAAGGGAGAGGAGACAAAGCAGCTTCAGCTGCCAAGTCCCCAGGGATTCCGTCCAGAGGACCGAGGGGGAAAGAGGGGGAGAACAACCCACAGTGAGCCCGATAGTCTGTCGGGCGCACCATGGGTTGTTTGCACAACAACCAACCCACTGTGGCTTATTGCCAGGGTGGGTTAGTGTCATGTGCAAACCCACCCTTGGTGTCTTGAAAATAATCTATTTCTATATGAATGTATTGATTAAGCGTGAATTATGGTAGTAGTGTAGAAATTAGCCCACGGAAAGGCAGTACTAGGCTTATGCTGGCTCAGCTTGTCTGAGCATGGAAAGCTAAGCAGGGTCAGGCCTGGTTATTACTTGGATGGGAGACCCCTCCTCTAGTTTCCTGCATTGAGCAGGGGGTTGGACTCGATAGCCTTGTAGGCTCCTCCCAACTCTGTGATCTATGAAATCTATGAAATCTAGTCTGAAAGCAACCTGACATTCAGAAATTACTCTTCCTCTAAAGCCTTTAGTATCTCTCGTCAGATAATCAGATAATGCAGAACAGGCATGTGAGTATGATTCAAGTAACATTCCAGACACCTGGATCAAAGGATGTCTTCCCGGAGCCAACTGCCCATTAACAATGCAATTCTATGCATGCCTGCTCAGAAGTTCCATTTTCAATGGGATTTACTCCCGGTACGTGTACGTAGGGTTACAGCCTTAATCTCCATTTTCCCCTGCAAGCAGCAAGGCCATACAAAAGCCTAAGGGGGTGGGGTGCCTCTGCATAATAGGCCAGCATAGCTCACAGCAGTATATTTCCTTATTTTAATAAAAGGCACTGAGGGGAAGATAAATTTCAATATCAGCCACAATCTGCTCTTCAGGCTAGTACTGAATGTTTATATTTCATTGATTTAATATCCTTCTTGTATTAAGTCTTTAAGCAATCCCCCCACCACACACACACACACACACACACACACACAGAATGCTAAGATTCCTGTGATTTCTAGTCTAGCTAAAATTTTCAGTTAAAATAGTCATTTTTAAAATCTTTGTCAAACCTTTCCATTCTTATTTGTACTGCAGCCATTTCCTAGGACAGTGATGGCGAACCTTTTTGAGCCCGAGTGCCCAAACTGCAACACAAAACCAACTTATTTATTTCAAAGTGCCAACACTGCAGTTAAACCTGAATACCGAGGTTTTAGTTTTAGAAAAACAACTCATACAGTTGTCCGAACTAATTAACATCTTTTGTCTGAAAAGAAAAACACAATAACAGAGCTTTCAATGATACAAACAGTTTTTTTGTTGAAAAAAAAATCAACTCAAAAAATTATTATAGTACTACATTGAACACATAGCCTGAAGGGAATTTATACAAACTTTTTAAATAATTAGGCACATGTATTTTTGGATAAGGGATTCTCAACTTGTAATATGATTATATGCCAGACTGAAATTGTATGGGGCAAGCTTTACCCCGGGTCCTTTCCCTGCTTCTACAGGTGTCGGATTAGTAAAAGTAAAAGTCAACCTGTACTAGGATGAGCAAGATAAACAAGAAAACTAAACGTGCTTAACACATTTTAAACACTTTATGTCTTGGACTGCAAACACTGCATTAGGTAAAAGTTTGCATTGGGTATGCTTTTGCACAATTAATGTGCTTTTTGCTATTGCATGCATGCTGATAATCTGTCAAACCTTGGCTCATACTCCGTTAGTTTGAGAGCAACACATGCAGCACTCAGATCAACTGTTAGGGCTTTACATCCAAGCCATGCTCTGTGCATCATTCTTCAAAATCTTTTAATTGTGATCACAATGTAGAAAAGAATTCTGTAACAGGAATTCTAGAATGAAATCATTCTGTTCCACACTGTGAGAAAGAACAAAATCATTAGTGTTTTGCAGAAGGGGACAGTCTTTTCGCGATCTGGTGACCAATGGCTTGAGTGCCCACAGAGAGGTCCCTGCGTGCCAGCTGTGGCACCCGTGCCATAGGTTCGCCATCACTGTCCTAGGAATACCACTTCTGCTATATCCCATAAACTGGGCCCAAGTAAATGTCAGGCTGAGGTTGCAATGCTATTACCCATTTACCTGGGAGGAACTCTCACTGAAATCAATTGGACTTACCGTATTTCGCAGTAGACATGTGTAGGATTCCACTGTAAATGTCTTTTTTGCATTTAATGTGCATGCACTTTAAAATGCAAGCAGCAACCACTAGAGGTGAATTAGATCAGAACTGAAGAGGTGGGGAAAGTTTAACCCTCCCTTTCCTTTCTGTTATCCTGAAGAAGAATATCACCTTGTGTGCCATTTTTTGGTAGAAAGGTGGGGTACACATAAAATAAATAAATAAATAAATAAATAAATAAGGTCCCACCTGGACTACCTTCTCCTTCTGCCCTTGCTATCCTGAGTCTAATCCCTCCTCAGCTGATATTTATTTATTAACGTGCATGCCTAAATGCAAAAACACATTCAAACTCAAATTTAGTTTGGCTTGGACGTACAAGTCAGCAAAACCTGAGCTCGCTGAGGGTCTCCAATTTCCACCATGAATCTTGTTCTAACTCATGTCTGTACCAGATTGTGTGCGGGGGTTGGGTGGTGGTGGTTTTGCATGAAAATCCATGCTTTTCTCACTCTTTTTAGTAGTAGTAGTTGATTTTATTGCATATAACTATAGGTTCTTACCGTTTTTGCCACTACAACAATATCACAGAATAATAAAAAGATTGAACAAGCCACTTAAATCAATTCATCATGGGCACAATCTACAGCAACAGTTTTTAGGACCCTTGCTCTAACCTTTTTGGCAGCCACTGCAAATAAGGCTACTTGTCTTGACTAGTTACATAAAGATTGGTATCTGCAAGTAGCATACACATCTGCTCGGCCAAAATTCTATCAGACATTCCTCCCAGCAAAGGTGCAAGAAATCTTTTTCTAGTGCTGGCATACAATGCACAAAAAATATGTAATTAATTATGTCCACTGTTTGTAGAGCTGCACATATACAAAGCCATTGGAATGTACGAACATTTTTATATCTCCCATCTAAGTATGCTGAAGGCATAGTCTGGAAGTGTAATTCTGTAAAGGCCTTCCTTAGCTCAGAGAGGTCAAAGAATTAAATAGTTAGAGAGAGATCACTCACCCTTGTAAAGATTGTACTACCTGCTAAATCCTGTTTGCTGAATAATTCCAGCATCTTTATTAGCATCATGTGAGTATACTGTCTCTCTAATTTTAACCTTAGACTCACTTGACTGAAAGGAAGCCAATGAAAGAGAAAGATGGACCAGCGTTTCAAAACAAAGAGATGTCCAGCCACCACTGTTCTTATGTTCTAGATAGCACAGGTTGGCAAAATGGTGTTCAGGCATATTAATCAATCTTTTCGGATAGAAGAAAATAGCTTTGTTAACTCTAGCAGACATTGATGGTTATCCCATTTCAGCACGAAGAGGAGCAGCTGGGGTGCTGGGAGAGAGGGCTAGAATCCATGCATATTTCCTTGTGCATTTTTCCAAATGTGCACATCAGTTGTGCACATTTTTAAATTTTTCGCCCATTGACTAAAATGTGTTCGTGCGTGTTTTTCAAATGTATGCATTTTTCGGACACATTTGCATCACAAGCTTGGAAATGGATGGACTTCAGACCGCAGATTGCATTTCGGTCTGTGTTCAGTTCTTGGAAGTACAGATTGGATAGATTCTGGTCAAAAACAAACTGAGATGAATGTCTTGCCCATCCATAGTCAGAATCAGGACTGTTCAGTCTTTTATTCAGCTGGATTGTGTAAGTTCTTTTTTTCCAGTAACTTCCTCCATGCAATTTGATTGTGTAAAGGTCTCAAAATGGGGCAATTTTGTAATTGGATGCAATAGATAGGACCTTCACTGCAAATATACAGTTCCGTGCTAAGTTTCTATTAAAAGAAAATTGTCTTGGAATTATGTTTAGTGCACAGGGAATAAAAGAAGAAGAAGTCAATACTACGGTGTTTCAAAAAAAAATCTATACACTAGAAAAATGTGCAAGATGTTAGATCTTTATGAGGTGTTTTGTTGTGTGGCCCCCTTCTGCTTTAATTGTTGCATCTTAGGCAATTATCTATGCTTTCTTCTCCCTTAAAATGAAGCAATCTCCCTCACTAAGGCTATGATCCTAAATACACTTGCTAGAGAGGAAGCCCCATTGAATACATTGGGAATTGCTTCTCACTGCATAGGGTTGCATTATCTGCTTTAGTTCCTTTGAAAACCTCAACATTTATTTGTAGGAACCTACGAAGCTGCACTGTAATGTGTCAGGACACTTGAGCCATCTAGTTCTCATGCTGCCTTTCCACCCTGATTGGCTCTTTCCCACTTTGAAACCTGGTCTTTCCATTCTGCTTTCCTTTTGGTCTGGGTCATGAAGGTTTTCAAAACAATATGGTCAGCAGGGCTGGTGCTAGCCATTAGGACAACTAGGCAGCTGCCTAGGGCAGCAGGGCTAAAGGGGGCGCCAGAATAGGGAGGGAGGGCTCAAGTGGGAAGGGGGGGCGCTAAATATCTGATCTTGCCTAGGGCACCAAACTGCACCAAACTGCCTTGCACCGGCCCTGATGGTCAGTAACAATTGTCGCGGTAAGATGTCGAATAGCTGAGCTTGCCAAATTACAAGCACTAAGGGCAATTCAGATTTGCAAGTTTATTTATTTTATTTATATACAGCATTTGTATACCACTCTATATCTAGACAGTTTCTGGAGCAATGAACATTAAAAAGATAAAACAGGTAAAAGAATAGAAGCAATGCATTAAAAAACAGGATAATATTAAATCCGTGGCTGGTCAGCAAAGAAGGCTTCCCGGAACAAAGATGTCTTCAGCAGGTGTCAAAAACAACACAGTATTGTTTTCACTGACAGCCTGATCTCCAGAGGCAGGGAGTTCCATAGAAATGGAGCTGCCACACTGAAGGCTCTTCCTCTGTTGGTCCCCAGTCAGGTCATAGGGTGATAGGGCCACCTACGTGGAACCACCAGGAGAAAGTCCTCTGATGACCTCAGTGACCAGACAGTGACCAAGCTCCTTGACCTTGGCTATTTTAAAAATTAAGACTGTGCTCGTATGGGAGTGAGTTCCATGGAACACAATGGGTGGTTCTGCTGTACAATGTGCAAAAAAAAGAATAAAAAATTTGCTGAAAGACAGCTACTCACCCAGTGCACATCCAACCTCTGCTGTCTACAAGCACCCATTTTTAGCTTAGAACAGTCTTCCCTGGCCTGGTGCCCTCCAGATGTGTTGTACTAACAGGTCAGGGAAGGTTGGCTTAGATTGCTTCTCCATCTTATTCATCTTTGTTTATTTATTTATATCTTGCTTTCCCTCCAAGGAACTAAAGGCAGTATGCATGATTCTCCTCCCTCCATTTTATCCTCTGTGAGGTAGGTTAGGCTGAAAGATAGAGGCTGGCTCAAAGTCACCCAATGAGGTTCCTTGCTGAGTGGGGATTTGAACCTGGGTCTCCCCAGACCCTTTTGGGCACTCTACCCTCTAACCATACTGGCTCTCCATTGCAGGCAGAGTGACTGAGAGCCCTACTGTCACCCTGCCTGCAGTCAGCAGAGGGTTCTTCCATGTCGCCCTTGTGTTCAGGCGGCTATGCTAGTCATAGAGCTATTGTTTCTCAACAGTAGGGGAATGTTTTGATCATTATCTAAGTCCTGATATGTATATAAGGTGTCTAGCTTGTGGAATTTCCTATCAAACTCCAATCTGTTTCAGTTTTAAATGAAATCCTTTTACACACTATACCATCTGCCAAAGAACGGTAATTAGGATTTATGGTTTATCTGGCGAGAGTTGGAGGTCTGTTCATTAATAGCTCTGGTGTTTGGTTTATGATGTCATTGTTTTACATTCCCCCCCCCCCCATTCATAGATTAATGCTGGTGGGATTTGTGGTTTCTTTTACAGAACTTTCACATATTTATTTCCTGAGGTTTGAAAGACATATTATAAAAATAATACCAGTAAGTAACATACAGCAGTAACATACAAGCTGTTCAGGCCTGTGGCTTACACTGGCTCAGCTTGTCTGAGCGTGGAAAGCTAAGCAGGGTCAGGCCTGGTTATTACTTGGATGGGAGACCCCTCCTCTAACTTCTTGCATTGAGCAAGGGGTTGGACTCGATAGCCTTGTAGGCTCCTTCTGACTCTATGATCTATGAAATCTATGAAATTGTAAACATTTCACTATTATGTGCATGAGGACTCATAACATTATTAGAGCTATGTAAGAGATAACATCAGCTTTACAGATGGGTGGGGTTGTGGTGATTTCCTTCACTGTATCATGTTACATTTGCTACGCCAGTGTAAAATAAAAGAGCATCAAGTGAAGCAGGGGGAAATAGTGTTTACACAATCATGAGGGCTGGCTCCAGGTTTCAGGAAGCCTTGAGCAAGGTGTTCTCTGGTGAATCCCCTAGTATATTGGTGGACCCCCTCAGGCCCACCTGGCAGTAGCAGCAGCACTCAAAGCATAGTTGGGACCTGCCATTTTAATTTCCCACGATGGTCCAGGGTGCTCGATGCAGTGTCATTCCAGGGCACTGGAGAAATAAAAATGGAGCCTCAAAGACCCAGATGGCTGATGTGGGTGGCCTAGAGCAGTTAGCAGTCCTATCAGGTTGTGCTGGGGCTCTGGTAGCTTCTCTAATCTGGACCTGATGATTTGACTCATTTCATTTGTCTGATGTCACTAGTTTCAGCACGTGATTATGTGAACCAAAGAAATTATGTCAAACACAAGGCAAACATTATAACTCCCAAATTCTTATCCGGTTCCGGTTTGGATTTTAATCTGAACCACAGAGAGAATTCAGTTCCTCCTTCTCCCACCCACTTGCCTCCAACTCCCTCCCAGTGCCACCAACCCTCAAGTCTCCAGCCCCATTCTGGCCACCCACTCTTTTATCTTGCTGTTGCTGATGCTTCTCCATCAGGAGGAGGAAGGAAAGTCGCTCCTCCACCCACACTCACCAACTCCTGGCTTGTTGCCATAGCACTGCCAACTTGTGCCTTATCTGTGCTCTTTAGAGATGTGATGGATATGAAGCAAGGGCTGTAGAAGCCCAAAAATAAAATCAGAAAAAAATAGTGGGCCTTAGACAGTGTTATAAAAGTCCTTCATTGACAATGAGAGTTAATTAAAAAGAATGGCATGCGTCATAGAGAATTACACGTTATGTTAGAAAATAATACATGCACATTATGGAAAGGGAGTGAAGAATGGCCATGAGTAAAAATAGTTGTGGAGCAGTTGTCAACAATGATGAGTCATCTTTATTGTTCATCTAAGGCACAATCCTATCAAGTTTAGATGGGGGAGAAAAACCTACAACTCCTAGCAATCCCCAGCAAGTATGGCTGGCTGGGGAATGCAGGGAGTTGTAGGACTTTTTTTCTCTTTAAACATGCAAAGAACTGCACCCTTAGAAATGAAGAACTTAGATGGCATAAAGTATATGTTCATGGTTAGTCTGGAGCACAGGTTCATATTCTTTAGATATGTTGTTCTTTGACTGTTGACATGGAATCTGTACTAGCAAGAACCAGTCAGGGCAAGCGGAGTGACAGAGGCCATTTTGCCTTCTGTTTCTCCCATCTAGCTCACTTACTGGCAGTGGGCAAGGATGGGCAATAGAGAGACTGAAGGAATCCTGTGAATCTATTCCTCACCTTTCCTCTCCCCTCTCGTTGGAATGCCCACTTTCCTCCTTTCCTGAGGTCTTCTAAGGTTGCTGTGGCAACCTTGGAAGAGTAGCCACCGCCATGCTTCCCAAATAACTGTGATGGGGCATGGTGGGGCAACAAACGCATCTTGGATTCCCCCTCCCAAGGTCATACTACCAGTGTCTACAGCCTCAGGAGGAGGAATTGCTATATTCTATGGTCCCTGGGATTCTCTCTCAGGGACCATAGGATTCCTCTGTTAGTATTTTTTGAAAACAATTTGCATTTAGGAATGTACTGATCTATGAGAACCCCATAGATGACTTTAGTTACTTTAACAGGAGAACATCATTGTTAATAATAACTTCTGGGGTGTGGATTATATGTAACATTTGCTGGCTTAGCCCAGCTTATCAGAAGAACCAGTTTCTCTAGCTTTTTCATTATCCTCTGCACCTTCTTGAAGCTATTTTCTTTCCACTTCCTTCAGTTGTTAGAATTCAACAGTAATGTACTGGAACGCATAGGCATGAAATATGGTTTTTGATTTTTATACATTCTTGATCATATTTTTAAAGTACAGATATTGAAAGTACTTTAGGGCAAAACCGAAGAGCTCTTTTAAAATGTCCCTGCTGGCTACGTTGGGCTGATGAGACCGATAGCGAAACTACCCTCACTGATATAATACTATCAGTGCTGGGTAGTAAATGATTACTTTAATCATGTTTCTGAACAAAACCTCAACAAAATGCCCTTCTCAGAATTGTTGTGGTTTTGTAAAACCAGAGTAATTTAGCTTATTTTCCTTATTTGTTTGTACTACTCAGAAAAAAAACTTGCTTATATTAATATCCCAAATGCTATGATTAGCTGCTTGAATGGGTTTGTAATCCTACAAACCCTGTAATACCATAGCTAGGGTTGTAAGTACTCAGTTTTTTAAAAAAGTGTTTAAAAATCTGCACTTGGCAAATGCAAGTTATGTACGTCGGTGGAGAAATTATGCAAATTAATGATTTTTTTGCTTTACATAATTAGAGCTCCTGGTATTGTTTTGCTATTTTTTGTAACAAGGAGAAGACAGGAAGAGAAATACAGATAGGAGTAGATGAGGAGAATCACAAAGACATGGGATGCTGAAGCTTTTTCAGTCCAAGGGTTTTTCCAGTCAAATCTAGGAAAGGTCTTGGGGCTGCATTCAGTTAGTGGGCAGCACCTAAGGCAAAGTGGTGGGGCCAAAATATGATTCTTACTGATTTTAAGCCAACTGAGAAATTCTATATGACTACTCAGAAGTAAGCAGGACTGATAGTATTCCAAACACCAACCCTCTGTACGTCTAGTCAAAAGTAATCACAAGCAGCATGTCCATTCATAAGTAAACAGTACGATCCTGTGCATGTCTACTCAGGAGTAAGCAGGAATGAATTACTCAGCAGCAATTTGAAATAGCATCCTAAATATCAATCCTCTGCATATCTACTCAGAAGTAATCATGACCAGCACATGATTAATTACTCACAACTAAGCAGGGCAAGCCTCTGCAAGATAAGCCTCAGAAGTAAGCAGAAAAAAGTGCTTATCTCTGATCAGCAGAGAGCTTTTTTCAGTGCCCAGCAGGGAAAAGCATGGGGAAAGCATTCCAAGCCCACACAAAAAAAAAAAAAAAAAAAAACAGTGGGGAAAATTGGAATGGGGGAGGGCAAGGGATCAAAGGTAAGAAGGGATAGGTTTTTGAAAGGGGGCATGTCCACTGACAAAGGTTTTGCAAGCCAGATTAGGCCCAGCAGTTGGACTTTCCCCATCCTTGGTATAGGTGGATAACTAAACAATTAATGGGAGAGTACAAGGCTTTTACTTCTCTTCCTCTGATAAGGTCATGTGGCCTTCCTATAATTTCTGGTTCTTTCCCAGAAAACTACCAATGTACATTCAATTTACTCTGTGCAAATGCTTTTGTAAAATATAAATCTACAGACATTAAACATTGCCCTGTAACAGGTCAGACCATTTGTCCATCTAGCCTTTACTGTGACTGGCAGCAACTCTCCAGGGGCTCTGGCAGAGGTCTTTTACATCACATGCTACCTGGTCCTTTAGTTAACTGGAAGTGATGGTGAATGAACCTGGGACTCGCTGCATGCAAACCTTGTTCTCTACCACCGAGTTCTCATCCGTCCATGAATCAGAGGTTCTTCACATGCAAATTTCTGTGCTAGGTACTAAATTTACACTTACAGAGTTGGTTCACACTGGCTTGTAGGCTCTACTCACTGGTATGGAGTTGAATCTCAGGATCATATGTGCTGCCCCCATTGCATACAAAATATAATGTGATCCTGTGCACTCACATCTGCCCTGCCCTCACAGCCCCATTCATCATTTTTGTGTCTGGAATGTGCATATACTTCATTCCCCAGCTCTTGATATCAAGAAGTCTAGGACCTGGACAGGGCCTAGGAAAAAGCTTTCTGAGTTATGAGATGGAGGCCAGGGTGTCCAATGGGAGGGCCAGGAAGCAGAGCCCAGCAGTTTGGGGTAGGTCCAGAGGTGGAGCCCAATGCAAAAGCTGTTCATTCACTGAAGTGCACAACTTTTTAAAAAAAATGGCGGGGCAGGGACAATGGCCTTGCCCTTTGCTTTTCCAGCATCTGATCCATAAGCAAAATAACTGCCCAGGGCATGGGTTTTTTTCTGATCAGTTGGTATTCATTCTTTATACATGTTCCAGGTAACATGTGACATTATGCATATAGTAACAGACATGTGAAAGGCAAGCCTGAGTCTCTTTCCTGTGCCCTACCATAGCTTCTAAATATTGGGGAAGAACAGGAACCAGCCCATAATGATCATATAAATTGTGGAATTGTGACAGCTATGCCGAAATAAATATTCAAGCTATGTCTAAAAGCATAGGAACATAGGAAGCTGCCTTATACAGAGTCAGACCCTTGGTCCATCTAGCCCAGTATTGTTGACACTGACTGGCAGCAGCTCTCCAAGGTTTCAGGTAGGCGTTTTTCCTGCCCTACCTGGAGCTTCTAGGGATAAGCAGAAGGAGGAAGAGCAACCCAAGGTGGGAATTGCACAACTTTGGCATCATCGTTTTGAAGGCCATGTCTCTTATACTCACCTGAATGATCTCTCATAGTGGATGGAGAGCAACTTAGTCTTTAAGCTTGATCTTACCTTATTTAAAATATTATTGTATTCCTCACTACCATTTGCTTGACATGAGTAAGATTCTGATCTGATCATTTCAAAGGAATCTAATATTCAATATTGCGGAAAGGCTAACCAGGGCTATACACAGCTAGAAGGATGTGAGATAAATGCCCATTGATACCGTATTGTATCCCACTGACAAAAGCACCATTTGTACGTATATGAAATATTATATAACTGAGAATGTTTTACTGCCCCCTTTCCTCTTTTTCACAATGAAAAATGTGTGCAGATTCAATGTCTAATAACATGAACTATTTTTAGAACATAGCCTACCTGTTTCCTTAAAAATCTATGCAGGCTGCTGTGCCAAGAGAGAGAATATATACCCTTTACCTTTTGCTGACAGTCATTGTTTCTCTGTGAATATCTATTGCTGAGCTAATGGAAGGAGAACATCTCATTGTCATCATGGCAAGGTATTGTGTTGCATTTTGCCATTTATATGTGGAGCATCATTCTTTCTTTGCCTAATATAATGTAAAATGGTGTGCACAATTATGCCTTTTCAGTACATCCATTAAGACTTGATACAACATAAATCTGCTGCAGACTGGATGAAAATAGCAGGAATATTCCCTACAGTGGTGTGGGGAAAATTGTGAATGTGGTTGTGTTATGAGCCTCGAAGGCTGATGCAGCATTTCTCCAGATCTGCTGGTTTTTCAGCCGTGCACATCCAAAGAATTATAATTAGGATGGCATCTGGAATAAAACTCTGCACTCTGTGTCAGTTCAGATGGATGTTCATCATATTATTGATCCAAAATGATTGGCACCAGAGCAATTATTAGTGCCAGAATAAAATGTACACATCGAAGATAGCCAAGCTAATGAGACTTTTTGTGTGCTAGTTTGTTTGTGGGCATTGATTGTAAGAGATGCAAGCCACAAAACTCAGTAGAATTACAGCCCAGACCTATATGTTTACTTTAAAGTAAGTCCCTTTGAATTAAAGTAAATGTACAGAGGATTGTAGCCCTGTGACACAATCCTGTGCTTGTCTACTCAGAAGGAAGACCCACTAAATTCTAGTAAATGTGCAAAGGAGGTGTGCGGTGTCATGCATGGTTTTTTTAGAGGTAAGTTCCACTGTGTTCATTGGGGTTTATGCCCTCCTCAGTATGTTTCAGATTGCAGCCGTAGCTATATAGTTAGCTATTTAACTATGGACTGTAGCTTGAAGCAATGATCTCCTGCATGGTTGGGGTGCTTAACAGCTGATTCAGAGGGAAACCCCAATAAAAATATCCAGTTAAAAAACCAGAAGAGCCCCATGGGTCTGCAAATAATTCCCATAATTATTGATAGGTAGTAGGGAATAAAAATGGAAAGGTGACAAATAGATCTAGGAACATGATGCTTCCCAGATGTGCAACTCTTTCACATGTAGAAGGGGATTCCCATAGGGAGAAATAGAGCTCTTCTTTTCCCTCTCTCTTCCCTGCTGACTCATGGCCAGGTTTGAGAATTCAGCAATGCTCTCAGTCAGCCATTACCTGCTATAGAAGTTTGTGTGCACTTCCCACATGAAGATCTAACCAGCCTGCTATATGTGAGGCCCATGCGCACAGCTTATGCCTGTTTGGAACACAAGTAACCCAGGCTCGGTCTTAGCCTTGTGGAGGACTGGGCTGATTAGACTGACATATGGACTTCTCCTAGCAGGTCATAGCCAGGAGTGTTCCCCTGAAGTTGTGCCTGGCTGTAAGCCAGTAGTCAATGGATGAAGTGGGAAAAGAAGCCTTATGGGGAACACTTCCTATGTTTACCACTGTGTGTAGAGTAGGTTGGGTGTACACATAAAGCTGCCTTATGCTGAGTCAAACCATTGGTCCATTGGCCACATATTGTCTACTTTGACTGGGAGTCAATACAAGCATTAGCATCTGGCACAGTGCGGCAAATGCAAGGGTCCATGGTCCCAGAGGGCCCTCTGGGGCTGACATCATCATCCACTCTTTGTGTGTGTGTGTGTGTGTGAGAGAGAGAGAGAGAGAGAGAGAGAGTGTATACAGCCTAATATATAAATTAAAAACCCACATTTTGACAGCTGTTCTCAGGAGAGAAGTGAAGTGCTGAGAAAAGCAGCGGCAGCACTTGCCACTATTATTATTATTATTATCATCCCAGAATGGCATTTGGACCCCATTCTTCTGTGGTAATACAAATGCTGTTGGCTCTAGCTGCTTCCCACACAGCACTTTTCTGCTTTGCTGAGCACCCGGGTGAGCATTACTGCCTTTCCCTGCCACTGCCCACCACCACCTGGCAAGCACTGGGTGTGGGGTGGGGTTGGCTGCAGGCGGTGCTGAGCAGTGTTGGGGCTGGGCAATTGTACTGCACAGAGAAGAGCAATGCCGAGTGAGATGGCTGTAGAGCAGTGTTCTCCAACCTTGGGTCCCCAGATGTTTTTGGCCTACAACTCCCAGCATGCCCCAGCCAGCGTAGCTGGCTGGGGCATGCTGGGAGTTGTAGGCCAAAAACATCTGGGGACCCAAGGTTGGAGAACACTGCTGTAGAGGTGATCTTCATTTGTGTGGGCAGGGGGCCAGAGGGCAGCTTGCCCAGGGCACCTCAAACCTGGTGCAAGACATGCTCCAGGGCTGTAGGTACTGGGTTTTGCCATTCATGCTCTCCCTCCCTTCAGGAGGACATGTCAGGAACTGAACCTGGAACCTGCTGCATGCAAGTCATGTGTTCTGTCCCTAAGCTATGCCCCCCTCCCACACAGTATAATTTGGAGGGACCTAGGCTTTTCATTGTAGATATCTATCTATCTATCTGTGAAAAGATGTTTAAATATCACCTCTCTTTTTCTCTCCTATTCCCGCTCTTGCCAGACATGACATTTCTCTCTCTCTTCTGTTCTCATAAAGCCTACCTTTTATTTTAATTTTCAAACAATGGCAATAATTCCTGGGTCACAGGGGCACATTATAAGGTCCTCTGTCATCCTAAATCACTATGTATACTACAATCAGATGTATTGTGATGTTTCAAGGTGAGTCAGCAGACATAGAAATTAGTGGGAAGCTGTTCTTTGCATGTGCGTGTATATACAAATGGCAAATACAGACCACCATGTCAGAATGCAAGAAAAATGCAATCAAGAATTTATATTGTGCCATTACTATCCAAGAGGGAAAAAACACTCCCCATAGAAATTACACCACTCCTGTTTTGTCAGTTACACACAAATGCTATAAGTAGTGGTTACCACAAATGTTATTTGAGAAAATGAGATTCTCTTAACCCATTCTCTTAACCATCTTTATTTTTTGCGTGAAAGAGTAATGGTTTCCTCATGCTCTTCTTTCCTGAAGTTTCCTCCTTTGAACACTGCATCCGGTGTAATCTCACTGAAATAAAAGAGGTCCCATACAAGTTAGACTTAAAGCCAATCCATGGGTGCATGGTGGCCACTTGAAAAACCTGCTCATGGTTATCCCCAGCTTGAGGTGACCTCATCATAAATGCCACATGCAGGTTTGGGCACCTGAACAACAAGCTACACTGTGCTCTGGTCTAGCATTGCCACCTTATCAAGATTGCTGTGGCCCCCTGAGTTATAGAAGTGAATTGTTCCTGAACAAAAATGAAAGGCCTAATTCACATGACTTGAGGCCAAACTATGTGTGATGAGCAATTGAATCTCCTGACATTTTTTTTAAAGACTGAAAAGCAGCTGCCTTCCTAATCAGAATTGAGTTGTGTAACAACAAAGGAATGGGCCGTTTTGGTGGTGGCACTGAAGCCATGGGTTGCTCCCTCTAAAGAGGTGCTTCTGGCACTCTTTTCAGTGTCAGGTTAAGACACTGTTATTTTCCCAGGCATTTTAATGTGAGAAGTGTCTTAGCCTGCTGTATGCTTTTAGTTGCTGCTAGTTGCTGCCTTGTTTTATTATCAACTAGCTTTTTTTTACCCGACGTTGCACGGGTCGTCATTTTCCTATAGGCACTATTTGTTCGAAATTCCTTAAGGTAGCTGTCCGCTGTGAAATACCTGCCCCCCCGGACTGCACAATGAAATCCCTGCTTCCCCCCATGACTACACAATGAAATTCCAGCTTCCCCTCTCCCCGGGACTATGCAACAATGAATTCCCTGTTTCCCTCCCCACCAGTACTACACAATGAAATCCCTGCTTCCCTCCCCCCTGGGACTATGCAACAATGAAATCCCTGCCCCCCCCCCCCAGGACCACACAATGAAATCCCTGTGTGTGTGTCCCCAGGACTACGCAATCAAATCCCTACTTCCCCCCTCCCCCAGGACTGCACAACAATGAATTCCCTGCTTCCCCCCCCCCGGGACTATGCAATCAAATCCCTGCTTCCCCCCTCCCCCGGGACCGCACAACAATGAATTCCCTGCACCACCACCCCGGCAGGACCACACAATGAAATCCCTGTGTGCCCCCCCAGGAGTACACAATGGCGTTGTTTCTTCGAAATTCCCCCACCCCCACCCTCGTGTAGGCCCCGGCTGTGGTTCATATGAACATTCTGTTTGGACATAGGAGGGATTTGCATATCCGCTGATGATTGGGCCCCTGTGGTGGCACTGCATACCAACATTCTAAATGCCATTGGAGCTATTTGCATAACCGCTCCTGAGTGGCCCCTGCGAACATTCCAAGCGACGCCATTGGCTCTCATCTATTTTGGGCCGTACTGGCGCAGCGAGGGTTTTTCTGAGATTTTAACCTGCCAGTCTTTGTCCTTGGGTGATGGGGAGTATGCGTGCCAAGTTTGGGGCAGATCCGTCCAACCGGGTAGGAGCCAAGGCGACGCAAACCCGCCGTGCGGAGCCACGTACGTTCAAACAAACGTACAAACCCACAAACATTCACATTTATATAGTAGATGTTATGGCTTTACTGAATAGTTTAGGCTTTTGTGATATAAATAAGTTGTATTATTTATATTTGTTGTTTACTGCCCTGGAATCTTCTGGATGAGGGGTGATCTACAAATGTTTTATGCAAACAAACAAATAAATAAGCTGTGGGAAACAGTGAATTGGAACAGATTCATGGTGCTGGGGGAGGAATGTTTGCTGTCCCCCTTTGCACTGTGTCCTTGCAACAAATCCAGCCGCTTTTCCATGGTCGGTAAAAAAGATACATGTATTCTACCTGGTTCCCACTCCTTCCCCCCCCCCCACAGCAAACTGAAACTTTGGGAGTGGGAGGTGGATTCTGAGTGCAAACAGTGTGTCAGGTGAGCAATTGAATCTCCTGACATTTTTTTTAAAGACTGAAAAGCAGCTGCCTTCCTAATCAGAATTGAGTTGTGTAACAACAAAGGAAAGGGCCGTTTTGGTGGTGGCACTGAAGCCATGGGTTGCTCCCTCTAAAGAGGTGCTTCTGGCACTCTTTTCAGTGTCAGGTTAAGACACTGTTATTTTCCCAGGCATTTTAATGTGAGAACAGAGTAACAGAGGTTACTCATCCCTAGCACCGCCCCCCCCATACAATTTGGAGCACTCTGCAGCTGCTCTTAATCCTTTTAGGGCGCAATCCTATGGCCTACTGACATTGTCTGGGATTTAGGATTATTTGGAGTCCCAGCTCTGAGATCCTCTGAATGTGGAGCCCTTGCAGCCGGCATGGAAAGAACTGTGTGGGCTGCATCTCCAAGGTCGGAAATTGACCTTGGAGATGGGCTAAAGGGGCATGCTGGGGTGGGGAGGAGGCTGGGGCCAAAGGCTTAAGCCGTATTCAAACGGCAGCCCAGCCTCCTTCCCTCCCCCTCCATAGAGCATCATGTAGATGGCTGAAAATGGCCATCTAGATGAAATGCAGGGCGTGAGGTGCAGGGCGGTGGAAATGGCAGCCATCGCCTCATGCCCTGCATGGGATGCATGTAACCCTCCATGTTCGGAGGCATATGTGCATTGAGGGCAGGCGGCATAGGATCGTGCCCATATTATTATTACATTTGTATCATCCTCCACCCAAGGAGTTCAAGGTAACATATATGGGGTTATCCCATTCTAGCCTCACACTACCCTCGTGAGGTAGGACAGGCTGAGGGGTAGTGACTGGCCCCAGGTCACCCAGAAAAGTTCATGGCTCAAGCAGGGCTTTGAATCCAGGCCTCCCTTTTCTGACTGTCTCTTATTAATAATACAGAAAAATAACCATAACTTTCTATTATGATGACTGACTCCCACATCTTAAACTCTTGCCTCTTCGGCAGCCAGAACTTCCCTGCTGATAGCCATGGCATTCTTCTTAGAAAGATAACTTGAAGAGAGAGGCAAATGTTGCACAAGAGCATTACTGGTAAATTTCTGCAGCTCTTTTAATTAACTGATTCTATGGAGGTATTTAAACCAGGATATATGGAATTCATTTGAACACAATGGTGAATGTAAAAAGAAGAATGTGGTACTGCTGGTATCAGTATTCATGGCAAGAGTGCAGATGAAGCTGATCCTAATCAGCTCAGTTTTATGCCATATTTCTCTATGTAATAAAATATCGATGGTCCCTTGTGGGTTATTGTTTCCTCCTCTTAGAAAAATGATAAAACTCCCTTGGGTTAGAAAAGAGCCTAGGTTTGTCACAGAGACATTTTTATCACTTATGGATAATTGTGACCTAGTTCTGACCCCCTTATTTTAATTACATGTAAAAATTAAAAGGCTTAAGATAGCTAAGTTAATGATAATTTTAGGGTGCAATCCTGCTTCTATAGAAATGGATGGCAAAGCTCCCATTGATTTTTAAGGGAGTAAGACGGCAGTGTTTAAAGCACATTGTAGTAACCTAAACAAGCTGGTTGAGTGAATGATTAAATGGCTTCTAGGCTGCCAAGAAATCAAGGGCTCCTCATTTAAAATCAAAACTTGTTTCCACTCAAGTCTATTACAAATGATTGTAATGCACATCACAGAAAATATTTTGGCTGTAGTTACTGATGAAACTAAGTTCTCCTGAAAGAAAGAAATATACATAGCATATGTGTGAATAGGACTGCCCCTCTCATGATTTGGGTTGAATCCCCCAACTCAGATGGTAAATCTGGTAGGATGGTGGGCTGTGCTTCCTTCACTGCCAAGAGGGCTGCCTTCCCTCTGCTGCCGCCAAGCCCAGGATGATACCTTACTTAGAGGACTCCTCAGAGCAAAGCATCTGAGTGGGTGGGTGGTCTGGAGAACCTGCCTTATGCCTCATTCTCAGAGCAAGAGGGCCTCAGAGGACCTCTCAGAGCGAGGCACAAGGTGGGCAGTTGCTCCAAAGCTCTGTGCTGGCCACTCTCCTGATGTGGCAGCAGCTCATCCTCCAGCTTCAGGCAGTGGTACATCTCACGCCAGACCTGTTTGTGGAGTGCATGCTCTACTACTATTGCTACCAGTACTGAAATCCCACAAACTGCAGAATGTGTGTGCCTACTGCAGAGTTGGCATGTAGATGCAGGCAAGAAGACTCAAATAATAAAGGTTATCAGGCTTTGTGAGTTGGAGGCGGGGGAGGGCTAGGGAAAATAATCATGATTAGGATTCAGCATCCTTTTCATTTTCAGGTTATGCTGCTAGTTCCAAACAGATTTGGATGGACCCATCCCAAACTGCTCCAGTATTAACTAAGGGCCGGTTCACACGACACGGGAACCGCGGGGGAGCGCTGCTCTCCGCGGTTCCGTGTCGTGTGCACGCCGACCGGAGGTGCCCCCGCGGGACAGCCGCGGGCGGGACCCACGGAAAGTGACCACAGTCGGTAGCGGGGTAAGCCCCTACCGCGCGTGGTCACCGTGCCGTCGGAACAGCGGGCGGTCGTCCCGCGGGGTCCCCACAGAGACGGCAGCCCAGAGCGGCCGGAGCCGCCGCCGCTCCAGCCTGTAGGGGCAAACGGCCCCTCTGGGCATCCCGGGCCTCACCCCCTACCGCCGGGAGGCCCACACTGCGGTGCGGGGACTACGGGGTCTGCCCACGCGCGCGGGGCGCCGGTCGTGTGCGGTGCCCCGCTGGACCCCGCGGACGGCCCCGCGGTTCCTCCCCTGCCGGCAGCCTGGGTCGTGTGAACTGGCCCTAAATGTAAGTGGATTAATTATTTCCTAGATCAGAGCTCTCCAACCTTGGATCCCCAGATGTTGCTGGACTACAGCTCCCAGAATCCCTTGCCATTAGCCATGCTGGCTGGGTATGCTGGGAGCTGTAGGCCAGCAACATCTGGGGACCCAAGGTCGGAGAGCCCTGTCTTAGAAGAACCACCAGAAAATTGATCTAGGTGCCAGGCTGGGTCCCTAAGCTCTGATACTAGCTAAGACATAATTATTGCCTGCCAAAGTCTAGAGGCCTTAGCCCCTCTCACAGTATTCACACCATTCCCTCCCACTTACAAGGGATGGGGCTGATGGTTAGAATCCATCTATTCCTGGTGATGAAGGTCACAGTAGACCTTCATTACTTGCTTCATGGTTCCCAGTGTCCTTGATGGTTTCATGTAACAGGAGTGCCGCTGGTGATCCTGGGTCAGTCACTACCGCTCTCAGTCTAGCCTATTTCACAGGATTGTGATGATGACAGCATGGGAGGTGTGGACACCACCCTGAACTCCTTGAAGAGAGGAAGAGAAATGGGATTTAGCAGGTTGGAAGAGGGAGGGGGAAAGAGGGAGGGAGGAAAGGAGTTAGCTGCAACTGGTGAATAATTTTTTGAGGGGGGGGACTCTGGGTATCATCTTTCTACTATAGGAGTGCCTGTTTGCCTCCCTATATGTTCTTCTTGTACATTTCTAAATAAAATAACAACTGCATAGACTCTACAAATCTCCAGTGTTCTCTCTTCCAAAGGAAAATTAATGTGGTAGTCTATCCCTGGACTAGGGATGTTCACATTTCATTACATCTGTGTTTCATGGGTTGTCAGGTGTCTTTCATTCCGTTGTCCGCTTGTTGACAGATTTTGATTCTTCCCCCTCTGGAAAAATAACAAAAACGTCCACCACAATTCCATAACTTTTGCTGGCACATAACTTTTTGCACATTTTTCTTAGTGTTACACAGCAGAGGCTGAAGAAAGATTGGAGATGTATAAAGTGTCATTGTTGGTTATTTTTAAATGGTGTATATATTAGTGTATTAGTTGCAGTAACTTCCATACAACTAAATTTGCATAGAATTCCAGAAAGGAAAAGAACAGTCCACAAATACGCGGAATCTGCATGACTCAGTAGATGCCAGTCCGCTGCGGAATCTGTAGGTTGAATTAATAAAAATCTGAAGTCGTTTGAATCCATTTCCGATTTCTCTGACATTCTTATCCTGACCCTTCCCACCACTCTAGGAAGTGGGAAGTGTGTAACAACATTTGTTCCGTGTTTAGCTTTCATATATATAGGGAAACCTCTTTTCCTCTACCTCACATTCTTGTGTGTGGGCATGGGATGGGCAGTCAAAAAGAGAGCAGTGAATGGCTGGCAACAAACATAAGTAATTCCTTTGTCAAGGCTTTGACAAGCCATTTGTTGGGAAAGCGATTTAACTGATTGCAGTCTACATACAGTTAACAGATGTGCCATCTATGTCAGGCTCTTTTCCAGCATAGCAATTAATGGCAGTCGCCGGTGATGAAATAGTAGCTCGTTTAATCTTATTTTTAAAGGACAGAGTACAGTATAATTTCCTTTGTATAATTTCTCCCTGTAATATGGAGGGGGGCACTCTGTTATATTTGAATGAGACTGAGGGGCGGAGAGAGAATATATTGTTTAGTAACCAGTACTTTAGTGATCACACCTTTTTTTTTTTTTTTTGGTATGCAGATTTGTAAACCTTCCGAGCGAGAATCTACACTGGGACTATGATATCATATCTGCAACATATTAGCCCTGTTCAGGCATTCAAGAGAACACATTAGGACTTAAAGTGTGTACTGAGATGGGGCTGTGCATGCAGGCCCCACCCCGCTCAGTTCAGACCTTGCTGTGTTGAACTGGCAAAGTCTGAAAGGGAATTCTATTTGTGCTTGCTTGAATGCAAGTAGAACCCTCCGCACGATCGGGAACCCTAATAAGGCAAAATCCGTGACTGCGTGGAGAGTTCTGCTAATGCACACGCAAATGTGGGTAGAAGTAGAACTCCCTTTCAGACAGTCAGGTCAACATGTTAGACCTTCCCAACCTCACCCCTTCAGGTCTGGAGTGAGGGGGTGAGGCTGGCAAGCCAGGAGAATTAGATGGTGGGGCCAGCGTGCACATGGTCCCATACCAGTACACACTTTAAGGCCTCACACATTCTCTTGAACACCTGGACAGGGCTATTACCTACTTAAAATGCAGGTGCCCAGTTAGAGATGGGTAGAATTTCTCATTTCCATACAGCAGGCCTATATTTCCACATCTAGAACCTGTCAGGAAGGCTCCAAAATAGACTAGAAAGAGCGGCTAGACTTCAGCACTCACATGGACAAATGTGTAGTGAGTTGATGTCATCAACCTCCCCTACTTAATGACATGCCGAAGGCTCTCATGTACGTACGCTAAGGACCGATGCCGATGCGATGTGATCCAGGGATATCCTCAAGCCTTGCTAGGCCCACTATGCAATGTGCTGAGGCCTCTGGTGTGTCATTCAGTGATTCTGGTTGGTAACAACACCATCAAATTAGGGACAGGTGCAAGGATTTCATTCAGTCCAAATTTTTAACCTGATTCCCACTTCCTGAATAATATACAGATTCTATCATTGCACTTTTAATTGTATGGTACAGTTCCAGGCTAAAAATAATGATCTCAAAAGCACACAAAAATGCAGATGTATTTTAGGGTAAAATGAATACAAAAATATGTATTTTGTGAACAAAAACAGTAAAAAAATACTGTGAATTTTGGAGCATTTTTTAAAAATTCACAGATTGATGTAGAAACAGGACAGAACAGACTTAGGAATGAACACATGTAAAACTGGCATGGATAGAAAACAGACTGATCTGTCTATCCCAAAGGTGAATCCATATATTTCCAATCTATGTCACTTTTGCATGTGTTCAGCCATAAGTCTGTTCTGCCCCATTTCTGCATTGATTTGTGATTTGTTTAATCCATGGGAAAATTCACATTTAAATTAAATAATTTATTAAATTAAATAATATATACAAATTTCTAAACACATTTTGTCTCAAAATATACATTTCTAAATGTATTGTGATGTAGCCTTTGAGACGAGAACAGTTGGGAAGTGCAAAAGATGGTGGATGAGTACATTCTGATCCACACATTCATCCGGGATCATGTCAGGTTGAATTCTTTGAGCATCCCGTATATGGGATTGGGAGTGGGGGGAGTAGAAGAGGTATATTCCCCAGATTAGAAAGAGAGGTAGATGAATAGATTTGAGAGTCCATACTTACCACAAACTCATTAATTGTAGGACAAAAGCTGATAACTGGCAGTACATTTCTCTACTTGAAAATGGGTTTTAAGGGTAGTTGGGTAGATATAGTGGCCACCCACTCCTGTCTCTGGTGGTGGTGGTGGTGGTGGTGTGTGTGTGTGTGTGTGTGTGTGTGTGTGTGTGTTTTAAATAATGTATGCTTACAGACCAGTAATCTATTGTTTTATGTATTTCATGTTTAAATGACACATTTTTTCTTTCAGGCTCCTGTAGATGAAATAACTTTATTCCTGGGGACTGGGTTCTGTCACCTCAGGGGTAGATTTGAGCATCATTTTGGTACTGCATATAATGTTAGACATGGCTCCTGAAGACTTGGACTCAAAGTTGAGTGGCCATAAGTAAGTTATCATCATCTCAACTATAGTGTCCTGTGTATTGGGGATAAAGATATACTACTCCATTGTAGTATTCTAAGAAGAACACAAGTCTGGAAGGAGGTTTTGCACACTAACAGCCTGATATGCAACCTAATTAAGCTGTTGTACCTGGTTTTAAACAAATAGTCAAACTGACTTGGAGTTGAGGTAGTTAGGATGAAGCTGAATTAATACTACCAACTTCAAAGGGAATACATGAGCTCAAATCTAAGTAATTTGCAGTAAATTGGTAGTGAATCATACACTTCAGTTCTTGAGTGTAGAATCATTATTTATAGTCAATAACAACTAGTGGCGCTTATCAATGATAACTGCATTTGATATAGCTAATGTAAGTTCAAGAGTTTTGCTCCTGAAATGGACTTTTTTATTCCTTTTTCTCATGGCACAACATCCAGATGAAACATTGCTCCATGTTTTATTTGTAACATTTTCCCTTGTTGAATAGACTTTAACAGATTGGATTTGGAAGAAGCTTCATAGTAAATATGTAGTCATCAGACAACCCCTTTCTTCAATTTTCCTCTGATCCACATGCAATATAGATATGGATTGAATAATATATCTGTGGAAAGGCTGGTGAATAAGGTAGGATCAAAATGCAGCAATAGATAGTTATTTATTTGAAACTGTATCAGTCACTGAAGTTCACCACACAGGGCAGGAAATCCTCAAGAGTACATTTGAATGTTTATAGTCGAAGAATGTACCTTCTGGGTTAAAAAATGGATTTCCCCCCTAGTCTTGGGCTGCACAAACAAAATGTAAATATGTAAATGTTATGAATTTAGAACTTCTGGTGATACCTGTCTGCCAAAGATCTGTTTGGTTTTGAGTCAATATGTGAAATTAAGTTTTCCTCACCTCATACACTTGTGCAACATTAACACACAATTTGTCCTGTCCTTAGACCCCTGCCTCATATTTTCCCCACCATTCTCCTGTCTCTTTGCCCCCCAAACCATCTCCAGGTTCCCTCCTAAATTTTGAACAATCTGTCTCGGAACTTTCACTACCTCGTAGCTTCTTATCAGGACCCAGTTGCTCAGTTTGATAAGAAAATTCAATATCTTTAGTGTCAAGGATCCTAATTAGCCTTTTCAAACTGTTATCCGAGGGATGCGCCCGATCGCGTTTCCAAAGAGGGGGTAGGGACTTTTTCACCCGTCTGGAGCTCATCAACAATCCAGAGCGAAGCACATCAAAAGAAAGCTATTCTTTTTATTTCTTTATTAGCTCTACATCTACATACCTTCCAGAAAGTAAACAGCAAAGGAGTTTAAACTCACGATTTGTCTTTCCTGTGTATTTGCAGATGTTTTCAAATCATTCCGGGAGTTCGGCAGAAAAGCTACTGCTCCATAGCCAGCGAAGGCTCCTCCCCCCTGTATAATAGGTTTGTACAGTTAAAAAGTAATATTGTCCCAGTGCTATCTATAGAAATGGTAATGCATGTTTCTGTCCTAGATATCTCCTGAAGAAACTCATTTTGGCACTATAAAGAGCAGCGTTACCAGATGGAAAGATTTCTCAGTGTGCTGTGATTGGCATATCCATGACAATGTGAATATGATACCCTTAAGTAAATCATAGCAACTCTGTATTTCCCTCTACAGCATCTTATTTCTGCACTTCATAATAAGCTCCCCAATTTGCCCTCACTCTCAATATTTGTCCTTGATTCTAAACCACAATCAGATTACTTGGAGTGGAATTAGCAAAGCAGCTTGGAGCTAAGGTTTGCAAAAAAAAAAAAAAAAAAAAAAGTGTCCTTTTGTGCAATGTTATTGTCAGTGGGTAAGCTCTCAGACATGCCTTCCTGCACAAACACATTTAGTTTAGAATGCCTCTCCAAAATGAGTGGGGATGTTGAAAATTAAGGTAGTTTATGTTGAGCAGAAGTAGGCAATGATAGCATCAAACAGCCTTTCTCTACTGCTTGGTTCGGGTGGCAGCCAGTAGGGCTCAAAATTTACACATCCAAGGTAGCTCAAACAGCATGGGTCCTAGACCATCCCAGACTTGAAGCAACTGCAGCAGAGAAATTGCTCCCTAAATAGGCATCAGAAAAAGAGCAGGAAGAGTCAAGGGTGGGCATCATGCAGCACATGGGCTTTTTGGTGACTCCCTTGCCTTCCCCCACAAGTCACTGCCGCCACATAGCCACCAAATTTTGGCAGTGCAGTGGTGAGAAGCCCCCAACATTTTCACTTTAAAACAAGGCATACAGGGAGCACACACCTTGTTTTAATCAAAATTTGTGCTCCCCCCAGGATGGCAATTTGGTGGCAGCAATTTTAGTGCAGGGGTGTCTGGCCCCTGGTGTGTTCCAGGGATTGGAACTTGGCCCCAAGAGCCTCTGAAGTTGCCCATCCGTGGCTTAAAGAGAGAGAACACGACTGATCCTACAATTGGCCCAGGTTGGTAAGAAGTTCATGCCTCCTTGCCGCTAGTTCTCTGGGTCAATTACTGATAGGTAACCAACTTCTTTGCATTTAAATTGGGGCTGTCAGAAAGGACAGACTTCCTCCTTGATGCTTTTTGGAATAGTCAGACCAGTTTCCTCCCATTGTTGTCTAGGGGTGCCTCCACGCGATTGCCCTTTAGCTCTGCTTAGGCATTGATTGCCCTTGCACAATGAGCTTGGAGGAGAAAATTGAAACTGCGCTTCCACACCGCACCTAATGTAGCCCATTATCTCCACCGCAACCTCCCAATGCTCCATCCCCATAGCAAAGGCAAAAATGAATGGGCACTACTGAGCTGGGATTGACAACCTCGCAGTTTTACTCAGAAGTCTCATTTTGTTCAGTGGAATTTACTGTTAGAAATGCAGCCTTCAGTCAGCAAAGGTCTCCCCTTTGATGTGTTTAAATTGGCTTCTGCTTCTCTCTGACATTGTTGAAATTCTTTAATTAATCATTTCCTGAAATAGATTCCTCCTGCCCAAACCCTCTCCCTGCTTTAGTGACTTGCTTTCTTAATCCTACCATTTCCTCTTTTTAAACTTTTTTTTTTAGTTGTGTTTGTATGACTTGGAAATAAGATTTAAATATCGTTTGTTTTTCTTAAATTACAGCACTTGCCGCTCTGTTCTGATCTGCAAGCTGGATATCTGGGGCTCCTTGGCTCCACCCCATCCACCCCCTCTTTCTTCCAACCCAGGAACAATGCCAGCCAGTTCTTTCCTCCCCCTGCTCCTCCTCCTCCTCCTCACCCCCATTTCTTCAGGATAGCTTAAGGAAGTGTAATGCTTACTTAGTGTTTTTATTCCAAAGTTCTGGATTGTTGCACACACAAACACAGACACACACTTGGAGAAGAAGCGAAGTTGTGGTGATACTGTGTGAATGAGGGAGATTCCTGCCCTCTGGAACCTGGAGAAGGGTAGAGAAAATCTTTTACATGCTGCTTTATTCTGGGAAATGTCTGGGGGGGGGGGATAATTACAATTTCATCATTTTTTACACACACACACACACACACACACACGCACGCACCAAGCCACCTAAAGGGTCCCTGGCAATTATAATACTCATTTTTAAACAAGGACTACAACAACACCTTGCAATGACAACTGGAAAGGAAATGGTAAAGATGTGCTTAGTTACGGAAGTGAAGTGGCTAGACCACCTGAAATATCACTGCCCTTGTCCAAAGCAATGTCTTCTGCAAAAGGATGGAAGAGTAGTGCTAAGGTGATCTACCCCTAGCAGAGATTGTGCTGCTCTTCTGTCCTTTCCCCAAAAGCCAGGTTTTCTGAGGTCTCAAAAGAGATGGAAGAAAACACATGTGATGATGATGCCAGGTAAATGCCCTGTAAAAAGTGAGTTATGAAAAAAAGAGAGAAAGAGTGGCAATTCCAGAATAAACGCTTAGTGTGGGTGCAGCCTAGATGGCAGACACAGAAATACACATGATTGACTGTTTCTCCCAAAACAGAGTTTGGGCAGTCGCCATCATGTTGTACACAATGGAGGAAGCACAGGCCTGTGGCTCATGCTGGCTCAGCTTGTCTGAGTGTGGAAAGCTAAGCAGGGTCAGGCCTGGTTATTACTTGGATGGGAGACCCCTCCTCTAGTTTCCTGCATTGAGCAGGGGGTTGGACTCGATAGCCTTGTGAACTGATCAATGCTCATCTATTTCATTCTATGATGTGCATTTGGTGACACCTCTGCAAGTCAGTAATTCAGTCAAACACATTAGTTCAATATCTACATCTGCTCTATCAGAAAGTTGAACTTATTTTGTCTGCATCCTGACGTGCCTCTTAAGAATGAACATTCAGAAAAGTAATACAAGTAGCTGTTTTAAGGCAGGTCTTCTAATCAGTGACCTTTGAAATTGTCTTCAATCGTACAATTTTTTATTTAATTTTATTTATTACACTTGTAAACCATCCAGTAACTGAAGTTCTCTGGGCAATGTACAAATTATGATTATTCCAACATCTCATGCCTTTGTATGATTATTCTAACATGCCCATGCATTTTTAATACTATTTCCAAGGCAGTTTATGAATTAAGATCTGACTGTATTTCATAAAGACAATATTCAGGGGAGAAAAAACAAGGAATGACTTGTTCAAAAGCATCATGATGATGGATGACACCATTAGTTCTATTTTTGCTTGAGCATGTCTGCATTTTGCAGAGAATTATCAGTTGTATTAGTACCTACAGTAGTAGCAGCAGCAGTTTGTCAAAGCCCTTTTTACATTTCTCTTAAAGAAGACCCTTTATTTTATACTTGCATGAGTAGACTTTGTTTTCTTCTTCTGATATTCTTAGAAAACTGTCTGACATTAATTAGAGTTATGCAAGTACATAAAAAGGGCAAGAATATTCTGGTCGGCAAACTTGCTTTTAATTGCAGGCAAATAGAATTCCTATTCTGCTGAACCTACTTTCTGTACACTTCAGTTGATTCACAAGTAAGATGTCTGTAATAGGAGGAGGAGGTACTGAGTCTGGGCTTTTTCTTTGTGTTTTTAATTTAGGCACATTTAATTCTGTGTTTCTTTGCTTTTTGATATAATGGAAAGAGTGGATGTGTTTGCAGTAGTTGTAAAAACAGAAAGCAGAATGGAAATATGTTGGTTTCAAGAGTGCCATAATTTCCTTTCCATCCATGCCATGGCCCCCCACATGTATTTTGCAATGTCCAGACCCTTATCCCAGTGATTTCAGCTATAAATACATAGAGTGACTCCATTGCAGTGGATATGATTAATGTAAATTAGGGGTCAGCAACCCGATGCCTTGGACCAAATCCAGCCACCTGATGGATGCTGCCTGCCCATTCTGGCAACCTAGGCAAAAGAAATGTGGAGGAAGTGGTATCTGTGGCAGAGCCTGTTAGACAGTGGAAGTTAAAAACCATGCCCAACACCATTTACTTGCTTCTCAGTGTGGCCCTCCAGGAAATCTAGTTGCTATCCAGTGCTCTCAGTCTTTAATGGGGCAATCCTATTCATGTTTAGACAGAAAAAGTTCCATACCTCCCAGCATTCCCCAGCCAGCATGCAATTAAAAGGTGGCTCTTATTTTGTCAAGAGAGTAATTGCATGAATATGTAGGTTACAGTCAAGATAAAGGAGCCCCTCTCAAGGTTAAAACACAATCAATAATCTCATCAGTAGCTGTGTGTATCTGGATTGTATGTTTCTGGATACATACAGTCCAGAGATTTCAAGACTGTAGATTTCAGACTGCGGATGGGATGGGGTCAAAGGATTGCATGTTTCTTTATGTAGAAAACAAAAGAAACCTCCTAGCATATTCAACATTAGCATGTCAGGGAGGTGAAGGTGGATATTCAGCACTTTCGGCCTAATGCTGTACTTTGAATATGCGGCATTTTTGCTTGTTTTTGAGAGAAGCACTCAAATATCCACCCCACCCCACTCTGCAGTCTGCAGAGGCTGGACAGCTACCTGTTGAGAATTATCTAGCTCCGGATCTCCTGCACCAAGCAGGGGTTTGGACTAGATGACCTACATAAAAGATTCGGGGCTCAGGTCCACAGGACAAAAAAAAGAAGCACAAATTTGCATATGCTAATTTACACATGCTCTAAACTGTGTGTGTGTGTGTGTGTGTGTGTGCCTTTAAAGGACCCTGTCTCCTAAAGACACCAGCTATTTGTAAAAAGGGATGTATGGACAGGGGAGAGGAGGGCATTTGACATCAGAAAAACCCTCAGGCAGAAAGATTCAAGGGGGCGGGCAGCAGGAAGCAAAGCACATGTGGGTAAAACGCCAGCTAATCCAGGAGGATCAGATGCAACAGAGAACATCAGGGCCCCTGTACCTTTATTTCAGCAAGTGCCTATGGATAGCAGGATGGTGGGGCAGATGGCCTCCCAGAGATTCGGGGCTCCAAATGAAAGATTTGGGGTCCCAGCCCTAGGAGGATGCCCTCGAACAGTGCCTCAGCTACAAAATCTCCTCTAACTATATGAATCCAGTTGACTTAGGCTGCCATCCAATCCCCATTGAACTCAATGGGACTAACTTCTGAGTATATATGTAGGATTGTGCTGTTATGCTAGTGAACAAAATCTTTGTCTGCAAGTTCCTAGGACACAAATCCCTGTTCTTAGTAGATAACATGAACCATCCACTTGACTTAATGGCTTTACACCCTAAAGAGTTACATTCTGGTACTTGGTTGACTTCTAATCTTCACATATTGTTTGCTTGCTGTTTCCTGTCTGGTCTAATGTTTATTCCCTGATTACTACAAGAGTGCAATATAAACATTTTAATGTCATTGACAATAAGCTGTGTGGGTGAAAAGGATAATTTTCTCATTTGTGATTTCCATGCATTTGGAGAGGCAAGTTAGAGCAGCCATAATAGAACCTTTGGCTGCTCTGTTACCTTTTCACTGTGAAGACAGAAGTTGTGTATCAATGAGATGATATCTCTTGCCTTAAGTGTCACATCTGAATAGGTTGCTGCTGCTGCTGCTGCTGCTGCTGCTATTGTTGTTGTTGTTGTTTCTCCTCAAGCAATTCCAGAGAAAAAAATTGTCTGAGTAAAACTGACAGAAAAATATGGCAATTGCTAGCACCATCTATTGGTACAAACATGGAAAATTTGCATTAATTCTGACTATATGCATACTTTCAGTGTACAGTTTGATAAGTTTGATGGAATTTATCATTGCCATTGCTTTAATTTTTATACATGTAAGAACTGATAATGTATGAAGGCTTCTATTTGACAGGGGTGCTGTTGTTTTTTCCCCTAATCTCTACATTGTTTTTGGATACATTTACAGATTTGTATAAAGCAGCACATGTTTTTATACTAGTAAAAAATCGGGGGGGGGGGGTTGGTTTTTTTTTTTTTTTTAAGTAACAAATACTTCACCAGTCCCTATCATAAGTCTGTCACCATGGAAGGATTAAACAAATATATATGGAAAGTAATCAGTTCTCTCAGGCTTAGGTGATCTGTGAAGATTTTATGCAGAGGAAATTTAAGATTAATTAAGGGATAGTTCATAGGCAATTTGCATGACTTATTTTAGGGACTTATTCTACATCTGTGGTGACTTTTTATTGAGCTTAGATTTAAATATTGAGATAAGGAAGCTGTGTCTAAGCATTCTGCCCTGAAATTACCTGGTAAGGCAGGTACACATTTATTACCCCCATTTTGCAGATGAAGACTGAGGCTGAGAGAATAAGTCATGCCTAAGGCTACCTAGTGATTTTAGGACTGAGACAATATTTGGACTAGGGATGTCTTGGCTTATACTCAGTTTCATCGTCATTATGTCACCTCGCATGCAGAAGAATAATGACAGAGAGTTAGATGTTCAGGGACTAGAGATGGATGCCTCCATCTATTCCTGGTCTAGTCCACTTTCCCCTATGTTTACCTGTAAATCCACTTCCATCCTGTTTCAGCATTAATCTGCAATTAAAATGCATACTTAAATATGTATTTTAAATGCCTTTTCTCTCAAAATACACATTTTAAAACACATGGTGAGCTGAGAAATATGTTAGAATGTTTGGGAAATATGAAAGGTGGTGGATATCTAAGGTCCAATCCTCACATTAGTCTGGAAGATAGCGGGATCAGTTCAGTTTGCATCGGAATTCATCAAGATCAAAATCCTCAAGGATCTCTAGAGGGGGCTAGATTTGTTTTGCACAACCTAGTTCATTATTTATTTATTTTATTGCATTTATTATATTTATATCCCGCCTTTTTTCCTGCAAGGAACCCAAGGCAACTTACAGAATCCTCCTCCTCCTCCTCTCCATTTTATTTTCACAACAACCCTGTGGATTAGGTTGAGAGCCAGTGACTAACCCAAAATCACCCGGTGAGCTTCTTGGCCGACCGGGGGACTAGAACCCAGATCTCCCAAGTCCCAGTCCAACATTCTAACCGTCACACTACACTGGCTCTCATTACCATTACCTTGCTCATTCCTGTTCTCCACTTGTAGCACCCCATAATTTCATTGATGTGCACTGAACAGTTAGAGACGTTTTGCTAGATCAGAGATTCAGGAAAGGAGTTGGGATTAGATAGTGATCATGTCTCTTCTGACAACACAGCTCTAGGTTCCTCTGAGGATATTCAGCAGTTTTGTGACAATGTACTTTAAAGAAAAAGCACTCCATGTGTGAATTGAGTATCTCACACTGTTCTAATGCACTGACTCCAAAGTCTGCAGGAATAAAACTAAGTGAAGCCCTTGACAGCCTTGACAGTCAAGCCACAGGTTGATTTGTTCTTAATATGGGGATGTGTTGACTACCATGTGTGATCTTTGAGACAGATACTAACTACAGCATGTTTTTCAAAGGTAATTGCGGTTGGCTAAGACAGATTGCTCGAATGACACGTAGCGAAATGTCACCTTCACATAACTCTATTGTTATTTGTACATTTCTTCACACGTCCCTCCAGATTTATAAGCACAATCCTTGTTTTAAAAAAAAATCAAGCTTCATGTTATACAAAATTGAATGTGTTGCATGAAAAATGTAAACAGCATTATGCACATTATGAGACTCTAGCTACATGAAAGAAAAAAGAAAAAGTCAAATGTCGTGATTGTGTCATAGCAACCATTTTGCTGATTATGCTTTGGGAGGTTGGCAGGGGAGGGGGCTCAATCCGCCAAGCAGTTGCTTTGTAACCTCCACTCATTTCAGTGGGACTTATACTCCCTTCCCCTTTTTAAGTTTGAAAATATAGGACACAAAGAAAATAAGGGTCATAAGAGAGCATCTTACATCAAACAATTCTGTAATGCTTTTCTCAAGATTTGCCCTCAGGCAATTTAGAAGGATGTGCAGTGTCAAAATCTACAACATTTTTATGACTTAGGGATGCTACCCATGTTATGATTTTCACTCTTGAGAGGGTAGCTGGAAGTCATTCCAGTGATTAAAGCTGCAACATGGGAAAGACTTATACCTCTTTCTCCTTACAAGTAAGGGTCAGTTCACACATTACTAACTTCTAAAACAGAAAGACTATACTTCCTTCTAAGAGTTAGGGCACAATCCTGTGTCTCTCCAGCCTTGTCTGGTGGGGCATAGGAAGAGGCATAGAAGGCACTGTGACCTCGGAAATCCTTTCCGAGGTTGCAGCACCTCGGAGTGCCTCCCCCCCACACCTTGGTGCCAGTGCGGTTCTTTCCACATCGGAGGAAACCGAGCATGGAAGACTGTACTCAGAGGGGTTCCTAGGGGTGGGGGGTGGGGAGTGGCGAGGCGCTGCCATCTTACAAAGAATCCAGGTGGTACCTCAGCCTCTCCTTCTCAGGAGGAGCGGGGAAACATTTAGATGGCTGAAATCAGCTGTCTAGATGTTTTTGAGGGCGGAAGGAGCATGGAGGATATCCTATCCTCCGTGCTCCTCCCACCCTCAGTTGGATGCCCACAGTCCTCCAGCTTTGGAGGGTTGTGGGTACCCCTCAAAGGATTGCGCTGCCCATGAGTCAAGGTTCTAAATGTGCTTGAAATGTATTATTATACAACCAGAGATCATCACAAGTTTCAGCACCTGTTGCTCTTGCTCTCAATACCCGTTGCTGGGGAACATGAGTAGGAGGGTCCTGCTTGTGGGCTTCCAGTGGGCACCACTGTGGGAAAGGATGCTGGACTAGATAAGCCTTTGGTCTGATCCAGCAGGGCTATTCTTATGTTCTCATATTCTTAACTCCCATTTAGGATCCGAAGCCAGTAGTGGGCTGAGGACGGAGAGAACTGAAGAGCAACCTGATACCTGGCTGAGTGAAAATATTAGAATGGAAGACACAAGAAAAAATAGCTAGATTTGGAAAGAGGATGCTGAACTTCTGTAAATTTGATTCCCTGCAGCACAAGCCTATATGTGTTTACTCATAATTAAGTCCCACTTTGTTGAGTGTGGCTTACTACCAGTTAACTGTGCATAGAGTCACAGCATTAAACTTCCTCCCATTTTATATGGTATCTTTAGGCCTCTGTCCGTGTCCAATAAGGAGCCAGATCTATCATGTGACTAAGTCACAGCATAATTCTGCGACTTTGTTAAAGTGAATATACACTTGTGGGTGAAATGGGAGTTCCATCCTGATGCAAATAACAGCTATGGGACTGATCTGGATCAGGAACAGGATCCCTATGGGAGGGATCTGGATTAGGTTAAAGATTCCCCCCTCCCATCATGCTCCTGAACTGGATTGGGGGCCCTGCAGCTACCATTAACTTTAAAATATAATACATCCACACTATTATAAATTGCATGAATAGCATCACATCTGTTTTGGCCTCATCTCCATTGGAAAAATAATCAAAAGTTTTGGTTGGAGCTTAAAGCTGCAGTGGCAAAAGGAAGTTCTGAAGAGGTCAGGCCGCAGCTCCGCAATTTTCAGCTGGCATGAGAATCATAGCTGTTGTATGGAATGGTGCAATAAAAACCACATCCTGGCTCCTGTGGGTATCTTTACAGCAGCTGTCATGAGCACTTGCCCTTGGGGTCAAGAAAAGAAGCCTTGGATAAAATAAAGCCTGGAATACAACAGTCTACATTCATTACAAAAAATATTTTCATTATATTTTCTGTGTATAGAGAATTATTTTCTTTTATTACTCTAAGCTGGCTTTAGACATCAAGGGAGCCTGTAGCTGCTGGGGGCTGTCTTTAAAAGCCATTTCACAAAAGCCAAAATGAAAACAACGATAGAACATAATGAGTTTTTGATCCAGGGTCTCCATGAAATTTTATGAGGAAAAAGTCTTCATTGTAATGTAATAAAGATATTGGGTCCCCCCCACTTTTACTTTCATTTTCTCCTGAGAACCATCATCACCTTACCCCCCCCCCATAAAAGCAAGGATTGGCCCCATTTCCCATTAATATATCCTGGAACATCTTCTCTTATATACTCAAACAAGCCTAATTTGGACTGAAAGTCTGGATTCTGGAATTCCAAAAGAAGTTTCAGCTGAGCAATAGAGCAATCATAGCTCTCTGTTGCCATTCAATAATTCCCCTTTGCTGTGTCTACGTAGAACTCCAAACTCTAGCACTAGCTCCATTATAAGCTATCAGTGGAAGATAAGGCTATTGATGGCTAGTAGTCATGATGGCTACATATTACCGGTACCTCCAGTACCAGTTGCTAGGGAACATGAATAAGAAGGTGCTGTTACTCATGCCCTCCTGCAGGCTTCCCATAACTATCTGGTTACTGTGGGAACAGATTGCTCTTCTTACATATTGGGCAGAGAAGATTTTTGAAGGGACTGTACTGTAGCTCAAACACATTTTAAGGGAAACATTCCCAAGCAGGTTCTCTTGGCTTACTTTTGCTTGCAAACATTCAACTGTATATTCTGACCATTTGCATTTTTTCAGCATTCCTTAATTTGGATGATATTGGCTTGGATCCAGAGCAGAACAAATGGAACTCTGCATATGCAATAAGGCTTTCCCGTCGTCGCCTCCTCCTCACCATAGTCCCTACACCCCCAATCTCCTCCTGAGAGTTTGGGAATCCTCTGGTCCAACATGGAATGTGGCACAGGGGTTGCAGTGGGGTGGGCAGAAGGGATTACTCAATAGTGCATCAACAAGTGTTAAAATGTAAGCATTTTAAAAGTATTGCTCAATGATGAATTTCAAATGTGAAGTTTGAAAAAGTTCACATTTTTATAAAAAATAAACTCAAAGCCATATTCTTGGGGGAAGGCTTTAAAAAATGAGGAAGAATTCCATGAATAGCATGGCTAGTAACAATTCATGATTGCTTTCTTCATGAATTTCTCTACTTTTTAATAAGATACAGTACAATGCAAAATAAACTCCACAGGCATTTTTCTTAAAGTCACTGTGAGTTAAGCCCCAAATTTAGATACAATTCTCCTATCTTTCAAACTTGGTTTCCAATGTGGTGTTGTGTAGGTGTGCTTGCTGTTTATGAAACACAAGTCACAAGGTATGCTGGGGTCAGGGAGCTAGTTAGGTTTGTTTCTTGGTTGGTTTGTTTATGTCATGTTTCACTTGCAAAAAGGGAGTTGTTCCAAGTGGCATTAAAACAATCATTAAAACACATTTACGGCAGCTCAAAGCAGCAGCAAAGGCAAAAGCGCAAAGAACCAAAACCACCGGTCATGATTTCTTGCTTTGTGACCATTTTTAGTTTTTGAAAAAATTCTGTCTGCCTCTCACTCTATGGTACTGTCTGTGTGTGTGTGCATGTGCGCGCACGGGGTGGGAGCAGTGGGAGGTGAGGATGACACAGCTATACTATTGGGAGGTTTGAATATGAATCCTAGTGCTGTTCTTTACAGAATTTGCATGGCGTTTTTCACAAGACTTGCATGACTTGCTAATAGATTAGATTTATTTTATTTTTTTGGATACTCTTTTTATTCTAACATCTTTGCAAATATCCATGTTTGACTGACAGTATTGTGGCTCAGGAGACACTTTGAGATGGAGTCTCTTACTGAAGAGTTTTCTTCCCCGTCATCTCAAATGTCATTTCTGAAACATTTATCACAAGGAAGGCACTGTCATTGGACAAATAATAGGGCTGTGTGATGGTAGCTCAGATACACACAGTCTCTCCCACTTCACTGACAAGTCCTGCTGTTGGCTGCTGGAGATAATAAGGGAGCTCAGATTCATCAGTAGATACAACAAGAAGGACACCGGTCACTATCTGAAATAGCACTGCACGTGCTCCGTAGAGGCGGGATAGCTATCAATGCTGAGGAAGTATAGGTTGAAGGATAGATGGTGTTCCTTGGGAGCTGATAACATAGGTTGAAAGATCAAGAAGAGGATCTGTCTGAAGAAGACCCATTGAGTTGCATGTATTCCTATGCACTAGCATGACAGATAATGTAGTTATTTTCTGGGGAAAGTTATCCTTTTCTAGCTCTGACAGAGAAAGGTCAAAGTGAATCACTCTCCTTTGTAAAGCTTTCCACACGTCTTGATCAATGGCTTCTTTCCATTTTTTGGGGGGGAGGTGTTAGAATTTGGGGGGCAGGGGTGTCACAGTCCATCTTTCAGAAGTTTTGCTTGCTGTTTCCCATCACACAGCACTCTTCAAGAGTTGAGCTCACCATCTGTTAATACAATGCCATTTGGCAACAGTTATTTTTACAATATTCAAGCCAATTTAAAGAGCAGATATGAACTGGGCACAGCCCCATTCCTGATTGCCAGTGTTTCAGGAAGGGCTGAGGAATTACAATAACAAGGAACAGGGAGGGAATAAGATAAGGGGAGAGAAGGGGGAGCAACAAAATAATGCAATTACTTGATTTAAGCACACACACGTTGTAATAGCTCAATTACAAGGTTACTGTGCTTTGCTGCTAAATTTACACTTGATTTTATCAAGAAGAATGCAGACACATGCACAAAACCAGGAGTGCCCAAGACAATCAGCTCTAAAATATGCAAGATAGATACAGGCTCACAGGGAGGAAATGGCTACCAGACAATGATGTCAAGACATTTGGCACCGCTTAGGCTTGATAGTTAGGAAAGGGGATGGGAAGAGAAACATGCAGGTTTAAAAACAAATGTTTTGTGTGGGTGTTTTGGGGGACGGGAAGACACAGGACATTCAGAGCTAAGTAACACATTCAAAAGGCTTTGTAGCTAATAATGAGGTCAGTGTCTGTTATCATGCCACACTGAGCATGATAATTCAAATAACACCCCTTTCTTCATAACAGTACAATATATTTATTCCATGCATTTTTTGTTATTCAGCATGTTATTTTAAAATGGAACGTTTTAATCCCAACCACAAGTGGCATGGATTTTTCACTATTGGAGAAGACTGAACAAACTGTGGCAAAGTTTACATGTTGTTTGTTCATATTCCTCAACAATTCTTTTCTTTGTTTCTTTCTACAACCTATATCATCCAGAAGTGGGGTCAAAATCAGGACCTGTGCCTAGGAATGGGAAAATCAGCAAGGTTCAAGTTCAAGCTTGAGTTCCACTTCAAAGCTAGATCCACCTAATTCCTATTCCTGATTAAGAGCTCCCTGCCCCCATCTGAATTATGACAGTACTTTTTTTAAAAGTGAGCACCCAAATGCATACCCCCCCATTGACTAAAGTATGAAAATGCACATTTTTCTTAAGTGCACATTTTGCGAAACACTCATGGCAAGCCCAGGAATCTGCAACTTTCCCTGCAAAATGTGTTTGCATTTGCATTCGGGTCTGCAAACAGGGCAAGTTCTAGTCTTAATTGAACAAAGCTGAAATTCTCGTACATCCCTACGAGGCTGTGACTAATGTAACAGATAGGTCAGTTACTCAGCTAATCAATAGGTAACTTCTTAGACCAGACCAAATCATAACTCAGCCTGGAGAGAGACATGGTCAAAAGAAGGAAGCTAGCAAGGTTAAAGGATCTGAGCCTTCATCCTGTACCAACAAGTACTTTCTTCTGTAAGGACTGTAAGTACAGAAGTAGTTTCTTCTGTAAGGACCCCTTCTGTAAGGACTGGAAAGTGAATGGCTGATTGAATCAGCTGCTGCAGAAGCCTGGCTTTTTATTAGTGTTCATAAAGGGGATGAGTCAAGCAAGCTCGTGCAGCACTTGTGATAACTCAAGGGTAGGAGGTATTGGCTTGTATCCAATGTTAGTCTAACATAAGTCCCATTCATTTCAAATTCAATGAGTTAACTCTAAGTAAGACTAATGTTGGATACAACCCATAAACTTTATGCCATGAATGATGCAGTGAATATGTATGTATTCATTACATGCCTATATCATCCAATCATTTTACAAACATAATAAAACATAATATAAAACCTAAAACAGAGGTTAAAACAACTGTAGAATAAGGCCAAAATAAAACCAGTAGCAATGCAAAGACCAAAAAAGTATGAACAAGTTTTTTTGAAAACGGAAGGACTTAAAAGTCTCAGATAATAAAAGTGTGGAGAAAGCCCAACTGTAAAAGGAACACAACACATAACGCACGCACACATTTCCCTGCCAAGCTCTGTCTGCATAAACTTCTCCACAGCGGGTGGGAGGGGAACTGGAGGTGCTGGCTCCGCCAGACAAAACCTGCAGACCAACAAAGAAGTTCTCAGGTCGGAATCCACAGAGGAGAGTTGTGGACCATCAAGAAGACAGGGCAGCCACTATGAGCTGTAAAGTACACCCCGGACCAGGAGACGTCATCTTTTCCCGGGCAGGCATAAGCCCACCTGCCACACAGGGGGCAGGGATAAGCCCACCTGACAGGCAGGGGGCGGGAGAGCGGGAAAAGGTGGGGTAGAAAACCCACGTGCACATCTTCTGGGGGTTGTTGGGAACACGGGTCGCTTCGGCAAGTTCATCCCCAGTGGTGGCTGGGATAAGCTGTTCTCTTCCCCGGATCAGGCGGATCCAGAGCCAGGCATGAAACTGACCAGCGCAGAGTCTCTGGTCTAAGGTAACTGACTTTCCTCAATATGCTAGCCTGGGAACCCATTCATTGATAAAACCCGGAGATCACGTCAGGTCATGTTGACGTTGTAGCATACCTAGAAAGCTATTAGTTCCGCGCCATTTAACTTGTAGTAAATAAAAGCCTTTTCCTTTTGCTGCGCAAACCTCCTAGTCAATTTCAATCGCTTGTACGGGCTGTAGCTCAGTGCTGGTTAACCCGTTAAGCGCCGCCGAACTCACACAGAGGACCCTGGTGCTGGTCCTCCACAAAAAGGTTTTTAGCTAGCACTGAAAAGACAACAAAGTAGGTGCCGGACAAGCCTCTCTGGGAAGGGCATTCCACAACTGGGATGCATGGAAAGGGCCCTCTCCTTGGTAGCCACTTCTGTGGGGACACATACAGGTGGGTCTCTGAAGCTGATTTTAGGGTCTGGAACAGGTATATATGGGAGGACACAATCCTTCCGGTAACTAGGTCCCTAGGACTTTAATGATTAATACCAGCACTTTGAATTGGGCCCAGAACTGGACTGGAAGCCAGTGCAGATCACAAAGCACTGGCATACCAGTTCCTGTTAACAATCTTGCTGTCCTATTTTGGACCAGCTGAAGTTTCCAGACTGTTTTCAAAGATGGAGCCACATATAATGCATTTAAGTAAATCAAACAAAAGATTACCAGAGCATAAATAACTGTAGCTAGGCTATCTCTAGCCAGATATATCTATAGTTGGAATATCAGACTAAACTGATGAAAGGCACACAGTGCCACCAATGCCACCTGTACCTCAAGTGATGATGCGGTATCTGAGAGTACCCTACTCCAAACAATGAAACTGCTCCTTTAGGAGGAGTGACAGCCCTTCCAGAACAGGTTGAACACCACTTTGCCAGGCAGATGAGCTACCTACTAACAACCTCTGTGTGACTTCCATTTTGGGCATTGAAAATCATCTGGTCACAGCTGCAGAAAAGTTTCTAAAATATACATATAGCAATGGTTTTACATTGTGGATTCATTGATTTTTGGTTTTCTTTAAAATGCTGTCTTCCCTTGTGAGAAGTTGCTCAGTTAAGCCTAAAGTACAGAGGTTGAAATCCAACATCTAAGTAGGACTTATGTAGGATTTTACCCAAAACCCTTGAAGCATCCCAGCATGGATTCTAGCATGGCCTGTTTAGCAACCGACTGGTACCGTACCCTACATAATAGCAAGCCGGTCAATAATTTCAGTAGAGAACTATGATGGACAATAGCCTTACACTTTGGGAATTGCATGCCAGTAAAAGAAAAGTACAAGGACTACCTGCTCACTTCCAAAGCAATAAATAAATAAATAATTAAATAAGCAAGCAAGCCAGGTCTCTGCTGTTAAATGCGAGACACAATGTAAAAATGCTAGGATCCAAGGTACAATAATGCTAGGATTTTGTATGGACTAGCCTATAAAATAATAATTGAGAAATTTGTGAAACACATTCAGATGAAAACTGTTCCTGTTGAATTTCTTCCATCACTAATTTTTTGTTTTGTTTTATTTTCTGGGAAGAATTTTGGAAGATTCATAATTCCCATGATATGTCAAAAAATGTTGAACTTTTAAAAATATAAAGCTTTTTCTTAAAAGGACTTGATGTCCAGTTTTCCAGCCTTATCCAATGCAGCCATGCTACAAGTTAGGTGACTATTATGTGCCACTGTGGCTACTGCAGCATCCTAACCTTACCAAGGGAATCAAAACTACCAGCTCTACATAAATCAATTGAATGTGTATGTGCAAAATGGCAGGACTAAGTAACTCTTGCATGCATTAAGATCTTTGAATCTGAAAGCCAATTATTGTGATCTATTTCTTTCATATATATCAATATATGCAACATGTACTCATTCGTATTTTTTTTAAAGTACTACCGGATGAGGTATTATTGTTGTTGTTGTTGTTGTTGTTATTATTATTTTAGGGATGTGCATGGAGCTCGGTGAACTCGCTGCGCTCGATCCCCCCCCCAAGCTCCGCTCGACTTACCTTTCCCTGGCTCGACTCGTGATCTTGCGAGCTGAGCTGGGAAAATGCAACTTCCGGGTTCCCCGGCTCTATGTCATTTACATAGAAAATGGCGTAAGATATGCCGTTTACGTAAAGTATAGCGTAGTATATAGTAAAAATGGCATTTATGCAATTTGCGTCCGTTTTTACCTATACTACACTATACTTTATGTAAATAGCATAGAGCCGGGGAACCCGGAAGTCCGGCAAGAGCCTCACCGAGCACCTCAGCTGGCGCTCAGTGGAGGCTTGGTTCGTCTCGTCTCGTGCGGTGCACGCGCTCGCCATGCACCCTGCCAGTCAGGTGCCGGGCAGGGTGCCCATTATCATCCTCCTCCTCCTCCTCCTCCTCCTCCTCCTCCTCATTATCATTATTATTTTAAAGCTTATCTTCAGTACTGGAATAAGTAAAAAACCCTGCATAAGACAGTGCTTGTGAACTCCCTCCATTTGCAGAGTTTTTCCAGTAGCAAAACATTGTGTGAAGAGAGACGTATTAGCAGCTTGCTCTGATTTGGATATAATTCCTTTATGGAAGGAGGAAAGGATTTACGGTATTTATTTTCTGTGCATACTTTCCAGCATTGCCAGTCCTCTCTTCCGTAAAGCATATGTCTTCAATATCCTCTTGGCGACAATAATACAGTCACTGTCCACAAAGCTTAATATAATTAGACTTGTCCTGGTTGCACCTTTTCCTTCAGTGTGCTCCATCCCTATGGTAACAACAATTTCACCATGGCATTTTGCCTGTTTTTGAGGTTGTGTTTACTGAAGCAAAGGCCAGTGGGTTCAGAATCTGATTAGCACAGATGTGCCAGAACTGTGTCTCTGAAAGCAGGAATGGAGTTAGCAGAAACTGACTGACACACTAGAAGACTGGGGTTGTTGTGGAGGTGGCTACATTGTTCATTAGGATGCCTCTTCCTGACTGTCCCAGGTGTGGTACCAATGTTCCCCTCAGGTGGAGTTGCTCCTCAGCTGTCTTGGTGCTGAAATGTCATGAAATATAATGAGTCTAAGCACATCTTCAGAAGTGTCCTCCAAAAGAAATGGGTTCATAAAAGTCACTTGCTTAGGTGAAGTGGCTATTGGAAGTTTCCATGTTGTAAGTAATTTCCAACTTCTTTATGTGCAGAAACCCTAGGTTTGAAAATAAACATTTATCAAGCTGTTGAATAACTACAGTCCTAACACTCTCTTTTTTGTGGGGGAGGGGGGTATACCAAGGGTATAATCCATCCAAAGTTAAGCACATTCCAGTCCTGTTGACTTCAATGGATAACCAAGTGAAATCAGTAGGGCTTTAATGTGCTCAACTTTGGCTCAATCTTGTTTGGGTTCTTAAAAAAGGCATTTCCATTCTCTACTCAAAAACATACATTTCTAGTGATATCACACAAGAAAAGACGAGTAACTGTACACACATGTGAACTGTACACAACTGGGAAATTAACTCATATAAGCAGGCAAGCACTAAAAGAAAAGGAAGATGTAAGTGCATACACAGGCAAATTATAAGCATAGATTTCTCTTTTACTAGAGTTGCTGTCATTTCTTTCCTTTGGTGAAATATCTCAGTGTGGGTTGTATATCTTATTGTTACTAACTATGGGTAGTTCTGAAAGCTTAAAGCAGGGAGTCATATGTGCAGCAGTTTGGGCAACTGGGATAAACAGTATTTAAGAACTCTTCCTGGTTGCCTGTAATCCTCCTGCCTTGATACAATGTGCTTTGATAATGGGAAATATTTGATCTTTCTCAATGGCTTAATAAGGGAAGCTTGACAAATGATCATGTGGTGCAGTCAACCAGCCCAGAATGTTAATGATTAGCTAAAAACTATTTTGAATTGATTTTTTTTTCCTAGTCAGAAAAGTATAAAGCTAACTGTATACTGGCTAGAGCAGTGTTCTCCAACCTTGGGTCCCAAGATGTTTTTGGCCTACAACTCCCAGCATGCCCCAGCCAGCATAGCTGGCTGGGGCATGCTGGGAGTTGTAGCTGTAGGCCAAAAACATCTGGGGACCCAAGGTTGGAGAACACTGGGCTAGAGTTTTCTTTGGATCTTTTCCTGTTTATACCTTCCATGAAATCTATCTCATTTAACTTTCTGATTTATAGCTGTGGTAAAATACATGTCAGGCATTTGATTGGCAGGGAACTGCTGAGTAATTCCTCATCATGTAGTTGAAGGGGGAAAGCACTGGAAGGAACAAATCTGTCTAGAAGCTCCAGTCTGTTCCCAGCTCTTGTTGTCCTTGAACAAACTCATCTCTCTACTATGTCCGGATCTTACTGCTATGGCCCGATGCTTGGGTTGTCTGGGCCCAAGCATCAGGCCATGGCTGTAGCTTTGGGCTGAAGCTTCACAGCTTTAGCCTCCTTCTCAGGGTCTCAGAGAAAAGGCTATAATCTCAGGGTATGGGGGCATGCTCAAGGAAGGAGGCTTTTTTTTGTGTTCTTACTAATTGTTTCATCCCACGGCTATCAGATTTTAGTACCGAGACACCACGCCCAACCAGATTCTTCCTCTGACCTGCTAGATGCGACACTCCTTACCATCGAAGTGCCATGTGGCTCTATTCCTACCATGGGGGTGGGCAATGTTGGGAGATCTGGTGGCCATTTTCACCCCTACCACCACCCACACAGGTTGCACTCCTACTGCCATTGGTAGCAGCAACAAAAGAATAGCTGATTTACCACTGATTTTGGGGGAGAAAGTGCTATGCAATGCTACAATGACCATTCTTAGGTTGTTTTCAAGCTAAATTTTGCCTCTGTTGTATACTATAGCACTTTTTGGTGTGTGTGTGTGGGGGGGTTTGCTGCTGCTCTGAATTCCAACAGTGCAGCAGTAGTGGTGGGGATCTATCATCTATGGGACTTTACCCATCCCTGATTACCCCATCAATCCCCCGCTGATCTGTCAGACATCACCTTTAGCTCACAGGCTCTGCCATCTGAATCTCAGGCTTTGGGTTTCCAGAGACCTCACAATCTTGCCTGATGACTCTCTTGTGTACTGACGGCTATGGCCATGGGACAGACCTGTCCCATGACCATCCTGGTTTAATTGAGTTATTCAGGTTCTAATCCATCTGTATGGGGAGGTGTCCCTTTTCACTGTGAGTCTGACTGGCTGTAGGAGCCAAAAGAGATGGGGGGGGGGAGATAGTCATCTTCCTGTCTAATAAAATAACCTACTCTCTTCACCTCTAATCAGTCGCAGCAATGAAAAGCAAAGGGAGTCTGCCCACCAGCTGGCCTTAGGGATGGGCGACCCGCCCGGCACTCGACTTGTGGCGCGTGAGCCAAGCACTTCTGCCATGCGAGCCGAGCCAAGCACGAACGCCAGTTGAGGCACTCGACAGACTTCTGGGTTCCTGGCTCTATGTTGTTTATGTAGAAAATGGCCTAATTTGCACAAATTACAGCCTAATTTGTGCAAATGTAGCTGTAATTTGCGCAAATTTGGCCGTTTTTTACGTAAAGTAGCACCAGAACCCAGAAGCGGCTTTCTCTGGCTTGGCTCGCAAGAACGCGAGTCGAACCGGGGGTGAAAGGCAGGGTGAGCGGAGTTTGGGGGGGTCGAGTCTGGTGAGTTCACTAGACTTCCCCAATCAAGCTCCACTCACATCCCTATGTTAGTTCTGCAGCAAGAAAACCACAGGAGCTGCAAATCTCAAAAGTGCTATGGAACTCTTTATTTATTGGGAAAATAAAGCTGGAGCACCAATCTGTCTCACGATGAAGACTGATGTAATCTTGTGACTCATGAGGGCAGCTTAATAATGCTATCCCTGCTTGCAATATACACATAGACATTTCCCCCCCTCTCCTGCTGTGGGATCCAGTACAAGGGGTTATTGTGCTTTCACAATGAAGAGAAGCTGGAGAAAGTGGATGCACAAGTGCCTTGTGATGCGCGCAGAGAGAATTTGTGAATCTCTCCTGCAACAATATAGACAAGTTCCAAATGTGTGTGAAGTGTGTGCATCTCACCTACAGATGTTAGAGAAATCTACAATGGATTCAAATGAGTTTGGGTTTCTATGAGTGCAACCTGCAGATTTCACAGCTGACCAGCTTTTCCCGAGTTGAACAGATTCCATGGACTTGCAGACTGGTTTTCTTTACTTTCCAGAATTTTATGCAAATTTAGTCGTGGAAACATACAAAAAATAATTTTAAAAAAAGACCGACCGAAAAGGCGCTCCCCCCCCAAACTAAAGTGTGAAATGCACACTTGGGGGGGGATTTGTGTATTTTTGGGGGATTTGCGCATTTTTTGAAGTGCGAATTTGCACAAATGTATATCCGATTCCATCAATGAGCAGATGGTGGAACAAAATGCACCTGACAATCTGTGAAAAGCAGATGGAACAGATTTAACAAGTCCTTTCATCCCTAATCGCACCATGAAAGAGGTGTTCAAATTCCCTTCCAGTGTAACTGAGATGCACAAAAAACATTAACACAAGTTATGCACAAAAAAAGCATCCCCTTCCAACATGTTTCTGTGCGTAGTGGCTATGAGTGCTCCATCACAGAAATAGAATATTCTGATGAACTATTAAAGATAATCCCTCTCCAAATTAAAATAGTTTTATCAGTCTAAACTGTTTGGGAAAAATAAATATTTTCCAGCTTGACCTTAAACAAGACATTGCTGCCTCAGCATAGAGGCTGATGCCTTTCTCATATATAGTCCCAGGGTCAATTAGCCCATTACTATTCCTAATTGCCTCCTACATGCCTTCAAAACAAAACTTGCTTATCTGCTGTACTTCATACACAGGATGCCTTGTCTTTCTCTGTAGCGATATATGAGAAATTAATTTCAGTTAGTTTTTGATCAGGATTTACCCAGTTTGCACCTTCCGAACCAAACTCAGACTCAGACACAATCTGCAGTTGAAGTCTGTACATTTCTGAGCTTACAGTGTGATTCACAGACCTCCAAGAATGTGTTTGACAGCATGTGTACAGTTGAAAAATGTGCATGAAAAAATATATACTTTTGCAAAATGAGTGCAAATATGCTTTAATCAATGGGAGAAGAATGTGTATGTTTCAAAGATGCACACAACTGATGTGTAAATTTAGGAAAATACACTGTGACAACTCACCGGGGATCGCTGAGGCACGCCCTGCCCTAGGAGACCTCGTTGCAGATATTTCCCTTCTAAGGCCACTCCCCTCTCAGTTGAGGCAGCAAAGGGAAGCACAGACTGACTGTTTGGGATTGACAACAAATGGGGGAGGCCAGGAAAGCAGTTGTTGCTACTATGCAGTGTGCCCCGGAAGTTGCTCATCTCCAGATTGGGTGAGCTACTGGGAAAAATACACCGGTCCCTCCTGCCCCAATCCTGTGGAAGCTGACTATCTGGGTCCTCAGTGAAGGTGAGAGGACTGGTAAAAATCCCCAGCTCCAGGAACAACAGTGCTAATTTCCCCAACAGGTTTTGAAGACAGAGGGAGCAGGGGGGCTTCTCTGGCTGCAAGCCAAGGCTCACAACACAACCTGTGATACAAGGAACTTTTCTTATACTTAATTTTGTGTTGGCTGTCAGTGATGTAACTTGGCACCTGCACAGTAATAAATATAAGTTTTTGCAATAGTTCATGGTCATGTGATCTATGGAAGTAAGGGAACAAGGAGAATTTGATGTGCCTCTTCCATTGGATCCACCCACCAACATACACACAAAATACATACAGATTTTCATGTGAAAAGAAAAAAACTACAATGACAAAGCTTGCAACCTGATACGGGCGTGAGTCAGAACGAAATTCGAGATGGAATTGGAGAACTTCAGCAGGCAAATGTTTTGCTGATTCACACATCCTTACTTCTCCTCCATCCACTGCCACCTTTGCTTTCTTCTGTCTTTGGGCCATTTATATTTTTCCCTCTGCAGCTTGGGCTCATTAGCTGTATGTGACAGCCAACTCCCACCTCCCTCAGGAATGCGGCAATTACTTTAGGGTGGAATAGTGGGGCTAGTCAAGTTTCCACCCATGCACAGCCTCCCACAAATACAAAGGCCACGGAATACATGATTTTCATGCAAAAGATCCCAGGTTCAACCCTTGCTTCTTCAGGTCGGACTTCAGGTCGGGCTTCTTCAGGTAGATGAGGGGTAGGCAATATGGTGCCCTCCAGATGTTTTGGACTACAAGACCCATAATTCCTGACCATTAGCCATGTTGGCTGGGGCTGATGGGAGTTACAGTCTAAAACATCTGTAAGGCACCACATTGCCTATGCCAGGTGTAGACATTATAGGGATGGACAGATCAGTCGATTTGCAGTCAGTCTCTCATATATTCATTCATAAATTCATTTATTCCTGTTTCCAAATCAGACTTTGATTTAAACACACACACACACACATACACACACACACACACACACACTTGACTTGATTCCCCCCCCAATATGCATTTTATCCTAAAGCAAACATTTCTGTACACAATTTTTAACCTAATATTCACATTTTAATATGCATTTTGCTACTCTTTTTCTGAAGCCAAGAAGTATATTGCAAAAGTCAGAGAAGTGCAAAAATCAAAGGATAACTGCATTCCAACATTAGTTCCAAGTTACCAGTCCCAATTGTGGAAGAGTTACAAAGGCCAGAATGCGTCAGGACTCAAGTCTTGATCATGAGCAAAGTAGCAATCTGGATTCCTTCAAGCCCTGTCCAGATATGTCTAAAAGGTGCATTCCAATTATGTTTTAATTTCTTGGGAAATCTGTATGTGTTCATGTTCCTTATTTCTTACTATAAAATATTCTATAATAAAATCAGGCTAAGTCTTTTTCAGAGCTCTTCCCTTGACCCATGGGACACAAATGAGCACTCTAGTCGGAAGCTCCAATCTGCTTTGCATTCCGGGGCTACTCTTTGCTAAAATATATTGAAGTATTCTGTATTGTTGAGAATAAGAACTTCGGTGTCTGTCTCCTGTGTGCTCAGCAAGCATACCGCTCCCTTTTCCATTTCCTTTTGCAACTAACGCTATCAGAGCAATGCTGTTCAGTAGTCCCAGGGGAACCAAATGTCAGTTTTCCAGATGGCAAGCTGCCAGTCCGGCGATCATGTTGAAAGTCACTGAGGGAATTTATTTTATTGCAGAACCAAAGAACATCGCTTCATAATACACCTTGTGTACATGATTGGGGCACAACAACAGAATGAAGTAGCCAGGAGAGAAGTGAGCCTACCCTAATATCTCTTTATGGGTCATGTTTCCAAAAGACTCCTGCAGCTGCTTAAAGTTATTGCTGGGGGAAAAGAATCCTTTTTCATAATAAACAAGCAGTAAGATCTTCAGGAATGAAACAAACACTCCATGAGATGGTTCCTTTACAGCTTGGACAAAGACTTCTTTTTTTCCATGAACTATGATTTAGGAAAGGGAAGGAAGGGAATAATAGTGGGGCCCATTTAAGGCTGTTAACACCCCCTTGCATGTTGAGAAGAAACTTGACTGCATAAACATAAGGCCTGAGTAGAAGCACAGCATTTTCCATCATTGATACCAGAGGCTATTATCTTTATTAAGATTGTGAGTTATTATCATTATGTGCCATTGGGGAGAAATTAGCCATAGAGGGAAAATTATACTTTAGGAAAGAAAAAAAACACACACACCAGGAGATTTGTCTGATCAGCATTGCTATTTTGGGAGCTGAACACAATTATCTGAAAGTATGGGCTTGAAGGGCTGTATGTTATGTAAAGTTCTGGCTGTGCAGCAGTTGAAAAGGGTTTTGTTGCCGATACCAAATCTGTCCACAGTGCCCTGCTTTCCATTGTGATTTGTAAAATAAAATGTATGTCATAATATGAGTTGATTTCAGCATTTTACTCAATACTAGTGTGATGGATTTCTTTCTCAGAAATTCACAGGTCAGTAGCACCAGATGGTTTAGAATAGAATACTCTTTGTTGTATGGACATGTTGCATCAGTTTTTAAGGAAGATGATATAGCACCCCTTTTAAATTCAGTTCCTATCACACTAATCCTATAGACATCATGACTGAGATTAATCCGTTTTATCCTTACAACAACCCTGTGAGGTAGATTAAACTGAGATAATTACTTTCCTAAGGCAATCGCTTCTGACCTGAGCAGGGATTTGAGCCCAGGTCTTTCCTTCTAATTTATCACTCTGGGTGTGTGCTGACAATACCCCATGTCTTCGCTGAATACATATGGGGGGAACAGGTCCATGCCTGCTATCCCTATCCCAGATGCTGATGCACTCTGTGAAGAACTGTATATAACTGCTGCTGTTGTTGTGTAATGTTTACTTTGTGTGGCCTCCATGAGGCTACAGTGTATCTGTGTGGCGTAGTGGTCAGAGTGTTGGACTGGGACTCGGGAGATCCGAGTTCTAGTCCCCGCTCGGCCATGAAACTCACTGGGTGACTTTGGGCCAGTCACTGACTCTCAGCCTAGCCTACCTCACAAGGTTGTTGTGAGGATAAAATGGAGAGGAGGAGGAGGAGGAGGAGGAGGAGGAGGATTATGTAAGCCGCCTAGGTTTCCTTGCAGGAAAAAAGTCGGGGTATAAATATAATAAATAAATATAATAAATAAATAAATAATCTGAGTAGGCTTGAGGCCGTGTTTTTTTTAATGGCAAAGCCCTGTGTAGTAGTTGCTTAGTGATGTTCTAAAGGGGGGGAGAGAGAATTGCTTTGAATATTGTTAAATGGGGCCTGGATCAGGTAAATTCAATCCTGATTGGCTGGGGATTCTAGCTAGGTGGAAAAGAGTGGTTGGGAAATGACAGTTAAGGAGTTGGGAGTTTAGTTAGTCAGTCTGTGTGGTAGTCTGAGATGGAGAAGGTCTGCTGGTTGGAGTGTGCTGTTTTAGAAGGACTCAGAGAAAACTGAGGAGCAAGTGAATAGTTAAGGACCTGGATATTAAGCTATTTCTTCTCTGTGGGGTAACCATACATGGCTGGTGAAGATAAGCAATAGGAAGCGGCTGGCTGCATTGAGCCAAGGGGTTGCCCTAAGATCTTTTCCAGAAGAAGGTTACGCAAGCAGGCAGTAAAAACCCAGATAAACTGTCCAAGCAGCCAGAAATACAACAGGAAGAGTTTTGGTGTCAGAGGAAGACTGTATCCAAGAGCTGGACCTGCTTGTGAGTGTATTTGGCTGGGGTAAAAGAAGTCATTAAGAGGCTTGCAGCAGCAACAGTGTCTCTTGAGTCCTGAAGAATTGTCGCTAAGCAATCTTTTGAAAATCCCAAAGTAAATATTAGTAATCCCTTATGTACAAAATACCCCTTTAATAAAGTGACTTGTTTAATAGTTGTTGTGTGTGTTTTTTAAGCATTTGCTATAAAAAAGAAACCCCATAGGTGGGATTTCCCAGTGAAAGAGCAGTTTCCCCATAGGGGGTGGCTGTGCTAGGGAGAGGAACTCCCCTATGCACTCAAAGGCCATGCCCATCCACCACCAGGGTGTGGGAAAAGGGTTGTATATGCACAAGACCCTTTCCCATTAATGTTAAATGTGTGGCTGCTGATGTCACATCATATTTGGGGGGGGTGTGACCAGTGGGCACAGTGCTATGCATGGGGGAACATCTGCACACATCTGTTTATTTTAGTACAGTATATTGACTTCAGGGATTGAAGGAATTAGGTTTTATAGATAAGTGAAATAGTATGGTATACTAGAAGTCACTTGAGGCCACCAGATGGCAGTGTCAATGGAATAAGCAAGGCAGGATCAATTTGGGGTGAGCATATTTCTCCTGTTCTGTTCCTTTCTTGTTCCATGGGTTCTCTCTGCCTTGCATTCCACTCCCTCCAGAAATTGTGTTTAAGTGTGGGAAATTTATATAATTAATTCTGTGCAAATAGGAATGTGCAGTTTGCCTCAGCTTTCAGATCCTTCCGTTCACTTGCATTGCACCCTATTTTATTGATGCCACATGTGCGCATGAATTAAGCACTACCAAAATGAGGCAAAGCTATCGATTATTTTTGTGAGGTGTTTTGCTCCTGCACACATACGCTCCTGTGCATTTGTAAACACACACACACACACACACACAGGTAAAACATACAAAAAGAATCATGATACAACTGTACATACAATCACATCAAGATTGCTCTTATGAATGTGCACACTGGTAATGCAGAGGGGGTCAAGATGCATGGGGAAAACCCCCCTGAAAACAATGTTAAACTGTGCATGCTTAGTGCTCTGTACAAAATTCAGAAATTAAAAAGAAAAGAACAATAGGGAATTTCTAAGCATTATTCCCATTTCAGGAAATAAGACCAGGTAATTCAGGATTTCCAAATCTGGGGAGAAATTTGGATGAGAGTATCAGGAGTTTCAGGAGTATCTCTTGGATAAATATACTTGGAATTCAAATAACAGTGAATGAGGAAATAACTAACAGTAGTGTAAAGTGACATGGCAGCTAATCACACTGGCTAACCCTAGGGTAGGGGAGAAATTCATTCAGTTCACATTTTAATGTGACATTATGCAAAATGAAACTCAGTTATCCTTTGAAATTTGCACTTCTCCAAATTTTGCAATTGAATTTTCTAATAGAAAAGTGCACACACACACACAAAAAAGTCATATATTAGGGGGAAATGCACAGAAGAATGTTCATAATGGTGATAACAAAAATGCATTCTATTATGAAATGCAATATACAAAATTGCTTGCAAAAATTGCATAGAAAAATGTGTGAATTAGGAGAAATGCACACAAAAATACGAGCACATTCTTATGCAAACTTTTAAAAAGAAAAGAATTCAAGTTCGGGACAACATGAACTTAAGACTGGAAAAATGAAAAACTAGAGAATCCAGAACTGGCAGATTGATTCATCAATTCCTGGTTAGCGCCATGTCCCTTTGTACTCGCCCCCCTCCTTAGAGTGACCATTGCAATACTCCCCCAGGATTATCTACTATTCTCCTTTGATAAATTTGACTTTAGGCCTTCTTGCTCGTGGCTATCTTTTTCTCCCATCAATCTCAGGGCTATATGTTGGCCACTTAGAATTTTTCCCTGATGTGACTTTTCTCAGCAGCAGGTCATTGCTAGTTCAGCATGGGAATCAAGTAACTTTTTCCATGTCACTACAGGCATTCTTTTTAGTTCTGCAGTACAGATAGACAGATCAGCCTATTTCTGGTCCATATCAGTTTTCCATGTCATAAGTCTGTTCTGTCCTATTTCCACATCAATCTGTTTTGGGGTTTTTTTAAATGCCACAAAACTTGTGCTATTTCTTAAACATATTTTTCATAAAATACGCATTTTGACACGTTATCCCAAAATATGCATTTTGTCCTAAACAGTAAATATATGTAAACGTTTTAACTTAAAATATGTATTTTTCTATGCCTTTTGGTACATTTGTTTGAGCCAAGAGCAGTATCACAAAATTCAGAGAACTGCATGATCTGAACAATAAATGTATTCAAATCTGCTTGTTATCTGGGAAGTACAAATAAGGACAGTTTGCTTAAAAATGTGGACTGATTGAAAACCAGAACCATCCCTAGTTGGCTGTTCCACACATGAAGTTATCTATTATCCAACATGCATGTGTGAACTCACCCTATGAAATGGGAGAATAAGAAAGATGAATCCATGGCACAGTCATAGGATGAACTGAATATTTAATCTTTTTTTAAAAAGATCAACCCTCAAAATAATTTTTAGCTATCGATTCTTTTTAACAAGAGTTGCCTCTCAGATGGCTAATTTGGGTAGAATACTTTCATTGTTAATGTGGCTGTCTCTTAGCCTAGCTCAGGCTTAGAAATATCAAGTAACAAAATGCCAAAGTCTGTTTTGAAGTTCTCTTTGAATGAGTAGGAACAGATATTGTGAAATTTCCATTCTGATCTGCCAGACACAGTATAACTGGCTGGTCCAAATAGGCAGAAATATTTATGGGAAGATTGGTTTGCCAGTATTTAGCTAGTTTTTACTTTTTAGTTCATACATTAGAATAGTAAAATCACAAAATGCATGCATAAGATTTTACACCCTTGTATTAGTCAGTGTAAAATAATTACCATTCCCTGGTTTCATATTGACAGCCTTTATGCTGGTAAGAGAATCCAGTCTGTAAACTCCAGTAAACTCATATCAATTACCCTTCCATCACTCTTTACCCAACTAGATTCTAAGTATATAGTAAAAGGGGTGGTTAAAGCATGTTAGTGAGTCCATGTTAAGTGATTTTGAGCATTGAGAATAGAAAGAGAATGAGTTCAGTGGACAATCTAGTTCAAACCCATCCCCTTTAAATAGTATATGTCTAAATACTCTCCATTATGTATGACCTTAGCCCTGTGCTTTTCTAGAAGAAAGGCCTATGTAGGTGTTTGCCTGTGAAACCTAGCCTAAGTCGGACCCTCTACTCTAGGCAATCCCACCACTTACATCAAATGTGGAAGAATGCCTCTTCTTACTGGGACATTCCTACTGCTATAGCCACCCCTTGTAGAGATTCACCTTTCACCACTGGGAAATCCCTCCCTTCACTTCTGCTGCCACAATGGAACTACACCCAGTTTTAAAAATACACCTTTTTCCTAAGCTAACTGATCATTAGGTGTGAGACAAAAGCCCTACACGGCTTAGGACCACAGTACCTGACGGAACGTCTCTCCCAACCGCAATCTACCCGGACACTATGCTCAACATCTGGGGCCCTCCTCTGACTGCCACCTCCAAGAGAGGCTTGGTTGGTGGCAACAAGGAGGAGGGCCTTCTCAGTGGTAGCCCCCCAATTATGGAATAAGCTCCCCACTGAGACCCGCCTGGCGCCAACCTTACTATCTTTTCAGCGCCAGGTTAAGACTTCCCTCTATGCCAAGGCATTCAATAGTTAAGAGCTCAAAATAGCACGGGGGGGGGGGAGAATTGTCACCTGTAGGCTTAGTTTTATTAACTTTGGATTGTTATTTTACACTGTGTTTTTAAATTTGGTTTTTGATCTTTGTGTGTGTGTGTATGTTTTAATTGTTGTTTTTATGCACAATCTGTTGTGAACCGCCCAGAGAGCTTCGGCTATGGGGCGGTATAGAAATGAAATAAATGAATGAATGAATGAAACAGATCAGAGGTAGAAGAAAAGTAAACAAAGATATATAGAAATTTATTTAAAATAAATAAAACAAGAAAGCATATTATACGATTGCTGTTACTTTACAGACAAGGTATCTATATGGTTACTTTAAAAATAGGGCTTCTATAATGTTACTGTTACCACCAATTAGGTGTGAGAAGCCCCAGTTCCTAACTCTAACCAAACATAAGCCAATTCCGCCCCAGTTAATTCACAAGCCTAGCAATGAGGGCTTGAAAGGCAGTCTTCTCTCTGGTAGGGTTTGACTTCCACCTGGAACCTTTAAGGCTCACCAGGCTTCCCCTGAAGTCTCCAGTTTGGTCCAGCAGGTGCCCTGTCCTCAAACCACTACCATCAGCTGACACTCAGGTTTCAGGTCTTTCCTTGAAGTAGGGGTGGGCGACCCACCTGGCACTCGACTTGTGGCATGTGAGCTGAGCGCTTCTGCTGCGTGAGCTGAGCCAAGCATGACTGCCAGCTGAGGCACTCACCGGACTTCCAGGTCCTTGGCTCTATGTTGTTTACATAGAAAATAGCATAAAATATGTTAAAAATGGCCTCAATTTGTACAAATTAAGTTCCGATTTGCACAAATTACACAAATCGCGGCCATTTTTAACGTATCTTATGCCATTTTCTACGTAAACAATGTAGTGCCAGAAACCGGAAGTTGCTTCCTCAGCTTGGCTCGTGAGAATGCAGTCGAGCCAGGGAAAAGGTAGCGTGAGCACTCAGGGGGCCAAGCCTGATGGGTTTGCAGTACTTCCACCCCCCAACCGAGCTCTGTGCACATCCCTACTTGAAGGCTGCTCCAGGAGTCTTCCTATCATCACTTGCAGACCTTCAGCTTCTGTCTCATGTGCTCTCAGCTCTCAGATTGGCTTCCAGGTCTTGTGACTGCTCTTCTTCCTGGCCAACATCCTCCTCAGGCTCCCAGCCTCCCATGAAGACACCTCCTGACAACTCTGCCTCAGGCAAACTCTCCCTCAGATGCCTCTCCACAGCTCTGTATATTCACTGCAGTCAAATCCTCCAGCCAATCAGCTTTGGTGTGAGCAACATTCTATCACCACACCTCTGTTCAACTCAGAACCAATGGGCATCTTTAGAATGCTCAGTTATTCTCCAATCAAATGGTACCCATTTCAATCCTGCCTTTCCTTATTTAAGACAGAAACCTGGCCTTGTATTCCACTCTCAATGGTTCACACAACCCTAGCTAACAGTAACTGCCATTCCACCAGCACACCATATTTACAACTAGTGGTGAATCACGTACCTTGGGGGGGGGCGCCTTGCCTCTCCTCTCCTCTCCTCTCCACGCTGGCTCCCCCTGCGCTCGATTCTCAGTGGCGCGGAGCAATTCTCTGCGCCGCTCGAGCCGCCCGCGCCTGCTGCGACGGTCCCATCGTGTCACTTCTGGCCGTGACGGGACCCTGCACCGGCGCGACGGGACCCTGCGCTGCGTCTTTTCCATAGAAACCAGGGCAACAGGGCTTAAAACGGCCGGAAGTGACGCGACGGGATCATCGCGGTGGGCGCAGGCGGCTCGTCGTGGAGAGGCGAGTGGGGCCGGAACCCGGTAAGGCCCGCAAGTCTCGGGGGGGCATGAGCGGGGCCAATTTTGGCCTGCTACGCCCCCCCCGAGCTGAGCGGTTACATCCCTATTTACAATGTATCTCTCCTCAGACCCAAGCCTCAAATAAATGGCATGCATTTTTTCTTCTACTGTTAACCCATTCAGTCCTACTTTCTTTACCTATGTTATATGCATATCCAAATCTCCCTCAAAGAGCTCCCAGGGTTAGAGTTTACAGTCATTGAAACAGAAGATAACAGTTAAACTTTTACCTCCGAAAAAGTCAGTGTCTTCTCAGCCTGCAACATGGTTAGGGCTAAAGCCCTACCCCCAATGGGCAGTATCCAATGTGACATAAGTGAAAAATGTAAATTATATTGTGCTAGCATAAGGGATCTCTAGTGCAATTTAAAAAAGTACTGCTGGTATGCAGGATGTCCTGGAGAATCCATCATGCTGGCTAATGCTATTTGTGCTGCAGTAGAGGTCCCACATGCTACAGCAACATAATTTATGTTAGTGCTCACATCACACTGGATACTGCCCAAGGTCCCCACATATTCATCAGCCTTTAGCATAAAAGTCTGAAAGAGGGTTGTAAGCATACAACACTACCCACGTTCAGCAATCCTGCCTTACCAGGTTTCCCAATAACAGATAGTGTTTAGTGTTGTAAATGCATTCAGCCCAGCGCCCTTACTACCCCCTTTCAAATCTTCATGCTAAATGCCCGAAGAGCTCTAACACAGCCAGGCATATGAGGACATATGGGGTGGGGGGATTCCAGGCGTGTCCATGTCCCCTCCACACTTTAGCCCTACTTGCCTTGCAGGTGAGCACCTGCATAGACCTTTTTTTTTTCTTGAAAAGCTAGAGCTAGACATGATGAGGTAGAACTAGGCATGATGAAGTTCCCTGTATTTCTGTCATAACATCAATGCAAAGGCTAGGGAACTGGAATGTGGCTGCCATATCCTTCCTCTGCATGCCAATTCTTCTTTACAAATGTTTTCCTTTCCAACTATTTTTAATCATTTTATTGCAGATTTCCCTGCTGGGGTTCAAAATTGGAAGTGACCGCAGATGGGGAAAAGCAGCCTCAGTGAAGGACATTTGAAGATGAGAATCAATGGCCTGGAAAAAGTTAAGCACTCTCTCTTCCCACCCCAAATCAACCCCTTCAAGTGCCACCCACCTTCACATTTCTCTTATTTAGACAAACACAGGGCTCATCACCCAAACAGGAAAGTTACACTGATATCATTTAAATATGGGTGAGATTATTCTTGCTCCCTGACATAGCTGGATTTCTATTTTACTAGTCATGGCTCAGCTTTCAAGTTGTAGTTATCTGGAATTTCCTGTACTGCATCTGGAATGTTTTAGACAGAAAGGGAGGGATGCCAACAAATCTTTCAGTTTTGACTTTTGAGGATTTAGTAATAGTTTTGCATGCTGATTATGAATTCAAGTTAATGGCCGTTTATTCTATTTAATGGCTAGAGCCAATTGTTGTTGTTGTTGTTGTTCTTATCGATTGGTCTGGAAAACTGTAAATCCCTCCCCCCATACCCGCGCGCTGAAGTTTCCAGGTGAGTGCTGCCCCAGTTGTCGAGCGTTTATTGATAGCAAACGTATGTCTCTGAGGCAATCAGTTCATGAGTATTAAATTCCAAGACAGAGTTTCAAAGCTTCTAGCTGGTATTAAGGTTCCTCATAATTTTTTGTGAAAAGCCCTGGAAACTGAGCTCTCTTATTGGAATGTAAGCTTTAAATGTCAAAGGCAACTTTCCAAATTACTTCCTGATATATAGTGACACAGCATACTGTGAACCATAACCTTGGATTTAAGGTATTCAAGAAGCTCAGGTTTGAGTAGTTTTCAGCCTTCATATTAAAAAAAAGGCCAGATCCAACAAAACTAATAGTTCATGGCATAAATGAGCTCTCAAACCACTTTGTATTTTCTCATATGTTCTATTATTTTGGGTTAAATTGTAAGAGGCACAAAATGGTGCTCTCAGTTTGTTCACTCTGTCTGCACCCTCTGAAGCCCTTCATGTGAGCAGCACCTTACAGGATTAAGGACCAGAATTATATCATGTTAATATGTGAATGAGCCCCCAAAATCAAGTCTATAGATTCTTTTCTCTGTGGCTCATCTCCAGCTCTTTCCTATCTCCACTCTCTTGTGGCCTACAAACCTTCCTGTAGACCAGGAACAGCACCAGTGAAGCTCCCAGGGTAAATTATGGGATATTCATCAGTGAGATCCTTGTGTCTGTCTCACCACTGAATGATAAAGAAGGAAGATTCTTTACCTATGTTATATGCATATCCAAATCTCCCTCAAAGAGCTCCCAGGGTTAGAGCAACTTCATTTCCAAGATGGATCAGCATCATGCACCTTCAGTTCAAAGTATCCCCTGGACCTAATTAAATGCTTGTGAAACACTGAAATATAGTGCAGTTAGCTAGACTTAGTCCATAAGATAGTTCTTAAGGTTGGCATCCAAGGCATCCTATGGAAGGCAGCTGTCAGTAGAATGAGAAGGCAATTTTCAGCAATTCTTCCTCCCTCTGAAGCACTCCACATCCTCCCAAAGTGTTCCGGAAGGTTTGGGGATGCATCAGAACAGTGAGGGAGGTGGCATGTCCATGGAGGGACACCAACTGAATACAACCCTAAAGCTATAATTTAAGATAGTTACACTGATTATGAGGTTTATTATATGAGTCACTCACTCCACATTTGCACTTAGGTTTTACTGCAAATTGAGATTTTAATTGCAAATTAGCTTCTAATTTCAATGGAATACTGCTTTAATTTTTATAACTTAATCATGTGATATGGGTGTATATATTATTATTATTATTATTATTATTATTATTATTATTATTATTATTTCAATTTATATCCCACCTATATACTATTACTCTAGCCGGCATACAAAATAACAATCAATTAAACAAATAAATATGCAGTAAAAACATCTGTTAAACATAAAAATAGCATAAAAATTCCATATAAATTCCATAAAAACAATAAAATTCCATAGAAATACTGATAGAATATTATAAAAGGAAGGCTTGCTGAAATAACAAAGTCTTCAGTGCCTGCTTAAAGACATTCAAGGCTCCAAAGACCTTAAGTGGCAGGGCGGAAAATAGGGGAGGAGCTGCTCCCTAGGTAAGAACCAGCACTTTATACTGAATACCACCCTAAAGCTATAATTTAAGATAGTATTGATTATGAGGTTTATTATATGAGTCACTCCACATTTGCACTTAGGCTTTACTGCAAATTGAGATTTTAAATTGCAAATTAGCTTCTAATTTCAATGGAACTACTACTGCTTTAATTTTTATAAAAAGTTTGTTTGCTCTTTCCCATGTGCGAGTTGTGAGATTTAATGTTTAAATTCATGTCTTCTCAGTCTTCTTAGTATGGTGATATATGCTTTCATCTGTGCCTCGCTATCTTTAATATAGAAGAGCGGAAGGGAGAGAATCTATCACTTAATCCTGTGATATGGGTGTAGATGTGGCGCATGTCTAATAAGAACCACCCCCTTCTCATCCGCATCCTACATATTGAAATTCCTCACGGCAGCTATTCTTGATAACACTTAAAAAGTGATTATATCTGTTGTCAATTTGTGTAAATTATTAAAAGCAGCAGGCTCACTGACATTGCATATGAAGCTCAGAGAGAGGTGGCAAGAAGCCAATGAGTGGGAGAAATATAAGGGGAGGCAAAAGCTTGAAGGAGATGAAAGAAAATTAATTGATTAAGCGGGGGGGGGGGAAACACCCATAGCCAGCATTTGGAACATGCTTTTGTTTTGACTCCAGCATGCTTTTACAATGTACCCAGTGAAGGTGTACATAAAGCTAAAGGAAGCCTGGTTTAAAACACACACACACACACACACACACACACACACACACACACGGCACACTGAATGCATTCTATAAATGTTATTCCCCCCCGCCCTCATCTCCCAGCGAATGAGCATCGTCACCTTTCACTTAACGGCTAGTAGTTATTACCATTTATTCAGCAAGGAGTTGCACACTGGATTTCTAAAACAAGATTTTATTGAATTCTAGCAGAGGAGCAATGAAGATAAATTGAGATGTGTCGAGATAATATTAAAAATTATTACTTGAACAAAACTCAGAGTGCAGCTGGCCATACCGCCACATTTTCAGTTAACGGTGTTAGGAATTAAAGATATGCAACTGATAAAGATTGATGTCTTACTCTCTTGGAGCCAACCTGTGCAGTTTAAAGTAAATATTATAATAATTGATCTCTCTGAATGATGTCTATGGCTAAATGGTGCCTGATGCTTGGCATGGATTTCCCACTCCTGGCACTGATAGATGAGCCTGGGTTACAGCCTGGGAACCTTGAGTTACGCACACTGCACCACCGCTGACCAAGCTCAATGAAAATAAATATGGCCATCTACAGCAACCACCATTCTAGCATTAGCAAAGACCAAAAATATCTCAGCTTAGTTTTGCTGACAACGAAGGAGGAATAATTTTGTCTGAGCGCAGGAATTTATCAGGCTTCTGCACCAGTGATGGAAAGTAGGAGTTTTAATGTAATGAGAGCATTCATTTTATTATGAACAGAGCATGAAAGGAATGTATTGGCTGTGCCATGCAGCCCCAGAGGAATGTCTAGAAATAATTTCCTCTTTGGAAATGCAGAGTGACTTACACATTGTGTTCTTTGGCCATTATAAAAAAGAAATAACTTAGTAAATAGCATGTTTATCTCTAGGTCACTTCAAGCTAGGGAGGCCATGGGCAGTATCCAATGTTGCCCTGTGCCTCTGCTAATTTTATTGCACCCACGGGACCAATAACTACCGCAAGAGGAACTAGCACTTTCTAAAGCAACCCTGGAAATGAGCGGAAATGCTTGTTTTTTATAATGGGAGAGGTCAGTGTGCTAGTGGAACCTACCACTAGCTGCCTGCATGCTAGTGGGACCTACTGGTAGTGCTAGTGGTTCCTGAAACAACTTGAAACAAGAAGAAATGCTTATTTCCAACATGGGGCAGGTCAGCAGAGCTGTACGCGGACTTGTGAGGGCTTTACCCTAAAAGGTGGGATATAAATGCATAAAACAAACAAATAAATAAAATGTTCAAGATAAGTCTTCTGCCTCCCCCCCCCCCAAATATCATGAATTTCAGTTTGACAGCTTTTTCTCCAACCCCTTTTGTCCCACCTTGAATGTTGTTCCCCACAAAAATGTATCACAACTTTCAGCTCAGCTCTAATTGAGTGACAATTCTTGCCTTCCATCACAGGGAGCAGCATGTTCATAGACATAGCATTCGTAATGGATTTTCAACAGAAATGACAAAAATTGCTTGCAAAAAATTTGCATATTAGGCAAAATTCAGTCTGTTTGCATTATAATGTGGACCCACCTAATTCATGCTTCCTGGACCAATACATGAAGTGAAACACATCCTCCAGTATTGACAGTTTTTGCAATGCAGTTCTCCAATCAAAAATCCATGCAAAATGTATATAATAAGGAAAAGTGCACACAAAAATGCATCCAGAAATGCCTTATATTAGGGGAAAGTGCTTGCAAAAATGTGTATATTCAGCAAAAATGTATACAGAATGCACATATTTGGGGAAATGTGCACCAAAATATGTATGAATTTTCTTGAAGACTTTTTTTAAAAAAACAACCCACATTGATGCAGAAACAGGATACAATGAATTTAAGACTAGAAAAATGAGAAACTGAATTTGACAGATTAATCCATCCCTAGTTGTCCAGTACCCACTGTGACCAATTTGCATGACACTGCAGATAAAATTGAGTGTATCCATGCCAACCTAGATGCCATAGTTGATCATACAGGTCCGGTGTTTCAAAAAAAAACCTCCCTGAACCCATTGTATTGGATAATTTCTGGTCAATCTCCAATATTCCAATCTGACTTCAGGCCTGGTTATGGGGCAGTGGCTGTTCTGGTCGCCTTGGTGGATGATCTACACTGGGAACTAGATAGGGTGAGTTTGTCCTTGTTGGTTCTGTTGGACCTTTCAGTGGCTTTTGATACCATCGACCATGGTATCCTACTCAGGTATCTGTCTGAGGTGGGACTGGGAGGCACTGTTATATGGTGGCTCCAGTCCTTCTTGGAGGGGCAATCTCAGAAGGGGGTGCTGGATTCTTGTTTGACGCCATGGCCAATGGCCTGTGGTGTCCCTCAGGTGCCAGTTTATCCCCCATGCTATTTAACATATACATGCAACTGCTGGAAGAGATTGTCTGGAGTTTTGGCGTTTGGTGCCTCCAGTATGCTGATGACACCTGACTGTCTATCTCTCCTTTCCATCCAAATCCAAGGAAGCTGTTCTGGTTCTGAATCTGTGCCTGATGTCAGTAATGGCCTGGATGAGGGCAGACAAATTGAAACTTAATCTCAGTTGAAAGGCAGATCAGGAAATGCTGTCTGGGGTTACACTCCCCCTGTAGACTCAGGGCCGGTTCGTACGACCCAGGCTGCGGGCGGGGGAGGCACCATGGGGTGATCCGCGTGGTCCAGCGGGGCACCGCAGACGACCTGCACCCCGTGCGCATGGGCAGACCCTGGTGTAGCCAGCAGTCCCCACACCACAGTGCAGGCCTCCCAGCGCTAGGGGGCGGGGCCCGGGATGGCCTCTGTGCGGCCCCCGCAGGATGGCCGCCTGCTGTTTGCACAGCAGGGTGGCCACGCGCGGTAGGGGCTTACCCCTCTACCGACCATGGTCACTTTGCATGCGTCCCATGCGCAGCCGTCCTGCGGGGGCATCCCCAGTCGGCGTTTGCACGACATGGGAACCGCGGGGGACTTCTGCTCCCCCGCGGTTCCCGTGTCGTGCAAACACGCCCTCAGGCTTGCAGTTTGGGTGTACTCCTGAACTCGACCCTGAACATGGATGCCCAGGTCTTGGCAATGCCCAGGAGTGTATTTGCACAGCTGAGGCTAGTGCGTCAACTGCACCTTTTCCAAGAGATGTCTGATCTGGCCATGGTCATGCATGCCTTAGTTACATCCCATTTGGACTAGTGTAACATGCTCTATGTGGAGTTGCCTTCAAAAACTGTTTAGAAACTTCATCTGGTCCAGAATGCCAGACTATTGATTTGGGCCAGTTACAGGGAGCAAGTGACTTCCTTGTTACACAACAGCTTCACTGGCTGCTGGTCTGTTTCCGGGCAGAATTCAAAGTGCTGGATATGACCTATAAAGCCCTATATGGCTTAAGAACATAAGAAGAGCAGTGCTGGATCAAACCAAGGGTCCATCTAGTCCAGCATTCTGTTCACACAGTGGCCAACCAGCTGCCCATGAGATCCTACAAGCAGGACATGAGTGCAACAGCACCTTTCTGCCCATGTTTCCCAGCAACTGCAGTACATAGGCATACTGCCTCTGACACTAGAGGAAGCATATAGCCAATCAGGACTAGGAGCCATTGATAGCTTTCTCCTCCATGAATTTGTCCAATCCCCTTTTAAAGCCCTCCAGATTGGTGGCCATCACTACATCTTATGGAAGTGAATTCCATAGTTTTACTATGTGCTGCGTGAAGAAGTACTTCCTGTTATCTGACCTTAATCTCTGACTGGAATACCTGAAAGACTGCCTTCTCCCACATGGGCCTGCCCAGTTTTTAAGATCTTTGGACAGCCCCTTCTTTTGAGACTGCTGCCTTCAGATGCATGTTTGGTGGCGACCCAAGAGAGGGCCTTTTTGGTGGCCACTCCCAGGCTGTGGGACTCCCTCCCAAGGGTTGCTAGGTTTCCTCCTTCACTGCTGTCTTTCCTCTGGCAGACAAAGATTGCTTTATTCAAGAAGCCCTTTGGACTGTAAGTGGGTTTGTTCAGTTGGGCGCTGTTGTTTATTTTTTATTCTTTAATTGTTATGTTTCTATTGTATTTTAATGCTGTTTTAATTAATTTTACTTATGCTTGTAAGCTGCCTAGAGTGCCATTTTTTGGTAGAAAGGTGGGGTACAAATAAACAAGCAAAGAAAGAAACACCTGCAATGGGGCACTTACTCACATACAGCCATATGGGCATAGGCGCTCAGTGCAATTGGGACTGTTTCCCAGATTGCCATGTCCCCTTCCTCTGGCCCCACCCCTTTTCTCCTGACTGCCAATTGTTTTGTGGTTTCCAGGCTTTTCCTCAGTTTTTTCCCCCACTCTAAAAGGTTGAAGTGCCTCTACTAAGGCCTAGTTACAGGCAGTAAAATCTTTAAGCTAAAATATGCTGTTATTTTTGGATTTTTGTCTCCACCCCTCTTCCTTTGGCCCCATGCACACTACTGATATGCAGCCCCCAAAAGCTTCTCTGAAAGTGAATTCAACCTTCAGTTCCACACCCCTGCCCTACAAAGTAATACATGGAGAAGGTCTGAACAGAGTAATATTACTTTCAGGGAAATGGGATCTCTCTCTCTCTCTCTCTCTCTCTCTCTCTGTGTGTGTGTGTGCACATTCTTAAAATTAATTATCAGTTTTCGAAAATCCTATGTCCTTACTGAAAGACAAAAAGAATAGAACCCAAGGCATAATAATATTGCAGCAAAATAACCTAGCATAGCTTGAGGAATATGGTCCTACCCCATCTGGATTGTGAGATTCATCTCTGTTTCTTGTAGGCACAGGCTGGGTTGAAAATGTGGATGAATGAATAAATAAATGTTCTGTTAAAGGGGCTGAGAGGGGTTGGCATAATTGGTCTTCAAGGCTCTCCCAGATCTGTATTTGTATGACTTTAGATAATGAAGATAACACTAAAGGCAAGTCAGGGATAAATATAGAATGCATGTTTAAGCAGGTGTTTTGTTTTTGTTTTGGTTCCCAGTCCCACCCCCCATCTCATGAAAGGATCAACATATTCTTTTGATGGATAGAAATTGTGTGATTTCATCATTAATACAGGATGTCTGGAATGCCTTTGGGTGCTGCAAAATTCATTATAATTTATAAATTCATTTATAAATTACATCTACCTAATCCTCATCTATTTAACCTACATTTTAAATAGTGATTTAATCTTATATATTTTGCTTATTTGATTTGGCCTTTAAACTTCATCTTTTAACATGGTGCCATTTCATATTTTTTGCTTTGGGCATCACACTGATCAATGCGGCTGGATGAGAAGAAAACCTCTCCGTGATATATCAGGCAATAGAATTTGAAAAGAAAAGAGAGTTGCTGTGTGTGTGTTTGTTTGTTTTTTTCAGACACCCAAGACTAGGCAAAGGAAGGTGGTAGGAATGTCTTAGAGTTTTACCTGATTTTCGCTGAAACACCCATCAAACAAAGCTGTTCTCATATAAAATTCTCTGTGTACAGTAAGGATCATATTACAATAAAAGGATTGCTTTCCCTTAGCTAGTCATGGTACTTCAAGGGAGAAAACAGATATTAATGTTTGGGAAGGGAGAACTTTTTCAGTTATTGGAAAATAATACTGAATAATGAATAGTGCTCTGGATTACAAAAAATAATGTCTGTAAATAATATATTACAAAGTAAACTTTCTACCAAGGAAAGTAATGTGCATTGGATGAAGTGCTTCTAAACATTTATAAATGAATTAATAAATAGATCAGAACATATAAATGATAAAGGGGGATCTTTGTAGCAACTTGCTTGAAAAGTTCTTATGAAAGAAACAATGGTGCTAATGATTCTGTAGATTAGAAGGCTGGAAACTTTGATCTTGAAATGTAGGTTGAAAAAATAGAATAAATCCCACTTATACCATTGACACTTCTTAAAGCTTCTTTCCGTTCTTTTAATTAATAGGAATGTTCTTGCAAGTCACACCCTTGGCTTAAATTGAATCATGGGTGAGATTTATGCACATATCTACCGTACTTTCAAGCCAGACACAGGTGTGCTCCTGGACTTTTGGTATAATAATGCCTTATGGATATAAATTCTTTACAGAGTATTGTTCTCATCACAAGGCTGACTTATGAGGATGTTCCTGTGAGCAAAATTGTATCATACAAAGAAGCTTTTAATCTGTTCATCCAAATAATTGTCTGGCTGCTCTCATTAATTAGCTTGAATGTAAAAGTCCAGTGACAAATAGCTGAATTAATATTCTGAAGCATATTTTATTCTGCTGACAGGTATTGCCTTGTTTGAAGTTTACTTTATGACACTGAAAAGCAGTTACCTTCTCAGAAGTATTTGGTTGCATTGTCAAACCAGTAGAACATTTTGGGACATTCCCAGCAACAAACTGTGAAAGGCTTGTGTGGTGGCAGCAGACTGAGGATGCAATTATATACTGAAGGAACCTTGCACAGAATATGAAATAAATGACAAAATAATAAACTATACATGACACTCTGTTGTGTTGCCTTCACCTGAGTACTGGGCTGAGCTTGTTTTGATTATTGAGCAATGGAAGTGCAACTGCAGCTGAAACTCTTCACTTCTCAGGGATACAATTATCTTCCCTCTGGGTCCTAGGCATGGGCAAATTTGTCAGTTTTGTATGGTCTCACATTCTGATTTTTAAATTCTCCTTTCTCTCCTGAATATGAAGAACTTGGTGAATGTTGGTAAATTCTCATCAAAAACAAGCTGAAACAAAATTCTCACCCATCTGCACCAGCCAAATTCAATAGGTACAGCTATTCCCACTATGGAGAGGACCATGATGTACCTGCCTGCCATATAGCTGTTGAAGATGAGGAGCCTGTCAGAAAAAAGAGGTAGCAACCCCAATGAAGTGCTAATATGGATAGATACACAGGGATTCAAATCCAGACTTTTAAGAGCTATGTACTCAGAGCCCTGGATCTAGATGAATGAATCTGTCATGCTTGGTTTCTCCTTCATCCAATTTGTTTTTATCTCAAGTTCTTTTTGTCCTGATTATGGATAACTTAGCAAATTCTGATCAAAACTGAATTAAAACAAAATTCTCATCCATCCCTATGACCAGTGTGAGGATCTGAACATTCAAGCAACCAAATAAGGGAAGCTGCAAAAACAGACATAACCACTCACATAGCAGAAGGTTAGAAAGAATATCATGGCGAACAATGTCAACAACCAATCAAAACTGAATCAATAACCACATATATCACAGAATTGTAAACAGACTGGATACAAAATATGTACTGACATTCTTAGAAAATAAGGCCATAGTGTACTAGGAAAGGAGCTGGTCCATATTACTATTTGATTCATAAAGAGGAGATGCTTCCCTTACTGCCACTGCCACTAGAAACAAGAAATCTCTGGAGCTCAGCACCCACACCTGCCAGGTAGGAGAACTTGATGGCTCATTGGAGGATTAAGATCTCAAGGTAGACTGGCAGTTAGAATGTTTTGCAATGTTGTTGATCGTAATTGCCAGTCCCAATCCAAATTGAGCCCTCCAAGTGAGGGGTCACTGATCACTAATAGCAATGGCAAGAAACATTCTGAATTGACTGAGTGGGGAAAAGGGAGGTATCCGGGGGGGGGGAAGGCCAGTGAAGAACAGGTTACAACAGACAATGTGAGATGTGACCTGTGCATTGGGTGACGAGACAAGTAAGGGTAGATTTTTGAAATTTTGAAGAAGCAGTAGAACTTGCCAGTGGTTTGTGAGTGATAAAAATGGAAAGGAGGAGTCAGTGAAAACTATTCTGAAATCAAGACTGCCATTTCCAATTTTGCAATACTCTAGAGTATGAAAAAAGTGAAGATGTATATCTATATATCTAGATGCATCATATCTATAGAGGCATTGTGGTTTTGACTGTATTGTCAGTGCCTCAGAATGCAAGATTGTCCTTTCAAAATTGTAGCGCACCTGGGAATACTGGTATGGAGCAACAATATGTCTGAAAATTCTTCAGTAGCAGCGATGGCCTGAAAAAGACACCATTGGTATGAGGTGGCCAGTGTGACATTTTGAAGAGAAGTTCAGCTTGTTTATGCAAGTTTTTCCTAGCCTAAGGATGGGTTAAATGTCAGTTGACAATCATTTTTTTTCCTGAGGGCAAAAAGAGTGTGATGCTTCCAGAAGTTAAAATCTAGATCTGGAAAATGCAGTAGTGCGGACCTAGCGGGATCTCTTTATTTATTTATTGTTTTATTTAAAGTATGTTAATTTCACTCTTTATTTCTATTGATTGATTGATTGATTGGATTTATTAGTGGCCCTGTTGCTAATAGCTCTTAGGGCTCTTAGAGCCAGTATGGCATAGTGGTGAGAGTGTTGGACTGGGACTCGGGAGATCCGGGTTCTAGTCCCCGCTCAGCCATGAAACTCACTGGGTGACTTTGGGCCAGTCACTGATTCTCAGCCTAACCTACCTCACAGGGTTGTTGTGAGGATAAAATGGAGAGAAGTAGGAGGATTATGTGAGCCATCTTGGGTTCCTTGCAGGAAAAAATGGCAGGATATAAATATAATAAATAAATAAAATAAACTTGTGCTCTTTGTTCAGGGCCTGTATTTTCAGTAAAAATCATAATTAGTATATGATGATTGACTTTTTACTCATTTTTGTAATTGTAAATCAATACAGAGAGATTCTTTATGTGGCTGTATTGTTACTGCTCTGATATATATATATATATATCTTCTTCTGTTTACAATTATCATAAGCTTCCCTGGAAGCACTGTGGAAGTGAAGGGTGGGGTATTAAGTATGGTAAATAAATGTATAACTGAAATAGTAGAAGGGTGCCCAAGCACACACACGTTGGTACTCTCAAGGTTAAACATGAATCTCCATTAGGAGATGACAGCTGAGAAACAGAATATGATCAGTGCCATGCTGAATTTTGGTAATTTGTGATTCTTGTGTCACAGCTCGCATATCTGATGAGGAGAATATTTTTTTTTTTTTTGAACAGGCATCTAAATAATGCAAATATTGAAACTGTGTTGCTATGTTTTTGTTTTGTCTTGTTCAAGACAAAGCATTTCTTACTGGTAGCTGAGTGGGAAACCCATAAAGCCTGTTTATTTAAGCTCTGGACTGGAGAGCTGTTCTTGTGTAAGGTCACCACTCCCTGAAGTCCTAAGAACAAACAAGCCTAATTGCAGTGCATGGAGGCAATTGTGTGTGGGGAAGAGTTGCAGCTAAGGCAGGAATGGGTTAGCCCTCCCCCCTCCATCCTCTGAGGTCCCCCCAACTCTCCCTCCGTGGCAATTGGATTTTTTTTTAAGCCTCCCATTGGCTCCAGTGTGTGTGTGTGTGTGTGTGTGTATGAGAGGGGTGTGTGTTATTTTTGTGTGGATATTAATGTATGTCTCTGTATGTGCTGCACATTATGAGTGTGTGTTTTGTGTGTGAATGAATGTGCAGGTATTACACACAAATGAGAATGTGAATGGATGGGTGAAGGTGTGTTATGTACATGAATGTGTGTGTATGAGAGCAAGAGCAAGTGGGGCAGCCCCAAAAGGTTAGCCACAAAGGGATGTATGTAGGTATTATTGGGCCAAAAAAAATATGTTTCCCACCTCTGCCCTAACCCTAGGAATTGTGTGGTTCCAAAAATCTAAACAAATGAATAGACAAATAAATATAGAGCATGCTCTCCCAATAATCAACTGTTGTCTTCTATTTCCCTCAGATTTTCACATTCAAAGAGAATACCATAGTTCCCCAACAACTTACCTTCTGATCCTCAATATGCTGTTACACTATAGTACTGCAAAGATAGTCCCTCGGGCAATCATGGAGTCACAGTGCATTGAATACAGTGGGCTGATCCAGGTAGAACAAAGAAGAAGAAGAAAAATGAATTTAAAGACTGCTATGAAATGGAATAAAGGAGATAGATCTATAAGGCTAACTAGAGGTACATGAAAATTACATCTTCTCTTCATGCTTATTGATTTATCATGAATCTCACAAAGAATCACACACATTATTCCAGGGCAGAGGGGAACCCACAGCTGAGGAGGAAAAAACTATTGTGAAGGTATTTTCTACCTCATTATGTTATTGGAAAAGGTTATGGAGCATTGACTGAGGGTGCTTTACACTATATCATTAGAAGATGGAACCATTCACTGGCAGCTAGCCAGCTAATCATGGGAATAAGCATTTAATTTAGAAAAAAAAAATACTACTGATCATTTATTTAGTCCTTTTCATTTACATGGAGCTTTAATATATTTACTGTGTTCATTTGACAACAACCCTGTGTTATAGGTCACTGTAATTTGCATTGAATATATGGGGTACTCAGTTGGAGGAATTCTTATTTAAGGAAGGCTACATACGGTAACAAGTACAAGGTAAAGCTGGAATTTGGACCTAGATATCCCAGATCTGAGGCTATTGTTCCATTTCTTAAAAGCAAAATACCAGTAGTTCAGCTCTCATTTGTTACAACTTATTACACTCAGAGCACTAATGTAATTTCCAGTCCCCCTCTTTAATCTGGTAATAGGGAAACCTTGAAGTCAACCTTGGGTTAACTTGTATACATGATCCTGTCGGTATATGTGACAAATGAATCTGAAAACTGAATGGACTATTAGAATGGGGCCTTCCAGAAGAGACAGTGGCTTCTATCAGATGGGTTAATTGTATATTCTTCTAGGAGGTTATCCCTGCCCACACACATCCCTTGTTTAACTTCATTAAAAGCATCCCTTCTTAGTAGAAGCCATTCACTCCGATGCTTTATCTTTCCAATTAAAGAACCAAAATTAAATAAGGAAAAGCTGCACTGAACCACATGCCCCCTTCTTTCCTGAAGTACAGGATCAGCTCATACAGTCAATTCTTCAAGGTTGTGTTAAGTTCATTGAAGTCAACACTTTTTTCTAGAAGACATTCTGTCTAAAATCTTTACTAATAGAATGCTGTATTTGCAACTTTCATATTGAATGCAGTTTGGATTTGAACAGGAAGCAACATAAACTAGGAAAGAATGTTTGCTATTCAAACGATCTTATGGAATCTACTAACAAATTCATGTTATATGTATTGGGCTAGAGTTAAACCAAGCATATTTCTTGTAGTAAAATCCTACAGGTTACCCTACCAATTATTATTTGACGTATAAATACGACTTCTCTGCCCTAAGGGTCAACCTCATTGTGGTAGATGATGAAATTCCACAGAAAGGTTAAAATTCACTGTTAAGCTGCATAGGACTTTTAATAAGGTTTTTGGAATCCATTTTTCAGTTATAAGGGTTGCAAGCCCCAGTTCAGATAAAATATGAATCATTCACCTTTGCCCCAGTGCTTAGATTCAGACAATGGACATAATTCTTTTGGTGTATGAAATCGGTTCATATTTTTTAAAGCAGTTCTGCACTTTGGGTCTAAATCTAAAAATGCAAATATTCTCATTTTGTAGATAGTTTTGTATTTTGTGCTTTTTTGGCACTAGGTAGACCAGAAGGTGTGTACTAAAATCAGTTGCTATAGTATTTGGAGTCCAATATAATGATGATATTTAGTACTAACACTAGTATTAGTGATAATAATATAACTAATATTATATTAGTTATTAGTGATAATAATATAACACTAACAGCAACACTATAATTTTCCCAAGTGCTCAAAGTGCTTCATATATATTATTTTAATAATCTTTACAACTACCATGTAAGATAGGCCAGTATTATTATCCCCATATTACAGAAAGAAGGATGAGGCTGAAATATAGTGGCTTACCCAAGGGCAGCCAATGAGTTCACAGGGACTTGAACTTGGGGCTACCAGCTCACAACTCATTCTTTTACTCAATATATTGCACTGCACTATTGCATAGTCAAGGATTTACCAGTTATGTTGCTGACAAGTAACACACACACGTTTAAATACATGCAAGTTCATTGTTGTTGTTGTTGTTGTTGTTGTTATTATTATTATTATTATTATTATTGTGTCACTTTCCACCACAAAAAGCAATCTTCAGTAGATTTACACACACACACACACACACACACACACACACCCATAATTACAGTAATACCTTCGATTGCAAGTAACTTGGTTTGAGAGCGTTTTGCAAGACAAGCAAATTGTTAAATATTTATTTAATTCTTTTTGACTTGATATACAAGCGACGTCTTGCAATACAAGTACTGTAGTACGGCTTAAATTAAAAATCTCTGTACAAATTTCTTTTGGAGGGATTTCGTTTTGATATAACAGTGTTTTGGATTACAAGCACGTTTCCAGAACGAATTATGCTCTCAATCCAAGGCATGACTGTAATATAGCAGAGAAAACAAAATCAATATCAACCATAATCAACACAATAATGCAAACCGCCCAGAGAGCTTCGGCTATTGGTCATTAGAGAAATAAATATAATAATAATAATAATAACAACAACAACAACAACAACAACAACGCAATCTAATAGCAATATAATACTAAAAGTGTTCATCCATAATACAAAAATCTGTTTCCCCCCTGCCCCAACCCACCACCTAGAACAGTGTCCTCCAACCTTGGGTCCCCAGATGTTTTTGGCCTACAACTCCCAGCATGCCCCAGCCAGCATAGCTGGCTGGGGCATGCTGGGAGTTGTAGGCCAAAAACATCTGGGGACCCAAGGTTGGAGGACACTGACCTAGAATGAACACAACAAAGGCAGCCCACAACAGCTGGGCCATAACTGCTGTCCAAATGCCTGGGGAAATAAGAACTTATTTGCCTGGCACCAAAAACTGACACTGTTGGCAGCAGCAGGCGAGATTCCTTGGGGAGAGTGTTCCATCAGTGGAATTGTTGGGCACTTCTTATGATATAGTTGTACATTATAGATACTCAAGAGCAGTGGGATCTTAATTATTTCCATTTTAAGAGGGAATCTTAAGGCACTGGTTTATATATACGTAATAGTGTGTCATTCATGACTGTTGTGATAAGCACATATTTCATACTCCCCAGGTATCTGTATACAATTCTAAAGCAGCCCACATTTATATTGCCTCACTATTTTAACTATTAGGCAATCTCTATGACAGCCTTTCCCAACTTTGGGTTCCCATATGTTATTGGACTACAACTCCCATCAAAGGGGGTTGGATCCTTAAGACCTCTTTATCACAGAGACCATCCCCACCCTCCCAACTTCCTTTGTGTAAATGCTATCTGCTATCTTAATTCCCTGACAAAATAGAGATACAGTTAAGTTCCCCATTCATGGGCTGTTTCCCTGCCACACTTTGTGTTTGGCTCTTTGGCTGCCTCGGCATTTCTGAGACTGGCTGGTAAGAGCTAGACAGATCCCCCTTTAACCAATCACTTCTGACAGGAGTCCCTTATGGTGCTGTTGGCAGATATTCAAAGAAACATATGTTTGCTAATTGCTGAATTTTAACTGCAGTTATTGGACATTCAAAGCATGAGGATTTTTTTTCCAACCCCCATAGATCTCCCTCTGTAATTCTTGTGAACAATATAGTTCAATGAACATAGGAGTTAGTGTGCTCTGGCATGATGCTGTTGTGTAGGATCAGCATGGTACAGGAGCCAGAAGGGCAACAGCAAGATGAAGCAGATTCAGAGACTGCTGAGGCAAGGGAAAATAACGTAAGGGGAACTCCCTGGAAAAGGGTGACTGTTAGGAGAAGAAGAACTAGAAGACATTCTGCGCCTGTGGAAGCAGTGGAGCTATGGAACCGCTTCCAGCCCAAGTACGTGAGGCCGAGACCAGAGGACAGCCTGCAGAGGATGAATTACCGGGCACCCAACGTGACAGCGAGCAAGAGGCTGAAGGTCAATATTGGAGGCAATCAAACCAAGACCTACAGCAAGAGAAAGAGAAGAGTATTAGTTGTGGGAGACTCCCTCCTGTGGGGGATCGAAGCCAAAGTATGTCGCAAAGACTCATGGACACGCCAGGTGTGCTGTCTCCCCGGGGCATGGATTAAAGATGTGATAGAGCAGCTGCCGAGGCTCATACAGCCCACTGACACATACCCCTTTCTTCTCATCCACGTGGGTACAAATGATACTGCCAAGCGGAGTTACGAAGAAATCACAGCAGACTTTGAAGAGTTGGGAAGGGAACTCCAGAACTTTGGGGCCCAGATACTCCGAGTGAATGACTGGCTACGAAGGTGGTGCCGATGAGAGAGATTTGGATTCTGGGACCATGGGCTACACTTCCTGGAAGATGGACTGCTGGCAAAGGATGGGTTGCACCTCACAAGGACTGGAAAGTATGTGTTTGGCCACAGCCTGAGGAACTTAATCAGGGGGGCTTTAAACTGAATCCAACAGGGGAGGGAGACATAAACTCGGGGGTACCAATGGAAGAAGGCCTCTGTGCCACAATGGAGAGAACAGCTCCAGCAGGTGCCCAATAATAGTCTACCACAAAATGTAGGAAGAAAGTCGGAATATAAAGCACATAGTCTTCGATGTCTCTATACTAATGCCCAGAGTACGGGCAACAAACAGAACGAACCTGAACTCTTGATACATGAGGGCAAATATGACTTGATAGGGATAACTGAAACCTGGTGGGATCACTCCCATGGCTGGAATACAGCAATTGAAGGATATAACTTGTTCAAAAGGAACAGAAGCAACAGAAAGGGAGGTGGAGTTGCGCTGTATGTTAAAGATACATATCTCTGCATAAAGATACAGGAAGAGGAGCTTGGCAGCCCCATTGAGAGCATCTGGGTTAAAATAAAGGGGGCAAAGAATAAGACGAACATGGCGGTTGGAGTCTACTACCGACCACCCAATCAATGAGAAGATGAGGATAAAACTTTTGAAAAGCAAATTGCCAATGTTTCAAGGAGGCACGATGTAGTAGTGATGGGTGACTTCAATTTCCCCAATATCTGCTGGGAGACAAATTCTGCAAAACATGGCCCCTCCAGGAAGTTCCTGACCTGTGTTGCTGATAACTTCCTCCTACAGAAAGTAGAGGAAGGAACTAGAGGATCGGCTATCCTTGACCTGATTCTAACCAACAGAGACGAGTTAGTGGATAAAGTGGCAGTTTCGGGAACTCTGGTGGAAAGTGACCATGTTATACTTAAGTTCTTGATGCTAAAGGAAGCAAAAATTGAGTGTAGCCAAATGCGTACACTTGGATTTTAGGAAAGCCAATTTTAACAAACTCAGAACAATGATAAGTATGGTCCCATGGCAAGCAACTCTAATGAGAAAAGGAGCCCAGGAGGGGTGGGGAGTTTTTTAAAAAAGGAAATTCTAGAGGCACAATGGCAAACAATTCCCACAAGGAAAAAAGGCAGAGGACAACAGAAGAAGCCAGCGTGGCTTCACAAAAAACTCAGAGATGACCTGAAAACAAAAACGGACACATATAGGATGTGGAAGGAAGGACAGGCTACAAGGGAAGAGTACAGGCAGGTAGCACAGAACTGCAGGAATAATGTCAGGAAGGCTAAAGCTGAGAATGAGCTGAGATTGATAGGCAAAGGGTCAAAGAGTACCTGATTACTTTGAACGAGTTTAAATCTCCAGGGCCTGACGAATTGCATCCTAGAGCAGTGATGGCGAACCTATGGCACGTGTGCCACAGCTGGCACATGGGGACCGCTCTGCCGGCACTGCAATCCATAGGTCACCAGGGGCACAGAGCTGGAGAGCAGGCGGCCGAAGAGGCCGCTCCTGGACACCGCGTGTTGCCCGGCATCCCACAGGCCACCTCCTCTTCCGGGGAAGGGCCGGGGCTCCAAAAGCAGCGCCAGCCGGGCCAACTCCCATGCCCGGCTGGCAGAGAAGAGGGGCCTCTGCAGCCCCTCTCGTTCAGGCGCCAGGACGCGCTGCTGCCGGCCCCAGCCCAGGCGAGGAAGTCACGCCGCCGCAGCCTGGGCGTTGGTTGGCAGCTCGGGAGAGCCACAGCCTTGGGTGCAGACCCACTTCCCTGTGGGGAGGGAGACAGGTGCCTGGGCCTGATCCGCAGGCCTGCCGCTTCCCTGCCGCGGTCTCCGCCCAGGCGCGCCCCAACCCAGCTTCGTCACGGTGCGGCTCGCTCCCCTGCCGCTGGCCCAAGCCAGCCCAGCGGCGCCAGAAGGGACGGGCAGAGGGAGAGGCCCTGGCGCTCTCTCGCCCGGACATGCGCACCCTCAGAGCCGCTGCCTTCGCCGTCGGTGCTCGGCGCGGCTTGCGAAGCTCCCTTGCCTGACGGCCGGCCACACAAAGCTGGAGCTGGCAGCCCGTTCAGTCTCTTGGTGGCTTCGCCCTCCCAGACCCGGCTCGGTGAGTGGAGACACGGCCGCAGGGCAGCCTGCTACTTCTGGCTGCATCTGTTGGGTTTCCGTCTATCCCACAGCCCAGGGGGAACCATCGTCTTAATAATTACCTGCCTTAATAGTCGCTTCTCCCCCTCCCCCTGCACTGCCTTCTTCCTATCAGCCTCCCCTTCTAAATATTGCTTCCCTTCCCTTCTCATGCTCCTCCCCCCTCCTCCCTCATTTCTCCCCGTTTGCATCGTCTTAATAATTACTTCTGGCTCCCCGCTCCGCACCCCAGTCGTTTCTTCTTCCTCTCATGGCAGCCCAACCCCTGCAGCCAATGCTACTAATATTTTCTTTCTCCCCCCATAGCGCTTCCTCCTCTTCCCTCCCTTGCCCCCCACCCTTAGTTCTCTGTAACTAAGTTCTCTTAGTTCCCTCCTAGCCAGCACCTTCGCCTCAGTTACCTTTTCCCTCTGCTTGCCACACAAAGTCTTGCTTTTATTTCACCGCCCTAACCTACCTCACAGGGTTGTTGTGAGGATAAAATGGACAGCAGGAGGATTATGTAAGCCACCTTCGGTTCCTTGCAGGTGCTTCATCTGTCTTTTTTGAAATAAATTTTGTGTTTTTGTAGACTCCAAGACTTGAACAAAAAAAACCATGAGTGCAGCAAAAACATGAGTACAACAAGTTTGACAAATTATCAGCATGCATGCAACAGCAAAAATCACATTCATTGTGCGAAAACATGCCCAATGCAAACTTTTACCTAATGCAGTGTTTGCAGTCCAAGACATAAAGGTTGTTTAAAATGTGTTAAGCACGTTTAGTTTTCTTGTTTATCTTGCTTATCCTAGTACAGGTTGACTTTTACTTTTACTAATCCAACACCTGTAGAAGCAGGGAAAGGACCCAGAGTAAAGCTTGCCCCATACAATTTCAGTCTGGCATATAATCATATTACAAGCTGAGAATCCCTTATCCAAAAATACATGCGCCTAATTATTTAAAAAGTTTATCTAAATTACCTTCAGGCTATGTGTACAATGTAGTACTATTTTAAAAAATTGAGTTGATGTTTTTTTCAACAAAAAACTGTTTGTATCATTGAAAGCCCTGTTACTGTAAATAACTTGTGTAAATAACATAAATAAATTGTGTTTTTCTTTTAAGACAAAATACGTTAATTAGTTCGGACAACTGTATGAGTTGTTTTTACTAAACAGTGTTGGCGCTTTGAAATTAATAAGTTGGTTTTGTGTTGCAGTTTGGGCACTCGGGCTCAAAAAGGTTCGCCATCACTGTCCTAGAGTAATAAAGGAACTGGTAGAAGAACTCTCAGAACCACTGTCTATTATCTTTGAGAAATCATGGAGGACAGGTGAAGTGCCAGACGACTGGAGGAGGGCAAATGTTGTTCCCATCTTCAAAAAGGGCAAGAAGGAGGAACCTGGGAACTATGGACCAGTCAGTCTAACATCAATCCCTGGGAAAATTCTGGAGCAGATTATAAAGAAGTCAGTCTGCAAGCACTTTGAAAGCAATGCAGTGATTACTAGAAGCCAGCATGGATTTGTCAAGAACAAATCCTGCCAGACTAATCTGATCTCATTTTTTGATCAGGTAACCTCCCTTGTGGACTGTGGGAATGCTGTGAACATCATATATCTGGACTTCAGCAAAGCTTTCGACAAAGTGCCTCATGATATCCTGATTAGCAAGCTAGCTAAAAGTGGGCTGGATGGAACAACTATCAGGTGGATCCACAATTGGCTACAGAATCGGACTCAAAGGGTGCTTATCAATGGTTCCTTCTCAAACTGGGGAGAGGTAACGAGCGGGGTACTGAAGGGCTCGGTCCTGGGCCCAGTGCTCTTCAACATTTTTATTAATGACTTGGATGAGGAGGTGCAGGGAATGCTTATCAAATTTGTGGATGACACAAAGTTGGGTGGAACAGCTAATACTCTGGAAGACAGAAACAAAATTCAAAGAGATCTTGATAGGCTGGAGTGCTGGTCCAAAAACAACAGAATGAAATTTAATAGGGATAAATGCCAAGTGCTGCACCTAGGGAGAGGAAACCAAATGCAGAGTTACAGAATGGGGGACACTTGGCTCAACAATACTACAAGTGAGAAGGATCTTGGAATTGTAAGATCACAAACTGAATATGAGCCAGCAATGCGATGTGGCTGCAAAGAAGGCAAATGCTATTTTGGGCTACATTAATAGAAGTATAGCTTCCAAATCACGGGAAGTGATAATTCCCCTTTACTCGGCACTGGTTAGGCCTCATCTTGAGTACTGTGTCCAGTTCTAGGCACCACACTTTAAGAAGGATGTAGACAAACTGGAGAGGGTTCAGAGGAGGGCAACAAAGATGATAAAGGGACTGGAAACAAGGCCCTATGAGGAGAGACTGAAAGAACTGGGCATGTTTGGCCTTCAAAAGAGGAGACTGAGGGGATATATGATAGCACTCTTCCAGTACTTGAAGGGTTGTCACACAGAGGAGGGCCAGGATCTCTTCTTGATCATCCCGGTTTGCAGGACCCGGAATAATGGGCTCAAGTTACAGGAACCCAGATTCCACCTGAACAGCAGGAAAAATTTCCTGATTATTAGAGCAATAAGACAATGGAATTCGAAGGAGTTAATTGTAAACTTGTTAACTGCGGCCAGGCTAATGATAGCGAGAAACTGGAAAGTACAACATGTTTTCCTAATAGCAGACTGGTATAAGGAAGTTTGGGACATAGCCCTAAACGATAAACTAACTAGTAGTATCAAATGCAAAAAAGGATTGGTAAAGAAGAATAATTTTATGGATATATGGAATCAATTACTAGATTATGTATTAATAAAGGGGAAGGGGAACATGCCTTGTCAGGATATGTTATATTTTTGGAATTTAGACTTCATTTGATCAAGAGGATGGAAGTATATTAATTGGTCCCTTGGAGGGTGGGGGGGGTGCACTTTATGATTTAATGTATGTTGTTTAGGTTATATTTTTGTGATATTGTTGTATTCTGTTATATTTTTTGCTATAATTTGTTTTGAAAAGTAAATAAAAATTAAAAAAAAAAAAGACAATGGAACCAATTACCTAGGGAGGTGGTGAGCTCTCCCACTCTGGAGGCATTCAAGGTGAAGCTGGACAGCCATCTGTCAGGGATGCTTTGACCTGGATTCCTGCATTGAGCAGGGGGTTGGACTCGATGGCCTTGTAGGCCCCTTCCAACTCTACTTTTCTATGATTTCTATGATTTCTATGAATCTTTAGACCCAGTCCTGAGTTCAGCTGAATTCAGAGTTCAGATGACTTGTCCATAGTTATCCAAACTCTATTTTGCTACAAACTGTGGCATTCCCTTCTATGAGGAGCTTATAAAGGACAGTTCCATACTGGTCTCAAAATGGGCTTTAAAAAAATCATATTTTGGGAAATGATTATGTAAATCCATCCAAATGTATATTAAATATGCTTCTTTATCAATTGTCAGACTTATCCTTTGTTTCCAAGTGTTTCACATAATCACTGTGAAAAGAGGATGCTGGAAATATAATATATTCCTAAAGCTGGGGGAGGAGGGGATGAAGGCAACATATTTTTTTTTAAAAAAATCCTGATCAAGTATAAAGACTGCTTATTTTCAAAATGCAATTCATGTGGCCAGCTGACCTTTCCTTGATGCCAAATTAATCCTATTTCTAACCAAGCAATAAGCAATGTGATTAGTATGCTTAGTGAATTCCATGCTGAGGCAATGTTTAAGGAATGTAGAGAACAAAATCTTTGGTTCCAGGAAACTAAGATGTTGATTTTGTGAGAATTGTGCTCATAGACCTTTTCTATGGGTTTATCAAAACTTTATCACATTAAATAATTATTGTGCAATCATTGATTTTAGAAACTCACAACTGCACCTGAGTAGTAGATTTATGATCAGAAACCTTTCTTACATTCAGAATATGTCAGTTTGCTTAAGATATAGCTTGAAAAACACTGGACTCAAGGTATTAGCATAGTCACCAATGATCCAATTATTGGTGAATGTACTTCAAGGCTGAAGCAGTGTATCTTTTTTTTTTTTTTTTTTTTTTTTGAAATTTTTTAAATTGAATTTTCCAAAACAACATTTGGCTTCCGCCTCATTGTCTGACAAACATTACCAATCCTTATCCAATATATAAGTTTCTTCTATTTTCACATAATGAATTTCTATCACCTTACCCATCTTTAGAAATCAAAACCAAAAGTTATTAAGTCACTGAAGCAGTGTATCTTGATTCCAATGAATCAATGTGCTTTTCCATTTCTAAGCCTTTGGTAACTATCAAGCCATGCAGTTTAAAGAAATTTACATAGACATGAGATGCTGAGATATGGCACATTTTCTCCCCTTCCTCCTCTTTCTTGTTCCTCTCCTATCAGAGGTTGGACACCATCATGGCTAAACAATCTTTAGATATGGCCACTCTAAACAGTGATGTTGTATTGCTCCCAAACTATTCTTTAAGGTTTTCCAGCCAGATGTTCTTCTTCCTACACTTCTTTCCCCATTTATTTTCACTGGTATAATCAGCTGCAACAGCCTATATTTTTCATTTCTCATTATATGACCAAAATATTCTAGTTTTCTGTGTTTTCTGTGTTTTTATAATTTCTTGATCTTTGTACATTCTCTTTAAAACTTATTTGTTGGTCACCCTGTCAGTCCATGAAATTCGTAACATCCTGCAAGCCCCTACCTTGCCACGCGTAGCTGCGGCGGGGGGGCAAATTTGCGGGCGGGGAGAATTACGATCAGACCATAGTGGTCTGATTTGCCCATCCAATCAGGAGGCAGAGTGGGCGGGGTGGCACAGCCATTATCAGGCTTGCACCCACCAGTTACTGCCTCCTTCCCAAAGCGGCTGCAGAGGAGAAGGATCCACTTGGAATCATTTGGCTAAGTTTTGTCTACTTGGGGATTTACGTGTGTGTGAGAGAGTGATACAGGGGGGTGTTTGGAGCCTCGGTGTTGTGTGTGTGTTTCGAATTGGGAGGGAGTGCTATTTCTCCCTCTGCTTGACGGGTTCTTTTGTCCCTCTCATTAATTTTCCCTTCTTAATTTTGTACTGAGTGTGGTGGGTTTGGCAGAGGGGTGTGTGTGTGAGTCCACTCTTTTCCCTCCCATCCCGGGGGGGAAGGGCTTTGCCCACGGAGCTCCGCTTCTAGGGAATCCCCAACTTCCCCCTCCTGTCTGCTTCACTCACCAGGAGGTGCCTGGATTACGTTTTTCCTCGCCTCTTTCGCTGGGTGATCCTTCCTCACAGTCACTCCCGATCCTTTCTCCGTTGTTCAAGGCCAGGCCCATGACTGCGCCTTCCTGCTTGCCTGCGTTCTTCCTCTGTGTTTGCCACTGAAGCGCGGTTGGCGCTTCAGCCCTCCCGGAGCGCTTCCTAGCTGTTCCAGGCATTCTGGGTGGACGCAGTACGCTGCGCCAGCTTCAGCGAGCTCGCTGCCCGCCCGTCGTTCCCTGAAAGGCCTCGGGCCTTCTGCCTTCACACTACCTCGCGCCGCTTCTGCTTCATTCACTGGCCTTTCGTTCTCCCGAGTCAGGCCCCTTCATTAGTCCCTCCTTGTGGTAGTGCGCCCTATTCCCCCCCCAACGGGTAGTCACCTCCACTCCCGGGTGGGGGTGCAGGCACTACGCCTTCTGTTTCTTGCAGGGAAGGCTTTAGAATCTCTCGCATTTGCAGTGAGGCAGGCCTGGTTATTACTTGGATAGTAGGCCCCTGCCATTCTTTCAAGAGGTTTTTTTTTTTTTTTTTTTTTTTTTTGGGGGGGGTGGCGAACACCGAGGGACTGCTTGTGTACAATTCAATTGCAATTGTGATTTCTGTTCATTGCTTTTCTCGGATTATGCCACCGAAAAAAGGACGAGGTGGGAAGAAGGGCAAGGGGCCTGCCCCCAAGCCGGCAGCGAAGCGCCCCTTACCACCTGCTCCTTCTTCATCTGAGGATGAGGCTCCTGATGTCACAGCCATCTTGGATCGCCTGGCGGCAGCGGAAAAAACATCCGGATTCACGCCTGAACAGGGAGCTGTGGGGCGGGCCACAACTGGGCGTAGGATGCGCACCAGGGGTGTGGCCCGATGTGATTTTTGGAATTCTATTGCAGCGCGCTTGGATGCCTTGGAGGCGGGGCCAAGTTCGGCGGCACCAGACACTGCGGTGGAAGAGTCCGTCCCCCGTGACAATTCTTCGACGACCATACTTACTGCAGAGTCTCCAATAGCCGCTACGGCGCAGGGCCATCCTGCTTCTTCCGTGCCCCCGATACCTCCGCCACTTACTTCGCAGAGTGGTGAGTATAATCCGGCTACTCCGTGTGGTATGCCACTGCACCACACACAGTGGGGGGGTTACCCATGGGCCTACCTGCCTGGGTCGCTCCCGCCCAATATGGTTGCCCCCATGGGTGCCTTCCCGCTGTTTCCTTACACCACACCGGGACCGGCCATGCCTAGCGGTTTGCCAGTTACCCCGGGGGCCCCGCTGACGCCTTCTCCATTTTCTGGTCAAGTTTCTCAGGGTCTTGGTCTTTCAACCCCTGCTGGGCAATCTGCCGGGCCCTCAGGGGCTCTACCTGGTCCGGTGGTTCCACCTGTTTCTTCGGTGACTACTTCAGCACCGGTGACCACCCCGTCTACTCCCACCTTGGTGTCTACAGCTGTGCAGGCCTGCGCATCTGTATGGTCCGGCCCGGCGGGGCGAGTGAGTGCTGCCTCTCCGGGCTCCTTGGCTTCTGCTAAAGTTGACAATTACCCAGATGTTGGGCCTATGGCCATGCCGAGTGCTGCTGCCTCCTTTCCCCTAGGATACCATCTAGCTCCTGCTATGATGGAAAAAATCTTGAAGGGTGAATTTGTTGATTTATTTGCCCTCTTGAATAGGGAGGTAGATGAGGATAAGGACAAGGCTAAGGACAAGGAAAAGGATAAGCCGAAGCGTAGGAAGCCAGCCCGTACCTGGGCCAATTGGCTCCCTAGCTACTTGATTTACATGGGGATCATTCAACAGGAGTTCCCTGATCGGGGCATCGTGTTGACAAAGTACCTGGACTTGGTCTACCGTGCCTATTCTAGTTACGAGGGTAATGCCTGGCTTTTGTATGATGAGGCCTTTCGAAAGAAGGCCGCCTTTGATCATGCCCTTCATTGGGATTTCAGGGATGATGAGCTCTGGATGGAGTGCATGATGCCTGCTCGCCCAGTACCAGGTGATAGGTCCGATAGTGGCCATTTAATGCTGCGTGTGCCTCCTTCTCCCGCGCCAAGGCTAGGGGCGGGCTGGCCGGTTCAACCCCGATCGGCTTGCTGGGAATTCCTGTCCAAAGGATCCTGCAGTAGGCCCGATTGTAATTTCAGGCATGCCTGCGCTGTCTGTGGAGGGAACCATCACGCGGCCTCTTGCAACCGGGTATGTGGATCGCGGGGCCGGCCCAGGAACGGGGCGGGGACCGGTGGTCCACCGGGAGCTTCTGCTGCAGCTTCAGCGAAGGGGCCCCACCCCGATTAATTTAACGTGTTTAGACCAATGGTTGTCTGATTACCCTCATCAAGAAGAGGCTCATTATCTTCATGATGGCTTTTATTTTGGCTTTCACATCCCATACCAGGGGCCTAGGGTGCACAAAATGGCCCGGAACCAGTCTTCCGTGGCTGCGCTACAGTCCGTGGTTTCCCAAAAAATCTTCAAGGAAGTGGAGGCCGGGAGGGTCCTGGGACCCTTCCCGGAGCTGCCCCTTCCCAATCTTAGGGTTTCTCCTTTAGGTGTTGTCCCCAAGAAGGCGCCGGGTGAGTTTCGCCTTATTCATAATTTATCCTTCCCTAGGGGCGAGTCGGTCAATGACGCTATCCCCGAGCATCTCTGCTCGGTACGTTATGCGTCATTTGATTCGGCCGTAACTATGGTCCGTGCATGCGGCCATGGTGCACTAATGGGGAAGTGTGACGTCAAGGCAGCGTTCCGTTTGCTTCCCGTTCACCCGGATGACATTGATCTGTTAGGTTTTGTTTTTCAGGGGCAATTTTACGTGGACCGGGCCATGCCAATGGGTTGTTCAATTTCTTGTTCGGCATTCAAGTGTTTTAGTACTTTTTTGGATTGGGCTCTTCGTGAAAGGACCGGACTTCCTCAGGTTGTTCACTACTTAGATTACTTTTTGTTTGCCGGGGCTGCACGGTCCGATCGCTGTAAATACCTGATGGACCAATTTCAGGCTCTCGCTGATGAATTAGGGGTCCCTTTGGCGCAGGAGAAGACCGAGGGTCCAGCTAGCACACTGACGTTTTTGGGGATTGAATTGGATTCAGTGGCTCAGGCTTCCCGACTGCCTATGTCCAAATTGCAGGCCCTGCAGGATTTGATCCAGCAGACATTGCTTTTGGACAAAATTACTTTACTTCAGCTTCAGCAGCTAGTCGGGCATTTAAATTTTGCCTGTCGCGTAATAGCACCCGGGAGGGCCTTTTTGCGACGCCTGTCTGATGCTATGCGTGGTGTCCGTATGCCCCACCATCGCATACAGGTCACAGCTGATATGCGGTCAGATATGCAGGTGTGGTCCCAATTTTTGGCGAATTTCAATGGGATTTCAATTTGGCGGCAGGATTTATTACTGGCTGCTGAATTACAAGTGTGTTCCGACGCTTCTGGATCTTTCGGGTTTGGGGTACTGTTTCGCGACCAGTGGTGCTATGCACCCTGGCCGCAGCTTTGGGTGACTGCTGGTGTTTGTAGGGATCTTACATTTTTAGAGTTTTTTCCCATTTATGTGGCCGTACACCTGTGGACGCGGGAGTTGGCTAACGCCGTAGTCCATTTTTGGTGTGACAATCAGGCCACGGTCCATGTAGTGAACGCTCTTTCATCACGCAATAAGAGGGTGATGCGGCTTGTCCGCATTATGACCCTACTTTGCCTTCGCCATAATATCTTGTTTCGAGCTCGCCATGTCCCTGGTTAAGACAACAGCATTGCTGATGCGCTGTCCCGCAACCAATTGGATAGATTTCGCGCTCTGGCGCCTTGGGCATCCCAGCATCAGGTGGTGATGCCGGATTGTCTTTGGCAGATTGGCGGTTGGTGGCTGAAAGAGCCATCTGGCAGTCCTTAGCGCCTGCTACACGCCTTGCCTACTCGAGAGCAGGTAGGGAGTTTTCTGATTTTCGGTTGGCACATGACCTCCCCTGTCTTTGGCCTGTCCCGGTGGAACATATTCTTCATTACTGTGTCCTTTTACACATACGAGGGAGATCGGGCAGGACGATTCGAGGTAAGTTGGCTGCCTTGGCCTTTCAGTCTAAGGCCACGGGTTGTGTGGAATTCACGGGAGACTTTAGGGTCCGTAGGATGTTGCTGGGCTGGGAACGCGCCCGCCCCCCTATTCCCGATTCCCGTGTCCCCCTATCTCCCGACATCCTTCTGGGGCTCCGGGACCAGTGGCCTATTGTGTGTCATTCCACATACGAGGCAGTCCTGTTTCACGCGGCTGCATTGATGGCCTTTTTGGGGCATTTCGGGTATCTGAACTTGTGGCACGATCTAGATCTGATCAGTCTGCCCATGCCCTACAATTCTCCGACTTGGCCTTGTCACCAGCAGCCGCTTTATTGCAATTGCGGCGTTCCAAGTCGGACCAGGCGGCCCAGGGTTCCCTGGTGTCCCTTGCTACGGCAACATTGGAAGAGCTGTGCCCAGTGTCGGCCTTGAAGGCTTATGTGGAGCTGCGAGGGCACGCTCCCGGCCCTCTGTTCCTTCATGAGGACGCGTCCCCTCTGACGAAGTTCCAGTTTTGGACTGTAACTTCCGGTGCATTAAAGGCCATGGGCCTGGGGCACCTACGTTTTGGGACGCATTCCTTCAGGATCGGTGCTGCCTCCACGGCAGTGGCCCTGGGTTTGCCTGTGGCGCAGGTCCAGGCAGTGGGAAGGTGGCGTTCTAAGGCTTATCGGGCCTACGTTCGCAAATTGCCATGAGCAATATTGCGGCTGCCTTCTTTGTTTTTCAGATGCAGGTCAGGGACGGAGGCGTGCTCGAGTCTTGATCTGCGGACACAGCTTCGTCTTCTGGGCGGCCCGAAGAGCAGCTACGTCCGGTTTGGGCCCTAATTTGGGCATAAGTCATGTAGCCGACATCCAATGGCTGGGTCGGCGTGGCTTGCAGTGGCATGGCCTCCTCCCGTTGCTGTTTGTTTCTGGCCCGGTGCGCCAGCCCCCCGATGTACTGATATTACATGTGGGTGGGAACGATTTAGGCTTACTTAAGAGTAAGGCCTCAATTGAGCAAGTGTTATTGGACCTTGCTGAGGTGCAGCGTCGTTGGCCAGGAGTCAGGGTGCTCTGGTCGAACATGCTGCCACGACTCAATTGGCGTTATGCCATGTGTCACCAGGGACTGCATAAGGCAGTGCGCAAGGTGAATGCACAGGTAGGTAGGGGCCTTGGAGGGAGAGGCTTTAAGATACCTCATCCTGACATTTCCTTGGCCAGGAGGGAGCTGTTTAGAAAGGACGGGGTCCACTTGTCATCGGTTGGGCAGGACATCTTTTTGGAGGATCTGCGAAGGGCCCTGCTTGGATTTCTTCTGGCAGGTGGGGGAGAGGAGACTAAGTAACCTTGTCTCTCTGTGTGGCGGTCAAGTGCGGGATTAGGCAGTTTAGGGGCTCGGCGATCATCCTATGGCACCTTTTAGGTGAGAGGCGTGCTCTAGGCTCCCACAACCGATGCCTCACAGCTCGGCTTTGGGGAGATAAGGCATGTCTCTGAGGTCTTCCTTCATCACCTGTATCGGCGCCTCACGGCCTGTGCGAGGCTGACAGCAGGAAAGACCTCCCAGCACCGTGTGTGGTAAGCAAGGAGGGGATGACTTGATGCCGTCACCCTCCTTGTGGGATGTTTCGCCCTATTGCATTGGCGACCGGCGTATAGCCGGTGTAAATAGCACCCGCACTTTTCGATCCCTTCGTAGATCTCCAATTTATGTTATTAATAAATGTGGCCCTTCATTACCACTATTTGTACCCTACAATCGTGTCTGAGTCGTTATTTCTCCTCTACGCACGCAAAGCCCCTACCTTGCCACGCGTAGCTGCGGCGGGGGGGCAAATTTGCGGGCGGGGAGAATTACGATCAGACCATAGTGGTCTGATTTGCCCATCCAATCAGGAGGCAGAGTGGGCGGGGTGGCACAGCCATTATCAGGCTTGCACCCACCAGTTACTGCCTCCTTCCCAAAGCGGCTCCCTCCCGCCCATCCCTGTTTACAGTGTAGGTTTTACTGGTCGCCTGTTTCAAGGGGCTGAGTAGGAATTTTGGTTCATTGTCCTAATTGGCCGGGGGCAGTGTTCGTGTTTTGCCTACTCTACACTGCATTTCAGGTTTTGGGTGTTTAGTTCCATGTCCAATTTGGTCACTTTGGCGGTCAAGTGCGGGATTAGGCAGTTTAGGGGCTCGGCGATCATCCTATGGCACCTTTTAGGTGAGAGGCGTGCTCTAGGCTCCCACAACCGATGCCTCACAGCTCGGCTTTGGGGAGATAAGGCATGTCTCTGAGGTCTTCCTTCATCACCTGTATCGGCGCCTCACGGCCTGTGCGAGGCTGACAGCAGGAAAGACCTCCCAGCACCGTGTGTGGTAAGCAAGGAGGGGATGACTTGATGCCGTCACCCTCCTTGTGGGATGTTTCGCCCTATTGCATTGGCGACTGGCGTATAGCCAGTGTAAATAGCACCCGCACTTTTCGATCCCTTCGTAGATCTCCAATTTATGTTATTAATAAATGTGGCCCTTCATTACCACTATTTGTACCCTACAATCGTGTCTGAGTCGTTATTTCTCCTCTACGCACGCAAATAAATCCACATTTCAAATGCTTCTATCTTTTTTATGGTAGTCTGTGTTAAAGTCCATGCTTCCATGTCATACAGTAGAACTGAAAATACATAACACAAAGCACATTCTCAAGGCTAATTTTAAGTTTTTGTTACATATTATATTTTTCATCCAAAAAAAGCTACTCTTGGCCATCTCTATTCTAACTTTTATTGCATTAGGATCCCACTTCTCATTCAACCAAATCCCAGGATACTTATATTTATCAATCTGCTCCACATTTTCATTTTGAATCCTTAACTGTTTTCCTTGGACTACTTGCTTTTTACTAATTACCATGCACTTGGTTTTCTAAACATTCATTTTTAGACCATGCTACTTCATTACTTATATTTTATCCTAATGGTAGAATTTAAATAACTTGCAACTCTTAACATTAAAACTTCAGTATGTTATATGAATATAGTGACCTTTGAAATTTATAATTTATTCAGGACCCCAAAGAGGGTATACTGCATACCAATAATTCAACATTTTGGACAATCCTTATCCTGTCAAAAGGGATGCCCGGGAGCAAACCCTTATCCACTATGTAAATCCTCTTCTTCCATCTCAGTGTTGGATGTGGCTCATTTTTCTGGTGCTGGGAAACTCTGATTGTACCTTGGGCTTGCAAACAAATAGCAATAATCCCAGTCAATAATATCGAGGTCTTCTGGAGAATACTTCCTTCTGCTGTCAGGGTTGGACAAAATAATTTGTATTCTTAATAGTTACAGAATAACAAGAAACATGATCCAACACATTGTGCTAACATGTTTAAACAATACCTTAAATAAAGTTAATTGCTTACAGGCATCATCAACACAGTGATTAATTTTAACCTCTTAAACAAAGACATTAGAAAATCTCTTTACTTTTCATTACAATTGCCAATAACAGCTCCTTTTCAGAAGTTCCTTTTTAGTTTTTGTCCTTTGGGGACCAACAGCATACACTTGCAACAAATTAGCAACAGGTCAGATGCCACCACAAGACATCCTCAGGGAGGGCCCACCCCAATATCTGCCATGGGCCCACCCCAATATCTGCTCTGGGCCCCATTTAAAATGATATTTTTTTCTAGTGCTCTGGCTTTTGGCTACCATCTCGAATTTGGTCCAATGCCCCAGCAGTTAAGTAATTATGGAGCAGTATGTGTGTATGTGTGGGGAGGGGGGAGATGGACAGACACTATCAAAAACATGGTAGCTCCCATGTTTTTGTAGCAGCATTCATCTCCCCCCACACCACCACAATGCTCTGTATGGACGCAACTTCTGTAGCATTGGAAAACAAATCCAAGATGGTGGCTAGAAGCTGCTCAGTGCTGTAGCACTGTGTGTGTGGGGGGAGATTAAAAGTTTTAATTAATTTTAAAAAGGGGGCCCAGGAAAGGTGTCTGAGGTACAGAGGGAGCCCAATGACGGGAGGGGTTCTGCAGGATGGCACTTTGCTTTGTCCTTCCTCAATGCTGGAGCTGTTCCTGATCAGCAATGTCCCCATTCAGTGAGTTTGAGGCCACAGATCACTTCTGTTCTTCCTTCTTTTGCTGGCTGAGCTGATTGAGGTTTGAAAGACCTGACTCCAGCTGGACATGAGCCTTCTAACCCCCAAACATCCTTTCTCAAGCACTCCAAATCAAATTGCCCAGGAGAAAATGGTCCACTGTTTTCTCCAGCCCCAACACAAGCTAATGGAGCAAGCAAAGCATCACAAGCTAATGGAATAAGCAAGGTTTTTCCCCAATCTCATGAGAACTAATGCCCCACCATTTCCTATGAGGGTAGTAAACAGGCACTCAGGTAGTGAAATCAGATGGGGTGAAAGGCACCCCACAGGTTATCCACTGGAGCTGGCTTTTGGCCTGCACTCCTAACTGCCTCTCCCAGTACGCTCCTAGAATATCCCCTCTCTTGCCCCTTCTCGGAGATGGAAATGGACCAGCTGTGGAATATTTCTGAGATGGCTGTGCTGGGGGGGGGGAGTTTTAAGGTTGGATCTTCCTCTCCATGGGTGGCCCTCTCTCTTTGCCCTCAGAGGGGGAGGTCCAATATATCTTATGTTCCCTTGCATACCCATCCAGGGACCATAGGATTTCATCCTTAATACCTTGTGTTAGGTTTTGCTAGATTTAAACTAGAGATGAAACAAATTTTAGGTGAAATGTCATCTAAAGATTTTGAAATGGCATTTGGAGTCTAAAAAAGTTTTCAGATTTCAATAGATTTTGCAACTCCTCAGATACAAAGAAATAGGGAGAGATCTCACCAATGTAAAAGGATAGCCCTCATCCTCGGGGTTACTAGAACCTCACAATTTTTGCCATTTCAACTGCCAGGAGGCAGAGGTAAGCAAATGCATCCATTTCAAAACTTAAAAAAATAAATCAATTCATAATACTTTGCAGTTAGAATTCTAGAATCTGAAGAGGTGGCTGTGTCTTTGTGCATTATGGACATTGCATGCAGACAATGACTGCATTTATTGGTCTGTTGTATTCGTGCTCACAGTGCTTGTAATTGAGGATGATTATGGTTAATGATTCTAGTAATGTGCACTTTCAAAGCAGCAGGACAGTATAATTTGTATCAACCCTATTCACTATCACTTCAGGAATTTTGCCTAGTTTAATCTTAGCCCCGCACTTGTCGTATAAGAAACCTCTGGAAGCTACACAGCTGGCTCAAATCAGATCTTTTGCGGTACACTGCAAAGTAAATGAAACTTCAACAGTATTCCTATCATCTGGATGGTCCCTAGCTTGTTTTACTTTAATATGACAAGAAGGTCCAGATTGCTAGTAGAGGGAATACAATACATGGATATCACATGTAGAAAGGAAGCAAAACAATTGCCTATAAATAAACCCAAACACAGACCATGACAAGTAATTCAGAAGCTGAAAATGACTTCATTGGAGAATGAGCTTCCATTTCTAAGGTTTGGGACAAAGTGCTAAAGAACAACAACAACACAAAAAAAGCTTAGGGTGCAATCCAATGGGAATGCCTGTAAGCCTCCGAACTCGGAAGATTATAGGCATCATATGCAGGGCGCGAGGAGCGCGGAAGCATTCTTCACTTCCGCAATCCTCCCACCCTGCAAATAAGCTAGAGCGCCGATTTCAGTTGTCTTGCTGAGGCACTTCAGATGGGGGGGAAAGGAGGCTGGAGCCAGGCTACATTGTATTCTGGTGGAGCCGGTCTTCTCCCCAAGCAAAAAGCAACAGCAGCAGTTCATTGCTGATGATTTCCTGGAGTCACTTCAGTGATCATGAGAATGTTCCCAATGCAAATTGGACTAAAAGGCCACTACAAACTTGATTTTACTATCACCTTGCTGGGGAATCAGCAGTTTCCAGGAATGGGCCGTAACCAGATAAACCTGGAAGGTGATGGCCATTTCCAAAACAGGCCTGTGGCTTATGCTGGCTCAGCTTGTCTGAGCGTGGAAAGCTAAGCAGGGTTAGGCCTGGTTATTACTTGGATGGGAGACCCCCTCCTCTAGATTCCTGCATTGAGCAGGGGGTTGGACTCAATAGCCTTGTAGGCTCCTTCCAACTCTATGATCTATGAATTCTAAGTGTCTGTCCTCAGCATCCAGTATGCAGAGGTACATGGACATTCCATTTAGCTATTATGACTAATAGTAATTGCAACATCCAACATCCATGCATTTCCCACTATAAAGCTTTGTAAGGTAGCAATCTTTACCATATCTTGTTGCATTGAATTACACATGATAATTATGCAAATGTTTGTATGTCCAGAACCTATCACAAACCTTTTTCATTGGGTGATCCTATTCTAGTATAATGGGAGAGGGAGAGGGTTGCGTTTTTTGGGTTTTTTTTTTTTTTTTAACTTATTCCCTCTTTTCATACTTGTCATGATGTTATAAACTTCCATGTCCCCTCTTAGTCATTTTTTCTGGGCTCCAAAGATCCCATAGCTTTTCCTCACAAAGAAGTCCTTGGTCATTTATGCTGCAAGCACACATAGTATGGGGTAAATTCCATGCAATTCATTGAGTTATAAGTAACCATGCTTAGGATTGTGCACATTTGCCTCCCCCCACTTTTCCAGCTCTATAATATCATTTTTGGGGTAATATATTGAACACATGTAGAACCATCCAGGAACCCATGACAGATACATCTCCACTATGCAATGACTGCCTGGAGGCTTCATACAGTGACAAAAACAGCCATGTGGATGCTTAGGTCATGCACTGAATATGTGGTGGTATCAGTATTCAGAAGCAGCATTGTCCAGTACTGTATGTATTGTGTTGTATTGTAAGTTCAGTACTGAACTGGTGAATTTGAATATTCACTGGTTGGCAGTGTGCAATCTGCTTTGTGCCATATAAAGGGAATAAAGGCAGATAATCACAAGGAAACAAGGAGACAAAACTAACACAAATGCAAAAGAGTCAGAAAGAAAACTTTAGTTTAAAAAAAAATACATCATCATCATCATAGGATGATGATGATTATGATGATGATGTGTATTTTCATTCCGTATTTTTCAGTGTCTGTATTAACTTTGTTTTAAAAGTCTAAATGAACTCTTAGGGAAAATCAGATTCAAAGTGGGTAAATAAAATAGCAAAAGAAGGCTTATTTATTGAACTCTCTGAAGTCCTATCTGGAAATAAAGATATGATTGATATAAAAATGTTTCCACTTTAACATAAAAATAGATTTTATTGTTACTGCATTCTAAGAACATAAACCAGCACGAAAATATTGAGATACTGTGGACCTCACAATGTTAGTTTTTTAAAAGACCAATTAGGCAATCCTTGTTGGGCTGCGAGGAAGCCCTGGAGGAGAAAACAGAAGAGAAAGAAAACAGAAACAAAAAATAAAAATAATGTAGGTCAAATACTGGCCTCATAGTAAATAATGGATTGTATTACAAATAAGAAATCTGTGTTGGAAGTTTGCACCATAAGAGTGTTAACTCCTATTAACTCCTATGTCAAGATAAAGCCAAACTGGAGCTGAAGTAAACTCCTAAGGTAAAATTTACTCATGGGGTCTAACAGTGCTTTTCAGGAAAGAAATACAAAAGCAGGGGGGAAATGCTCCCTCTAGAACTCTTGAAGTGTTACACACACACACAGGAATTTATGATACAGGCAAAATGCTAACTTATTTTTCCTCCTCTGTTTCACTTTCCCATTATTTCAGTTGGGGTAAATGGGATACCTAATGACTGTGCAACCTAAATGTGTGGGGACAGATAAGCACCACAGGACAACTGACCCTATAAGTGTTGAGGAAAACAGGGAGTATAAAGTGGTTCAGGTAAGCAAAAAAAAAAGTACCGGTACAAATATTTCAGACAACTGCTGGGATCCACAGGAAACCCATTGGTTTGGGGAAGGGGGAGCAATTGAGCTTGTCTCATTTCCTGTGAATTCTTGCTGTGGTAGGGTTGGGGAGACCAGCAATTTTCAAGCTTGCCGAAATTCTCCAAAATTCACATCAAAACTGGTTTTGTTTGCATTTTTTACCCTTTTTTTGGCTCTTGTGAATGGGAAAAGTGCAAATTTTGAACAGGAAAAATATGCATTTCTATGCATATTTTTTCAAAGGTGTGCACTTCCCCCACATTGACTACAGCATGAACATACAATTTTATATTTAAAAAGTGCATTTCAACCTGCACATTTTCAAAAACCATGCATTTTTCAAACGTGATCAGAAATTCAGGAATTGTGAACATTTCTTGAAAACAAAGTGCTCCTGTTCACGTTCACATTCCGGATTGCAAATGGGACATGTCTGCATGATTTGTGAATGGAAATTAAAATCTTGCACATCCCTAGGTAGTGATTCTAATATTGTAGTGGAATGTTAATGTGGTAGTAGGATGCACAGAGCATTGTCACAACTCCTATGCCTCTCCCTTCTAATGCTGGCAATAGCCCTTTTCAGATGTTTGACTCAGGGCTCCATGTGTTGAATGTGTGGAGAGGCTGGAATGACATGCACAGGCTGCTCTTCCCACCATGTGCATATGGTGGGGGAAAGAGCCTGCCATCCTTTCAACATACATACATTTAGTTAAAGCACATCATCTGCACATGGCTAATGTCTCTCCGATTATCCTACTTGTGGCAACAGTAAGATTTGCCACTATGTTTGAACAAGTTTTATTCTTCATACATTGAGATGAGATAAATAGAAAATGAAGAAAGAAAAAATAACATTTTATCCTATTCAAAGTCTTGGATATTCTCAACATGAAGAAAATAGTATAAAGATGGCACTAACCTTGAAATACAATGAGAAACCTATTATCAGCATTATGTACAGCATAATAAATATAAGAATCAAGTGTAGGCTGGTGGTTGTAGGGTTATTTTTTGTTATCAACAACATTATTTCTTGTCAAAGGGAGATGAATGAAATTTCACAAAATACTCTCAACTCCTCATGTATTTTCATAGTTTCAGCTGTAACTTTCAAGGGTTCCATTTTCAAACAACAGAAGTTGCCAGACATGCTTACATACAAAACATGCAGCAGCTCCAAAGCTCAGGAAAGGAACAATTCCAAGTGACATTATTGTAATGCAGCAACCTGCTATCTGGCTTCTGAGAATTCACAGGATTCTAATGTAAATATGTTCACATCACCTTTTGAAGAGCTGGCAGCATTTTTGGTCTAAATAAGGATTTAGGTGGAATACTCAAATAGTAAGAGTTAGTCAAGTAAACAGCAAATTCAGGCAGAGGAGCACAGCTTCTGACAAATGGTTGCTACAACATTGTACTCAAATTGATGGGGAAAGCCTCCCAAACATTTTTGTTCACACTTGTGTGTGTGTGTGTGTGTGTGTGTGAAACTAGGGATGTGTGAGGATTTTGTTTTGTTTTTTAAGAATCACAGATTTGTGCTTACGGAATCTTGTTCTTAGGTCCATTGTCATTTTTCCTACATATTGCATATGGCATCCCCCTTTCTTACTTTCAGTTAAATAAATCACTTTACTGGAAGGGTATGGTACTGATTGTCTAATGCAATAGGTTTTGTTCATAACTGTGCTCCTAATAGAAGCGGTTTCTTGGAGGTAACTGCAGGTAAAGCAATGTGCTGATTTACATTGGTGTGATCCTGGGTTGCAAACATCTTGTTTAAGTGCTGCTTTAATGAACAATTTATGCAGAGTGGGTGGTTTTGAGAATATAATGCAAGCTGGAGAATTAATGGCTTCCCTTAAAGGAGCAAAATAGGATATACAGTCATGCCTTGGATTGAGAGCATAATTCGTTCCGGAAACGTGCTTGTAATCCAAAACACTCTTATATCAAAACGAAATCCCCCAAAAAAAATTTGTACAGAGATTTTTAATTTAAGCCATACTACAGTCGCTTGTATATCAAGTAAAAAAAATTTAAATAAATATTTAAAAATTTGCTTGTCTTGCAAAATGCTCTCAAACAAAGTTACTTGCAATCCAAGGTATTACTGTAATAGGGTAACTATCTTTCAGTATCTGGTGGTAATTAGGGGCAGCAGGATGGTAGTCCACAACAAATGGAATGTGATATAGATACATGTATAGATAGATATATAGCATCTTAAATCAGTCTACACCTAATCATAGATTTAATAAAACTAATATAAATTGTGTGTGTGTGTGTACACACACACACACACACACATAATATAAAGAATGAGGATAAAAACAACAAGTTCTGGCTTGGATGGAGAGCCTCCATGGATACAGGAGGCACTCCTCTACAGACGGTCACCATTCATGAGCAGAGGGTGACAAACGTGAGGGGGGACAGGGCTGGGGCTGGAGTGGCCTTGCTCCTCATGTGTTGATTTTAACCCCTTTTTGAATACCTGAATAGGGCTATAGTTACATGCACATTTCCCAACATATTTTGATAACAAGCTTTTTCAGGCCTCCATATATCTTAGTCTGGTACATCAGCTGAAACTGCTCACTCAAAGAATGTTCTGGCTCGGTCTATCATCCTGTTTGTATGGATGTAGTGGCTTCCACTTTTTGATACCCAGTGCCTTCAAGCCCCCCCCCCCCACAATATACTATCAAAAATGAGAACAAGATGCCCTTTTGTTCTGGACAGAGTGTCCATTAGTTAATAAACACTGTGGAAGATTAAACAGCCTTGCTGGTGATATGCTCCTTTGTTTTCACAAACAATAGAAGCTTTCAAAGGGTGTTCCATCTAATTAATTCTGCAAGGGTTCAGAAAGTCAGTTTTCAAGTCATATATACAGTATTAAAGCTTTAAGGAATAGCTTCTATTTTATAGCTACAGTCTTGTCTGGCATTAACAGTTCTCATTATTGATTTCCCGTGACTCAGGTGTTGGGAATATACATGGCCAGGTAACATCTTCAAAAGCACTTTATGTGCACATCATGTCAGCTGCAAAAAAATATCCCTCCCAATGCATTTCCTTTATGCCTCTACAAAAAGTTAGGTTTTGCGGCCAAAAGTCATTTCAGTCCTATATATTCATGACTCAATAATTTCATGGTGCAGCCATTTAAAGCAACTTGTGGTTATAAAAGTATCTACTCAGCAGTTGCCCAATTTCAGAGTGTTAACACTCTGTTGGCAATATGGTCCATTTGCTGACTTTTTATTTTGTAAATATGACGTTAGGGAGCCCTGGACATTCACGGAAGCGATGGGTTTGCTGTCATTACTCAGAACTCAGAGAACATGGAGAGCGAAACAACTGTACTATAGCACTTCCCTGAAATGGCTTGCATGGGCTTTTTGAAAATGATGTTAGAGGGACATGCCTAATATGCTATCAGGCTGCATGGTGTGTGTATGTGTGTGCGCGCACGTGCAAATGTGTAGGTGTGTGAATGCTCCCTGTTCAGAATTCCAGCTATTCCATCCTGTCCGCCCCCCCTCCCCAACAGTTAGGCAGCGCTCTGGGCCCAGTGAGCATGTCCGGTCCCCATTTGCCTGCTTTGGACTCCTCCCCCTAGGGTATTTTTAAAAAAAGGTTTTTGGGTTCCTCCCCTATTTCTGAGAACCTCAGGGTTTCTCCAAGCCCTGCTGATAGCTCCCTCTTGTACATGTGTGGCGCCATGATGGTTACATAAGCAACGGCCCTCTCCTCCTGAAGAATGAATTAGAGAGCCAATGTGGCGTATTGGTTAGAGTGTTGGAGGCGGTCTGGAGAGACCTGGTTCAAGTCCCCGCTCAGCCATGATGAAGCTCACTGGGTGACTGTGGGCCTGTTGCCGACTCTCAGCCTAACCTACCTCACAGGTTTGTTGTGAGGATAAAATGGAGAAGAGGAGGATCATGTACGCCACTTTAGGCTCCTCGGAGGAAAGGTGGGATATAAATGTAACAAGTAAACAAATAAATTATATATGAACTATATATAAATAAAGATATTACAGGCTTCTGTACCCACTTCATGATTCTGATTAATTACAGTCATGCCTTGGATTGAGAGCATAATTCGTTCCGGAAACGTGCTTGTAATCCAAAACACTGTTATATCAAAACGAAATCCCCCCAAAAGAAATTTGTACAGAGATTTTTAATTTAAGCCGTACTACAGTACTTGTATTGCAAGACGTCGCTTGTATATCAAGTCAAAAAGAATTAAATAAATATTTAACAATTTGCTTGTCTTGCAAAATGCTCTCAAACCAAGTTACTTGCAATCCAAGGCATGACTGTATATTGTTCTCTCCAACAACTAATTGGACAAGAAGCCTGTTTAGGACCAGTTTACACATTAAGGGCACAATCCTGTGCAAGTTTAGACAGGAACTTTTTTCCTGTCTAAACTTGCACAGGATTGTGCCTTAAGTGCAACTGAGTAATAAAGCTTTCCCCCTTCCTTACTGCTTTAGGCTGCATTCGTGCGGAGGGGAGCAGAGTTGCATGGTCGAATCCCTCCTTACACAAACAAACACTCTCCCTACATCTAGAAAAATAACATGTTGGAAAGCAGGCTAGGCGGAATCTTTTCCCCTGGTATGGTAATGTTCTAAATGTGGGGATGTTTCTCCATGCAGTCACGTTAAGGCATGAAGCCTTCTCTTTCCATGTACACACATCAGCAGCATAAGGAGTTATATTCTATTGAAAGCTTTATTCCTGGTTCTGCAAAATTTGTAGAAGGCACTAATCTTCTAGGGTACCATGGAGTCTTCTTTATCTCTGTTGCCACAAATTAACATGGTTACTCTTCAGGAATTGATTTTTTAAAAATTATATTTGATCAAATAAACCAGCTCAGGTGCAGGTTTAACAACAACTTTGTATCATGGAGTGTGTTTTTAAAAATAAATGCAAAAGATTATAGTATCCTATGCTGTTCTGCTGCTGATTCTCATTTATACTGTGAATCATTTGTCTCTATGATCACATGGTCAGACCCTTGGGAGAGACTGCTAGGATAATGTATCTAGCATCCTCCATGACTCTGCATACAGAGACCACATTAAATGGCATGAGCTAGCTGTACTAAATCAAATAATAGAAGATTGAAATCGCATAAACAGTGTGGAAAAAAAGTTGACAATACAATTTTACCAAGCGATTGAAAGATACTGCCCTATGACTATAAATTTGAGCTAGTTACAGTTGACTCTAACTCCTTTGGATTTGTACCACTTCTTTTTCTCATGCTGTGGTCTGTTTTTCCTGTATAAAATACTAGCTAGAGAAACATTAGTAGATCGTTTAAATTTATGCACTAAAATGCCCAGGCTATTTGATAGGGTCAGGAAGGTTATGTATGATTATACACATATTCAGGGTCAACCAATTTCCTTGCTGCTAATATCACACACCTCCAGCATCTTCCACCCTGCAAAAGCATTTTTTTTCTTTTTTAGATAAATCCTTAGAATGCTGCATGTAATTGCTTTCTGCAATAGCAACCACATTTCAATAATCTCATTAAATATAGAAAGAGACTAAACACCAGCAGCATCTTCCTCATTATTCTTTTTCTCTAATGCCAGCTGGTAACTTTTTATTGCCTGACATCAACTACAGGGAAGCATTGCAGAGAATTGCTCTTTAATTGACACAGAACTTTGAATTCTGAAAATTCTTTCAGCAGGCAGCAAGCAATCAGAACTGAAGGCTCTGCCTTTGAAAGAGGAACTGAGGTACAGGAAGGGATGTTAGATCAACAGAAGAAAAGGAAAACTTTCCAGCTAGCATGTGGTTTGGTTATCCTAGAACCGGCCTTAACATCAGACTGAGTGAGGCAACTGTCTCAGGCAGCAGATGCTGGGGAGTGGGGCAGCAATGGTAGCCCCACTGCTGTTGCCCCTGAATCCCCTAAATTAGTCTGCCCTGAGCTAGCCTGCTGCCCTCAGGTGCAGTGGAGGAGGATATCCTGTGGCCATCTGGTCAGATTCTGAATGTGGAATGTGTGTCGGGGATATCTTATCCTTTGCCTCAGGCGGCAAATTGTCTTGGGCCATCTTATTTGTATAGCTACAAATAAGAACTGATACCCCAATGTCTACCCTGTGCCACTTCATGTATGTGTGTGTATGTTTATATCTATCTATCTATCAATCAATCTATCAATCATCTGTCTATCTATCTGTCTATCTATCTGTCTATCTATCAGTTGAGTACTCTCTTTTCCCATGTGGCTTTTGGTACGAAATTTAATTTATTGAAGCAGCCTGCTCTGTTCTTGTTCTGTTTTATGAAGTTGTTGGTTTTATTTGCTGTATTTTGATGACAGTTTCATTGTGGTTTCATAGATTGCATTTTTTTGAGCTGACTGTTGAACCTCCCCCCGCCCCCCACAGAGATAGTTCAGGTTGCTCAGGTTTTCTCCTGCTCATTCTCTTCACATCCAAGCTGCAAGGGTGAGCTGGGTAAGTTGCCATGGTAGCTTAAGCAGGGCCACATGTTTCTATCTTGGGGCACGTGCTCTCACCCAGACCTTTACTGCCACTGAGCTTCTTGTTTTTGGACATCATTGCTATTCAAACTGAAAACCCTGCTGAAGGAGCTAGTGCTGTGTAGTGGTTAGAGCGCTGGACTGGGACTCGGAGACCCGGTTTCTAGTCCCCACTTGGCCATGAAGCTCACTGAGTGGCTTTGGGCTAGTCACTGACTCTCAGCCTAACCTACCTCACAGGGTTGTTGTGAGGATAACGTGGAGAGGAGGAGGAGGAGGATTATGTAAGCCGCCTTGGGTTCCTCATAGGAAAAAAGGAGTGATATAAATATACAACAAACAAATAAATAAAGGAGCAGGGCAACCCATTCCTCTAGTTATTCGGAAGAAAGTTCACTGTGATTACATGCTGGCATGAATCTCTGGAGCAAGCTCTCAACAGTAAATTAGGTGTGACTACAAATTTGTACCTAGCGTCTGGTTTACAGAACCACTGGCACCCACATCCAATTCTCACAGGCTGATGAGTGTGTGAATCTTTCATCCATTGAATCACAGCCATGTCAGGCATGTTATTGCTGGAGCAGACTGAGGCATAACCATAGCAAGACCCTTGTGTCTCTAGTTTGAATAAGCCTGCTGTCATATGGAGATCATTCTTGTTTAGTGGGTACAATTTACAAAGGCCTAGGTCAGGCTGGGGAGTATTCTGAGGTGTGTTCATGTCACCATCCCGGTGATCTTGTACTTAAAACCAGGTGATGTCCTGGAGGATTGGAAAGAGGAGGTGGAAGCCAAGCAAACTGGTTGGCATGGGGGCATCGTAGGTTCTGGAACACCCCCCAGCACCCAGGACCGGTGCAGGGCAGTTTGGCGCCCTAGGCTAAATTATATTTAGCGCCCCCCCTCTCGTGCCGTGGGGGGGCCTCCGGAAAGCAGCCCTGCTCTGCAACCTCCCGCCGCCACCGCCACCGCCGCAGCCGCCACCACCGGACCCCCCCCGCACGCTGCCGCTGCCGCACCCCACCTACCTTCCCACACCTCCTCCAAAAAGGGACCTCCGCGTTCTGTTTAAGCCCTGTTGCCCTGGTTCCTCCCACCAAAACAGAGCGCGGGCGGGGCTCCGGAAACAGCGCGGAGAAGGTAGGTGGTGGGGGGGAGGCGGCGCGGGGGGGGAGGCGGCGCAGAGGTGAGGCGAGGCGAGGCGAGGTGGGGGGAGGCGGCGCGGAGGCGAGGCAAGGTGGGGGGGAGGCGCCCAGGCTCGGCCCCACCACTACTCCAGGCGCAATCCCCCGCACTGACCTGGCTTTCTCGGTGAGGTGGGCGGGCGGGCGGGCAGGGCAGGAGCGCGCCGGCAGCGAAGAGGAGCGCAGCATTCTGCGCCCTCTTCCGCTACGCTCCCTAGGCAACAGCCTAGTTGGCCTAGCGGTAGCGCTGGCCCTGCCAGCACTGACCCTCCCAGTGGGCACACAGCAGTACATCTGCACTTCCTGATGAAGGGCTGGATTGTGCCCACTGCAATTCAGCAACGGAGGATGTCTGTGTGCTGGTGTATACTTCAATACATCGTTTTGGAATCTATAAGCCCAGCTATTCATTGTTGCTAAAAAAAATTCATTTGTTGCCAAGAATTAGGGCTCATTTCAAATTAAATTGCTTTCCAGCCTGTTGTAAGCGAGGGTTTTTCTGAATGCACGTATTCTGTTCCTTCGATGGTGCTATTATGGGCATGTCGGTCTTGAGAACACAGGTGCCTTGGCCCATTTCTCTCTTTGCTTTTTGAAAAGAGAATTTACATATACTCATGAAAATGTAAAATATGGATGCAGCAATCTTAGCTTTGCTAAATGTGCATCGTACTTCATACAAGGATGGTACTTGGCAGGGAATTGGGTTGGAACTGACCAGAACTCCTTGTCATGTGTATACCTGTCTAAGTAAAACATTATATGACAAGAACCTGATGTTGTATGTGTACTGTTTTTTCTTCTTCTCTGTATTGATTTCATTATTAAACTCATACATACGAGGACATTCATGGCAGTGGGAATGTGCCACCCTGCCCCTTTAGCATGCATGCCCAACTTATACTCACAGGAAAATGTGTTTGCCTAGGGGCCACACATGAAAAGCCAAAATTGCATGATTGGTGCATTGCATTTGATACTGCATTCTGATTGCATGATTTTTATTCATTTATTTACAATATTTCTTAGCCACTTTTCAGGGCAGAAGCCCACCCAAGGCGGTGTACAACAATAAAACACACAAAAAACAGTACAGTGTTAAGAGCGATACAAACACAATAAAACAGTAAGAACACAATAAGAATAGCAATAGAAACCAACAACAAAACGAGCAATAAAAACAGCAACAAAAGCAATCACATCAGCAGAAGGCCAGAGTAAAATAATATGTTTTCAAGGCCTTCTTAAAAGCCCGCAATGATGGAGCATGCCAGACCCGCAATGGCAACTTATTCCAGAGGTGTGGGGCCACTGCAGAGAAGGTCCTCTCACATATGGTTGCCCACCTAATTGTTCTTGCAGATGGGCAAATGAAAAGGGCCTCTCTTGCTGATCTTAAAGTGTAGCAGGTTCATGTCTACATGCACAGGCCTTTGTGTACATGTCCTCCTCTAAGCACAGATATCTGGTGTGTTGAAGAGGTGGAGCCAGCAGGCAAAATCATGATGTCTCCCTTCAGTCCACACATACCGGTACATCAAATGCATGCACTGGACTATAGTATATTCTCTTCCCTCATTAAATTCATATTTATTTCTAAATGGGTTATATGTACTTTAAAGTTTGCTGGGGTTTTCTTTTCATGGTATCGAAAAGAATGCCATGCCACTGTGCAGTTGAAGTAAATTGAATGCTCTTGGGGTAAAAAAACCCTAGAAATTACAATAATGTTATTCATTAAAAAAAATATCAAGAGCTGCTATGTGGGTTATAGTTAAGGATCATTGTTGAGAATCAGAAATGTAGAATGAGATGCTGAGTTAACAGCCCGCGCTGGTTACAAATGTAATTGTAAATAAATGTTTTATACGATGCAGAGACATGAGTATTTGATGACTACATGCCATTAAAACGCAACCAAATTTATTGGTTCTATTGTCTGCAGGGTTCTCATGTAAATCACATATTTTCCTAAGATGTGTTGCCCAGACAAATACATGTGTTAATACATCAGCTCCTTATTGATAACTTTCAGTTTGTATGGTTTTGATCACCAACTAAGGCAATATCATTTGATCAAGCATGCAAATTATATGGAATGAAAGAGCAAGCATCAACCCTATGCACATCCATATTATCAGTATGGCCAAACCTCCTAATCTAGGCAGCTGTGGAAACCCACAAAGCTGAGGTTTGTGCCGTGGCATTTAATGTAGAACATTGGGAGAAGGCTGTTAGGTGGATCTAAGCCATTATGCATGGGTACAGAGAGATCATGGTGTGCTAAAAAAAACAAGTTAAATTTGCACCTGGGAATTTGTAGTGTTGAAATGACTGTTGCACAAATGTGAAATTTCAGGATTCAAGCTCAATTTCTGAGATTTTGAAAAAATGTAGCTTTACAAATGTTGATGAATTTTAAGGCAATAATGTCAAGCATCAGCCTGCCAAATTCAATATTTTGCACACTTGTTTATTGTAAAAGTCCTAAATTGGGGGGTGAAGAGGCATGGAGGGCCTACACTTTGCCAAGAAGTGTATAGGGTTCCGGAAGATCTTGAAGCGGGCCCACACCTTCACCAAGCTGAACACAGCTCATCAGCCTATGGTGCTTGACAACGTCACCCTCACTTCTGCACAGGGATGGGGACTCGGACTCCAGGACTCGACTCGTGAGTCGGACTGAGTCCCCCCTCTGACTCGAGTCAGACTCGAGTCCCAATATTTTTAATGGGACTCGAGACTCGACTCGGGACTTGAGACCAAGGACTCGTGTTCCAAAATCGTGTTCCTCAAATGCAACAAGGATAGGTTTTAGGAAGTACAGCAAGTTTATTTTTTAAAATCATTTTCCTAAAATGCAACCTTTCAGACATTTTGGGTTTGGCTGCCTCTGCCTGCCTGTCTGGGGTTCCCAGCCTCCTCTGCCTGCCTGGTCTCTTCTTGACCAGTTCAACAGTTTGAATTGTCCAAGACAATGCACCTCTGCCTGCCTGCTTTGGGGTTCCCTGCCTCCTCTGCCTGCCTGGTTATTTTAGGTTTGTCTGCCTGGTCTGTTCTTGCCAAAATCAGTGGCAGAGTTTTGAAATAATAAGGCACACTTGTGCCTAGAAATTATTTAAGCCACACATCTGAAGTAGCCTTAGTTTGTTGGGAAAAAACCCCATTGATTTTAATAGGGACTTGTGGAGTCAGCTTTGGGAGTGACTCGTGACTCGTGAGTCACCACTTTGAACCAGGGACTCGGACTCAAGACTTGGTTCCAAAGACTCGTGGCTTGACTCGTGACTCGAAACCAAGGACTCTTCAACATCCCTGCTTCTGCAGTCCCAGTCAGACAGCAAAACCAGGTGGATTATCAAAATCTTGGTATGCTTCCAGAACTGGCTGGTGAGCTGCATTTGGCTTGATGGGCCACAAGTTGGGCAAGTCAGTGTGTCTGCGGCAGTTTTTTTTAAGGTGGGTGAGGATCACTGGAAAATACACACATGCATGGAAGCCCTGAGGTCATATGCAACCTTGCCCCCTTCCTGGCAAGGCAAGGGTGCTGGGGTCCAGTAGATGTGTAGACCTCTTCAAGCCGGGATCCTGCTCATGGGAACTCCCTGCATAAATTCAGACAAATAACCCATTCTCAAGTAACTTTGCTATGTATATGTGCTCACAGCATCACTTCCAATAGCAATTGTGTGTGAGAGAGCTAGGGATGTGCGCGGAGCTCAATTGGGGGGTGGAAGTCCGGCAAACTCGCCGGGCTCAATCCCCCCAAGTTCCGCTCACCCTACTTTTCCTCCAGCTCAAGTCACATTCTCTTGAACTGAGCTGGGTAAAGCGACTTCCGGGTTCCGGCGCTACGTTGTTTACGTAGAAAACGGCCAAATTTGTGCAAATTACGGCCACATTTGCGCAAATTAGGCCATTTTCTATGTAAACAACATAGAGCCAGGGACCCAGAAATCCAGCGACTCAGCTCGCATACCGCGAGTCAAGTGCCGGGTGGGTCGCCCATCCCTAGCACTGAGAGCAGCAGAAAGCACTATGTCAGATTGGTTGACAGCTGTACATTAAGTTCTGATGAAACCTTTTTACTCTGGAAACGGGGGACTGACACTACTGTAACATCATTATTTCTCTATTTCTATTACTGAAGCAGTGACTGAGCGAAAGAGAAAGGGTTCCCCCCCGCAAGCCCTCCTTACTCTTGAGGAGACCCTTACCTGCCCCTCCATAGGAACTACAGCTTACCTGGCAAAGGTGACTCCTCCAAGAGAGATTATCTCGGTATTACAGCTGCATGACCTGCCTATATCTTCAGCAACAGCAACTTATCTATTCATGTTCACTTTGATGCATGGCAATGCATACTTTCCCCTTTGTTTGTGTGGCTCCTCCTCCCAGCTCCCTCTCTGCTCTGTGTCCCTGAAACCTGTTAAGGCCTTGTAAGTGTGGCTCACTCCCCTCTTCAACCAGCCTTCCCACAGTTCTGGATGTAGCAACAGGTCCTGACTATTTATTTATTTATTATTACATTTATATCTCACCCTTTTTTCCTCTTGCAAAGAACCCAAGGTGGCTTACATGGTCCTCCTAGTCTCGTTTTATGCTCACAACAACCCTGTGAGGTAGGTTAGGCTTAGAGTCAGTAACTGGCCCAAAGTCACCCAGTGAGCTTCATGACCAAGTGAGGACTAGAACCCAGAGCTCCTCAGTCCCAGTCCAACACTCTAACCACTACATCATACTAGTTCTCATCATTCTGTCCTCCTTCTCACAAGCAAACCCAAAACAAACTCAAGAGACAGCCTCTAGCCAAGGCATTTCCCATTACCTTTCTTCACCTCCCAAATGCATTCAAGCTACACAGATATCTATGCATGAGAACACTTCTTGGTGTGTGGATTGATGCCTGCATTGTACCACACAGCAGTTTTGTCAGGGGTCCCTTTCAGTAGCAGTGAGAAGCAAGCATGGCTGCACTTTTCGATATATGAAACAGCACATGAGGAGAAAATACACAGTGCTATCCTAGCTAGTCCAACTGCATTGTTCAACTACTACTACTACTACTACTACTAGTAGTAGTATTTCTGGTAGGAGGCAATAAAAGATTACCCACTCCTCCAGCCCCAGCAATACATGTATGTCTGTCTCTTTCAATCTCTCTCTTTCTCTTGAGATATATATATATTCCTGAGAAGTGTACTCCATTACATGGATATGTTTTAAAGCATTTTTATTTCTGTTTTCTCTAGTACCTGCCCTGGTGAACATATACAGTTGTCATTCACCCCATTTCCTGCCCGCTAACTGCTACCGTGGAATGCCCCTCTCTTGACAATTGCACTTCTGGTTTCTCACACCCTGTGGCTCAGCGCTAGCAATAGCTTTGCTACTGCTGGAGGATGTAGCGTGACTCAGCTGTCAGCTGACTTTTCATCCTAGCCCCTGGTTGAGTTGCAAATGCAGTACTCTCAGCAGGGAGCTTTCATTCCTGCTTCTTTACCTGATCTGGGAAGTTAATTAGTCGAGGAAGCCTGCAGTGCATGAAAATACAGGGATGTCTTGGTTCAGTGGCGCTAGGCTCTCATTAAAATTACATGCGGTATTTTTTAAAAAAGCATTCTGCTATCCCCACTACTTATATCTATCAATAGTCTGTGGTTTGGGTGGCCACAATGCACTTCTAATGCCCTGACATCTGTTGTAAAGGAGGCTTTCATTCATGTTTACATTAACTGTCAAACTTTTAATGTGGATCCACAAAAGAGACTCATGTGCAGTGATGCCTGAACTTTTACCCTGCAAGGAAAACATCATGAGGAACATAGCATCCTTCCAGATTTAGGACTTTCATTCTGAAAGTCATCATGATCAAGCCACTGCTGCTTTAGCTTGTTCTTTTGCTGCCAAGTTGAATAAAGTTCATTTGTCCAACCTACCTTGCCCCACACCATGTTATAATAACCATGAAGCTGCATAGTCATTTGTAGGAACAACCCTTGAATACTTGCAACCACACAGAAAAAAAGGGGCAAGACTCAGGAGTAGGGATAAACTAGGATCACATGTATTAATTACACAGGAGATCTGCAGCAAAATCCCATCTGGCAGGGCAGGCTCTGGGTAAGGCAGGAGCCCTCCCAGGCCTCCTACTCCTATGCCACATTACCTGGGCATGCCATCCCTGTCTCATCCTGAAGTGAGTGTCTTGCCTGTCTCCAGGCCCACTGGTCACATCTTCAGATGCTTAGGGGGAGGTCCTGCCAAATCTCTGCCCTCTCAAGCCCCACAGTTTTATGTGTGTGAGCTGGTTTAAGCATCAAGGGGGTTCTTTCCTGTCTAGCTTGGCTCAAGGTTCTCAGGAGAGCTGGTCTGAAGCAGTTGCACTTACTAGAAGGATAGGGCAGAGTCAATGTCCAGCCATGACAGACAACAAGGTCAGACCAAGCAAGGTCTGCAGGAGCCTGGACAGATCTATACTGGCTGGAACTAGGAATGTGCGAATCAGCAAAACTCGAGCTCGCTAAAGTTCTCCAAATTCCATCTTGAGACTCTTTCCAGTTTGAGTCCATACCAGATTGAGAGCTTTTTTCTTTTTCTTTTTGCATGAAAATCTGTCCATATTTTTCCAAATGCATGCTAGTCTATGTTCAAACTGGTTAAATCCTGATCAAAAATGAACTGAAACAAATTTCTCATACATCCCTAGCTGGAACTCACTCAGATAGAGCTGTTGTCTCAGCAACCTGCAGAGGTCTTCTGAGCCTTCATAGAGGCTATATAGGCAAAAATATCCCAGTGGAAATTTGGGGAAACATTTGGAGGGAAAGGCATGTTGTTGTTTTCTTTGAACAAGACATGGAGAGAAAATTGTTACAAAATCATGACAGTGCCGGTCTCCTCCTCTTCCTGCCCCCCCAGAATGCCCACTAAACCCCTTCTCTGAGGTTGCTTTTGCTACCTCAGAGAAGCAGCCAACTGGTTCTTTTTGTGCTGGCTGGGGGGGGGGCAGGGAGGGAGATCAGAGGGCAGATCCCCAGCTACAAGGTCGGAGCGCTTTTCCAAGCTCAGAGCTGGGAATCTGAACAATCCTATGAACCATCTGAACCATCTAGATGCTGCCTCGGGGCCAGCGGATTGCTCTCCCAGCCACCCTACCCTGTCCTGCCTTAAGGCTTATGCAGGAACAAATTCAAAGCAAAATCATGCAGAAATGTACAGAGTGCCAATACAAATAATAATATAACTCACACCCACTTATCAAAAGCCAGCTACAGCAAGTATTCTTTGAGAAATAAAAATCTGAGGCCACCGGACTCTGCAATTAAAGCAAATCATCCTAAAGCAGCTAGAACAGACCTGAGAAAAAGGATTTATCACTCTTGAACTGGAATGATCACACATGGGTCTAATTTGTATTCAAGTGATATGCAGTGATCTGAAGAAGGCTTTCATCCTGCTTGTACATCTTTATATTACTGCTATAAGGCTGCTTTTTATATTGTTTCATTACTGTTTTTATGCCATGTAATTTTAAAGCTTGGCAAGTCACATTAAGCATTTTGATAAAGCAACCTATACATTAAATCAGTTGGTTGGATTCATTAAATCAAAGCAATCTAGATAATACCTTAAATCACCAGTAGGAAGCCCACAATAATAAACAATACACAAGCTGAGTTCTTGTATTCAGTTTGTAAAACTTGACCTCAAAAGGTAGATATTTTTCCATTGGAGCCAATGGGGGATTTCCACCCAATGCAAATACTAGCAGCTTTAAAGGAGTGCTTTTCATCAGGACCACAGCAGAGGAGAAAAGGGTCAAACTCCATCTCTCCTCTTTTTGTGTTCCTAATAATTAGCCACCCCCCTCCACACACACACACACTGCTGCTATTACCATTTTAAAAAGCATGCAGATTAAATGCAAAGTCTTTTTAACCTCGCATCTAATATGGCCCTTAAGGGAAAAGACCAGAACTCACTGGTAGAACACATGCTTTACATACAGAAAGTCCCAGGTTCAGTCCCTGGCATATCCAGGTAAAGCAAAGCTGGAAAAGAATCTTGTCTGAAACTCTGGAGAGCTGCTGTCAGTCAGTTCAGTTCATCAATACTAAACTAGATGGACCAATGGTCTGCTTCAGTCCAAGGCAGCTTCCTATGATCCCGCTCTTCCTCCCACCCACCCTTGTTCTTCTACCCCAAGTCACATATACACCCAAACCTGTTTTTGATTTAAAAGGAAACATTGTGGAACAGGGATACATGCAACTATATGTCATATCCAATTTGGAGCTCAAAACATTCGTTTTAGGGGATGGGAAACCTCCCAGAATTAATAGATGGTTTTCCATAGTGCTAAATTGATAAATTCTGCATTACTAGAGACAGCAGTCAGCACATCCAAATTACTGTGTGTACACACACACACACCCATACTAGGTAGCCACAAAATTTCTGCACTAATTGATGTCCATGTGAAAGCAGGGGTGGGGATACAGGAGCTTAAGACAAGATGAAGGAGCTGCTATTTCCATGTTGTGTGTATATTTCAAGGCAGCCTTTCCCTCCAGATGTTTGGTCTTTAACTTCCATCAGTCCCACCTAGCATGGCCAATGGTCAATTCTCCAATTCTCCACTGGAGTCAATAGAGATGGGGGTTTTTTACCCACCCCCATGGGGGAATTTCAGAAAATATGGGGAGGGAACCCTCCCCTTCAAACGTCTGGTGGTTCCAATCCAAATTGAGGCTGGGCACCCTTACACTAGAGTAAAAGAAATGGCAAGTCTCAGCTACATACTATGCGATTAGCATAATGTGTAGTGTCATTTAATCTAGAACTATCACCCCCCAATACTCATAATGAACAGAGAATCAAACACTCACTTCAGCCATAAAGCATGCATTGAAAGTATGTGTAGGGATAAACCTGAGGCCCAGGATCCCAGTCTGATCCATCAGGGTTCCCAATCCATCCCTTTGGGGGCCACCGTTCTCCCAACCACCAATCATTTGGTGGTTTCCTGGATTTTGTGCAGGTTTTCCTCCTGTATTCTAAAAGGTTGACATGCCTCTCCTGAGACTTAGTTACTTAGGCAGTTACTTAGTGTCCCTAAGACAGTAAGAGTTTTAAGCTAAAACATGCTGGTATTTGGGGTTTTTGTTCCACCCCTTTTCCCTTCAGCCCTACCCACCACTGGAATGTTGCCCCACAAATGTCTCCAAAATGGAATTTGGCCCCTTGGGCTGAAAGAGGTTCTGTACCCCTGGGATAAAGAGTGTTAGAGGACAACTACTTAATATTACTTGATCTTGAGCAAACAACCCATATGAGACAAGAACAACATCCCATATTTCATGTCCATCTCCACTACCGCCCCCCCAATTGTCCTAGGTGATCATCGGATCCTTTTTAAAGTAAAGGAAGTGCTCTGAGAACTAATGTGAATCTGATTGGAAGAAGGGTTTATATTATACACGTGTTTGCTTCCAAACATGGCAATTTATGATGCTACCTCAAATGATGTAAAACAATATTCAAAATGTGCATTATTAGGCAATCAAAACTCCTGTTATTGTTACCTATATATATATATATATATATAGAGAGAGAGAGAGAGAGAGAGAGAGAGATAAATGTACAAAATCTTATATCCTGTCATGTAATGGACAAATTTATTTTTATTTTGCATATAGAATGAAAATAAAATAATTCCCAAATGCAGACTATAAATAGTAATGGAACATATCTGAGTAGGCTTGGAGGCTTATGAGCATCCAGTGCAGAGCGGGAGATGCAGCGGAGGTGATCTCCGCTGTCCCAACTTCCCAACTCCCACTCTGCATTTTAGCTAGACAGCCTGTCTAGCTGATGCACTTCGGAGGGGGAGGGAAGGAGGCTGGAGCACCACGAGGATACATCATATCCTGGCAGCCCCAGTCTCCTCCCCTCCCAGCCCCCTGGAATGCCCCTTTACCCCCACTCTTAGGTCAATTTTCCAGCCTCGGAGAAGCAGCTGGGGAGGAGGATCAGAGCATGGATCCCCAGCTCTGAGGTCGGAGCTGTACTTCTGACCTCAGACCTGGGCATCTGAAGTATCCTATGCCCCCCTAGGCACTGTCTAGGGGGCCATAGGATCGGTCTCCCCATTATTCAGTGCTTAGTCTGCACCTTTAAAACAGTTGCCTTTCCTCTTCATTGCTCATTTTGTTTTCTGTGGTTAATGGATATTTTGTTATATTTACACTGTTGATTATTTGCAAGTTTTGACAACTTGATGAAGAAAGGAAATAACTTTCTTGGGAAATGTGGCCTCACTGGGAATGTAGTGAAAGACCTAAATGTTAATTACATACAGTTAGATAATTTTCACACCAGCCATATTGTTTAACATTTTCCACTGGGGTGCTACTCTGCTTCATTACTTGCAACTACAGCGGCTGGTAGTAAAAACAAAGTGCAAACAGAAAAGTGGAAGGTTTTTCAAACCTTACCATAGTGTGCTTCCAATTCAGATAAACACTGTTTAGCAGAATAATTCAGAATTCTGCCATAAAGTGCTGCAGTTACCTGGATTATCTTTAGCTGATGGAATAGGGCTAGCACCTATTCGAGTGAATGGAAGAACCATATTTCCTTATTCGTAACTTCAGAGATGGTTGTCTAGATGCTAGTAATTAAGGACACTTGTGCTGCCCTTGCCGTGCTAGTCTTGTGTAATGATGTCACTGAACTTTGTAATTCCTTGGTGCAGAATATGAACATTGCCAACCTTTAAAATATATCCTAGATCCTAATGAAATTTGGGGTGGGATGGAACATGGGATGAGTTTGCAAGGCAATCTGCACCAACAGGGTGAGATGACTATTAAATGCAAGTTGTCTTGAGTTTATGGCCACAGAATAACTTAAACATATGCATGTGGTGTGGAGTTCAACCACATCTACATAAAACGTATAATCAATGCAAAACTAAGTGATATTTTAGCCTAGAATATGACTAAGGAATCTTCCTGTTGGGGCATGTCTGTCTACATCACATAGTTTACACTGTTTTACACCTCTTCTGAAGGTGGAAGTTCTGTCAGTTAAACAAATATAAAACCAATGGGCAGTATCCAATGTGACATGAGTACCAATATAAATTATGTTGCACTAGTGTAAGGAACCTCTAGCGCAGCTCCAGTAGCATTAGCTGACAAGATGAAATTCCCCAGAAAACCCCCTTTGTGTTTTAAATGTTATTTCAAAATATTCCACCTTTTGTTTTGTTTTAATTGAGTTCAGCTGCATTGGCAAGTGCAATAATTGTTGTTTTTTTAATGTTAGGAGAACTTGTATGAGAAATTCCGTTACCACGTTATGCTTCTTTAGGCACCTGTTCCCAGGTTCCAGAGGTGTGTTTCTTGTGTCTAAATATAGGCTCATTTTTGGAGCTCCCCATGTTGAAAATGGAATTTCATGATTTATTTTTCTTTAACTGTGTCCTGTTAACCCTTACTATATATACTATACCTAACCACCATTAGCCCTCTTCAGGTATTCAAAATGAATGTGCGATGGGGGAAGCAGGGACACACACGTTAGCCCTGCCACCAATATTATCATGGATAAAGCCTCAGACCTTCGCATATTCAGAGGGCTTCTGTGCACATTCAGCTGATCATACTTAGAGGCGTTTATGGAATCAGGAACCCTGATAATACAGGGTTCCTGATTTTGAAGGGGCTTCTAACTACCTTCATCTGAAGGTGCACAGAAAGCCCCTTCAGATTTTCATGTTGAATGCATGAAGGACTGAAATTCCCTCCTGTGGGGGCAGGGACATTGGCTGTGAGACCTGGACATATGACTCCACTACCCCCTTCATGCATGCATTCTGAAGGCTTGCAGAGGGCTACTGTGTGAGGGTTAGCTGTCATTAATATTATATATCATTTTCCCACTTGTCCATACTGATTTTGCACTGCCTTACGTACTTTATTTACGTATAATGACTTTCCATGGAAAACATGGCATGAATAGAAAATGTGCTCAGTACATGAATCATGCTGTAAATCAGTATTCTTAGACATACGCAACTCATCAAAGTTCTCATTTGAGCTGGGTTCAACATATGAGTTAACCATATTTGTATTCTTTCAAACAATGCCAGTTTGTAATGTGTAAACTTTGATTTAGGAGAGAGATGAGATGGGACTGTAAGTAAGGATGGGGGAGAAATTAGTTCTGTTTGCATTTTAATGTGAACTTACTTAATTTTACACTTTCAAACTAATATGCAAACCAAAATGCAGTTATCCTTTGAAATTTGAAATTTTGTGATTTGAGTTCGCAATTAAAAAATGTGTACAAAACGTGTATATTAGGGAAAAGTGGACACAAAAATTGTATATTAGGCAACCTTGCATACAAAATACATGTATTGGGAGAATTGCCAAAAATGTGTATGAATTTTCTAATGATTTTAAACAACAACAACAACAACAACAACGTTGGGGACAAATTGAACTTAATTTTGGAAAAATGAGAAACTGGGTGAAAACAAAATTGACAGACTTGTCCATCCCTAAGTGTAAGCCCAGGTATTTAGAGACCAATCAATATATATATTACATGGGAGAGCCTCTGACATTTTGTATATACCTGCATTTTTTTTCCCTCCTGCACCACTAACAGCAGCTTAGGGGGCAAGATCTAGATCAGGACAGTGGTGCAGGGTAAAAGCACAGGTGTTCTGATAAAATTTGGGCTTCTCTCCCTCCCCACAACTTCATTCAAATAAAAACAAGAACATCATGAGATCCAACCATGGATCTCTCACATAATATGTAATTTGGCCCTAAGGACCAATAGAAATAACTACTCTGTCCACAGTGCTCCTGATCATCAGACTGATAGGCCACAAGCAGATGCTTCAGTTTAGATTGCAAATTCTGCTCCTGCAAAATGAACCTAGATTCCACCTAAACATCAGGAAAAATTTCCTGACTGTCAGAGCAATAAGACAATGGAATCAACTACCTAGGGAGGTGGTGGGCTCTCCCGATCTGGAGGCATTCAAGGTGCAGCTGGACAGCCATCTGTCAGGGGTGCTTTGACCTGGATTCCTGCACTGAGCAAGTAGTTGGACTCGATGGCCTTGTAGGCCCCTTCCAACTCTACTTTTCTATGATTCTATGATTCTAAAACTTAGGTATCTAGAGGGAGCTCTGCACATTGTGGTTGAAGTGAGAAACTGGGTCTTACACTGACACTCCCCACATTTAAAGTGTGGATATAACACACATTTGTACAACAATAAAACCATATAAAGGCAGTCCCCGAGTTAAGAATGTGTGACTTACAGACAACCCATACTTAAGAATGGACTTCTGGGTTCCCCCGGCGCTACGCCATTTATGTAGAGTACATAGCGTAGTATACTACGCAATTTGTGTAATTTACACAATTTGTGTAAATGCCAATTTTAACGTATAGAACGCTATGCTGTTCCGACTTACATACAAATTCGACTTAAAGACATTCTTAAGAACGGAACTCATTCATAACCTAGGGACTGCCTATATATATATGTGTGTGTGTGTGTGTGTGTGTGTGTGTGTGTACACACACACACATATGGGAATCCTGGTTCAATCAGGTTGCCAGTCATGTGTATATAGCTGTTCAAAGAGACATTTGCAATATTATACCCACAGTTTGTATTTGCTGTGGAAATCCCTGGTGTAACACCGGTGTTTCTACAGAAATGGTAGTGTGAAACTGCCTGGCATACATGAAGATTGTAAACATGGAAGTGATTTAGCATTTGTAATCTGGGAAAGTATATCTGAGATTATCTTGTAAACTACTACTTTGGGTTCCCCTCCTCTCCAATCTAACTCATTAATTCCTTGTAATAAATGTTTCTTTTCTCACATGATTTGTGGATTTAGCAGAACATATTTTGTAACAGGCAGCAATATATTGAGTTAATTGTTCACTTCTGATGCACGGTCTCTCTGAAATATTTGTTTCTTTATCACAATATTAGCCTCCTAAAATGAATTATAGTGATATCTCCTTCTCCAAATGTGCCTGTAAGAGCATGTTGCTGTTTTTTAAAGAAATCCTAAGAGATAGCTAATAATTCATGAATATATATGTGTGTGTGCATGTGTGAATATATATATATATATATATATATATATATATGAATGCTGATGTTAAGGCATTTGAGAGAAGATGCAGGTGAAAAGAATATTTCCATAATGATAACAGAACTCATATTTTGAATCCATGCCATAATCTGTCACTAAAAAAACCTGGACACCAAACCCAAATAGAACCCAGTATTAGAAGCCTTCTTTCGATCTGTTAAAAAAAGTATTCATGAACACAAACCTAGACATGTATTTTACAATCTAACAAGAGAAGAAAGAGAGGCCCTCAATCAACTTTGAATTAGAAATGACATAGTCATAAAACCAGCAGATAAAGGAAGAGTTGTGATAAAGACTGAAGATTATATTTCTGAAGGTCTGAGACAACTAAATGACAGCAGTACATACAAACTCCTCAATCATGATATCACACAGCTGACCTAAATCTTAAAAAATGGCAATGTAATCCATAAATTCCTGGATGAAAAGTTACGGGACAGAGAAATGGCTGACCTTTTAATTAACCCATCCCCTACAGCTAGAAGATTTTACATGCTACCAAAGATCCATAAAAAACAATAAGTGAGGATGACTTATTGTTTCAAGCAACATCACTGTCACTGAAATAATTTTGCTATATATTAACTCCATAATTCAACCACTAGTCCATAAATTTATTTCATATATTAAGGACACTATAGATTTCCTTATGAAGATTGAAAGACTAAATCAGTAATGTTGATTTAAGAATGATACCAACGTACTGGTTTATTTATTTATTATATTTATATCCCGCCTTTTTTCCTGCAAGGAACCCAAGGCAGCTATCCTCCTCCTCCTCTCCATTTTATCCTCACAACAATCCTGTGAGGTAAGTTAGGCTGAGAGTCTGTGAATGGCCTAAAGTCACCCAGTGAGCTTCCTGGCTGATTGGGGACTAGAACCCGGATCTCCCGAGTCCCAGTCCAACACCCTAACCACTATGCCACACTGGCTCTACTGAAACAGCAAAACCTCTAATTAACCTAGTACTGGAGTCTTAACCTCCCTTGCTAAGTTGTTACTCACTTTCAACAATTTCATGTTCAATTACAATCATTATTTATAACTCCAAGGTACAGCAATGGGAACATGTATGACCCCATCATATGCCAATCTATTCATGGGACAACAATGGGACATTGTTCTTCATGGGACAATGAAGAAACTATTGGCAGAACTTCCACTTACAGGTCCAGCATATGGAGGCGGGCATTACATAGATGACATCTCTGTTAACTGGGACTATGGAAGGGATAGCTTGGAGAATTTTTCTAAGGTTATCAACACTGTCATCTTAATCATTGAAAACCAACAAATTGTCACAGACTTATATTATAAACCTACAGATTCCCACCTGTACCTTAACAAGTCATGTCATCTGAACCGTATAAAAAGAACATTATATATAGTTTGGCTCTTACGATAAAACACATTTGCAATAATGAAGAAACTTCTCAGAAAGATGTAATGATTGAACTTCAAGAACATATCCAACTGTGAAGGACTGCCGCAGGTCTTTTCCCACGAGTTTGGGAGCGAAGCAGTTAAATCTGACAGCTCAGAGCTCCTGTTCGCGCTCCCTGGGTCAAATTAGGTCGAGCTCACTGGATCAAGCACCGGAGTCAGAACGAAACTACGCTCAGTCAAAAGTGGAACTGGCTTTATTTACAGAGATTAATAGAGCAAATCAGGTCAGGGAGATAAGGGAAGTTATAGTAAATAATCAATTAAGCCAAGGAATGCAATACACAATAAAGGAGATGGAACTTGCAATGCACAGACAGACTCTCAAACAAAAAAGAACCTATGCTATTCTCATCTAACACTGAAGAATCTACCCTAGCCTAACACTAGTAACTCAGACGGACTTACGACAAAGTACCCAGGTGGTCTGCTTGGGGGTTGAGTTCCTGGGTTGGCCTGAGCTGACGACCCACTCCGTGCTGCCTCACACCTTGTTCCCAATAACTTCAACAGAGCCTGGACTGCTGTTTTACACTCTCACTCGCCCCCCTCTCACCCTGACCCCTCCCTTTGTTGGCAGGACGAACCAGTCCAAGCAGGAGGGGTGCTGAGGTTCTTCGGTGCCACTTTGTTCATGGCTCCTCACAGGTGCTTGCAGGGTGATGGAGGGCACTTGGCAGCTCTTTAAGACTGCTTGGGGGAAGACCATTGAGGCCAATGCAAATGTGTGTCCTGGACTTTGCAACCAGCGGTGTTCATGTACCTGTGGGGGGACTCGCCTTTCCGCCGCCTTGATTCTCCACAGCGGTGCCCCCCTGCCTCGTTCTACCGAGTGGCATGGAGTGTTCTCCACGCCGCTCGAGCTGCCGGCAACAGGCGCGCCGGGACCCTGCTCCGGCACACTGGACCCCCGCGCTATGTTTTTGGCGGGGGAAACCAGGGCAACAGGGCTGTTTAAGCCCTGTTGCCTTACTCCCCCCCCGCCAAAAACATAGTGCGGAGGTCCAGCGCGCCGGAGCAGGGTCCCAGCGCGTCACTTCCAGCGCGCAGGAAGTGATGCGATGGGACCGGCACGGGCGGCGCGGGCGGCTTGCCTCTCCACGGCGAGCCGCCGCCAGAAAAAGGTGGGTCCACGCGAGCCTCGCGCGAGCATTAGCGGGCCTGATTTCGACCCACTACACTCGCACGAGGCAATCGGTTACATCACTACAGTAATACCTTGGATTGCAAGCATAATTCGTTCCGGAACTGTGCTTGTAATCCAAAACACTCTTATATCAAAGCGAGTCTCTGGCGGGCGTGAGCGGAGCCGATTTCAGCCCACTACACCCGCTTGAGGCGAGCAGTTACATTTCCTAAAAATTAGGGATGTGCCACAAACCTGTGGGGGGCTCGCCTCTCCGCCGGCTTGCCTCTCCGTGGGGGCGGCCCCGTGGCTCGATCTATAGATGTGCTAAAAAAATCACAAGTTTTTTTTTTCTTCGAGCAAGCTCTGCTCGGTTATCACTCAGCATAATTAACGATTCTTGTGATGTTAACAGCAGCTCGTCCCCCACTAACAGAGATCTGCAGGCCAGAGCTGTTAAACAGGTTTTACCTGTGTCGATGCTGTGACTTAGAGTTCAGCATTACTATTGACTATTGAGATGCAAAAAACAGCAGTCTGGCTGGAGCCCAGTCTGGCTGGAGCCTTAAGAACCAACTTAGCATATGACTGAGAGAGGTTTTACATAGCACAGCAGGCTTTCCTCTCAGTCAGTCAGAGTTAGAAGAAAGGTTACCTTAAAATCATAAATTATACCACCTACGTTTATTAAAAATTCCTCTGTAAAAAAGGTATGCATCTCACAAGAATGCATCTCACAAGAATTGCCACATTATTATGTCTATAACAAAATACTTTTTCTAAGTAGGAATGTAAGGACTATTTATTTATTTCAATCTAGCCAGCCAGAGAGGCTGTTGCTGTTCTCAAATCAGCATTACAATCATCCTGGTGTTAGTAGGAATTTAGCAAGGAATTTAGCATATAAGTGCAGCGAGGGTTTTCCTCAGTCAGAGTTAGTAATTAAGTCAATTTAGACTTAAGTCAATTAAGAAACACAAAAGCATTAAGAAGAAACACAAAAGATCTTGCTGTTCGTGACTCAGTTGGGTTCGAATGGCAGTGGAGGGGGGAGAAGAAACTCGACTAGCTCGAAGTAATTCGTGAGCCAGCTGCTGCAGGCTCGCTCACGCCACTACAATCTTCTGAGCGGCACAGAGCAGTTCTCCGCGCCACTCGAGCCACCGTCGCTGGTCCCGTCGCATCACATCCGGCCCCGGAAGTGACGTGACGGGGACCCTGCGCAGGCGCAATACGTCGCGTGGGGGTCCAGCGCGCCTATGCACGGTCCCATCGTGTCACTTCCGGGGCTGGATGTGACGCGACGGGACCGGTGCGGGTGGCTCACTGTGGAGAGGCGAGCCGCCGCTGGACAAGGTAGGCCTGTAGGCCCACACGAGCCCCCGCGGATGTGAGCGGGGCCGATTTCAGCCCGCTACGCCCGCGCAGGGCAAGTGGTTACATCCCTAAAGGTACTTCCAGGACCCCGGTGCTTCTTGTCCGGGTCCCCGGCGCTGCGTTTTTTCCGTAAAAATCAAGGTAACCCACCTTAAAACAGCCATGATTTGCGGTTGTTGTAAGGTAGGTTACCTTGGTTTTTACAGAAAAAACCCAGAGCCGGGGACCTGGAAGTGATGCGATGGGGACCCAGAGGTCCGCCGAGTGCCACAGACCGGATCATGCGGTGGGGGTGCTCAGCGAGCGCCGCGAGAATCGGGTCCAGGTAAGTTCACACATCCCTACAGAAATGACCTGGGAGGTTGACATGATTGCTACTGAGTGCCCTCTCCAGAGTAGAACTCATACTGCTCTGTGGTATACTTCATTGCTGAGAGTGATGAAGCAAAATAGGAGATGGCTTGAGTGCAGATGCAGAAAAACTCCTAGTGGATGCAATCTAACTCTAGTGTGTGCATTTGGTGACACATATTCAGGGGCAGTGATGGTGCCAAAGAAATAACATCTCACTGCCTCTACTGAATTCTCTGTGTGCTGCTCAGTGGAACTTTTCAGGGTCATCCAGATCCTATTACATGGTAGCCCTAAGGTCACTGTGAATCCATCTGTGGTCCACTATAATGCATTTTCTAGGCACTTCTAGGATAAAATATCTTGCATCCCAGGATGTAGACTCCAGGGTTACAGCAGGTGAATCAGGTGAGGTATCCAGAGCACAGCCTTGTCCAATTTTCTTGGATGAGTTTCAACCCTCCCTGGACCCAGAAAATCTTAATTTTAGGCCAGTGGCAAATGTTCCTTAACAGGTTCTTGAGAAGGTGGCTGCCAACCAGTGGTATGAAGTGCCTCCAACTGACTTTGGATGATGGCCCAGCTAAGCCCCTATCTGGACAGAGATACCCTGACTTCAGTCATCTATTATCTGGTAACCTCCAAGTTATATTACTACAATGTGTTCTACATGGGGCTACATTTGAAGATGGTTCAGAAGCTGCAGCTTGTGCAAATTGCAGTGACCAGATTGATAACAAGGACCAGGAGGACCCAACATATAACAGCAATTCTGGCCTGCTTGCACTGGCTGCCTGTATGTTTCTGAGCCCGATTCAAGTTCAATTTGACCTGTAAAGCCTTATATGGCTGGGGACCACAATACCTGATGGAGCGCCTCTCCTGGCATGAACTTATCCATACACTACAATTGCCATCTAAGACCCTCCTCCATGTGCCTCCTCTGCAGCAACAAAGGGGCAGGCCTTCTTAGTGGTGGCCCTGAAAATATAGAATGATCTCCCCAATGAGGCCCACCTGGTGGTGCCAACATTGTAATATATTTGGTGCCAGGATAAGACCTTTCTCTTCTCTCAGGGATTTGGCAGCATATGATGAGGTTTTAATGAGGTCCTATATTTTTCTTATTATTGATTGTTCAAAATTGCTTAGATATATGTGTGTGTTTTGTCTGTTTATATGTTTGTAAGTAAATGGTTTTTATGCTATTTTAAAGGTTTTTAATCTTCGTAAACCACCCAGAGAGGTTTGGCGACTGGGCGGTATAGAAATGTAATAAATGAAATGAAATGAAATGAATGAAGCAAAGGCTAACTCTTTGAAAGAAAATCACATTCGGTTTGTTGTGGACTACCATCCTGCTGCCCCTAATTACCACCAGATAATGAAAGATAGTTACCTTATTATATCCTATTGTGCTCGTTTAACGGAAGCCATTAATTCTGCACCATGCATTTCACTAAAAAAAAAAACCCCACCCAATTTGCATACACTGTTAGTTAAAGCAGCACTTAAACAATATATTTGCAATCCAGGATCACACCAGTGTAAATCAGCATGTTACCTCCAAGAAACCACTTATTTTAGGAGCAAATTTACTTGCAAAGGTCAGTATCCAATGGAGCACTTACTCCCCCACAGATTCTCCTGTCCTCTGCTGATTCCATTGCACAAGCAGCCCCCACCACTTGTGCAACAGTGATGTAGTGCTTCTGGGGGCAACCCAAAATGAATGTTCATAAAAGGGAGCTCCCCGACCTGCCTTCTTCCAGAAACGAGTGTTTCTGCTCACTAAATCTCCATTGCATAAGCGCTGGATCCTGCTTGTGCAATGGAATGGGTGAGACCCACTGCTTGCAGAAGGGAATCTTTGGACTGGAAGGGAATCGGCAGGGGCATAAGCATTAGACGACCAGTAACATGCACTCATGCATGCGCTAATATTAACATGCATGATTTATTTAACTGAATGTAAAAAGGGGGGGAGGGGATCTCATATGCAATCTGTAGAAAAAGCTACAATAGACCTAAGAATAAAATTCCGTAACCACAAATCTGCGATTCTTACAAAAAAACAAACAAACTAGAGCAGCCTGCTGCAAGACATTTTAACTCATCTGCACTGCACATAGTCTCTCAGATTTACAACTGCTTCCAACTGAACAAACAAAGGACACTGACACGTTTGACAGAAAGGAAAACTTCTGGCCCTACAGACTCAGAACTCTTAGTCCACATGGCCTTAATGTGGAGGACAATTCATACGCTTTATCCCAGTCATACCTGTTTTTTTCTTGTTAGGAATTTTCATCTGCCAGCATTCCAAACTGCCACTCTTGGTATCCATTTAATATCACAGCTACTGATGAAGGTGGAAGCCAAAACTTTAGCTCTAAATATATTTTAAAATTAATCTGTTGTTAGTCTATCTTTCATATAGATAGATAGATAGATAGATATACATACACACACATATATACATATACAGTCATGCCTTGGATTGAGAGCATAATTCATTCCGGAAACGTGCTTGTAATCCAAAACACTCTTATATCAAAACGAAATCCCCCCCAAAAAAATTGTACAGAGATTTTTAATTTAAGCCGTACTACAGTACTTGTATTGCAAGACGTCACTTGTATATCAAGTCAAAAAGAATTAAATAAATATTTTAAAATTTGCTTGTCTTGAAAAATGCTCTCAAACCAAGTTACTTGCAATCCAAGGTATTACTGTACACATATTTGTGAGTTATAGTGAAATCCTATGTATATTTACTCAGACATAACTCCTCCTGAGTTCAATGTAAGTGTGCATAGGATTGCAGCTTGATTAAGATGCCTGGATTTTATTTTTACATTAACATCAACTGGTTTAATAGACACAATGATTGGCTTATGACCTTTACTTGGAGTGACTCACTCAGATACGACCTTGCTTCCAAGAATTTATGAACCTCAGCCTCCTTATTAACAATTTTCAGAGGAAAGTGCTACCATAAGAGGATGACGGACAAGATAAGCAGCCACTTTTATTCCTTCGCACAGTTCAGTGGAAAATACCAATTAAACATCTCTAAAAAGAGACAATGCTGTGGTAGTAGATCAGATGTAGACTGAAATGGTTTCATTGTAAAAGACCTGTTATATTGGGTTGGATCCAGACTTACTCATATTAGAGAAGGTCTATAGAAATCAATGTGACTTCAGTTGGTCATGAGTAAGTTATGTCCCATTGATTTCAATGGGTTAACTATAAGTATGAGCAAGTTGGGACCCAACCCATTATGTATTAGCAGAAAATATTTCACAGGTTCAGAACAGTTCTTTTTTAAAAAAAAAACACAACCAGACTGGTAAAATTCTTAATGAACAGATTCAGTGTGGAGGGCAAGGGAGAAGTTGACCTAAAAACCATGGCCTTAAATTCCTAATAACTGTAAGGATAATTTTATTATTCCAAATTCTAAAATAAAGAGTATTCCTTCCAACAGGAAATCATATTATATACATTACATAGTGCTATAAAATGGCTAATATTGAATATTTAATATGCTTGTGGTAATATAGTTAGTATAGTTCTTATAATACTTTGCTGCCAGCATTAAGCTATACACATTACTCCAGCTGACTTCAGTCACAACTAACACTGTGACCCTATGCACACTTATTCAAAAACAAATCCCATTGTAAACAGTGAGTCTTACAGATTACATATGTATAAGATCAGTCTATATTGAAAATAATGGCACTTTCATTAGTTATCACTAGAGATGGATGAGCCTGTTTTGCTTCCTACAACTTGTGAATTTTTTGATGCACAATCCCCCCCTCCTCCTTTTTGCACATCAGTTTACAATTTGGGGGGTAAAACATCCACATGAAAATTCATCCACAGGTGTTTTCAGTGAAGCTTACTACCTAGTATAAGTGTGCTTACTATAACTTTTGGTTGAATTGGCACCACTATTCGCTTTAGGGCAATACCATTGGGGTAATGAACAGGGATGTGCAACTCTTTCAATTTATTTCCATGGGTATTTCTTCCATCTTGAACAGCGGCCTCATATGTCTGGGATACTTAGCTGCTGCGGTACAAGAAAAGGACTTTTCTGATTTGATCTTATGTTTTTCATCTTGTGAGACCAAGGCAGAGATGAGCACACCAACTGAGCACTTATTTCTAAAGGCAGCAATCACATGCTCACAAGCAGGAGCTTTACATCTTCATTCCTTAACAGCAGCAGCTCACATTGTATTAGAAAATTATTTTAAGTTTCTTTCTTACACCCCCACTCCCCCAGGTTTCAAAAGCAGCTTATCAAGCTGTGCTGTGCACAAGAATTCTGTTTTAAAAGGCTCACAGTCACAAGTTCTGCTGCAAATGCAAAACCTGGCACAACCCTTTGGAACATAGCTACAGTTTGTATCTCCATTTCAGACACATCTCTCTTCTTTTCTCAACAATAGATTCTTATCAATGTCATATAAACATGCTTGAGTTCTCCTCTTAATAATTCTTGACACGCTTAGATGAAGTGTCCCTTTAAATAATATCTCACTGTTTTACATTTGCTTGTGCAGAAATGATTGGATTTACAGCTTTATCAGTGTGAATGTCTGTCCTATGATCTGGAAATGGTGTTCTGCCATTGTAGTAATTATCTTCTATCAAGATTTCATCATATTATATTTGTAGCTTAATCAAATCAGTTTTGTACCATTGATGTACAGATTCTATGTCCAGGGAAAGAATGGTTGCTGTAGATAGCTGTGACTGGCACCCACCCTATTTCCATACTTCAGGCAAAGGCTAATGGCGAAATGATTTGCTACTTTCTTCATGTAAGGATTACACTCTGACAGACTGTACACAACCCTGCAGTGCTCAGTAGAGAAACAAACAGCAACATCTCCTTCTACCTTGGGTAGGGATAAACCAAGTAGAAGTATCCAAAGGACAGCTAGGTTTAGCCCAACTGTCTCAGCAATGCCCACTTGAGGGAAAACAGGGAATTGTCTTCATTCTGTAAATGTCTAACCACTGCAAAATAGCAGACATAGTAGATAGCCAGAGTGCATCCCTTTGATCGCCTTCCATCTGTTGCTAGCGGGTTGGGGATTTGAAAGTGGGGAAGGCAGTGCTCTTTTTCTTTTCTTTTTTTTTAACTAGAAAGCTGAGGCTCAGACCCACTTGGAAGCCACATCCCTTGTGAATATGATGGTGTATGGGCCTGTTGCGGTTACCTGAGCTGAAAGACACACTGCACATGCAAAAAGGCACTCTCTTCTGAATTATGTTTCGCAAACAACAACAACTTCATCTGGTATGGGTTCATGGTAAGAGCCAACTGAGAGCAAAACAACTGGGATGTGTTTAAGAGGAAAAGGATATATTGAGAAAAGTCATGTGGATGGACATTGACTCACATAGGTTTCTGTTTTCTTAGATGTAAGTAATGTCAAGAAATTAAACATGCAGCACTATTAGTGTTATTGTAACAGAAAATATTCAGAAATTAAGAATCAATCCCAGCATTTCTTTTCCATGTCCATGTGAATTTTATAGGTACTGCAGATACCTTACCAAATTATACCAGCTAATTATTGCCAGGAAGAATACCTTGTTTCCTAACCCTAGGATTGCAATTTGTGATGCAGAACAAGATGAAAGGTGCAACCAAGGTTCAAAGGAATTATCAACTCGCTCTTTGATAAGTGGCTACACTAATGGCTGCCTACTGAGAGACCTGGCTGTTGGAATGAAGACTGCAGTTGTCTGCTGAAAGAGCAACTGGCTAGCCCACAAAAGCATTTCTCTCTCTCTTGCAAATGTTGTTTGATCTCAGCCAATTTGAAAATGGCACCTTTGGCTCTGCAAGCTGTAAAAGCTGTAGAAAAGGAAGAGCTGCTCTTTCTGATGTGGTCTTCTGTACATAGAGATCCTGAGCTAGATCCTCTGGAGCATTTTCCTCCTCCAGCAAAGCTGATAACTTATTCTAGTCATTGTGCCCCACCCACCGCCCACAAGAAAAAGCTCTGATGCCCCAAGGGACCACTTGTGTTGCTTACATGTTTAAGGTAGCCTTACAAACACTAGCAAAATCTTTTCACAGATGGGAAGTACATATAGTGTTGCCAAATATTTCAAATACCAATGTGTATATGGTGGATTCCAATGGGCATTCCTCCTCAATATATTAGGATTTTTCTTCCAGTAATTGTGCAATGTGTCTCATCTCTCAATCACCTTTCTTGCTTTTAGTGTAGGAAATGTGGACATATGAATCTGCCTGTAGGAATGATGTCAATGATTTAGACTCTGTGTGTGTGTGTGTGTGTGTGTGTGTGTGTGAAGAAGAAAAATAGCCAGCAAGAAATATAAAGCTGAGACCCGGGATAATCTCTAATTTGACTTCAAAAGATCTGAGCTCTTTCTGTTAAGAGATGAATAAAAACTGAGGACAATGATGAACCACCCCTGGAATGTAGAGGAGAGACATTTGTCATTGGGTTAATTAGGACCACAACTTTCTTAATACTTAACTGTGGAGGAAGGAGGGGCTGGCTGGCCCGCCACAACCACACCCTTTCTTACTCTAAAGGAACCAAGACCCTCAGAGATCTTAAGGTACCAGATTGCCAGCCTCAGCTGTCTGCAATCCTACTTGAATCTCTGTTGAGGGACTCACCTTCAATTCTGTAACCTGGATTTAGATACTGAACTCACAGAGTACTACAAAACGCATGTGGGGTAAAACCAAGACAAGGTTTATTCTGGTAGCATTTTACAACAAGATTAGGGAAATGAGAGAAGCACACAAAATAAAGAGAGAGACACTTTAGTACACAGTAAAGCTGCAAAACAATAAAACCTGATTCCTTAATATCTCTCAGGCATACACCTATGTTACCTGAGGGTATTCTCTTCAAGGGTTAAATCCAGCACAGCCTTGCCGCCCGATGGAGAATTACCACACCTACCCGAAGGTCTGAGATGGGTAAACTCCTACAAAGCTTGCCTTCACTAGAGCCCTCATCCAGCTCATTTCACCAGGAGCTAACTGGGGTCGGATCCTGATGGCCCCCTTCAAAGGCTTGGGGCCTCTCTTTGGCTTGCCGCCATCCCCAATAGCCAGGGTAGCCAGTAGCCACGCGATCCAGGACAAAGACCAAAACCCATGCTTTGGGAAATATACCTTTCCCCCCCTCCCCTCCTCTGCTGCCTCTTAGCCAATCACTATGCACCTCACCTGGCCAGGCAGGGGGAAGGGAACTCATGACTCATGGCTTGAACTATTTATATAATGAAAGCCCTAGGCCAGCTTCTCTAGGCATCTAGGCGCTGAGGCTTTCATTTCCTCCCAGCCCCCTCAACTGGCCCCACTTGGCTTACACATGAGGAGGTGTGTGTGTGTGTGTGTGTGTATGTGTGTGCATGCATGCAGGAACCCCCAAGGGCCCCTTTCTCCACATGCTAACTATGCACACCCCACCCCAGCCAGTTCACACATGAGGTGTGTGTGTGTGTGTGTGTGTGTGTGTGAACCCCCCCCCCCAAAGGCTCTTTTCTCCACATTAACATAAAAGGAGATCTACAATGATGTCTCAAATTGTGTGGGAACACTGGCTAAACATGGAGATGTCATGTGACCTCTCTGCCCAAAGTGAGGTTAAATGTGATCCAGGTCCAAACCTGCCAACCTTCATAAGGCTTGAGAAGGCCTCTGCATGTGGCGGAGACAACAGTTCTTTCTAAGTGAGTTACAGGAAGCATAGATCTGTCTAGGGTCCTGAAAAGTGGACTTGACACTGCTTTGCCCTTCTAGTAAGTGTAACCTCTTAAGATTGGCTCACCTGGGAACCTTGAGCTCAGTTAGACAGGGCAAAAACCTTCCAAACCCAAATATTACATGTATGGGAACAGGCAAGGCCCCAATAGGGTTCCTTTTCCCACTCTCATATCCCAAAGCCCTGGAGACAGGTCTTGGTGCTTCTGGGTGCTCGCTGATCGCTGTACTTATAACTTACTGGCTCACTCAGACCTGCCTATTGTGACAGGATTCCCTCCTTCCCCTATCTACTGGCATACCCCAATGCTAATTCCCAAATCCACCCCACCCTCCCAGGTACACGCTGTAGAACAGGGGGACGACGACAAACACCTAGCCTCCTTGAGCCAATTTGTTTGAAAGGCAAAACGTTCCTACTTAGCCTTTATGTAACCAGTTATTCCTATGCAGTGATCGAGGGACTAGTGGCTGGGCACTGAGACAAGCCACAAACAGAGCCGATGAGGATGGGCACTGGGCTTAAATGGCCCTCCAAGCACCATCCCATGTCAGATGAGCTGCAAGCATTATCTGGAAACACACACTGTGGACTGCATGCCCCACCTCCATGCAGGGCTGTATGCAATCCCTGCCTCCATTGTAGTCAGGTGGAAAGAGAGAGATTTCCATAACTATTGTATTTTCTTTAATCATACCATGTGGTACACCCAACCCACATGCTATTTGGACTTGTGGAACAATTTGCCACTCAATTGATTCACCAGCTGAATATATCAGTCCTAAAAGAAAGAAACTCAGCCTTTTCTTCAGTGAATTTGAGATGAACCATGGTTTCCTGCATTGAGCAGGGGGTTGGACTCGATAGCCTTGTAGGCTCCTTCCAACTCTATGATCTATGAAATCTATGAAACTTAAGTCATTTTTCCTATTTCCACCTCTCTCTTTCTCCGGGTGTATGTAACAAAAAGACCAGAGGTTATACCTGATGGATTGATCATGGTCATTGCACTTGCAGAAATAGTGGTTGCTTATTTATAAACTGAGAGTAAAAATTAGTTGGATTCCACTAGAAAATACACTGTCGGCTGCACGTTTTATGTGTGTGTGACTCTTTTATGTTTCCTCACTAATTTAAGTGTTTTATGTTATGTTCTGAAAGTGTTTGAGAGAATCATCCCTGTGGGTTTATTTACCATGCTCTGAAGCACAGGTTGCCTGCCATTCTCAGCAGACTGTGAAATCCAGTTAATTGCATCATATGAATCTATATTGTTTGTTGCAATAGCAACAGTGGGGGAGCTGCCCTTATTTTGATGGAATCTACCTTGAGCCCTGGCTGGTTCTTCAGTCTTCTCTTCCTCACAACTGAAGACAAGACTGTATCATTTAACAGGACTGTTCTGGCAGAAATTTGTTGATTGAGGCAAGGCCAAAGGCAGGGGAAATGGGGGGGGCACCAAAGAGCAGAAGATAGTGGAGAGGAGAGTACCTCGACACATACTGGCTATCTTTGCACATAACAGTAAACTATGGTTTAGCACTACCTTCCTCAACCTGGCACCCTTGAGATGTGTTGGACTGGAACACCCATAATTCCCAGCCAGCATGGCCAAGGCCTTTCTGGATGGCATCAGACAGGGGAAGGCTGGCTTAAATTATGTGAATGAGCCTCAGACTTCTGTGCTACCCACTCTTCCATGCAGATGTGAGGAGGCGATCAGAAGCTTTTGCTTACATTTTCAACTATGGCTTGCTATTATGTCTGAACCCAGACAAATAAGGTTAGTTTTACTATGGTTTGGAGAAAGAAGCCAGCTTCAAACTGTGGTTTCTGATTCTAGCTTGTTTCCCAAAACCAGCCTTCCCCAATGTGGTACCCAACAGATGTTTTGGACTACACCTCCTATCATCCCTATCTGTTGGCTGTGCTGGCTGGGCCTGATGAGAGTTGTTGTCCAAAGCATTTGGAGAGCACTGTGTTGGAGTAGGCTTCCCCAAACCATAGTTAATCTTAACCACAGATCTGGTTTTGGTCATATAACAAAAAGTGAAAGCTACTGATTTCCCTGGAGCTGTGCTGGAGGAGGAGATGGGAGGTGATGTGATAGAGCCTGATGTTTAGGCCCATAATGCTAAAGCATAGTTTACTTTATGTCCAAACCCAACCACTAAGAAACAGTTCATCAAAATAAATTAGACCCTTTTAATGATTTCATCTGTGTACCAGGTTTGGATAGCAAAGGCACAGGGAGTCTGAACTTGGTGCTATCTTACATATGTGAAACTTCCTTACTTTTGAAACACACAAAAATGAGTCTCTTTCAGAAATGCTGCCAAACATCTGTGGTCTTGCTTTTGTGGCTATTGATAAGCCTTCACTCAGGAATGAGGTCTTGTTATATAGTTTTAGTCTGCACCTTATGTAGATATAATCCAACCCAAGCCATAGGGATGGAAAGGACTAAAATAAATCAATGTTATGTATTGATTTGTAACATTACTATGCTTAAATTCTTTGCTGCAAGCAGTACCAAAGGCAGCATAAAACCTGAACATCTAAAAGCAAGGATAAAATAAAAATAGAATAAAAATCATTTTAAAAAATAGCAGCCAGCAAAGAATAAAATAGAAAAAACACAGCATAAAAGGAACCAACCACCAGCACCAGCAGCAGTAAAATGAACATAGTAACCCCATATTGCCTCAGTGAAATATCAAAGAAGAAGCTAGGTGAATCTCGGTTGGACCCATATTACAAAAAGTGGTGCTCTTGCTCTGTGCCCTCAGAGATTTTACCTGAGTGAAAAATGGTAAAAAGCACTCTCCCTTGCCAACCTTAACCAGTGGAGAGGTACATATGGAAGGAGATGCCGTCTCCAGTTTGCAAACTCTGAACCTTGTAAGGTAGGCATAGGCAACCATTTTTGGCCATGGGCACATTTGGCAAGTTGTCCTGAGCACCACCACAAAATGGCTGCCATGGGAGGCATGGCAAAGGGCAAGCAATCTGCCCCAAAGACCAAGTACAAGGCAGAGGTAGGGGGTCTGAGCGCCAACACACTAAACTCCTTTGAACCCACAGTTTTCAGCAGCAACAGAAACCTACTTCACAGTAATCCCAGCTGTCAGTAAGAAAATATGTTAATTTAAAAAGTGGGAGGGACAGGGCACCTTGGTGGGTGACAAAAAGGGTATCCAGGGGCACATTGGTGCCCACAGGCACCATGTTGCCTACCCCTGATGTAGAGTTTTAAAGGTCAACACCAGCATTTTGAGTTGGGACCCAAAGTAAATAGGTAGCCAGTGTAGCTGATGCAGAAGTGGTGTGGTATGCTCTAGTTTAGAACACACATCAAAACTTGAGCTGCACCAGATACAGCTTCCAAACTGTTTTCAAAGTTAACCCTACATAGAGTGCATTGCAGTGAAGCAAACAGGTGGTTATAAAAGCATGGATGACTAACGCCAAGTCAAGTCTTTATGTGAAAGGAAAGGCCATGCTCAGGTCATCAATTTAAGCTGGAAAAAGGTGCTCCAGGGCTGACCACCTGATGTTTAAATAGCAAAATGGGATCCAGGAGCACCCTCAGATAGCAAACTTTATCCACCACAGAGAGTGCAACACTGTCCATGACTAGCTCATCCACTATGGGCCTTCTCACCATCTCTGCTCACTCTCAGGCAGTTGTTCACCGATATCACCCCTTGCTGGATGGATTTAATGACAATGACAAATAGAGGTGTCATCAGCATATTGATGACTCAAGACTGGTAAATGATCTCTCCCAGCAATTACATGCTGAAAAACAGAAGGGACAAGATGCAATCTTGTGGTAACCCCATAGGGTAAGGCAGTGATGGCGAACCTATGGCATGGGTGCCATAGCTGGCACGCAGGGACCTCTCTGTGGACACTCGAGTCATTGGTCACCAGATTGCAAAAAGACAGTCCCCTTCTGTAAACCACTAATGATCTTGTTCTTTCACACAGTGTGGAACAGAATGATTTTATTCTAGAATTCCTGTTACAGAATTTTTATCTACATTGTTATCACATTTAAAAGATTTTGAAGAATGATGCACAGAGCATGACTTGGATGTAAAGCCCTAACAGTTGACCTGAGTGCTGCATGTGTTGCTCTCAAACTAACGGAGTATGAGCCAAGGTTTGACAAATTATCAGCATGCATGCAATAGCAAAAATCACATTAATTGTGCAAAAGCATGCCCAATGCAAACTTTTACCTAATGCAGTGTTTGCAGTCCAAGACATGAAGTGTTTAAAATGTGTTAAGCACGTTTAGTTTTCTTGTTTATCTTGCTCATCCTAGTACAGGTTGTCTTTTACTTTTACTAATCCGACACCTGTAGAAGGAGGGAAAGGACCCGGGGTAAAGCTTGCCCCATACAATTTCAGTCTGGCATATAATATCATATTACAAGTTGAGAATCCCTTATCCAAAAATACATGTGCCTAATTATTTAAAAAGTTTGTATAAAAGATGTTAATTAGTTCGGACAACTGTATGAGTTGTTTTTTCTAAAACTAAAACCTCGGTATTCAGGTTTAATTGCAGTGTTGGCACTTTGAAATAAATAAGTTGGTTTTGTGTTACAGTTTGGGCACTCGGGTTCAAAAAATGCATACTAAGGGGTCAAATAGCTTTCACCCAATCCATACTTACTAAGAGATGGTTCACAAAATGCATGTGATGAACAGTATTTAAAGTTTAACCCTGTTGGCCCTGTTGTTGAATCTCTCAGCCCAAACTGAACTGCCTCCATTTAAAAGCAAGGTTGGCTCAAGGGAATATAATAACACATACCTGACAATTTCCCCTTTTTAAAGGTGCCCAGAGTTCACTACTATTGGTAGTTGCCTCACTCTGCCTAATGGTAGGGCTAGCCCAGTTGTCTGAGTTCACATCGTGAGATATGAAAGTTCTATAGCCCTATGCACATGTTACCAAGCTGTAAGTACAGAGGGCAGAGGGGAAAAGTTGCCCTGACCCCTCTCCCTTGATTCCCAAACCCTGATTGCACAGCATTCCTGAACCCATGGAGGACTGTAGCCACATTCACCCAGAAGTGGTTACATCCTCACAGCAGACTATCCCCATCAACACAGGGTAGTTGGGAGAGATGTATGGACATTGTAAAATCCATTCCATCTATGTTTCGTGGACTGTCAGGTGACTTTCCTTCCATAAGCCGCTCATTGACGGAATTGGATTTTGTGCACATGCATTTGTACGCATTTGTGCAATTTCTCAGTTGCACAAATTTGTACTCCTGAAAATGTGCAAATCCTCCCAACATACACAAATTCCCCAAAATGCATATTTTCACATTTTAGCCTATAGGGGAAATGCACATTTTTAGATGGTTTTTTTTCTTCCATATTTTTCTACCACTAAATTTGCATAAAATTATGGAAAGTTAAAAAAAATGGCCTGCAAGTCTGCGGAATCTGTGCAACTCAGTAAAAGCCATTCTACTGGACTCTGTTGGTCGGATTCTGAGAAATTTGAATTCATTTTAGTCTGTTGCGGACTTCTCCAACATCCTTAGCGGTTGGGGGTGGAGTGGCAGGCCCTCAGCATGTGTCCCCATCTGGCCCCCATGTGTCCATTTTTTAAGACTTGAATGGGGCGATTATGTGTTGCTTGATCTATATAGGCTGGATTACACATCTAGTCATCACTTTCTATCAGAGCCAGTCAATGAATGATGAATATGCATGTATAACTGGTCCCAGCAAACTAAATAACAGATTCCCCCACTGAACTCAAATTTTATGCCAACTATAATCTTAACCCAAGATACATTTCAGCTTTGCCACTGTCCCTGAAGTGATTTCCCTTTGATGAAACTCTCTAAGAAGTGAGATGCACATGTATCACTTGTTTTCCCCAACCCTAAATTGTCAGTGGAGATGTATTCAAGCAATACAGCAGTTTGTCCCTTCAGAAATGTTATGCTCCTCCATATCAAATGCTTCATCATCACTCCTTAGAAAGTAGCTTATGGCATTGCATCTCCATTTATGACAATTTCTCTCTCTTTTTTCACCTATGCTTCATATCTTAGCCGCCCCTCCTACTACATCAGTTCATTTATTTCCCAGGGATCCTGAAAATCACATGGGTGATATGTTCCAACAGATATTAGATCATTTTCTTGTTCATTTCTTCTCACTTTGAGCTGCTAAGTTATTTTTGCAATTTACACATTGAGCAGCTAATGTGCCTACCCTGAACAGCCGGAGACGATGCAATATTATTATCTTTTTTCAAACGTCGGAAGCCTTTAAAACAAGAGCTTTTTCTATCACCCTGTGCTTTTTTCTTAGAAAAATAAGTCACATAGCATCTATCAATAGCTTGCAACAATGGCGCTTTTGTCGTAAGTTAACATTGTATAAGCATTTTAGGCCCATCATGTTATTTTGGGTTTAAAAAAAAGTATTTATTTTTATGTCACAAACATAGCCATTTTTTTTCCCCAGGCTGCAAATGCCCAGAAGGCTCTTCAAGCATAGCACCATGTAATAAAACAATAGTGGGTTCCCAATTCCAAATCATAAAGCTTTGTTGTATGCTTTTGATGGGCCTATCACTCCTTCATCAAGAGTATATTTATGTCTGAAACTTACACAATGAACCAGAAACTGCACAGCTGGTTGGCAACTCAAATCTTCCAGGCGCCGCACTGTCTTTGTGACTGTCACATTTTCTGTGAATAATGGGATGGAGATTTTCCTTTCTCGATAAAGATGGACCATCACCAAAAGATAGTGAAAAAGTACATACAATTGCATGCAGATTGGGCTGGCATCATGCCACTTTTCTGGCTGGCCTATGACACTGGAGCCAACGTCTCTCTGCAAAATACAGCAGGGCTCTCCCCAACTCCAGCAAATGAGGACGAGAAAGTAGTGGGTTCTAAGTCATGTCTAAGAATAAGGATATGGTAATAGTTCTGCTGCTGGATATTGGGAGTGTAGATGATATAGGTTATACTGAAGTCTAAATCAGCCTTCCATGACCAGGTGCCCTCCAGATGTTTTGGACTTGAACGCCAGTGAGAGCCAGTGTGGCATAGTGGTTAGAGTGTTGGACTAGGACTTGGGAGACCTGTGTTCTAGTCCCCACTTGGCTATGAAGCTCACTGGGTGACTTTGGGCCAGTCACTGACTCTCAGCCTAACCCACCTCACAGGGCTGTTGTGAAGATAAAAAAAAATAGAGAGGAGGAGGAGGATTATGTAAGCTGCCTTGGGTTTCTTGCAGGAAAAAAGGTGGGATAGAAATAGAATGAATAAATAAATAACTCCCATCAGCCCCAGCCAGCAATGGCCAATGGTCAAGAATCCTGGGAGTTGTAGTCCAAACCATCTGGAGAGCACCAGGATGGGGAAGGTGGGTCTAAATAAAGATCTACATCTAGAAGCTATATTAAGGAGAAAAAAAGGTGATTAAATTAATGGATTGGGTGGAAAAATTGAAGACTAGGGAACATATAATAGAAATAGTAGGAAGAGAGAGAATATCATGGTTAAATTCAATGCAATTGGAACTGTGGTTAAAGAAGTGGAGGACAAGAATGGACAGCGAAAGAGAGCTAACCAATTTTGAAAAGATAGTTTTGACTAGAGAAGCTATAGAAGCTATAGTTTTGACTAGAGAAGCTATAGAAGGTAATGGAGAAGCTTTGACTAGAGAAGCTATAGAAGGTAATGGAGGGAACATCAGGGCCTGCTCCAGTTGGACTGCCCCCCCCCCCACAGGGCTAACTGACATCTACAGCCCTGTGGGGAAGAAGGAACGACGGAGGCTGGAGCAGGCCGAGGGAACATCAGGGCCTGCTCCAGTTGGACTGCCCCCCCCCCCACAGGGCTAACTGACATCTACAGCCCTGTGGGGAAGAAGGAACGACGGAGGCTGGAGCAGGCCGAGGGAACATCAGGGCCTGCTCCAGTTGGACTGCCCCCCCCCCACAGGGCTAACTGACATCTACAGCCCTGTGGGGAAGAAGGAACGACGGAGGCTGGAGCAGGCCGAGGGAACATCAGGGCCTGCTCCAGTTGGACTGCCCCCCCCACAGGGCTAACTGACATCTACAGCCCTGTGGGGAAGAAGGAACGATGGAGACTGGAGCAGGCCGAGGGAACATCAGGGCCTGCTCCAGTTGGACTGCCCCCCCCCAGGGCTAACTGACATCTACAGCCCTGTGGGGAAGAAGAAGGAGGCTGGAGCTTCTTGAGACACAGAGAATTACATAAGTAATATCACAAGAGGCACACAAAGATTTATTATTACGATGTTACAAAAAGAAGAAGGATAAAATCTCTTAAAGTGTTATGGGATAATGAATTTGATGAGAAATTCGAAAACAACGTTTGGAAAAATCTTGGGATTAGACGTAATTGTAAGAGTTATGTCACTAGATAAAGAGAATTTTTATAAAGTGTATGGAGATGGTATTTAACTCCAGTAAGATTAAATCGGATAGATAAAAATTGCTCCGCATTGTGTTGGAGAGGAGTCATGTAAAAGGTACGTATGCCCACATGTGGTGGAGCTGTAAAATGTTCTGGAATTTTGGCAGAAAGTATTTGCAGAAATATCAGAAATAATTGGAATGGAATTAGAAGTCTGCCCAAAATTAGCATTGTTAACAATTACAGAAAAGTTAGTTTGTTTAAAAAATACAAAAGAATTGATTGTGAATTTGTTAACAGCAGCAAAATTAATGATAGCTAGGAATTGGAAGGTTCAACATGTGTTTTCAATTAATGAATGGTATACAGAGGTATGGGATATCGCGTTAAATGATAAATTAACTTGTAATATTAAGTGTCAAAAAGGACAATTGGAGAAAGACACCTTTGTGAACATTTGGGGTAAATTTTTGGATTATGTGTTGGTAAAGGGGAGGGGGAACAAACCTTGTCAAGATTTGTTATATTTTTGGAATATAGAATAATATCTTGTATATATACAACAACAACAACAAAAAAAAACAAAAAAAAATTGGGGTGAGAAATATAACTTGGTCCCAAGAGGTGGGGGGGTGCACAATGTTTATGTTGTATTTTTTTGTTGTTGTATTCATTAGTAGTTGTAAGATGTGAAAAATTAAAAATTTAAATTAAAAAAAAAAAAGATCTACAATTCATCCATCTAGGTCCCCCCTTTTTTTAGTGAACAATGATCTCAGCAATTCATTCAAGAAAGTGGGCTGAACCTGAAAACAAGAACTGTTTAATTAAAAAGGAGCCCTTTAAAGCTTCAGTGGCACTTTACCTGCCCATACTGGTGATGCAATTGTGTTTAATTATGACACGCCAAATGGGAAGAAAACACTGAAATGCATGCATGTTCAGTCCCGGCATCTCCTGTTAAAAGGCTCAGGTTGAAATTCCTCTGCTGGACATTAGAGAGATACTGTCAGTCAAAACAGACAATCCTGCGTTAGGAGGGCAAATAGTCTTATTTGCTAATATGTTATCTGGATGCTCCATAAAAAGTGAGTGAAGAAAGGATGGCTATCTATACTAGCACTGTGCCAAATTTGTCTGTCTGTTTATTTTTGACCATTTGCTGGGGTGAGGGGAGAAAAGAAATTGCATGAGGAAATTGTGGGAAGGGGTGAGAATTTTGGAGAATTTTGGAGAAATTTCCCAGTGCTCACCTGACTGAAAGGAGGTGGCTAAGTGGGGTGTGTCTGTGCTCTTTATTTTGCAATGTTTATCCCGTTCGTGCTTTGCATTCCCCCTTGTGGCTTGTGCTTCCTGGAAAGCCCCCTAGAGGACTTCTCCCCCTCCTTCTTAAAAGAACTTTTAACAACCAAACCAAAACTGCCTTGCTCCCCTTTCAGGCACTCAGCAGGCAGCAGCGCTGGAAAGCCCCAGAGGAGGAAGTCCTGGTTAAGTCCTCTAGGGGAGCTTTCCAGGAAGCGCAAACTGCTGGGGAAGCTGCAAAGCACAGAATATAGTTTCTAGTTCATGCTGCTTCTGCAGCTCATAATGTGAAATAGCTGGTCAACTATCTATCTGCATACGCAGAAAAAAATGAGCTAAGATGCTGTTCCTTAGAGGTTGAGAGTTAGCGATCAGTTATTAATTTAGAACCTTATGAGCTAGTCATGTCTGCTTCAGTTAACAGGCAGCTATAAGTACACACCGGACAGTTTTCAAAATAAAGGCTTTTGCTCCTTGGAGGAATGCCTATGACAACCAAGGCTTCTGGAAACCCACTTGCAAACCTTCTTCTTATGTACCTCTCATTGACAAGGAGTTTTCTTCTCTCATAAATGCATGTTTTCACTGTTACCTCACGAATAAGAGTCAAGTCTGAGAGTGGGAGAGGGATGTGGTATTTGAAGCATTAGTGGAAACGAGCAATCTCTTGTTAATTATCCTTAACTGATTCTAAATGGCAACATTGTCATGGCACAGCAAGCAGCGAAGGGGGAGCAATGGGCTGACTTTGCTATCTGCAAGAAAGAAAAGTCAATGAAAGAAAGCAATTCCCTTACATCTTCTAGGGTACCATTAGAAATAGTTCATGTCTTGTATTCTTTGTTCTCTCTACCCCATCGCTAGAGTCTACACAATTTTTTTAGAATTTCCTCCTTTTATAATTTTCTTTTTGTAATTTTATCCTGGAAGACAATCTTACTCGGTCACGAGTGATCGCCTACTACTACTACTACAGGTAGAAAGGATATGCCTACTTGAATGGTTGCCCATTCTCATTTTCCCAGCACAGAACAGATAAATCCTGAGGTTCTTCAAGGAAGGAGAGACCTGTTCAGGCATTCAGGTGAACGCATGAGGGCTTAAAGGGGGGCCATGTACACTGGCCCCACCCCATAGTCTCTGGGAGCTCTGGTCCCGCCCACCTCACTTCAGATCTTGCCATGTTGAATTGGCAAGATCTGAAAGGGAGCTCTACTCACATTCACTTGAACGTGAGTAGAACTCTCTGTGCAGTCGCACAACCTGCCTTATCAGGGTTCCCGATCACACTGAGAGTTCTACTCATATTCAAGCAAATGCAAGTATAACTCCCTTTCAGACCTTCCTGATTCAACATGGCAAGATCTGAACTGAGGTGGGTGGAGCCAGTGCTCCCAGAAACGTAGGTGGTGAGGCCAGTGTGCACAGCCCTTACCCCTTTTAAGCCCTCACAAGTTCAGGCAAATGCCTGAACAGGGCGGATATGATGATGAATTCCAGAAACACTGGCAGTCTGTGTGACAGGAGTTTATTCCCATAAGAGAGGCCCAGGACAGGAATGAGAGGCCTAAATGTCCAATATCACTGGGAATTTAGGATTCTTGAATCCTTTAAAGATGCCCACTCACTGCAATAGTTCATGCAGGGGCAACTTTTGTGCACCTCTGGGTGGGAAGTGGGGCACATCTGGATTTGGCATGCAGCTGCACATTGCACTGATGCCAGCACACAGCCAGGGCTTAAGGGGCTATATAAGCCCAGCCCTACTCACCCCAGGCCAGGCCGCTCCCAATTTTTGTGGCACCTGCCCTCCTGGTATTAGGGCACAGAGTAAGATTAGCTGATTGCAAAAGGGCCCAGCAGGAATGTTCTGCCTGCAAACAGATTGGTGGTAATTTGAAGACTTTTTTTGTCTACTCTACTGTGGCCAGGACTTTTGTTGTTGTTCTTTTGGTGGTGGTGGTGGTTTTGTCTTTTTGTCATTGGCATTTAGAGTATACACGTGTGTTGGTGGTGGTGGGGGGGGTTGCTTTAAATACAGTCATGTGAAAAAGAAAGTACACCCTTCTCGAGTTCCATGGTTCCACATATCAGGACAGAAGAAAAATCATTGAGCCCGTAGCAGGTCTCAAAATTAGGTAAAGACAACCGCAGATGAACAACGCATGACAGAGTACACCATGGCATTATTTACTGTAAGAAATTCAGCCAAAATGGAGAAGCCATGTGGGAAAAACTAAGTACACCCTTACTGCTGCCATAGGTATGAAGAGGCTAAGGAGCAGCCAGGTGCTGCTAAGCAAATGCCCTTGATGAATTGATCATCAGCAAGTGTGACCACCTCTATAAAAGCTGAAGTGTCAGGAGTTTGCTGGTCTCCAGCAGTCAGGTGTGTGTTACCACAATGCCAAGGAGAGAAGACATCAGCAATGATATTATAGCAAAGCAATTGTTGCTGCCCATAATCTGGGAAGGGTTATAAGGCCATTTCCAATTTGAAGTCCATCATTCTACAGTGGGAAAGATTTTTCAGAAGTGGAAAACATTCAAGACAGTTGCCAATCTTCCCAAGAGTGGATGTCCCAGCAAATTCACCCCAAGCGCAGAACGTGCAATGCTCAGAGAAATTGCAAAACATCCAGGTGTTACATCTTAGGTGCTACAGGCTGCAGTCAGGTGCAACGTTAAAGTTCATGACAGTACAATTAGAAAAAGACTGAACAAGTATGGCTTGTATGGAAGGGTTGCCAGGAGAAAGCCTCTTCTCTCTAAAAAGAACATGGCAGCATGGCTTGGGTTTGCAAAGTTGCATCTGAACAAATCACAAGCCTTCTGGAACAATGTCCTTTGGACAGACGAGACCAAAGTGGAGCTGTTTGTCCATAATGCACAGTGACACATTTGGCGAAATCCAAACACAGCATATCAGCACAAACATCTCTGACCAACTGTCAAGCATGGTGGTGGAGGGGTGATGATTTGGGCTTGTTTTGCAGCCAGAGGACCTGGGCACCTTGCAGTCATTTAGTTGACCATGTCCTCCTCTGAATACCAAGGTATTCTAGAGTCGAATGTGTGAGGCCATTTGTCCGGCAGCTAAAACTTGGCTGAAATTGGGTCATGCAACAGGACAATGATCCCAAGCACACTAGCAAATCTACAACAGAATGACTGACAAAGAAAAGAATCAAGGTGCTGCAATGGCCCAGTCAAAGTCCAGACCTCAACCTGATTGAAATGCTGTGGCGGGATCTTAAGAGAGCTGTGCATAAACAAATGCCCACAAACCGCAATGAACTGAAGCAATGTTGTAAAGACGAGTGGGCCAAAATTCCTCCACAACTATGTGAGAGACTGATCATGTCATACCAAAAACAATTAGATATTACTGCTAAAGGTGGTTCTACCAGCTATTGAATCATAAGGTGTACTTAGTTTTTCCCACATGGCTTCTCCATCTTGGCTATATTTCTGTACAATAAATAATACCACAGTGTACTCTGTCATGTGTTGCTGTTCATCTGCAATTGTCTTTACCTAATTTTGAGACCTGCTATGGGCCCGATTATTTTTCTTCTGTCCTGATACGTGGAACCATGGAACTCGAGAAGGGTGTGTACTATCTTTTTCACATGACTGTAGGTATTAGGTTGGTCAGAAATGGCACGCTCATGCAGGGAAAGCACACAATAGGTAGGGGATTTTAGCCTTCCCCATCATGGTGTCCTTCAGATGCTTTTTGCTACAACTCCAGTCAGCTCCTGTCAGCATCAAAAGTGGTCAGGAATTATGGGAGTTGTAATCCAAAACATCTGCAGGGCACCAAGTTGGGGAAGGCTGATGTTTTTATAGAGATGTAGAAAAACCTTTATATAATGCTCCATCTCCAGGAAATTTACTTTGTCTGGATGTCATTTTGAATAATCAGTTGAATGTGACAGGTTTGAATGTGTACATATTGGTGAATTGGGTGGGCTTTTACATTGACCCAGGAGGCTGATTGGAAGCAAAACATTTGAAAATAGTTATTTTAGTCAAGCTCTGTATTTGATCTCTGGCTGTTTACATGGACCTAATAACACAGCCACCTTTTCATCCATTACTGAGGTAGCTGCTCTGCCCAGGTTCTTGACTGTAACCGCAGGTTCAAGGACTTCTTCACACTGAGTTTTCCACTGAGAAGTAATTAATCCCCTCTTGGTGTTCCTTGGCACTGGATCCGCTCTATTAGTCCTGTTTAGTTTTGAATGTCATTTGTCATTTTTTTTCGTGAGTTGCGGCGTTCATGTTCCAAGTGATGCTAACTGGAAGGCCTGTTCAGAATGACACCTGAGGCAACACTGAGGCCTGGTTACAAAGCGAATGAAAAACTGCCAGATTTTATTGACGTATGTTTGTTTTCACCACAGGAGAGCTAAGAAGACAACTTTGGAAAAAGTGCAGTTGCATGGTTGTATTTCAATATGTAACTAGCTTTGGATTCAAACCAGTCATGTACAAGGTAGGTAGGTGTGTGTGTGTGTGTGTGTGTGTGTGGCACTTTTGTAGTATCTCGTATTACTGCTGTTTCACACCTTAATAAAAACGTTCGTTATAGCATTATTTACAATAGATTTTTGTTCAGATTGGATGCATTCTCGTCTAACATTCCACTTATGTGGGTTGTCCTGACCTTGACAGTTCCAAACACTTCTGTAGCCCATTATTGAAATATTACAGCAATAATTCAGCACTATTATGCCTAATAATAAAACAGCAGCATCTTGCAGCTTTGAGCTTCAGATATTGTGTGTGTGTGGTGGGGAGGGATTCAGGTTTATTTACTTTAATGACCGAGTAATGAGTCTGAGCTACACAGATCAAAGTGAGAGGTTCTAAGAGGGAGAACTAATCACAGATCCCAGCATGAGGACAATGATCTATCTTCTTTAGTACAGGGAGTGAACCAGTAAGTGTTGGGAAGAGACAAAATATGTGCCCCACCTTTATCTAAAACAATGAAGTCTAAATTCTGCAGGGTTGTTTTTTTTTCTTACAAGCCTTTGGTTTCCCTGTGGCATCTGTATGCAATTGCTTCTTCTCTTCATTAAAGCAGCTAGTGCCAAATGAAACACGACATCAAGGCTGCAATCCGATCACACTTACCTGGGAGTACATATGATTGCACTCAGTGAGACTTACTGTTGAGTAGACGTGAGTGCAGATTGCACTGTACGTTGCATTTAGCAGATTGCATTTAACATGTACATTATGTTTTTTTTTATAAGTACAAATACCATCCTTCAGTGGGAGGATTGATAATTATTTGGCTCATAGCAGGCAGGGAGGAATAATTTAACCCTTTCCTCTCCTGCTATGGCCCTGAGGAAAATTCCTCTTCTGAAGGTGCTGTTTGCATTTGGGAGGGCATCCCCCATTAGCAGCAATGGGGGATTTCCATTAATGCAAATGCCTTCTTCAGAGGAAGGTGTTCCTTCAGGATCACACAGCAAGGGAAGAAAGGGTTAAATTTCCCCTCTCCACCTGCTGCAATCCCAATTATCTGTCTTCTCTCAAGTTGTTAAATAATAATAATAATAATAATAATAATAATAGTAATTATTATTATTAAAATTTCTTAGATGCCTTTCTCAGAATAAAAAAGATTCAAGGCATCTTGTAACAAAAAATAAAACATACAAAAATTAAAACAATTTAAAACAGCCAACTGTTAAACATGTAAAAACAGTTAACAATAAAATACCATGGTGTGATAAAACAACTAAATTAAGAAGCCCATCATATGCTGTGCATTTAACATTATATCTAGTTTGGCCCTTAGAATTGCATTTGTATTTACACTGTCTTGATGGGTTTGGATCACAAGTTAGAATCTTATGAAAGAAAATAGTATCTACAGGAATGCTGTTAAGTATTTCAGAGGAAAAGATAGAAGGTCACCAAGAAAATAAAAGGAGGGCCAGGGGTGAACTGCATGATGCCAGCAGTGGCCTCCATGAGTTCAACTATAGTCTTCCTCGTGCTTTGCCTCAAAGTGAGTCTGAGTGCAGGAGTCTTATGGACATCATATGGTTCCTGGATCTTGGCTCTGCTTGGCATGCTCAGTGGCAGCTTTCCACAAAGGGTGGACTTCTGCCCAGGAGAAGAACACATAAGAGGAAGGAGAGGTAGGAACAGCAGATGGCAAGCTGAAAGGGAAGGGATGGTTGACCAGTGTTGATTCCCTAAACCATGGATATTCTAACTTGTGATCCAAACCCATCAAGACAGTGTAATACAAATGCAATTCTAAGGGCCAAACTAGATATGATGTTAAATGCACAGCATATGATGGGCTTCTAAACCATGGATATTCCTTGTCAATTGGGAACATAGGAAATGTAGTTTACAAATGTCTCCCAGCCAAATCCATTGAGCCCAAAGGCATGGAAAACTACATTTCCCATGTTCCCCAGCCAGCACCAATTAACACACCAGTTGCCTTAAATATGAGCCTTCTCCCTTTTTTCAAGGGTCAATTTTGGGAAATTGGTGAATACAGCTGAATGGGAGCTCTCTCAAATTCATATTATGAGGTGGAAGAACTTTTGAGGCAAACCTGAGCCGTCCTGAGATTTCTCTGAAATACCAAACCAATTATGCATCAGGTTGAGCAGAGCTCACCCAACACTAAATTGTTTACACATGTTCAGGTTAAAAAAATAATAATAATTGAGTATCTAGAGTGTGCTGCAAACAAAATTGTTTGTTTATTTATTACATTTCTATACCACCCAATAGCTGAAGCTCTCTCTCATTGACTCTCAATAGTTTGAGATTGGTAGTGCTTGTCCCTGAGCAAGCATGCAGAAGAGAGCTATATATTTTTTAATCTTATGAAACCACTCTTTTCCACATCTGTTGAAAACTGACTGGTAGGAATGATGCCTGCATTGAGCAGGGGGTTGGACTTGATGGCCTTGTAGGCCCCTTCCAACTCTATGATCCATGAATCTATTAATCTATGCTGTGGGAAAACACTGAAGGCAGCTAGCTAAGATATATAGCACAACCATAGTTTAAGAACTGTTTCTTAGAAGCACAACAATCTGTAGATGTATTATCTAAGGCTGCATTCCTATACCCTTTACCTGGGAGTAAGCTCCATTGAACTCAATGGGACTTGCTTATGACTAGATGTCTATAGGATTGCTGTAAGAGGAGGTGCTTTTAGATTTGTGCCTTCATGATAGCTTATCTGTGGATTAAATGATACATTTTAGGAGCCCTTTCATAAACCCTACAGGCAGGGCCGGCACTACCGCTAGACGAACTAGGCGGATGCCTAGGGCGCGTGGCTGAAGAGGGCGCAAAAACGCTCCGCTCCTTCCGGCCGACTCTTCCTTCGCCACCGGCGCGCTCCTGCCCCGCCTGGCCGCCTCGCTGAGAAAGGCACCACCAGGTCAGTGCGGGGGGATTGCAGGCGCTGGTTGGGCTCGGGGTCGCGCTCGGCTTTCCTCAGTGGGGGGTGCCTCTTCCCGAGCTAGGCCGGGTCAGGAGCGCACGTGGCAGTGGCGTGGCGACCGGAGATGCTGCACGGTGGGTATGGCGAGGCCGGCTTGGCAGCAGGGAAAGCGGCTGTCTGGAAACGGGTCCCAGAGGTGGCGGCGCCTCCAGGTCCGCAGAGGGCTGCTGGCCCTGGTGGCAGGGGCCAGGGCGGGGGGGCACTGGGTGAGCAGGCATTTCCCGGCTGCTTTGCTCCGGAGGCCCCCCCAGCACGAGAGGGGGGGCGTTAAATATAATTTTGCCTAGGGCGCCAAACTGCCTTGCACCAGTCCTGCCTACAGGGTAAATTATTTAGGCAAATTATTTATATCTTCTTCCATCCCTTCCTTCCTTACAATATAATATCTAGTTTTGATTTAAGGCTACAATTTTAAGCACAGTGAATCAGGAGTGAATCACACTGAACTCAGTAGAACTTACTGTTGAGTAAACCTGTTTAGGATTGAGCTACATGCTTACATGGAAGATTGTGGTTATCCAGTTGCCCTATGTACAGTACTTAACTGCTGTAGGTATTCGAGAAATATTAAATATTATTACAAGAAAAATGCTAATTAGTCATTGCCAGAGAAAGCTACCACTGAAGATGGTACATGAAATAATTGGGTGTTCACACAACAAAACGTCCTATATTTGGGTTGGACCCATCAAGCACTTCTGTTACACATCCTCCATTTCACTGGTACCCTTTTGCATCTTCTATGGATGCTATTAGCATGATTTAGGGTGCAACCCTATTGGGTTGCCATCCATTAGAAGAAAACTTCCAAGTATGCTATGCCCTGTCATGCTGCTACCAGCCGGGCAGGAGGAGTGACGGAGGTGGTTTTTGTCTCTCCATCCTTCTACTTTTCATTTTTCCTGTAGATGGGCCTCCGAGCCCACTTAGAGCAGTTGCACTGCTGGGTCTGGGTCTGGAGAGGCCATGGGATGTTACGTATCCAAGGTTCTCCTATCTCCTCTCTTCCCTGCTCACCAGAATGCCCCATTTTGTCCTCTACGAGGTCATCTGAGGCCTTGGATCTTGAAGCCCCCCCCCCGAACTCCAGGGACCATAGGATTGTGCCCTTAGTGCACTATATCCGCAGCATTTTTATTACTTATTCATACTGTATGTACAGTGCTGTATTGCCTCCCCTCCTCCACAGTGACTAACTCTTCTGAATGTTCTTTCAGGATCTTTAATAGGTTCAGATTAAGTGAAACAAGCAAAACCTGTGAGTTTTCATTTCAGCCTAATTTAGAGAAGCCAAGTAAGTTGTAGACAATATAACAATCCATAAAACACATTCTAATAGGAAGGCCAGAACATTCCAATATATGGTGATATTTTACATCATATGTTTATGAATAAATTTTAATACACTACCTAATTTTCATGGTAAATGTTGCAAGAAAGAAAGAAAAGCTAGCATCAAGACAAATGTTCACAGGCAGGTTTAGTGTCAATAGAGAAAACTGTGCAAATATATCTTTTAGTGCTCCTTCAAGATAACCGTCTTGCTGTCATTTTTTTTAAAGGTGAAATTAAATAAAGGAGCTCCTTAGCTTATATTTTCAGCAATGATGGGCTGCTATCTCACTTTTCCGAAGCAGTTTTAGGAGAGGCACATTTATTATTAAAGGTAACTCCACAAGGAACACTTTTTTATAGCACAAAAATAAGAATAATACTGTAACAATAAAGATCAAAGATTGATGCAATTGTGAGTACAAGTAATAGCTACCTTGTGGAGCTGCAGTCTCCTCAAGGGAATTTTTTAGGAATGGCTTTCATTTTATAAAATGTGTTTGTTTCAATGCTACAGTGTATGAACAAGGAACTGTGCCATTGTTCCTTCCTTTTTCCCTCTCCTGCACCCTCAGATAAAAATATATTTACTCAGTTTCTCTGTCTCCAGAAAAGTGCTATGTTGTTGTTTTCAGAAGTACTTTTTTAATTTTAAGGTAGTTCTAAAGAGATCTGAGAAAACAGAAGCATCATAAAATTTGGCTGCCCTGCTTGTTTCTGAGCCAGTGGAGTATCTCTGAAATTGTTGTTCTTGGAGATGGACCACTGTCAGGTGCCACTGCCAGGAGCTATGTCATAGAGACTGATAGTACTCATTTGCCAACGTCATCTGGATATCCTGAAAAACAACATATTCTCACACAGATGGCATGCAGTAAGGCACAGAGAGAGAGATACTGGTTAAACAGGCCACAGCCTGCATTAGAGTATCACAATGGTCCAAATGCTAAAACTACTGCCCAAATCCTTTGGACAATTCCAGATGCAAGAACCATGTGAAAATGCAGTGATAAGGCCTGTATCCAGCCTATCCCCACATCCTATGCTATAAATATGACACTTCATTTGCAGCACCTATCAGATGGTACATACAAAATGGCGGCCTCATAGAGGCCACTTGAAGTGGCTCTCCATTGTGACTGTCTCCATGTGAGAAACTGTTTATGTGCATTGGCTCACCATGGGGATAGGGGCATTTTCTCCATGCCACCATAAACTAGGGCTGAGCTAATTGTTCTCTAGGTTCACCTTTCAGCTTAAAAGAAGTTATGGGTCGGGCAACCTGCATTAATAGTACCCTGTTTGTACTAAATCAGCAGCCCTTTTTTCTCTGTGTTTACTTCCTTCTCAACTGATTTCAGCCTGTCAGGAATTACTAGTCATGATGTAGCCAAGTAAATTTAGGATGCAATCCTATGCATGTTCAGACAAAAAAACATGCATAGGATTGGGACATGCTGTGAATTGGAGGACTATTTTCTATCTAAACATGCATGGGATTGTACTCTTACGGGTGTTGTGATATCACTAAGAGCAGATGAAGTTTGTTTAGAATGAGGGCAATGCTGACCCTAGCCAATTAAGGTTCACAAGTAACCAGGGATAAGAGAATGGACTCTTTTATTGCCCAAAGAGAGGGACTATTTTGATTCTATTTTGGTGAAATACCTCCCCATTGGCTCAACCATACAACACACCAAGTCTGTAATGGCAAAGAAAAAATGCACTGATGCATGCCCTCATCTCCATGGCTACCTTCTGCAGCTCATGAACTGCCACAGTTGAGCCACTTAAAGTTGCCTTCACATGGCAGCCATTATGTGTGCTCCTGTCCTGACCTTCCTACTTAGCAATAATAATGATTAAAAAAGTCATTGCATGAATAACAGAGCCAGAATATCAGCTGGTATACACTTATATCAAGCCTGGAAGCATCTGGTCAAAATAGGAAAAATAGCGGAAAAATTGATGGAAGAAATAGTTTTAAAAAATAACAGTGAGGTTATTTTTGGACATCCATTTCATCTATTATCTCATCTCTACTTGTGGTTGTCTCTGGTGCCACAGAGGAAGAGGAAAGAACTATAACCATAAGGTAACAAACAACATTATGAGTGCATCCAAAATACCAGATTGAAATATATCACATTCAAAATTTTGCAGATGTATGCAGCTCTCTTTTAAGAGCAACAAGTCTCCCCTCCCACTGCAACACACATATAGCTAGCTGTTCTTGGGTGTCTCATGGACTAATAATATTGGTCAGGGAGGAGCAGTTTTAACACATCAATAGACCAAGTATCAATGCCTGTGCTGCCAAGTAATACCTCACACCATCACTGTTTAAAAGACAACATAGAACTGTGGAAATAAAAACAGTAGAATTTCTTCTCGATTCAGCTCATTACTTCTACTCACCCTGCCATGAGATACAGCAGAAGTTACCATATGTCACTGTTCTACTATCACTGATTTATAATGTCTCTCCTTCTCATAATTTATCCCAGCATTCTGTTCTTTTCTTGACTTCAACTATGCATTTCATTGAAGGCATATATAAAAATAATTCTGTAATGCTCCTCCAAAACATCTGGACAATTCTGTTTGGCTTTCCACAGCAGAGATGCTTTAATCAGTCATTTCCCACAAACTTTTGGCCTTGTTTCATTCAGAATGTTCTTGCATAGAATTAAGCTACATTCAGAATGTTCTTGCACAAAAGGGTGTTCTTGATCATAAAGGCTTTTCTGCCCTCTGATTCTTTGATATATATATATTTAAAAAAACACTTTAAAATCAAGCTTGCTTAGGTCCATGGATCAGAGAGGTGAAAATAAGTTGATGCTGTTGTTCTATCTGTTTTACTAGTACAGCTCTGCAAGATGAGCAAATAATTGATTCAAGGACCAGAGAGGCTAGCTGTCATGTCTCTCTCGTGCTCCTACTCCCCTCCCACCAGCCAGAATGTCGTGCACAGCTCCCGGGTGTCTCTGTAAAGCTTTATTGAGTAAACTGCAGGGCAACTCAGGTGGTTGCAGAAAAGGGTTACACAGAAAAGTAAGGAAAGTAATTCAAGACACTTCATTCTGTCAATGGGAAGTCATGAATGAGCAACAGTTGATCCCGAAACTGAGAGTTTTGCACGCTCCCAACTTCAAACCAGAGAACCTTCTCCACCCCCTAGGGCAGATCAAAAGTCTTGTTAGCCAATCGAGCAGAATGACGAAGGGAGGTCAGTTGTTCCTGCCTCCGGAGATGCCAGTCGCTCACGAGGATCTGTCACGGAGGCTGGCTCCCCCCTCCCATCAGGAGCTCTTCCTCCCCTCCCATCGGGAGCTCCTTTCCCAGGGATTCTTCTACTCCCCCCTCCTCCCTGGTAATACTTGGCACCAGCTGCAACCTTGATGGCGCAGCTGGGTCAGTGTTATCAACAGTGAGTGGCTCCACTTCTAACTCTCCCTCCCCTTCCGTTTCAGAATCCATTCCCATGGGATCTTACCAGTGTTGTTTTGGAGTTAGAGAGCCGGAACTTGAGGGGCTAGGGGAGCTAGCCCCGACACTAACTTATTAAAAAAAATAATCTTAAAAGAGCTATAAAGTACAACTAAAGTCAATATGGTAATTGGGATGGGTGATATAATATCATTTTAATAAGAGCAATTTACCAGGCAGTCTCTGACCATGAGGAGCCTTCTTATTTTTCATGGTATAATGCTAGCCGAAGCATGAGAACTTGGAGTTGAATGCATTGTGGGCGTGACAAGTCATTTATTTCCATGGATATTTCCACCTCATAGAGAAGCAATACTACATATTCAGAATACTTATCCACAAAAGCCATTAAGAATCCGTGATATTGCCACTGCTGCTAAAGGTGAGCCCTACCCCCAAGAAACCGTTGGATAATTTCTTCTTCCCCTGGAGAAGTTCAGTGAAATGGTCCCCCACAATTTCTCTGCCCACTAATAGGCTGGAGAATTTTGAGAAACCTTTTGCACAAAGCTCTATGATTGCATAAAATCTTGTGAAACATATCGCTGCTTTTTTTAATTTCTCTTTTGTGGATCTACAAAAACTGTTCAGCAACCTGTTGCTTTATTTAGAACACTTACCCCAAACTGTAAATATGCAAATTTTACGTCTGGGAACAGAAACTACAGATATTTGCAGTAGTGTTAATCATGAATCATATATATCCAGGACTGATAGAGTAAAGTAGGGGAAAGAAAAATTTAGGCTGCACAACACAAAATCTCAGAGACAGCAATGATGATAGAATCAACCCAAATACTTGTTCAGGGAAGATCTAGGGGTGGGTTTTTTTGGACATTTTAAATGAACTGTTAAAATGTTCTTATCAGTTTATGAATCTCTTTGTCCATCCCTTCACTGGACTTTCTAGCAACACCAGTGAAGGACTGCCTGGGAATGTAGAACAATGTTAAATGGAAAGAATCAAGAAGAGATAGGCAATATGGTATCTCCAAAAGCTGACCAATTTTTCACTACATCAGAGGCTCAATCCTGTGCAAGTTTAGACAGAAAAAAGGGCTACAACTCCCGGTTGTACAACTGGGAGTTGTAGCCCTTTTTTCTGTCTAAACTTGGACAGGATTGCACCTTAAATTACTGAAGAGTTTTCAGTAGTGATGGGTGAACTTCCCTGGACTTACTCAGTAATTGTGGTTTTAAAAAACTAACTAACTGGGTCTTGTTCTGGCTCAAAATGGTTCATATTAAGCACAGACCATTCCATGCTCCAGATATTGTCATGCTCCTAATGATTTGATTGGGAACACAATGAAACCCAAAGGCCTCTCCTCTTCCAACCACTTCACATGGGGACAGGATGAGGCCAAGAGGTCACTCCAATTGGCCCATTCCCATTCTCCCAAATCTTACCTGGTTGCAATGGTAACAAGAGAGCCAGTGTGGCATAGTGGTTAGATTGTTGGACTGGGACTCAGGAGACCCGGGTTCTAGTCCCCACTTGGCCATGAAGCTCACCGGGTGACTTTGGGCCAGTAACTGAGTCTCAGCCTAACCTACCTCACAGGGTTGTTGTGAGGATAAAACAGAGAGGAGGAGGATTATGTAAGCCGCCTTGGGTACCTTGCAAGAGGACAAAAGGTGGGATATAAATATTATAATAATAACAACAGCAACAACAACTGTTCTTGGAGCACTGATTAAGCCCCAAAATAGAATAAACACCTGACTAGGCATCAGGATTGCTGGAGATTCTACTTTACCATCTATAGTAAGGACCCAGAAGCCCTGAGAAACTACAGTTCTCAGCAGCTATGGTGCCTGGGATTTTGATGAGCATTCTTATGCCAGGATTCCTGGAAAATGTAGTTAAGGACACTGAAGCTCTGGGGAAATTACAGTACCCAGTGATCATGGCTAGGGTTGCTTGAGGAATTCGGTCTCTGTGAATTGAATTCCAATTTGAAATGACCTAATCATACCTCCTGGACTAATGTGCTGATTGGAATGTAGTTACCCTTTGGATTACGCCCTTCTCAGAATTTTGTGGTGCCATTCTTGGCTCAAAATGTGTTAAAATGCATGTTTTGAGACAAAATGCATTTAGAAATGCTTATTTTGTGGAAGAAATATGTACATGACAAACCTGATTGCAAAATATAGGTGTACATGACAAACCTGATTGCAAAAATATGCATCAGATCTGGTAGATTGGTGGAATTGGACATAGTTCCCCATTGAGTGTACACTTGGATGCAAAACTGAATGTGATTACATTCAATATCAATACATGTGAAATGAAATCGCCAGTGGCCCAAATTTACTTTGCTTTGTAAAGCAAGGACCAACATGGTGGGTGCTAGCCATGGTACTGAAATGAGTTGCAACTTGCAACCTCTAATATAAGGACTTTGATCATCTATATCAGGCTTAGAGAATCTGTGCCCCCCCCCGATGTTGTTGGACTAAAACACCCAGCATCCTTGACCACTGATCTTGCTGGATGGGGCTGATGGCAGTTGGACTCCAACAACATCTGGAGGACCAAGTTCCCCATCCTGGTGTACATTGTAGCAACTATACGCTATTGCTATACAGAACTCAGGAGTTGGTTGTCCTTGTCTTAAAGAATTTTCCTCATATTTTTCAGAATGTTGCATGCAGAGATGAGGAAACTTACTAGCTCTTAAAACTTTGTACACATCCTCTGATATTACAAGCGAATGCAGTATAAAAAAATAATAATACATATATTAGTGTAGTGTAATCCTCAATAGGACTATCATGGAAAATTTAAGTAGAATTTATATCCCACTTTACATATGGTTTAAATATTCCTTATTGTAAATGAGCACCAAAATGGATTCTGTATTAAAATAGTTACAAGGTCAGAAAGTCAAAGCTGAATATCTGGAGTCTCATCTGGTTATGGTGATCCATGCCTTAGTCACCCCTTGTCTTGATTATATCAACATATTCTATGTGGGGCTCCCTTTGAAGAACATTTGGAAAGCTCAGTTGGTTCTAAATGATGCATCCAGGCTTCTTATGAGGGTGCGATACGGGCTTGTGTGTGTTACCCCACTTTTGAATGGGCTGCAGTGGCTGCCTATTCATTTCCATGCACAATTCAAAGTGTTTTTTAAATATTATTTTTATTGAGTTTTAAATCACATGTTTTCAATATAATCAATGAGTATATAAAAAATATTACAACTTTTTCAAATAGTAAAACAAGAACCACCTTCTTCCATGGAATCCTGCCCAAGAACTGGGAATTTCAGAGGGCAGTTAAACTTTTCTTTTTAATCAGGCTTTTGAGCCCTTCTAGATATGCTGTGAGTTTTGTTGTTTGTTATTGTATGTCTGTATTGCTTTACTGATTTTCATGCATGCTGCTTGTTCTCCTCAGGGGGAAAGATAAGGATATATATGATTTTAAATAAACAAATAAATACAGTTTCCAATTGGGAGTAGGGGGGTTCCAGGAGGAAAAAAAAGGCATTTCTGGTGTCAAGGGACAGACAGAATCCACAAACCTTTTCCTGGTAAAGCCTGGCCAGGTATGATGGTTCCCCTACTGTTTGTGCCAGCACGGAGCATGCATCAAGCACATAGACTGGTTACAACCAGCTGTTTAGTCACTTTTGGCTAATTCCTAAAATGGAATTTGAGCTTTAGCAAAAATGGAAGCTGATCAGACCTCAGAAATTGGGCCAATGTTCACCACATCTAGGGATGTATTAGAAATTCATTTCAGTTTGTTTTTGTTCAGGATTTACCCAGTTAGCATGTTCTGGACTGAATACATACTTGAATACAATCTGCAGTCCAAATCCATACATTTCCAAGCTTGCAATGTGATTCACAGACCCAAAAAAATGTGTTAGACAGTATGTGTACATTTGAAAAATGCACATGAAAAAATGCATACATTTGAAAAATGTGCACAAATACACTTTAATCAATGGGAGAAGAATGTGTACATTTCTAAGATGTGCACAATTGATGCGTACATTTGGAAAAATACACATGAAAATACACATGGATTTTCATGTGAAAAGAAAAAAATAGCAAAGCTTGCAATCTGATATGGACTCAGGTCAGAATGAACTTCAAGATGGAATTCTGAAAACTTTGGTGAGGTTGAGTTTTGCTGACTCACAGATCCCTCATCATCATCATCAGGCGATCACTCGTGACCGAGTAAGATTGTCTTCCGGGATAAAAGGAGGAAATTCTAAAGAAGATTGTGTAGACTCTAGCGATGGGTCCGTAAGTGACTGTGGAGGCCAATTCTAGATCCACACAGCTTCCCACAGTGAGGACACAGGTTACCAGATAGAAGATGGTCCTGTAAAGGATTCATTTGACGTGCTTTTCGCTTAGCACGTTTCTCCCTTTCACCTTGCACTCGGGCTTCTTCAAAGTCCATGGAACCTTTGTGAAAGGCCAACCTCCATTTAGATCGTTCATGGGCCAGAGCTTCCCAGTTTTCGATGTTTATATTGCATTTTTTTAGATTAGCCTTATGAACATCTTTAAACCTCTTATATTGACCACCGATATTCCGCTTTCCATTCTTGAGTTGGGAGTAAAGTAACTGCTTTGGGAGACGGCAGTCAGGCATTCGAACAACATGACCGGTCCACTGAAGTTGGCGTTGAAGGATCATTTTTTCAATGCTAGTAGTCTTTGCTTCTTCCAGTACACTGACATTTGTTCGCCTATCTTCCCAAGTAATTTGCAGGATTTTCCGGAGGCAACGTTGATGAAACCTTTCAAGGAGGTGGAAGTGACGTTTATAGATAGTCCATGTTTCGCAGGCATACAATAAAGTTGGTAATACAATGGCTTCATAAACCAGTGTTTTGGTCTTCTTACAAATATCCCGATCCTCGAACACTCTATGTTTCATTCGAGAAAATGCGGCACTTGCGGAGCTCAAACGATGCTGGATTTCACTGTCGATGTTAGCTGTAACAGAAAGATAGCTGCCAAGATAGAGAAAATGATCGACATTTTCCAGTATTGTCCCGCCAAGCTGGATAGATGGCATCACCAAAGGGTTAGCTTGCACTTGCTGATGAAGCACTTTGGTCTTTTTGATGTTAAGTGAGAGACCAAGTTTTTCGTATGCTTCTGCAAAAGCATTTAGGATAGTTTGGAGATCATCCTCTGAATGTGCGGAGACCACATTATCATCAGCATACTGAAGTTCCACAACGGAGGTTGTAATTACCTTACTTTTTGCTTTCAGCCTGCTGAGATTAAAAAGCTTTCCATCTGTTCGATATATAATTCCCACACCAGTGGGAAGTTTCCCCTTGACAAGATGTAAAACCATGGCGATGAAAATGGCAAATAATGTTGGGGTGATAACACATCCCTGTTTAACACCTGATCCCACTTTAAATGGAGCACCATGAGAGCCGTTGTTGTCCAAAACCGTTGCCGTCATGTTGTCATGGAGAAGTCGCAAGATATTCACAAATTTATTGGGGCATCCAATTTTCATAAGGATAGTCCAGAGAGCTGTACGGTCTACAGTATCAAAGGCCTTAGCCAAATCGATAAATGCCATATAAAGGGGTTGATTTTGCTCCCGGCATTTTTCTTGGAGCTGACGTGCAGTAAAAATCATGTCTACTGTCCCTCTAGAGGGGCGGAAACCATATTGAGTTTCAGGGAGGATCTCTTCTGAAATAGATAGAAGACGGTTTGCGAGAATCCTAGCAAATATTTTACCTGCGGTTGCTAAGAGAGAAATGCCCCGATAGTTTCCACAGTCTGTTCTATCACCCTTCTTAAAGAGGGTGATAATTATGGCATCCCTGAAGTCTTCTGGGATCTCTTCTCTTATCCAGATTTTTTCAATGAGTTTATGAAGATGTTGTACAAGTTCGGGGCCCCCTTCTTTAAAGATTTCAGCAGGAATCCCATCTGGTCCACTAGCTTTGTTATTCTTCATTTGATTAATGGCTTTTATAACTTCATCTAAAGTGGGGAGTATTGCAAGTTCCTCTTTAATTTGTTTTTGTGGGATTTGCGAAAAAATCTCATTATCCACCTTAGATTTACGATTTAAAAGGTCATAATAATGCTCTTTCCAACGCAGTGCAATAGACTCTTTGTCTTTTAAGAGTTTGGTGCCATCTTTTGATTGTAAAGGGTTTGTACCATAGGTTTTTGGTCCATAAATGGCCCTTGTGGCCTTAAAAAAGCCCCGTGCATCATGAGATTCTGCAAGTTGTTGAATTTCCTCAGCTTTCTTTTTCCACCAAGCGTTCTTAAGTTCTCTTGTTCTTCTTTGGACCTCAGCCTTTGCGCTAGCGTAGGTTTTTTTCTTGGCAGCGCAGTTAATATCATTTTGCCATATTTGGAAGGCTTTCCTTTTTTGGTCAATTATATATTTAATCTCATTATCATTTTCATCAAACCAATCCTGATGTTTCTTAGTTTCATATCCAATAGTTTGTTCACAAGCTGCAGTAATGGAGGTTTTCAGCTTAGACCAATGGTCCTCAATGTTGTCAGGAGGTTCCGTAGGTAGATGTTCCTTAAGAAGTGATTGAAGACGAGTTTGCTTAATAGGATCTTGAAGGACTTGGATGTTCATTTTACGCCTTGGTTTCCTTCCTTGAAGCCTATGTTGGGGAGCAATGTTGATAACCATTGTGGACCTGATTAGTCGGTGGTCTGTCCAGCAGTCGTCGGCACTCACCATGGCCCTAGTAAGAAGTACATCGCGGCGATCTCTAACACGGACAATTACATAATCCAGAAGATGCCAGTGCTTTGACCGTGGGTGCTGCCATGATGTTTTAAGCTTATTCTTTTGTCGAAAGAGCGTGTTTGTAATAGTGAGATTATGCTCTGCACATATAGACAAAAGTAAGAGTCCGTTCGGGTTGCTATTACCAACTCCGTCTTTTCCAATAGTTTCTGGCCATAAATCAGAGTCACGCCCGACTCTTGCGTTAAAATCGCCCAGGAGGATAATTTTATCCTCCTTAGGTATCTCTGACAGGAGAGTGTCCAACTGGCTATAAAAACTTTCCTTGATGTCATCATCAGCATCTAATGTTGGTGCATAAGCGCTCAAAATAGTTACCTGTTGGTTATTGGCGAGCTTTAATCGAAGAGTTATCAGGCGTTCGTTAATGCCAGTAGGAACTTCTGACAAAGAGTTCACTAGTTCATTTTTGATGGCAAAGCCTACTCCATGTATTCGTCGGTCCTGCTCAGGTAGTCCTTTCCAGAAGAAGGTATAACCTCCTTTTTCTTCTTTCAACTGTCCCTCTCCTGCCCTTCGAGTTTCTTGAAGTGCTGCTATGTCAATTTTAAACCGTCTCAGCTCCCTTGCAATAATAGCAGTCCTACGCTCAGGGCATTCACTATCTATGTTATCCAGCAATGTCCGTATATTCCATGTTCCAAAATTCAAATGTCTTTTTCGACCGCTAAAATGGTGACCCCACTGGACGCGGTAATCCAGTCAGGGGAGAAAGAGGTAGACTATGTTTAGGGCACCTTTTCTAGCCCCCTCCCCATACGGGGTGAGCAGAGTGGATCCTAAATAGGGCTGCTCAGTCATGGATACAGCTGCCGAGCTGCTCGACTACCTCGTTCCTTGAACAGGGCGACTGAGTCTGCATCCAGATCCCTAATCAGGTCATGTTCACCATAGGACATACATTGGAGAATACACATATGGAGTAATAGATCTCTCCACAGTCTTTGTAACAAAGATGTTTCCCAGCTAAAAATGGTTAGCTTCTAAGGATGCAGTCCTAGTATATTAAGATCAATATGACCACTTAGACTGGATGCAACTTCACCATAAATAGAACATTGTGACATGAACTAAACTATGCTTTTGCTCTTGCTGATTCTTCTTTATATATATATAAAAGCAACCACCCAAATAACCTAGAACATTTTAGAAGCACATTTCTGCCTCCATTTCTTTTTGCTTCCTTATTCTTCTTTCTTTCTTCCATATGAACTTTCATTTCATTTTTTACTAGGCTTGTGGCAATGAATGCTGATTTAGGATTTGGCACAATCCAGAACTATCCAGTGGTTTTAGTTGTAACATGTATTTGAAACCTAAATTTCTCTATCCTTGTGGTACTTGTGTGATCTACCAATGAGTCCTGCTTCCAACTGACACATAATCCCCAACCCTATATACTACAATACGGGATGAGCAGACAACAATCCACAGGAAGTGATTTAAAACAGAGGCTTCAGCTTGAGGGAGAGAGACAGCAAGGGGTCAAATTTGATATTTTTTGTCTCTGTGTGCATCTTGTATGGTGGGAAAATATTAAACTTTAAAAGTCAGCTTCCCTACTGGACTCTAAGTAATATTGCTGCCTTGAGACTCTAGGAAACCTAGATAGTATAGTAGGTAATACGTCTGTCTCTTCTCATTCCTTCTTGAGCCTTCTGTTTCTATTTCACAAGCAGCAGACTGGTGATAGACTAAGAATTATAATTAGTGAATTTCCTTATCTCTTTAGGGATCTTGTTATATTGTTCTGTATATTCTTCTTTTGCCTTTATTTTTTAACTATTTCAAAATTTCATGATAAAAAAATAATAATAAATTGGATGGGAGATTTCCCATTGGGCAGAGAATACCTATATTCCTAGTTACAATCAGCTTCTTTTTGCTCTTCAGATGCACAATTAATTGCTTGAGACAAGGTATTCAATGCCTCCTATACTGACTGATTTGGATTGTCCTTTAATTGAATTGGTTCAACTGTGCTTTGAATGGATTGTCAAATAAAACCACAGCTGTAGGGACTCAACATACCTTGAGAGCCTCATCAGCAAACACACACACAGACACACAGACACACACACACACACACACACACACAGGTACAAGTGTGAAATTAAAAGAAAATGAACACTGACCTTTATTCTGGAGACATCATATCATATGTATATTTTCAGTGTGAACTGACAGCGTGATTTTTCTTAATGTCATTGTTGTTTTCCCCAGTCCGCTTTAGAAACTAAACAGGAATTTGCCAGCCTGTGCCCGGCTGAGGAGGATGTAGCAAGGAGGGCCCCATAACACCATTTAGCAGAACAGATGTGTTTGCATATCTGTAAACATTGCCCTCAGCAACCGATGTCAAAACATTTCCTTGTCTTATATCAGTGAGATCAGACATCAGAGGGGGGAATACCTGCATTCTAGTAAGAAGAGATGCAAAAAAATAAAAGGGAAGCAGCTCAGAGCAAAAAAAAGTCAGCAAAAGCTGCAAAACAGCAAACCTTGAGAGCAAACACTGAATGCAAATGAGCTGAGTTCTAATGCCTTCAAGTACACTTTGGATTTAGAGAGCTTATTTGGTGTGTGTGTGTGGGGGGATCTATAAAAATGAATGTTATCTCCGACAAGTCTATTTATTCTGTGGTAAATCCCCATGTTAGATTTTCTATAACACTTCTCTGTAGCTGAAGAATACAAACAGCACTGAACTTTCCAAAACCAGAATATGAACTTCAAGCTTTTACACAAATTATGTTTACAGAAGATCAGGCAACATTGATTGTGGGGATTTAGCATTAGATGTTTTTTCCTGGTCATTCAAGCATACCTAAAATTTGAGATTCTAGATCATGTATGGCTTTATCCAATTGCAAATGAGAAGAATTGTACCATGTCGCATTATAATAGGCTCTCCACTATAAAAATCATAAATGTTTGCATGTTCTCCAAAAAAAAGTTGTTATGTCAACCAGTGTATCAGATGACTGGAGAAAAATAGGTTAAAATGCTCAGTCATATGCATTTCCTAATGCTCATGACCATTTGGACATGGTGAAATCTGCATTGATTCAAACCAAGTTGACTTTTGTGCCTCAGAAATCCAGTAATGTGAGTGGTTACATCATTTGCAAGTTTGTTCATGAACCGATTCACTTTTGAAGCATCCCTCTATGTCAAGATTGGTCAACTTGTGGCCCTCCAGATGTTTCGGCCTACAACTCCTATTAGCCCTAGCCAATGCTGATGGATGTTGTAGGCCAAAACATCTGGAGGACCACAAGTTGACCACCTCTGCTCTATATAGTCCAGTTGGTGATTTGGACACACTAAAATCCTTATGTGGTGATCCTATAGTCCAACCATGCTGGGTAGGTACTATACCAGGGCTAACATTGGCATGATGTAGTCATACTTCTAAGCTCAACAAGCAGCAGAGACAATAGCACAGCAACAGCAGCCATAGAAACAAAGGCCAATGTGTCATCACACAGGCAGACACACCCACAGTGTAGCTGGCAACTCCACTATCAATCATGAGGTCACTTCACCACCAATGTCCCCACATTAACCATGTAGGAAAAGTACCAAGCAACTCATAGCGATGGCAACATGACATCAGCTAACCCAGTTCACATTCACAATGCATAACTGAGCAAGCAGAAGGAGACCACAGTGCCCTCCTAAGTGCAGAACATGCTGCTGCAGTGGGTTAGGTGGCCACATGTCCTCTTTTACAGAGGACAATCCTCTATTTAAGGGCTGCCGGAGGACTTACCTCTGTTTTGAGGGTGTCCTCTATTTGACGGGCTATCCAGTCCAAGTTCAATGTAAAGGTAGAGAACCATCAGAAGGCAGAGCTGCACTTTGAAGTTGCCCATCAACAGTACCTGGACAGCAGATTGAACAAGACACACATGTCACCTGGTGACAGTTTTCCACACTGTGTTGAGATGTACCGTATTTCTATTTAAATTATAATATGATTTTTAAATTACTTGCATATGCAAGTACAAATAGGTGTCCTCGTTTTGCCCCCCCCTTTTTGGTGATCCACAAGTGGCCACCCTAAGTGGGCTCTAGGGCAGCAACGGACACCTATAGTAAGGGTTTAGCAGGCTGTAACAATCACTTCATTTATTGAACAGGATCAGGGGTGGAGTAGATTCTGCAAGTGAAACATAGAAATGGGGTTGCCAACCTTTCTGTTCTTGCAGGCCCTTGAACTTTTGAAAACACCATGAGAGATAGTTTTCTAGCAAGTAGCAGCAATAGTGTTGGCAGCCTGGCCACTATTTTGCATCCTCCACAATGTCCCAGACTGAGCATCATTCTGGGGCATTGTGTGTGTGTGTGGAGGGGGTGGGCAGAGAGGGTTGTGCTAATACACTGAAAAATGGTGGAGAAAATTCGGATAGAATTCTGCAGTGTGCTTCCTTTTTCTATGGACGTGAGGGGAAAAAACTCACACATTGTCACAGAAAAATGTCTTCTGATAAATTTAATCTCTGCTCAATCTTTTAGGCATCAAGTTAAGATGTTTTTTATTCTCTTTCAGGCATTTTAATGAGTTGTATTTTATGAACTGATGGAAGCTGTATTTTTTAAACACTGGAAATTATGTTTTTTAATCTGCCATTCTAATTGATATTTAATTGTTAGTTGCTTTACTGATTAACTGTTTTATTGAATATTTCATTGCCACTGTTTTTGATTTTAACTTGCATTGTGATCCTCCCCGTGATAAATATTTATGAATGGCAGTATATCAGTGCAAGAAACAAGCAAGCAACTATTGAAGCAAAGTCTTCTGCTTGCTGAGATCAAAGAACAAAGTGTAGCCCATGAGGCTTCATGGGGTGAGATAATGTTACATGCCAATGAACAGTTAATTAGAAATCCTTTGCCATCACAGCGGCCCCAGTGGTGCCTCATCTATCTGCCTAAGAGCAGAAGAACTGCCATACTGGTCCAACTTGCTCAGCATCCTCTTAACCCATACCAGCCAGATAAATGCCTTGAGGCCCCGTGAGTTGCCTAAGTAAGGCCTGGTGATGGCAAATTCAACCTTTGCTCTCCATTCTTAGCTTTCAGTAAATAGACATATCAAGTCTCAGAAAATCAGAGCAATTCTGTCACTGCAGTTTAGCTCTTTGCTGGGACATGCAAGGTTCCTACTTAAAATTCTCTGTGGGTTTAATTCCTGAGGGTAAAGTTGTCTTGCTTCACACTGCAGTATTTTGTTAGCTTCACTCTACCTGCTTTTTGTATTGTGTGTGCCACAAAGTCTAAACATTGGAGCTAGGTTGTACTACTGTATCTCTGCAGCAAGCTATTTCTAGCATGGTTTACCACATGGATCCATCAAATTACATGGAAAGTTTCCACCCCAGTGGCAGAAGTTTCCAGACCAGAAGTCTCTGGGCTGGTGAGAAAACCTCCCACATAATGTGTGTGTGTGTGTGGGGGGGGGGTTCTGTGTGGCAAGTTACGATACATGTTATAGCAGGCTGAGAAGAAAACCCACATGGAAGCAGTTTGCAAGGGGTCTAAAGTGGCCCTCACTGTGGCTCTCACTGTGGGAGGGTACATAGCTCAGTGGTGGAGCACATGCTTTGCATGTAGAAGGTCCCAGGTTCAATCCCAGCATCTCCAGGCAGGGCTGGGTGAGGCAAGAATTCTGCCTGAAACCCTGGAGAGTTGCTGCCAGTCATTGTCAACAATTCTGGGCTAGATTCAATATAAGGCAGCTTCCTATGTTCTCTGCCAGTTTCTATGGGAGAAGAAGAACCAACATATATTCTATAATTCTTAATTTTATGGTGGCTGGGATTTAGGAACTGCTGCAGAGATGATTCATAGTATGTTCTTTAATTCTCTGTTACCCACTTCATTGCATGAATTCCAGTAATAACTTACCTGCTCAATATGAAGGGGGTATATAATTTATTTGTAATGCATGTCCAAATATTACAATTCATATTGTACTTATTTAGACATATACATGAGAAATCAGAAGATTTTGTGAACACCCGAGCTTTATAAAACAACAACTTATAATTAAGTTGGTTTTTACGGAATACTATTATTCAACACAAAATTTAAAACCTTGAAAAATGTCCACTGTGTTGTGCTTAATGAAGCATGCTTTTTGCCATGTTCCCAAAAAAGAATTGTTGAGCAATACCATAAAGCAAATGTATTTAGTAAAAAAACTGTGATAACATTAAAGTGTGGTTAATGGCTCTGTTTTATCTTCTAAAAGGCAGTTGGTAAGGTAATTATAACATGCAAATGAGTTTCCACTGGGCTGCATATTATACACACACACACACACACACACACACTGGGACAATTGCGAATTTTCACAGGTTTCGAGAAGTTACATCAGCATAGGCTTCTTTGAAGCTTACTTATATTAATCCCTCTATGCTAGATTCTCAACTAGTTATTTATTCACATTGCTATCTCTCTTGCCTGGTCTACACATGCACCAGCAGCTGATATAAAACTGAGGTGGTAGAGTGGACTGCACCAGTTTTGAATGCCATTTTTGAAAGCTCCCCTAAATTAAAAAACTCAGGAGACATGTTATAGCCCATCCAGCTCCCATTGTGTGTGTTCGTTTTCTACTTTCAGGGAGTTCTTCACATTGAGAGATTAAAAATGGCACCCCTCACTTGCAGTGTGAAGTGGTACAATCCATTCTATCACTTCAAATCTCTACCAGTTTATGCTGCTGAATGTTTATATCAAATTGATTAATTTGCTCTAAAGTGATGCTGTTATGTAGCCACATCTGACTGGTTACAATGGGCTGGGATCACTCATGTGACTGATCCAGGAAACATTGACCTCATGCTCAAATGTATTTGTTTGCTGTCACTGATCTGATTGGCTATGTAGCACAGTGACATCATCCTGTTCTCTACATAACTGATTGGCTGGGATAATTCATATAGGAAGTATGGGTAACTAGTGCTAAAGCAAGGACCAAAGAAGGAAACAATGGTAAGCAAACAGGATTGAAAAATGTAAAGGGTTTGGGGAAATTCTGTCCCCCTAAAACAGTATTTTGGGGTCCAAAATTTGAAATGGGAGAATATTTGGAAACAAAAATATAAATAAAAGGGGTTAAGCTTTTTTTTTTTTTAAGAAGCAAGATCAAGCATCTCACAAGCTTCTGTCATGAACCAGCAGGCCAGAGGTCATCTGTTTACAATTCACTACTACAATCCATCTTCCTCATTCCCATTTTTTTAAAACAAAGATTTCACTGGAGGAGATAGGCAATACTGTCATCTCCGTATATCATGGGTGAGATGGTTATGGCAATCATCTTTGGATGGAGACCCCACCCCCAATCAATTCTTAATTGTCCCCTAGGCTGTGTAATGCACATGGCTTAGTATCCTGGACAAAGGCTGCATCTAATTTATTGATACAGCCTGCCTCTCTGTGAGGAAAAATCAAACCCAAGACAGCATACAAATATATATTTCACAAAGAAATCCTATCCTAAAAATAAAAACAAAGGAAACGGGCTAAAAACATCATCCGATCCTGGCATAGGACTAAAAGCCTGGGGGGCGGGATGACATGCACATAAACCCCAGCCCCAATGTCCATAGGTGCATGAGCCCCCCTGAAGGTCTTTAGGGTGCAATCCTATGCATGCTTAGTCAGAAAAAAAGTCCTACAACTCCCAGCATTCCCCAGCCAACCTATGCTGGCTGGGGAATGCTGGGAGTTGTAGGACTTTTTTCTGTCTAAACATGCATAGGATTGAGCACTTACATGTTTACTGCTGAGGTCTGCAGTGGGGTTATAACTTCATTCAGCTGAACCTGCTTACAACCCTCCCTGCTATCGGGATTCCTGCCTTATCAAGGTTTCCAGTTGTAGTGGGGAAGTTTTAATCATGTTCAGCTGAGTACACTTTACAATCTCACTGCAGACCCTCATGCTGGGCATGAGGGGATGTTTGGGGCAAGTCTTGCACGCATACCCTCACCTGCCCACCACATCTTTCGCTCTCACAGGTGCAGGCTGATCACTTGCACAGGGCAATCTTCAGAAGCTCAAACAAGTCCTCCCCCCCGCTGCCGCAAGAATAAAACAATCTTATGCTGCATCATCATCATCAGGCGATCACTCGTGACCGAGTAAGATTGTCTTCCGGGATAAAAGGAGGAAATTCTAAAGAAGATTGTGTAGACTCTAGTGATGGGTCCGTAAGTGACTGTGGAGGCCAATTCTAGATCCACACAGCTTCCCACAGTGAGGACACAGGTTACCAGATAGAAGATGGTCCTGTAAAGGATTCATTTGACGTGCTTTTCGCTTAGCACGTTTCTCCCTTTCACCTTGCACTCGGGCTTCTTCAAAGTCCATGGAACCTTTGTGAAAGGCCAACCTCCATTTAGATCGTTCATGGGCCAGAGCTTCCCAGTTTTCAATGTTTATATTGCATTTTTTTAGATTAGCCTTATGAACATCTTTAAACCTCTTATATTGACCACCGATATTCCGCTTTCCATCCTTGAGTTGGGAGTAAAGTAACTGCTTTGGGAGACGGTAGTCAGGCATTCGAACAACATGACCGGTCCACTGAAGTTGGCGTTGAAGGATCATTTTTTCAATGCTAGTAGTCTTTGCTTCTTCCAGTACACTGACATTTGTTCGCCTATCTTCCCAAGTGATTCGCAGGATTTTCCGGAGGCAACGTTGATGAAACCTTTCAAGGAGGTGGAAGTGACGTTTATAGATAGTCCATGTTTCGCAGGCATACAATAAAATCGGTAATACAATGGCTTCATAAACCAGTGTTTTGGTCTTCTTACAAATATCCCGATCCTCGAACACTCTATGTTTCATTCGAGAAAATGCGGCACTTGCGGAGCTCAAACGATGCTGGATTTCACTGTCGATGTTAGCTGTAACAGAAAGATAGCTGCCAAGATAGAGAAAATGATCGACATTTTCCAGTATTGTCCCGCCAAGCTGGATAGATGGCATCACCAAAGGGTTAGCTTGCACTTTCTGATGAAGCACTTTGGTTTTTTTGATGTTAAGTGAGAGACCAAGTTTTTCGTATGCTTCTGCAAAAGCATTTAGGATAGTTTGGAGATCATCCTCTGAATGTGCGGAGACCACATTATCATCAGCATACTGAAGTTCCACAACGGAGGTTGTAATTACCTTACTTTTTGCTTTCAGCCTGCTGAGATTAAAAAGCTTTCCATCTGTTCGATATATAATTCCCACACCAGTGGGAAGTTTCCCCTTGACAAGATGTAAAACCATGGCGATGAAAATGGCAAATAATGTTGGGGCGATAACACATCCCTGTTTAACACCTGATCCCACTTTAAATGGAGCACCATGAGAGCCGTTGTTGTCCAAAACCGTTGCCGTCATGTTGTCATGGAGAAGTCGCAAGATATTCACAAATTTATTGGGGCATCCAATTTTCATAAGGATAGTCCAGAGAGCTGTACGGTCTACAGTATCAAAGGCCTTAGCCAAATCGATAAATGCCATATAAAGGGGTTGATTTTGCTCCCGGCATTTTTCTTGGAGCTGACGTGCAGTAAAAATCATGTCTACTGTCCCTCTAGAGGGGCGGAAACCATATTGAGTTTCAGGGAGGATTTCTTCTGAAATAGATAGAAGACGGTTTGCGAGAATCCTAGCAAATATTTTACCTGCGGTTGCTAAGAGAGAAATGCCCCGATAGTTTCCACAGTCTGTTCTATCACCCTTCTTAAAGAGGGTGATAATTATGGCATCCCTGAAGTCTTCTGGGATCTCTTCTCTTATCCAGATTTTTTCGATGAGTTTATGAAGATGTTGTACAAGTTCGGGCCCCCCTTCTTTAAAGATTTCAGCAGGAATCCCATCTGGTCCACTAGCTTTGTTGTTCTTCATTTGATTAATGGCTTTTTTTACTTCATCCAAAGTGGGGAGTATTGCAAGTTCCTCTTTAATTTGTTTTTGCGGGATTTGTGAAAAAATCTCATTATCCACCTTAGATTTACGATTTAAAAGGTCATAATAATGCTCTTTCCAACGCAGTGCATCGGATTGCACTGTGTGGGGAAATTAGAATTTACTGGTGATTTCTTCTCAAACTACCCATTTAAAATTATGGTTCTCATTTCCTGCCCACTGAAATTTGGCACAGGCCAGAAGAAGTGGCTGCCTTGATGCTGAGATGCATTGACTTCCACACACGGAGACAGTGGTTTGAAATGGAATAGAATGCTTTTATTGGGGGGGGGGGAGTATTCTGTATTTCTTAATACAGAAATAGAAAAAGAATAGAATTAGCTTACTGTATTCACCGGTGAAGGATCTGTCTTCCTTCAAAGACCCTAGGAATTTTGAATTAAGGCAGAACCTGGTATCTGGGGCAAGGCTCTGTTTTATACTCTTTTACTATGCCAATTTCCATGCCTATTTCCATACTTGGTAACTATTATGATTTCAGCTTGCTGACTGGTCATCATAAGGTGGTCTAGCTTCTTCCATGCTAGTACTCACTCTAAAGCTGAGTACTAACATCACCTCTGATGTTTTTGTTTGTCCCAAAGAAACTCAAAAAGCCTGCAACGTCTCCTTAAGCAACCTGTCTCTGTAGCCCAGTTAGGGATGTGCGCGGAGCTCGATTGGCGGGTGGAAGTCCGGCAAACTCACCGGGCTCGGCCCCCCCCCGAGCTCCGCTCACCCTGCCTTTTCCCCGGCTTGACTTGCGTTCTCGCGAGCTGAGCCGGGGAAAGCGACTTTGGGGTTCCGGCGCTACATTGTTTACGTAGAAAACGGCCAAATCTGCTCAAATTACAGCTAAATTTGTGCAAATTTGGCCATAATTTCTGCAAATTTGGCCACTTTCTATGTAAACAACATAGAGCCGGGGACCTGGATGTCCGGCGAGCTCTTCAGCTGGCTCTCGCGCAGCAGGAGTGCTCGGCTCACACCCCGCGAGTCAAGTGCCAGGCACGTTGTCGCCCATCCCTACGCAGCTTGGCAACTTATCTAAAACAAGATGCATCAACCACAAACTTTTCCCATAGACAGCTCTCTTTTGAAAAGTCGAAATGACTCTGCTACCCAACGATCACTTCCCAAAACTGACTGTGGCTCAAACTAGCACCATAGCGCCACCAATCTTCAATCAGCCCTATAGTACCAATTTTCAATCAGGCCTACAGAACCAATCTTTGGCTCTCTTAGGTATCCCTCCTATACCTATCTATATTATCTTATGCTATCTATGCTGCTTTTATTTGTAAGCAAAAACAAACACAGAAACCAACCCCTGTGGCAGGTTCATATGGTCTTCTGCCTAAATACACTCAGTTACCTTGCCTTTTAAGCTTCTTACAACGTTAGAGAGCAATCCTATGGTCCTGGGGAGGGCATCCCAGCAGCCATATGATTGTGTGGATTCTTCTCTCTCAGGCTGTAGACAGGGCTCTGACCTCAGAGAGAAAAATCTGAGCATAGACCTTCCCTCCCAGTTTCTCCCAGGCACTGTGGAAACCTCTTCAGTGCCTTCCTCCCTGAGGTTGGAACTCTGACCTTGGTGGGGGGGAGTGGCTGTGGCTCTCAACCCCTAACCACATCCTCAATATGGGGGAACATTTGACCAGCCCTGAGAGCTTCGGCTACTGGGTGGTAAAGAAATGAAATAAATGAATAGAATGAATGAATTCCCTCTGATTGTTTACAATGGGAGGGATTTTTTTTTGAAGGGGAAAAAATCCCCATGGAGGGGGTGGGGAACAGCAAGGTATGGCTCCTCCATCATTACTCCTGCCCTGCTACTAAGAGCCTGGCAGGGCTTTGGAAATGTCGGGGGCTGTGCTGTCCGAGCTCCAACCAGCAGAGGCTTGGCAAGGTGTGCTCTTAAGAGTTCATTTGAAATCAGACATTGGCAAACATCTAAATGAACCTTCCCCAATCTGGTGCCCTCCAGATATTTTGGACTTCAACTCCCATCAGCCACCACTACCAACATAGCCAATGATCAGGAATGCTCTTAGTTGTAGTCCAAGATACCTGGAGGTCACCAGATTGAGTAAGGCTGAATTAAACCATGATTCTCAACAGACAGAACCCTAGCACATTAACTGCTGTATATATGCTGGACTTCGCTGAACACATAAAAAGAAAAAAAATCCTCCTGAACAGAAAAACATATATTCTCTTGATGAAACCCTTTACTTAGAACTCTTGTAACCCAATCTCATGCATGTGAACTCTGAAGTAAGTCCTACTAAATGGAATGGTACTTACCTGCATAGGATTGCAACCTTAACAGCTCCCACCTGCCTTTCATTCCATTCTTTGACTCCTTCCTTTGCAGTTACTGCCAGGCTCAAACCTCTCTCCCCTGCCTCTTTTGCCATCACTGCTTTCTGTCTCTCTTCCACCCTGCTGCCTCAGAGCAATAAGCCACCTAACCTTTCCCTTTCTTCCTCTTTGCTGCCATTCAGGCTAAGTGGGACAAGAGCCAATTACTGCATTGAAGAAACAGGGCCCAAATTGTCGTAGAACCAGCTCACATTTAAAGCCTGGCAACAGGAGGCCTATCTGTGCAATCAAAGGCCAGGATGTTTCGCCAGCTCGGTTTGACTTTGGTCCAAGACTCAGTCGCAGGAAAATGAGAGGAAAGGGACTCATCAGCAAACAACAGCAGCAGCAATGAAGAAAAGAAGACAGTAGAAAACGGCTGTCCTTCAAGAAGAAACATCCAAACTTCAAGTGCGCTGCATTCTCTCCCCGTTGCTTCATTGTCTTCTTATATTATGTCTGAAATAGGGGATGTACAAGAATTTTGTTCCTGTTCGCAAATCATGTGAACATGCCCCATTCGCATCCCTGATTATGCAAGCAAGAATGCAACCCTTGGGAAATTTTCGTGATTTCCTGAACTTTGCATTCATGTTCAAAAGTGTGTACTTGCACAGATGTGCATCCCCCCCCCCCCACAAATCTGCATTTTCACTCTTTAGCCTATGGAGGTGAAGCACTTTTTCAATTGGAAAAATTGTGCATTTTTAAAATGGGCATCTTTCCCAATCAAAACTGCACATTTTCCCTGATTTTTCTTTTTTTTTTAAGATGCTTGCGTTCAGGTCAGGAATGCGAACCAAGTGAACCGAGCTTTGAGGAAGAATTCAGAGAACCTGAACAAGTTTGAACATCACATGTTCACCCATCCCTGGTCTGAAAATAATGAAATAGAAAGATGAGTTGTTTCATTTTCCCTTGCAAAAGGGGGTGGGGAGGGGAAATCAATTACAAATTGTCTTTTTGAAGTTCAGATGTTTAAGATTTAGGCAGATGTGGGACCCCAACTAAGCACATTAAAAAAAAAAAAAAAACCATCCACCCCTGCGGAGCTTGTATCATTGAGCTGTAGGCCCCAGATGCTTCTGCTGCTGTGAAAACCTTTGTACAATCCAAGTCAAGTGGAGAAGCCACCGGTGTGCATTGTTTGCAGGGCACTGCAGTCACCAGGACCAGCAGTTATTGTTTTTCTTCCTGCTGCTCTTGCAGAGGCCTCTTTCAGCATTTTGGTAAGACAAAAGCTTAAAGGAATTTCTAATTTCAAGGCTGACTTACCACATGCTTTGGTTTCTGTCTGACAGTTTAAGAAAAAGAAGAAAAAGATAATAAAACCAAGAAAGTTTTACCAAGGTTCTTGGAGGCATACAAATATAGACTTCCGTGGTCCTTTAGAGGAAGAGTGTTTCATAATTAGAAGGGAGTTAGTGATAATTCTTTTCTATGTGCCAATTTACTGTTGTGCAGAACTTGATGTGCTGATGGCACCATGAAGAAGATGCTTGCTGTTGAACATTTGGGCAGTGAGGGGGAAGACAGTCTTTGAGGTATGTAGGATCCAAGCCATTAAATGATGTATAGGTCAAAGCCAACACCTTGAATCTGGAGTAGGCAACCTTTTTGGGCCTATGAACACATTTGACAATTTGAGAAACTGTCCTGGGCACCACCAAAAAATGGCTGCCATGGGAGGTGTGGCTAGTCACAAAAGACAAGTAACCTACCCAAAATACTTGAGTAATGAGTACAAGGCAGAGGTGGGGGCTGAGCCCCCCCCACACACACACCTTACAGCTTATTTAGAACCAGCTTTCGCACTCACAAAAACCTATTTCACAGAAAGGAAAGCAAACATTTTCTCTCCCCACAATTTGTAAGCCAACTCATCACCACCACCGAAAGATGTTCATTCTCTCTCTCTCTCTCTCTCTCTCTCTCTCTCTCTCGCACACACACACACACACACACACACAATGTATCCATCTTGCACGCAGGCATACACATGCCCCTCCCTTCTCCTCCCTGCAAGCGCATGAAAAACCACATTCGGCCTTTTTCAGGATCCCTCCAAAATCTCCCCAAACCCTTTTCTTCTCACGCACATGCAGCCCCCATCCCTTCAGACATACAAGTACACAGCCATCCCCAACCAGGTTGCTTCCAGCGGGATCCCCGCAGTCCCTGCTGTCTTCCTGCTATGCTCCTCCCCACTGGCTTCCATGACCTCCAGCTGGCTTACTGCTGTCCTCCCAAGCCTCCTGCTGCTCTCTTTAGTACCCCCCAAGTTTACCAGACAGAAGTGGTGGGAGTCCCTTTTTCTCCCCCCCCCCCTTTTTCATGGTGGTTGGAGAGGAGACTGCAGAGGAAAGCACCGGTCTGCAGCCACCTGCCATCTTCATTTCCTAAGAATGTCTCCGAGCCCCACAGTGTGGCCTAGAGGCATTCCCGGGAAATGAAGATGGCAGAGGCTGGACACCCTCACTTAGCTTGGAAGCAATCTTAACTTCTGGTAAGAAAATTATTAGGAGGTTGGCTGCTATGCATTATACCGACTGGAGCTTCCAGACAATATGCAAAGGCAACCAACGTAGAATATATCATAATTCTCTGAGGCTATGAAGACATGAGCAATGGGGGCACCAGGCCCTGATCAGAATAGGGATGGCTTCAGTTGACCTGATGCATGGAACTTATGGAAGGCACATCTGGATGCTGTTGTAGCTGAGGATCCAGAAATGCACAGCATACAATCCTGAGACATCACAAGATTTACAGGTCCAGAAGGAATGGAGGGAATGTGACTTCAGACACAGAATCTGCTAGTCTCAAGACTAAATCCACATTGGCTCCAGTCCAGCAAGTTCAGAGCATAATCAGGCAGCTTCTGCAAAGACTCAGCTTGAGCTTCCATCGTCTACCATATAAACCATATAAACATTGCCTTGGTGCATGCTTTTAGCCCATCATCAGTGATGATACCTGGAGAACTGCATACAGTACATTCTGTGTGGCTAGATGGCCAATACAAGTGGAACAGGTTTTGAAGTTTTAACTGAATCGATCTGTGCCATCACAGCTTTTCATAGCATCTCCTGTTGTATCTTTGCCACAGCTTGATTATTGAGTAAAACTGTATTATTTTGAACAAATGCTATTTTCTGACACATAGCCCACTGCAAATGTGTAGGATCAAATAATGGGATCTTCACTGTCAGTTATATACACTTTTTTTTTTCCGGAGAAACAACTTGAAACTAAGGATTTGGAAAGATTAAATCTTTGTGCACAGGAACAGAGGCATATATTTTCCTGAACCCTGTGACAGGAACTGCCCAGCTTTACAATCTTTGCTTTGGTTTTCCGGCTTGTGGTCAGGATTTTTTTTTTTAGAGCTGATGCAGAAGAGAAGATTCTGTTATCTTACTGTTGCCTTTTTGAGAACCAGACATGTTCAGTATCATCAATACAACCCTTGCAAAAGATAAAGAGGCTAAAATAACTTGGGTACAGTGAGATAAGCTTTTCTTAGGATGGCAGATTCCGATCTGCTTCTATGCACAGGGCTGACCTCCCAGACATTCTGAAGTTCACCCAAATGGTGCCCCCCCCCATTAAACAAGCAAGAAGCAACAATAAATATGAACAAAGGCCATATGGTCACATTGGATTTCACTGATCAGCTGTGTGTGTGTGTGTGTGTGTGTGTGTGATATCCATGTGCATACATTTTCAGGCAAGGGTGATCACTTACCTCCCCTTCTTTTCTTCTATTTACCCCGAAGGTCTCCTGGGCTCTGCACCATCAAGCATTTGGATACCCTTAAACTTGTCAAATTATACAAGTTTCATAATAGCCACTCTTTATGTGTCAAATGCAATTTCATAAAAATAAGATCTTGTATTTTACTGAGCACAAAATATTTTTGGTGCAAAAATAAATCACCTGTTATTAAAACTAGGCATGTTGAAATGGAAGCACTATTTCCCCATATTTGTCAAAAACCATAAACACCCAAAACTTCAGATTTGAAGTTAATGTTGAATATGATCTCTTGGAGTACTCCATCCTTATGGCAAATAAGAATCAGTAGCCTCAGCTGTTTTTATATTCTCCCGAGTGATAATTTGGCTGACACTAGACCTGGGCTTTGGATCCAATTTGATATATATTAGAAAGGTCTGTCTCAGGCTGTGACATCATTAATATATTATTTTCTGAAGTAGTAGTTCGCTGGTAGAATAGAACAGAAGCAGTAAGAAACAGAGAAATAGCAGCTTGCAGTGGGAAAAATGCCTTTTCATTTGGTGGTAGTATACTTTTAATGTAGCTTTTCATTTCTTAAAAAGCTTCATATAATCATATTTTTCTCATCAAGAAAAATCATACACCACTCCCTAAAAATATGTGTAGGTATATAATAGCACAAGAGAGTGGTTAGCAATTATTCTGCTACAATGGCATGGCACACTTCACAGTGCAGCCTGTAGCTCTCGATTTTCCATCTATAAAAAATGCTATGATGTTCCACTTATGTTTCAAAGTATGGGAGATCATGGAAGCTGCTGTGGCTCAGATCCATGAGATACTTTTCATGAGAAAGGATGACTCCCATGACTTCAAAAGGGGGCTTAAGCAGTCCCAATGCAGTATGTGAACTAGCTCAAAGTGTAGAGTTTATATTTAAGAAATTGGTGAGAGTGTTGGACTGGGACTTGGGAGATCCGGGTTCTAGTCCCCGCTCAGCCATGAAACTCACTGGGTGACTTTGGGCCAGTCACTGACTCTCAGCCTAACCTACCTCACAGGGTTGTTGTGAGGATAAAATGGAGAGGAGAATTATGTAAGCTGTCTTGGGTTCCTTGCAGGAAAAAAGGCGGGGTATAAATATAATAAATAAATAAGTAAGTAAGTAAGTAAGTAAATGCTTTCCAAATACTAGCTTGTATAATTTCATATTAACTTCTGAAAAATTTGTGGTCCTGAGGCTAAATCTAAACATTTTGTCAAATAAACATTTATCTGTAGAACACCCTTTTATTTTGATGTATTGTAAACTTCACATGCTAACATCCATGAAATAGCCTAACCTACCACACAGGGTTGTTGTGAGCATAAAATGGAGAGGAGGAGGATCATGTACACGGCCTTGAGCTCCTTGCAGGAAAGGCAAGATATAAAAGTAACTAAATGAATAAAAATAAATAAATAGTTACTATGCTCCCTGCCTCCTGGGCTTTACAGCCTCTTCCACAGGATACTTACAGAGCAGTCCTATACATGTCTACTCAGAATTAAGTCCCACTGAGTTCAGTAGGGCTTACTTTCAGGCAAGTAGGTATAGTTTTTTCTGTCTAAACCTAAGTTTAGAAAGAAAAAAGGCCTACAACTCTCATCATGTCCCAGCCACCCATTCTGGCTGGGGCATGCTGGGAGTTGTAGGCCTCTTTTCTGTCTAAACTTGTGTAGGATTGCACCCTTGGTAAGAGTGGAAGACCGACAACCTGGTCTTCTGTGCGGGTTCAATGCTAAGGGGGTAGCGAGTCCTGGGGCGGGCCTTCTTTGAGGTCTCCAGCGACTATCACTCTTAGCCCAGAACAAAGGGATAACTTATAGCCACAAAAGTATCTTTTATAAAGCAAGTTTATTTACAAAATTACCTTCACAAACCCAGACACACGCCAGCAATACAGCTTATCAGTACGGTACAAAGTAGCAAGCAAGAAGTCTCAAGGACACTGTGATTTCAGGGCTCTCAGCTAGTTAGTTCAGCTCGGGCTCCAGCAGAGGCCCGGTCAACTGCACGCGGCTAGCTGGGTTTTTGGCGGAGGTCTGGTCTACCCAAGCGGCTTGTGAGTGATTTCAGCTTGGTTTCTCGGGGATCCGGTCAACCTAAGCGGCCAGTGATTTCAGCTTGGTTTCTCGGGGGTCCGGTCAACCCAAGCGGCCAGTGATTTCAGCTAGCTGGAGCGCGCCGGGTGCTGCTACCCGGGGTTGCCGATCTTTCGTTCTCTTACCCCAAGCATGGGGCAAGATTGCTGATCAGGTCTAACAACTCAGTTCTCTTGCGCAGGGTATTTTATACTTTGGTGTTTTAGGTAGCCCCTCCCTCCGTAATCAGGTGGGTTGCCAATCAGGTGGGTTGCCACCCTCCCTGAGGGGCGGCCTTTTGGGTCAGGTGGGGTGACACCTTCTCCCTGTGGGGTGGGGTCCCTTTGAAGCCACTTGCTTAATGGTCCCATCTTGTGGTGTTGAGTGGTCTTTTTTTATGGGTGCCGAAGTGTCTGCTCTGGCGAGGTATTCAAGTCTTATGTAGATGGGGCTGATATATGAGAGCATTGACAAACCTGGCGATGCTTCTTGTCTTCTCTCTTGGGGTGATTCTATGCAGATGTTGTTTGTCTCTTTGGGCCTCTGTGGAGACTGGCTGTCTCCCCCCCCTGGGTCTCCTTCTCCCTACCTTGGTGAGTGTGTGTGTGAGTCAGAAAGGGGGCTTAGGTTGGCTTTCTCCACATCTCCCCCCCGGGGAAAAGATGGCATTGGGGTCCCACACCCCAATTTCTTATCGACTTGCCCATCACCTGAGAAAGCCTGGGAGAGTGCATCAGCTAAGACATTGTCTTTATCCTTGATGTGCTTAATTTCGAAGTCAAAGTCTTGCAACGCCAGACTCCACCGTAGGAGTTTTTGGTTGTTGCCTTTGACTCTATCTAACTAGCACAGGGGGGAATGGTCAGTATGCAGGCGGAACCGTCTCTCCCAGAGGTAGGGGCGCAACTTGGTGATGGCCCACACTACGGCTAGGCACTCTTTCTCAATGGTGGCAAGACTACGTTCTCTGGGCAGGAGCTTCTTGCTCAGGTATGCAACGGGGCGCAGCCCTTCTCTTACCTTCCCTTGTAATAACACTGCCCCCATCCCGGCCTCAGAGGCATCTGTCTGTAGAACGAAGGGGGATTCGAAGTCTGGGGCTTGCAGAATGGGAGCTGCCGTGAGGCAGGCTTTTAACCTGTCGAAAGCGATCTGGCAAGCCGTGGTCCACTGGACCCTGTTCGGCTGGCGCTTCTTACAAAGATTAGTCAGAGGGGCTGCTAGCTGACTGAAGTGTGGCACAAACTTCCGATAGTACCCTGCAAGTCCCAGAAAAGCCTGCACTTGTTTTTTGGTTGCGGGTTGGGGCCATTTCTGAACCGACTCGATCTTAGCTTCTATGGGTTTGATGCTCCCCCCTCCGACCCGATGTCTAAGGTACTCAACTTCTCTTAGCCCTACCTGGCACTTCTTTGCTTTCACTGTCAACTTAGTGTCCCGGATCTGCTGGAAGACCTGCCGGACATGCTGCAGATGCTGCTCCCAAGTGGAGCTAAAGATAGCTATGTCGTCTAGATAGGCACAGGCAAATTCTCTCAACCCGTTCAGCATTCTATTCACCAGCCTCTGAAAGGTTGCCAGACTGTTCTGGACTCTGAAGGGAAGAGTGGTGAACTGGAATAAACCCAGGTGTGTGACAAAGGCAGACTTGAGAGCAGCATCCGCGTCTAGCGGAACTTGCAGTAGCCTTTGGTGAGGTCTAGGGTGGTAATGTACTTGGCCCTCCCTAGCTTCTCCAGCAAGACATCTATGTTGGGGATGGGGTAGGGGTCAGGGACGGTCACCTTGTTGATTTTCTGATAGTCTACACAGAACCGCACCCCCCCATCTTTTTTTTGCCACCAGGACAATCGGGGAGGACCATGGGCTAGAACTAGGAACGATTACCCCTAGGTCTAACATGGCTTTGACTTTTTCAGCAATGACCTGAGCGTGGGGTCCCACCGCCTGGTATGGCAGAGATTGCAGAGGGGGGCTGTCACTCGTTTGAATGGTGTGCTGGATGAGTGGGGTCCGCCCGGGGCGGTCTGAGAACATGGTCCCAAATTCATCTAGCACCCACTTCATTTGCTCCCACTGAGCTTCAGACAGGGCGGGTGACAGTGAGATTTCTTCTATCCCCCCGCCATCTCCCCATTTTCTCAACAGAGCTCTATCAGCGAAATCTTTATCATTATGTTTCTTCACACAGCTTAGTCCCGCACCCCGGTCTACATACAATTTCAACATATTCACATGAAACACTTTACATCTTCTAGGAGTCTCAGCAAAGAGTATTTTGTAGTTGACTGGTCTAAGTTTCTCAACTACAGTCCCCGGACCCTCCCACTTAAGACACAGCTTGTCTGTTTTGAGGGTACGCAGAACCAACACTTTATCACCCACCTCAAAAGTCTGGGCTACTGCGGTTTTATCATACAGCTCTTTTTGCCGCTGCTGGGCTGCCTTTAGATGCTGTTGGGCGGCTTCTCGAACGCTGTGGAGGGTGTCCCGTAGCCGCCGCAGAAAAGTGTGAACCGGCACGGGCGAACTGCCGGCAGCCCCCTCCCACTCCTCCCACAACAAAGCCAAGGGCCCCCGTAGTTCTCTGCCAAACATCAGTTCATTCGGGGAAAACCCGAGGCTTTCTTGCGGAGCATCTCGGTAGGCAAAGAGGAGGTAGGGTAGGGCTTGGTCCCAAGTTCCCGGGTGACGGCTAGCGTACGCCTGGATCATTTCCCCCAAAGTCTGGTTGAAGCGTTCAACCAGTCCGTTGGTCTCGTGGTGGTAAGGCACCGAAGTTACATGGTCAACCCCCTCCAGGTCTCACATTTTCTGGAACAGTTTAGACATGAACCCGGTGCCGCAGTCCGACACAACCATGCGGGGCATTCTTAAGCGGGCAAAGAGAGAGAGCAGAGTCTTAGCCAGGCTGGCTGCAGAGATGGAGGCTAGCGCAAAAGCCTCCGCGTAGTGGGTGGCAAAGTCCACTACCGTCAGTACAAACTTTTTCTCTGTCTTGGTGGGCGGGTTCAGGGGACCCACTATGTCTATAGCAATCTGTTCAAAAGGGATCTCCACCACTGGAAAAGGCTGAAGGGGAGCTCTTGGGTGATCGCGATTGTGTCCCACTCGCTGGCACACATCGCAGGACCGACAGTAAGCCTTAATGTCGGAGGCGATCATGGGCTAGTAGAACTCTTCTGTGATTCGAGCTTGGGTCCGCTTCTGCCCCAGGTGTCCTCTCCATGCCACGTCGTGGGCGAGGTGCAACACGGCGCGGCGGTACCATTGGGGAACCACCAGTTGCCTTTGCTTGTGCCCCAGTGCCACTTCCCCCTTTGGCTCGAACTCTCGGTACAAAGTTCTATTGTCCCAGACAAATCTTTCGGTGGCAAGGGATACCCCGGGGTCTTGGTTGGCCAGAGCGCGACACTCTCGCAAGGACGGGTCCAGCCGCTGGGCTTCTTTGAATTGGGCTTGTGTCTTAAAGTCTTTAGCCATCTGAGCAAACCCTTCATTCTTCGGGGGCTCTGCTATGGCCTGGTTTTCCCCGGGGTGCTCCGCAGGGGATGGGGTCACCCCGGGTGGTGGAGGGGGCATGGGCTTAGGCTTTGGGACCGGTGCGGTTACGGGCGGCCCCCCTCGCCTTGCCTGTCTCCAGGTGATGACCCCCATCTTAGCTTTGGCCACCCGGAACGCGAGGTCGTTCCCGATGATGATGCCTCACTCCTTTTGGCGATGGATAATTATGTCCATCTCTCCTTCTCACCCCTGGTACTTGATCCGGACCCGGGCGATGGGGACGGTGATGTCGGGGGAGTTATAGCGTTTGATCATACACGTACGTCTTGACAAAAGTTGGGACCTCTCTACGCGGTCCCGGGGCAGAGCCATTACATCTGCCTCAGTGTCCCTATACCCCACCCTGGGAACATTATTGATATAGATGGACTCACAGAATTGCTTGCGGCTCTATCTCAGCTGGTCCGGGGAGGCAATGCGATACAGCGATGCACGGGGTTCAGGACGGTAGGAATCTCACTCCTGGAGATCTTCTTCGGCACCGCGATCCTCGGGGATGCTTGCATGGAGGGAGAGGACCGACCGTCGCTCGTCGTTGCTGTCATCATCCTGAGCGGCTGCAGCACCCGCGATGCGTCCTACTTTCCCCGGCGAGGGACGGGCATCTCGGTTCTTGGGTTGGAGCTTGGGGCAATCTCGCCGCAGGTGTCTCATCTCGTTACAGTGGAAGCACGCCCTAGACTGAGGGTTTTGGTTCCCTTTGGTCCGAGGGGCCTCCCCGCGCCGTCGGGGCAGGCCCTTTTCCGGCTCCGGGTTCTTCTCGGCCACGGCCGCAGAACTTCTCTTGGTGGATGGAGCCGTCCGGTATAGCCCCATCTCGTCGGCCATGATCCCCGCCGCCTCACAGGTACGGGGCTTCTGATCCCTCACGACAGCGGCCAGCTCTTTCGGGATGGTGGTGAAGAACTGCTCTATGGCGATCAGCTCAACAACTTCTTTCAGGGTGGAGGCCCGGGAAGCCTCCACCCAGGACTCGCAGACGTGCATCACCTGGGCTGCCCATGCCACGTGGGTGGTCTTGGGGGAAGATCTACCCTCTCAAAACCTCCGCCGGCAATGTTCAGCGGGGAGGGCGAAGTGTTGCCTGACCGCTGCCTTGAATGCCTCGTAGCTTGCCGGGGTCTTCCGCAGATGAGCCCCGAGGAGGTCAGCCTGGTCCCCACTGACCTGGGTTCGCAGGGCGGACAACCGCAAGTTGTCGGGGACCCACTGCTCCTGGCACGCCATTTCGAAAATGTAGAAGAACATCAGGACATCTTGCCTTGGCTTGTAGTAGGGGAACGCCTTGCGGTCCCACAACGGAGGGGGAGGAGCGGAGGGGACAGTCGGGGGAGTTTTCCCCGCCTCAAGCTGCAGCTTGGCCAACTCTATCTGCATCCGGATCATTTCGCGCTCATGGGCCATCCTCTCCCGCTCGTGGGCCATCCATTCCGAGGGAAGCTTGAGGGGCTCCAGGGGCTCCAGAGGCTCCAGAGGAGCGGGGATACAGCGGACCCTGGGTCGGGCACCCTGGGTCCGACTCGCCAGCAGCTCCGTCTGCCGGATCAGCGCCGCCAACCCCGGGGTGATGGGGTTTGCGGGCAGGGGCCGCCATGGCTCGGCTCCCCCAGTTGCTCCTTCAGGCTCTGGGTCATTCAAGGTGATCCTTAGGCTCTTGCTACTTTGGGTCTGGGAGATATTCTGGGCTAATAAGTTATCCCACCTCTGCCACCAAGTGGAAGACCGACAACCTGGTCTTCTGCGCAGGTTCAATGTTAAGGGGGTAGCGAGTCCTGGGGTGAGCCTTCTCTGAGGTCCCCAGCAACTATCACCCTTAGCCCAGAACAAAGGGATAACTTATAGCCACAAAAGTATCTTTTATAAAGCAAGTTTATTTACAAAATTACCTTCACAAACCCAGACACACGCCAGCAATACAGCTTATCAGTACGGTACAAAGTAGCAAGCAAGAAGTCTCAAGGACACTGTGATTTCAGGGCTCTCAGCTAGTTAGTTCAGCTCGGGCTCCAGCAGAGGCCCGGTCAACCGCACGCGGCTAGCTGGGTTCTTGGCGGAGGTCCGGTCTACCCAAGCGGCTTGTGAGTGATTTCAGCTTGGTTTCTCGGGGATCCGGTCAACCCAAGTGGCCAGTGATTTCAGCTTGGTTTCCCGGGGGTCCGGTCAACCCAAGCGGCCAGTGATTTCAGCTAGCTGGAGCGTGCCGGGTGCTGCTACCCGGGGTTGCTGATCCTTCGTTCCCTTACCCCAAGCATGGGGCAAGATTGCTTATCAGGTCTAACAACTCAGTTCCCTTGCGCAGGGTGTTTTATACTTTGGTGTTTCAGGTAGCCCCTCCCTCCGTAATCAGGTGGGTTGCCAATCAGGTGGGTTGCCACCCTCCCTGAGGGGCGGCCTTTTGGGTCAGGTGGGGTGACGCCTTCCCCCCGTGGGGTGGGGTCCCTTTGAAGCCACTTACTTAATGGTCCCATCCTGTGGTGTTGAGTGGTCCTTTCTTATGGGTGCCAAAGTGTCTGCTCTGGCGAGGTATTCAAGTCTTATGTAGATGGGGCTGATATATGAGAGCATTGACAAACCTGGCGATGCTTCCTGTCTTCCCCCCTGGGGTGATTCTATGCAGATGTTGTTTGTCCCCTTTGGCCTCTGTGGGGACTGGCTGTCTCCCCCCCCTGGGTCTCCTTCCCCCCACCTTGGTGACTGTGTGTGTGTCAGAAAGGGGGCTTAGGTTGGCTTTCTCCACAGTAAGTTTAATGTTGCAGCCACTGTTCAAGCAGCTGAAGAGGTAAGTGGTACCTTTGAGATTGGAGGAGGGAGGGCAGAAGTTAGCACTGTGTAGCTGAGTCAAAATAGTCACAAACCTGGGAGGCAGGCTCAGAGTTTTTGATTGTACATTTTCTGATAAACTGTGGGCAACACCACTAGGTCTTACAAGCTTTCCAAATTGCATTGTGTATGACTTAGACTGGCGGGGTGTCACCGCAGGAGAGATAAGCCTTCCCCGATGCTTTTAATTGCCATTGATTTTAGTGACACAGTATGTCTTCTAATAGATTAGTTTTAATCTTGTGAATGTACAGGCAAAGACAGTGCTTTTTCAGGAGGGGGGGGAGGGAATGGGAAGCCTTCTTGGAAGCATGTGAGAGGACGTCATTCCTTACTGCCTTTAGCTCAGTGAGAGGGGGAGTGCTTTAGATGCACAAAGTTCCAGGCTCGGTCCCTGATGTGAGAGGACATCATTCCCTAATGGGAGTAGCCGTATCTCGGTGAGAGGGGGAGTGCTTTAGATGCACAAAGGGTGCATCTACATGAGGCTTTTAACCCACCACTTTACCGAAGCTTCTGCTTCAGGATTATGTTTTTTGGGGATTAAGATCATCTCCTTTACGCCTATTTTTTTTCTCCCCCCCCCTGGGGTATTTCTTCTCTTGCCTTTCTATATGTTCCATTACACAACCACGAGGTAGCACTGTGGTATAGCAGAGCTGCGAAAATACACGAGTTTCTCATTGTAGTTCATTCTACTGTTTACAGATAATACTACACTTTCCTCGCCCTAAAAAAAGCTGGGGGAAAGTTTGGAAAGCACGGGAGAGGCCCTGGAGGAAGACGATGTCGTGTAAAGCACCAGCAAACTACCGTGAGTGAGGAACCACGAGCACATAATAAATGCCTCGTGTAGAGAAGCCCAAAGTTCCAGGCTCAGTCCCTGTCAATTCCACTTTAAAGAGATCTCTGGGATCAAGCCTGGAGAGTCACTGCAAGGAGAAAGTACTGCGCTAGGTGGACTACAGGTCTGACTTGGTCCAAGGCAGCTTCTTATATTTACCCTAACAATTTCTCTTGGTTTTATCCCAACAACCTCATCCCGTCACTAATGCACTTGCACTTAGTTTTCATAGATTTCATAGATCATAGAGTTGGAAGGAGCCTACAAGGCTATCGAGTCCAACCCCCTGCTCAATGCAGGAAACTAGAGGAGGGGTCTCCCATCCAAGTAATAACCAGGCCTGACCCTGCTTAGCTTTCCACACTCAGACAAGCTGAGCCAGTGTAAGCCACTACTTGAATGCACTTGCTTTTATAACAGCACTAACATATATTTTTTTAGCTTATCACTGCTAACAATTATTTATAGTGCTTGTTTTCAGGGGTTTCTCACATTATGTCAAACTAGGCCCAGTTTTGTCATTTTGTATCATATAACTTAACTTCATTCTGAGTAGATAAAAACATGTTTTACGTCTGGCATCTCTCAGATTCTATTGCTCCATTGCTGGTGACTGTCAGATTGTGTCTCAGTTCATCCATTCAGGCTGCAATGTGCTGTACCCACTTACCTGGGAGGAGTAACCTCCACTGAAGTCAATGGGGTTTGCTTCCAAGTAGACATTCATAGGAAGGGTTGTGTTGTTAGCTCAGGCCAGCACTGCAATTATGTTGTGGAGGAAGAGTGCAACTCACTCCTCTCCACCATGCAGATAAACTTCCATGTGATCAGGGGAACTATTGCACGATTGGGCATTCATATAAAGGTTACCTACAGGGTGAGGAGAAGGAGCTGGTGCCGCTCTTTGTTATTGCACAATTGCAGTGCTTCATGTATGTTCCATAGCACAAATCATTTCATGAATAGAACAATATAAAACTGTCCATGCTAGATCAATCCTTGCCAAAGTTTCATGCGGCCCTCAGACTAATCTCAAAGCCCGCTGCGTGTAATCACCCCAGAACTCTGGCAAGAGCGATCTGTCCCTTCCCTGGCAGCCTGGTGGGTGGGAAGGACGAAGGAAAGAGGAAAAAGTGGTAAACAGAAGGAGGGAGAAAAGAGAGTAACAGAAAGAGAAAAGGCATGATCCACCTACTTCTGGCTCTGGCTCTGGCCCTGCCCACTTCTGGCTTCAGCCCCACTCACCGCCAGTGTGCCGATTCCGACAGATTAGTCACAAGGGAATGTGGCCCTCGACAGAAAAATGGCTGTCCATCCCTCATCTGAAGTCTCACCTGGTGGAGAGTCAGATCCTCCTGGATAGCTCACAAGCAGGGCACAATGGTAATGGCTATCACTTGCTCTTTGCCTCCAGCATTTCTTAATCAGCAATGGGCTGCCTCTGAGCATTGAAGATTGATTTAGGTGTCATAGTTAATAGCCACTGATCGACTTATCCTATATGAACTTCTCTAATGAAACCCTTTTGAACAATAATTCCTCTTCACCGCCTTCCATTCATTTCAACGAGGCTTATGGAGGAGAACGTCCCAGGTGGATTGTGCCCAATGACAGTTGTACTGTGTCACTGTAATACAACAGGACACAATGACAGGCTGTTTGGCCTAGAAATTATACGCAAACATCTAAATGTACCATTAGCCGTTAAGACAGTTCTTTCAAATGTCATTCTTTGAAGATGAAAACATGTTTGTTTTGTAAAGCTCTTAACGTTTCAAGCTGAAAGGCTTGAACAAGCTTTGAAGTTATTCTATGATGTCTTTATTATTTTAAGTGAAAATACCATTAAATGACACAGTGGCTTGCAAGAGTGGGCACCTTAATTTTTCAGAGGTCTCTGAGACACTATTTGTCTTGAAGGAGCCAGGAAACCAAAGAATGTCATGCAGGATTGAGCAGATCCCACCCCCCGCTGCCACCATGTACTGTTGTTGCTTTGTAGGTTGGCTTTACCTCCATTCTACTTGCCTTCCAGTTCAATTTGGAGAATTTCTAAAATGAATATTGGAATTGGTGCGTGCACAATTTGCCACACTTTTATCTATTTATTTTTGTTTATTTATTGTATTTATTATATTTATATCCCGCCTTTTTCCTACAAGGAACCCAAGGTGGCTTACATAATCCTCCTCCTCTCCATTTTATCCTCACAACAACAACCCTGTGAGGTAGGTTAGGCTGAGAGTCAGTGACTGGCCCAAAGTCACCCAGTGAGCTTCATGACTGAGTGGGGACTAGAACCCGGATCTCCTGAGTCCAAGTCCAACACTCTAATGTATGTCACCTCTCCCCCTTCACTGGTTGCTGATGCACCTATGAACATTGATTAAAAATATACACAAAATAATCTTTATGCAATACACATGGTTTCTCAGTGTTTTATCCAATGCAAATAGGCATAGGATAATCTGTAAGTGGGAGAAACTGAGGTGAAAACTTTGCATGCAGAGTGATCTGAACAAAATCTGGAAATCAAAACCAGAAAAATGGTGTATCAGAGGTGCTTCCAAATGAGGCTTTATTGCTCTATTATCCTGCCTCATTTATGGAATTTTTCAGGGGGTCCAGATGCCATCATCTTCGACTCGTAGCACTCACATGCTTTCCCACCACTTTTTCCATCTTTTTTTTCCTTACTGAAGAAAATCCATTAAGGAAAAAAGGCAGAATAGCTGAACAATGTCTTCTGATTGGTAGCACTAGGAGCCCTCTGTCTAGAAGCACCCCATGAATGCATCACTGCTGTTTTGTAAACAAGATTAGGTTATTAAAAACCCCAAAATCTGGAAACTAAATACAGATGGGGAACATTTTGTAAGCATCCTAAGCCTCATGTGTCTCATCAAATTCTGTTCCTTCTTCTTTCAAATATCCTGATTCGAGGCAGACACTTTATAACTGAATCTCATGCAATCTGTCAGTAGACAGCTGTCTATCTGAACAGTTTTCTAGCTATAGAAACCAAAATGTTCCAGTGGGAGGAGAGAGTTCAGTGCTTATTCCAAAACCTTTGTTCTTGACCTGCATGTCTGCTGCCTTCAATTGGAGCCCTCGAGCTCCTTTAGATGCTGTGTGTTACAGCCAAGATTTAACTGCTTTCAATTCTTTTCCCTTCCTTTCTTTTGGTATTTTGAAAAGCATGTAACATTTTTTTTTCTTTTGGGCATTTTCAAATACACATTCCCTTCCCCTTCTCATTGTTGAAGAATTCCTTGTTTGAGGCTTCCACAATATGGAGCAAGCTATTGTCATAAAAAATTAACTCTCTGTCTCTTGGCTAGCCACAAGTGCATTTTAAATGGGGCAGATGGCCTGTGAATGTGCACCACCAGCTTTCTGAACAAATCTGAAAGTATACAAGACATGAGGAGCTGCCTCATACTGAACCAAGTGAAATGCCTGTCTAGCCCAGTTTGATCAACTTTGAGTAGCAGCGCCTCTCTAGTATCTCAGAGCCACAGTTGCACTATTTTCTGTCCTCCCATACAATCCCTGTACACATCTAGTCTATTCCGGTGTTCAGTACCCATGGGTACCAAAGGACCTTCTAGTTCATAGCCAGAAAATGGTCAACAGTCGTTTGGAAGGGTTTGGGGCCTAGTCAGTCTGTGGAATGTCAAAACCCCAAAGCAGGCAGGCAGAGGCGTTTGTCTTGGACAATTCAAACTGTGGAACTGGTTAAGAAGAGACCAGGCAGTCAGAGGAGGCTGGGAACCCCAAACAGGCAGGCAGAGGCAGCCAAACCCAAAATGTCTGAAAGGTTGCATTTTAGGGAAATGATTTAAAAAAAATAAACTTGCTGTACTTCCTAAAACCTATCCATGTTGCATTTGAGGAACACAATTTTGGAACACGAGTCCTTGGTCTCGAGTCCCGAGTCAAGTCTCGAGTCCCATTAAAAATATTGGGATTCGAGTCTGACTCGAGTCAGAGGGGGGACTCAGTCCAACTCACAAGTCGAGTCCTGGAGTCCGAGTCCCCATCCCTGGTATTGGGTATTATCAGCAGATGACCCCATTCAGTGGCTTCAGGTAGATGTTGAAAAGAATGCCAACAGGTGCCATGGGCCAGTGTGGTATAGTGGTGAGAGTGTTGGACTGGGATTGGAGTGGAGATCCGGGTTCTAGTCCTGCTCAGCCATGAAACTCACTGGGTGACTTTGGGCCAGTCACGGTCTCTCAGCCTAACCTACCTCACAGGGTTGTTGTGAGGATAAAATGGAGAGGAGGAGGATTATGTAAGCCGCCTTGGGTTCCTTGCAGGAAAAAAGGTGGGGTATAAATATAATAAATAAATAAATAATAAATAAATAAATAATGGGGCCAAATAGTGGTCTGCCAGTATCACATTCATTCTGCAATCATCCTGATAGCAAGAGAACCATCACAGTGCAGTGTCCCCAACCCTCATCCCAGAGAGCCTCTCCAGAAAGATGCCATGGTTGATGGCATTGTAGGATAACAGGACCATACTCCCCCTGTCTTTTGCTTGGCCTAGGTGACCATCAGGGTGACCAAGGCAGTTTCTGTGTCAAAACCAGACCTGAATTCCAGTTGAAATTTATCTAGATAACCATATTCGATGCACTTATTGCATGTGTAGTTTGAACTGGTATCTATACTTCATTGCTAAGCAAAGTTCAGAAGTGGCCCTAACACCTTCTCTAGCCCTATAAGGTCTTTAAATGGAGATATTGTGTGTGGTTTCATACACAAGTCTGTACTTCTCCCATTGAGCTACAGATACTATAGTGCTTTGAAAAGTTATTTGCTTTACTCAAGAACCCATGTTTTCTTTAATACACATTTTCCATTTTGCACACACTAAGGCTGAATAAAATGTTCTGAGGCTACTCCAGAGTAAGTGGGTTGTGGACGGTTTCAATTTATGTAGCACATCATAGGTTCCCAGATGTCACCTTTTAATGTGTTCCCCTACAAGATAGCCCCACAAACTGTAAAATCATCTCTTACCTTATCTGTTCTTCCATATATGGCAAAGCAGTAAAACACTAATAATGGCTTGCAGAGGCAATGAAGAGGCTTTAAATCCTTTAAACAAATGGTTACAATCTAATTGTCTCATCTGCTCCTTGGTATTATGGCCTTCCATCAACAGTATGTTGTTGAACTTGTGGACTCTCAGAGTCACAGCTAGGCTTTAAAGAGTGAAGATAACTTTTATTTGTTATGGGTGATAAAATGGGAGTCTCTACTGACGCTGACAATGCTGCGGATCCAGTCAGGCAGAACACAAATCGAAATAGTATCTGAAGGGCAAGGTAATGAGGGATTGACAAATATAAAACTTATATGCAATAAAATTATATTGTAATGTGAGCAAATTAGAAAATGAAGATCAAATGCTGAAAACAGGAAAGCAAAATAGAAACCAGTTTGTCTGAAATTTTATACCAAAAAAAAAGAAGAAAGAAAGAAAAGATAGGCCAATAATAATTAAACAGGAATAATGGATAATAAATCCAAATAATAACAAAATAAATACATGAATGTATTTAATACAAAAACAGTGTAAAACACAACAAGCAACGCACCAGTATTATAAATAGAACAAGTGGGACCTGCAACAAAGTGTTGCAGTGTGGAATACTCCTATGCAAGATATTCTATCCTTCCCTTCTGCTTGGTTTTCCATTCCCCCCTCCCCCAAAACTCGGTCAGTATTCCGTGGCTACTGAGCATGCCCAGTCTGATTGGGCTGCCCTGGGTATTTTGCCCCACCCCTTGCGGGTAGGCTTTAAAGGGGTTTTTTTGGAACTTCTGCAACCTTATACCTCTGAGCCTCCTGATACCTCCCTTTTCTGCATGGATGGTGTCAGTTTGGCTACATAAGGACTGCCACTTGGAGAACTGAATTTCTTATTAGTATAATTGATGCAAATAAACACGCATAAATTGATGTGGTGGTCTCATTGGTTAAAAGAAAACAAAACAATAGCAGCTCAAAAGAACAGTAGCTCAAAATAATTGCAGACCCATGGTAAATTGTATCATTAATGAATTACACAAGAAATATATGGAAGTGAAGCTACATAATAAATATAGCTGATGGGTAGCTGACAAAAAATCTGTTTGCAAATTCTGTCCATACAACATACAGGCCTGTGGTTCACGCTGGCTCAGCTTGTCTGAGTGTGTGGAAAGCTAAGCAGGGTCAGGCCTGGTTATTACTTGGATGGGAGACCCCTCCTCTAGTTTCCTGCATTGAGCAGGGGGTTGGACTTGATAGCCTTGTAGGCTCCTTCCAACTCTATGATCTATGAATCTATGGCTAGAATTGTAAGGCAATGCACCAAGTTGGGTTGAATTGGATACTGAGAGATGTCTGCAAATACTTTATATGGGGGGTGGGGTGGGGACAAGGCCTTTTTTCTGTAGAGGGCATTTCCTTCCAGGTAATCTGTTGGGGGCCACATGTCAGCAGTGGGTGGGGGGCCAGCCAGAAGTGCATGGGTCACCCCTTTTCTCTTTTTGCCACCTCCTTTTCTCTTTCATTGTGATACCTCCTTCTCTCTCTCTCTCTCTCTCTCTCTCCCTCTTCCTTCCCACCCAGCAAGCTGCCAGGGAAGGGACAGATTGCTCTTGACAGCTCTGAATTGATCACATGCAGATGGCTTTTGAAATTAGGCTGAGGGCCGCATGAAATTAGGCTGAGGGGTGCAGGTTGCCCACTGCTGCTTTATATGATGTTTTCCCCCAGATTTCATAAACAGTCTTGAATATATGCCACACCTTTCCTCCAGGAATGGCAGCACATGAAAATGAATGTGAATGCTAATTTACTGCATAGACAAAAATTAAACTCAGATGCACACAAATACATTTACTTCAAGTGGCACTTTTGACGGCTCTTCTAGAGTCACGGCATGTCAATAGCGAATTCTAGTCAGTAGTGTATACTAGCTGTAGAAGCCAGCTGCAATTCCACCTTTCTGTCCTCTTATATAGAAAAACCTACACTGGCTCCCAATAAGCATCTCCCCTCTCTGCTGCTGCCACTGAGTCTATCCTCTCTTTTCCCCAGTGAAGCTGTAAATGAGATTGGAGGAAAAACTACGGCAATCTAATTGTAAGCTTAAATTCAAAATCCCTCGCTGGAGATCAAGTTGTTGCTCTTATTGCTTTCATGTCTGCAACTAATCAGCTCATTTCAACGGCAGCTGTTTCCTTTCTTTCAGGTTAGCTTTTTAAAAGCACTTTTAGTTCACTTTAATGTAGCAGTGATCAACACATAAAAGCCATTTTTAGCTTATTCTCTCTTAGGACCATAGAGTAAAATATCCTTTCAATGACAGCAAACAAGTTTGGTCCATGATTTTACTTCCTCTGTTGCTGCTGTAAGTGCAAAACTTACTTGGGCATTGACTGCTTCCAGCTCATAGATCTGCATGTTTTGCCCATGGAGCTTGGGAGAATGTCCTTCATCTTTTATTTACCTCTGAGCTTCCTGTCTCCTCTGCACCCTTTGCCTCAAGTTCTAGCCTTTCAGCTGGCTGCCTATATCTGCTGTGCTGTTTTTCTTCAGTTACTTTGCCATTAGGCTTTTTCCTCTAAATTTATCTAGCTCCTGGAACCTCAGCTTCTATGACCAGGGCCGGTGCTACCATTAGGCCAACTAGGCAGCTGCCTAGGGCGCAGGGCTAAAGGGGGCGCCAGAAACACCTTGGGGAAAAAATACTGCGCTCTCAAGTGGGAAGGGGGGGCGCTAAATATCTGATCTTGCCTAGGGCACCAGACTGCCTTGCACCGGTCCTGTCTATGACCAGCAGTTCTGTCTCTGCCCCACTTCCTGCCAGCACTATGATCTTGTCCTGTCCCTAAACCAGGGATGGGGAACCTTTTGTTGTGATATGTATCACTTTACCAGCTGCAGCACATTGTTTACACATGGAAGAGACAGAATGGCTGTAAACAGGTTTTGTTATGTCTTACTAGAATCCTTGATTCTGGACTGTGAGAACAACATGAGCTAATCACATGGTTTGTATGTTCTGATGACGTGCTAACTTGTTTTTCTGTCTGAAGCCATCTTAGAGAGAAGCTGGACTGCTTTCTCTCTTCTTCTTGTTCTTCTTGCTAGACTTTGTTCCTGCAACAATGTAACGTCTTTGCTGAGGTGGAGTTAAGCTCAACTTACTCCACTGGATGTAATGCTTGCTATGCATTTATACTCTGCACATGGACTGTAACTAGGAAATGTATACTCTGTAGAACTTTACTTGCTAAGTAAATAAACAGGTAGAAATAGACCTGTGGTGTTACAGAGTGTTTCCTGACTCCATGGATTAATCTGCAATGGGGAAGCTGGAAGCAAGTCTGATTACAAGGGCAGACTGGGCTGGTCAAAATTGGCACCGACACAACACGCTGCACGCTGCGTAGGGAGGTGAGATCTGGAAGATCTGTGTGTGGAATTTCAGGCGTCTGTTAGCACACAGATAGGATTATAAATCTCCCAACTCTGCTCACACGCCAACACCTTTGTCCTTCCAGATGTTGTTGGAATACATTTCCATCATTCCTGACCATTGGCCATGCTATCTGGGGCTGATGGGAGTTGGAGTCCACCAATATCCAGGGGATACAGATTTCTCACCCCTGTCCTAAGCCTTGTGTGAAGTTCCCCCCCTGTATTTAAACTTGCCTCTGCAGTAGTTATCAATATTCTATTATTGATACTTCCATTTCAAGCAGCTAGAACATTTATGAACATTTGAAGTCATGGTAGCACCTCAGTTAAAGGGACTCATAGGTAGGGATGTGTGAAAAAATTAATCTGTCAAAGGGTTGTTTGTTTTTAAATGGATTTACCCAATTCTCACCTCCTGGACCCAAACATAGACCTGAATGCAATCTGCAGTCAGAAATCTGTACATTTCTGAACTTGCAATGCATTCTGCAAAACAAAAAATGCATTCAACATGTGCACATTTGAAAAATGTGTACATTTCTAAAATGTGCACAAAAAATGTATACATTATGTATTATTGTATGCATTATGTATACAAACAAGCTTGTGTGAAAATGCGATGGAATGAGCTGGACCTCAAAAAATCAACAAAATTGGCAAGACTGAGACTGACAGATCTATCCATCCCTACTCACAGGCAACAACAACCAGTTTTGATTTATTTTATATACGCACATGCTCTCACACTCACACATATACATGACGGTAATCATTTTAATCAGGAAGGAAAATTAGGCTATATCATGTATATTACCAATTATAATTAAGAAGGAAAATATAATATTCCCCATTGCACTTGATAAAGATGCACAAAATATTTTTTTCTAAACAAATAAATATGTGAGGGTGTGATGTATTTCAGACCCTCAGCAATCAGAGCAAAGTGCATCTAACAAATGATGCATTATGAATTTTCCCGAAGAAGATTAAAATAAAATATTTGCCATTAATACATATTTTTCTGCTAATATGAACTTGCAGAGACTGCAGTTGTATTAACATTTCTACCAAGCTAGGTGCTCTTGGAAGCTTGGAAGAAGCCTCTTTCAGACCTACTCCATGTGTGCACTGAATTTGTAGAGGAGGGGGTTGTAGGATTGAAATGCTGTCCCTGATGCTGCCGTGCCCCGTGTATGAGTGCACTGACCTCTGCACATAGAACCAAATATCCAAAAAGTGAAGGCTGAGGGTGTTGCCAGTGGGATGCGTGACATCAGGAGTGGGCCTCATAGCTGCAGCAGGCCTGCTTCCACGTCCCCCGTGCATTCACTGTTCGTATTAGGAGAAGATCTCAGAGGGGCAACTGGAAAAATGTGATATGTCTACTGGTATTCCGAGCCTGTAAATTATGAAGTGTTTCCTTTCATCTCTCTTAACCCTTATGCTTATTTGGAAATCTATCATTAGAAACATCATGTAGATTGCTGTTAGTGTGCCTGGTCAAATCAATACTTTGATCTGACTGAATGAGTAAACAGAGGTCTGTGGGTATTGGCCTGCCATGGGCCTCAGCCAGTGTGTTCCCTCTTCCCCTCTGCCCTGCCTCGTGGCAAGACTAGGAGAAATATCCCTAGAACTGACCAATTAGCAGTAAAGCAATTCTGGGAGCCCTCAGGAAAAGGTCCTCATTGCTGGAGCAAAAAGGAAAATTAAATACTTAATCCTCCCCCTCCCCTTCCCCCCAGGGTAATGCAGGACCTCACATTGGGGTCCTTATCTTAAGTATCTAGAAATGATTCCTAAAGGATCCTGGGAAGTGGGCTGATAACCATACATCGCTGGTGTTCAGCAATCTGTGGTTTTCTCTTTATTCAGTGGCCATGGAATTTGAGGTGCCACTTCTGCTGGAGCTGATGATACTGGGCCATTTCTTTTTCCTCTCATACCGCTTGCATGCGCTGTGACCCAGGCCTGGTTAAGTAGCAGCAAATTCTGCAGCTCTCAAGAAAGAAAGCATGAAGCATTTGCACTTTGCTGTGTTTCCTTTTTGACACTGTGTAACCCTGCTGAAGCTACTTCCATATCATCACCTGTAAAGGCAGGAGGGCAAAATACCTGACAGCTCAGCCAGCAGCAGCAGAAACTCCACATAATAAGGGAGAAAGCCTGTGGCCTGGGATTTACTGGACTGAGACTAATTTTACAGGTATGTGTGAGGCCTCCAGATCAGTAACTAAATAGAATCTTCTTGATGGGAGCTTAATTTAGGGATGTTGTAGAGGGAAGGTAGAAATACTTTTTGTTATCTCCTCTTCCTTTCTGATAGGGAAAGATGTATAAGTGCAGGCAGGCATTCTCACAGACACACACACACACACACACACACCCTGCAAACACACACAGAGGACAAAAAGATTGTTTATCTGCCAGCTACCTGCTTCCTAGACCAGTAGAATAATTGGCTGGGGATTTTATCTGTTCCTCTGAACAATGTCAATGACCAGACATTCTGATCAACTATTTATTTACTGAACACAGATTGATTTCAACAGAGAAGCATTGCCAACCATTGCCTGGGACCATTGCACAGGAAATGATTCCTTCATGAAGCCTCAAATAGAATGAAAAATGTATTTAGGCAGGGCATTTGTCTTTGCTTTCCTTTATCTCAAGTTGCTGCTGGACCCAAATAGTGAACAACTGTGGGTACTTCACAGGATCATTGGATGTGGAGTGGCTGCTGGGAACTGGAATGCTTGCATGCATTTGTTTCATGCTTGTGAGCCACAGAGGTGCAAGAGGATCACACCACCCACAGGATCACTCAATTTGCATGCTATCCTAAATATTTTATCTACCACATTTTCAGTGTACCCTTCCTTCTAGAAGCACCGGGTGGCATACAATGAAGGCTATACTGTTGCTTCACCATAATCTTGTGAGATAAGAAAAGTTAGTCTGAAAGATGGTGGCTGGCTCCCAGTGCCATGCAGGGTTGATTTCATGGGGGGTGGGCAGCATTATAGTGGTAAGCTCCACCTGCACTGTATTGCATTCTACCCACACATGTGCCATTTGAGGATCTCTGTAGGTGGTAGCGAACACTCATGTGGTAGGTCAAGGAGGCCCTGCTTATAGCCTGCTTGTGTAGCCACACACAGAGATGGAGATCCATTGTGGAGGTCCTCCCTTGACTGGAGCTGACAAGGGCATTCCAGGGGTGTTTCTGAGGAACAATGGATTTCTGGATCCAGCAGATCCAAAGCCTCCCCTGATCATGTTGAGCAGTGGAAACTCCAGCGCTTCCTGGGAGCACCTCTCCATTGGTCTGATACCAGAGAGGTCTTCTAAGTGCTGGACTGCCACTTGATGTAATAAGGAATATCACCTCTCAAACATTTCTGACAGTTCTAGAAAATATTTCTACATGCTTCCCATTCCAATGGTGATTTTTCAGTTTGATTTTTTTTGTCTCACAATTCTGGAGAATCACACGTTGTAAGTCCTGAGCTCTGTCTACTGCAGTCATGACCCCAATGCTAGGAATGTTAAGCCTATGGCTGGAATTTCCCTGGCTCACATTCTGTACAATAATTCCATGAATAGTCTGCAAACAATTTATGAGCTGCATATGTTTGCATAAAACATTCAGTAAACAATTCAAATACCAAACAGTTTTCCAAAGGTCTAAAGCTGTTCACATAATTCATGAACAGACAACGGGCTAAATTCATCCAATAAATGGGTTGCACAAATGATATGCCTGACAGTCGAAAATTGTATCAGGACTGTATGGAGGCATATTAAGGGAGGAAGAGACTGGAAAGGAAAACTATAGCAAGCTAATTAGAAGAGAAGCAGTACCTTCAGAAACCATTCCCTCTCAGCCTAATGGACCTCAGAGGGTTCTTGTGAGAATAAAATGGGGAAACTACACATGCCACCTTGAGCTCTTTGAAGGAAGCGTGGGATGTCAATTCAATAAATAAATGGTTTATTTATTTCAATGGAAGTAGCAAATCTTTGTGTGCTTTCACTTACCTCTCCATCAGTGGAGATGTTCAGGAACATGGAGCAGTACTGTAAGGGCGCAGTCCTATGGACTCTGCCCTCACTGCTCAGAAACCCCTGAACTCGGAGGCTTCTGAGATTCCTATGACCTGCTGGGCTGAAGCCAGCTGGGTGGGAGGAGGGGAGCAGGTGATCTTTGCCTTCCCATCCTCTGATCTCCGGTCTTTTTGCTAGATGGGTTTTTCAGCCTGTTCATAGAATCATAGAAAAGTAGAGTTGGAACGGGCCTACAAGGCCACCGAGTCCAACCCCCTGCTCAATGCAGGAATCCAGGTCAAAGCATCCACGACAGATGGCTGTCCAGCCGCACCTTGAATGCCTCCAGAGTGGGAGAGTTCAGCGGGGGTGCTTTGGAGGGGGAGGGAAGGAGGCTGGAGGAGGCTCAGGGTAAAATCGTATCCTGGCCTTTCCGGTCTCCTCCCCCCCCCGCCCTCCAGAACGCCCCCTTTTCCTCCTCTCCAAGGTTGATTTTCCAACCTCAGAGAGGCAGCTGGCTTGGGTCTCTCTGCACCAGCTGCGAGGGGGCAGGGGTGAGGAGCAGATCTCCAACAGCCCCTTCTGACGTCAGAGCACTGGTCTTCGACCTCAGGAAGGGGTTTTCCAAGCCATCCTATGGTCCCTGGGACACTCACCCGGGGACCATAAGATTGCCCTCTAAGCCAACATTCAGGCTGATCCTATTTAATTTCCCTATATTTTCTCCCAAATAACTTTCATCTGTTTCATGTCCCCTTCTTTTCTGCATGCATGCATTTTTCTCTGCTTTTTGTTTTTGTTTTACATTTCCTGCTCTCTTCTTCCCTTCCCAGTTTTCATTTTCTTTATCTGTCTCAATTCTCTCGTATTACTAAGGTTTTTCTCCAAAGCCCTGTTACTGTTAGCATTCAATTATTAAAAAATTAAATTATTGTGAACGTTAAAATGTAGAAGCATGGATGGTACCTTTCCCTAAAGCACCATGCATTTCCCCCTGTCATTCCCTTCACCAGCAACAGCAACTGTGGTATAAAAGGCATTTTGCAAAGGCATTTATCAAGGCAGCTGAGCCATAATTTCATCAGCTCACTTCTCTTTTCCCATACAATAACTGTATGGCTTCTGTGCTCACTTAGCACTGGCACATTGACAAAATAATGAGAGAAGATAGCTAGAGAGATGTTTCATCTATTTTATGCCTAGCTGGAGCTCTGTGATGTGGGCCTGTTGTGTAAGTCATTTGGCCTGATATGGTAAGGGCTGAGGACAGTCAGTTGTCGTTGGGAACAAAGCCATAGCCATCCTATCCGATGCTGTTGAATGAATGGTCAAATTACATCTATTAAATCCTTGGTTCTTGACACAAAAATTGTCCTAATCCTTCAGAATAATCAAGCTAATTAGAGAGGGAGTTAACAAAGGCACTATATATAAAAAGATACTCATTTTCTCAAGCGGATAGATTGAGTTAAAGTCTGGAGCTTGCAGCTAGGAGGTCTGGCATCCAGATCCGCTGCCAGGACTGGAATTGGGTTATGTTCAGGATGAACAGTGTAAGTCAGCATTCCAATACTTTCTCACTCCCCCCCCCCCCCGCCAATATCAAAGCTTGGCTCTTCAATTGCATCTCACACCAGAAAATGCCATCCAGCTGCGTTTATTTGGGCACATCTTCCCCTTTTCATTTCTTGATTCTTCTTCATTGTATTCTCCCTTGGCACAGAACCTGGTTCCAGCAATGTTTGGGAAAAACAACCAAAAGATGTGCCCTTTTAAGAATAAATGTATTATTTTTTCCCTCCTGGAAGAAAAAGACAACTTATTTGCTCCCAGCATTCTTGACAGTGGGAATGATGGAGAAAGGATGGTATTTTATAGGGCAGTCTCCTGCTTGTGAACTGGAACTAGCCTGAGCTGAATAACTACAATCACGCAAGTGAAATTGTATGTGTCAGTGTCCTAAGGAGAGAAAAGCAAACAGAGTTTATAATAGGTATATGCTGTAATTCGGCTGTTACATTTGAGGCCAGGTGGCAACTCCCACAGCCCACACAGTAGGGGTTTGTTTGAACATAGCAATGGGAGCGCAGCGAACCCACAATGCATATGCTGCCATGTGAGGACTCCTTGGGGGCACCATGGAAGGTGCCTGGAAAGGTTGCCCTGGCTGGGTTGACGTCATGATTTTGTTGGTATGCCACATTCCAGCAGAACTCAGAGATGAAGGATCTGTTTTCTCTGAGTGGATTAAGGGCCCTGTTATTCTAGGATTTGGGGAAGAGGACAAAAGCTGAAGAAGAACTAGATAAGCTGACACAAAAGATGACACTGAAAGTGTGTACAGCTAGAGAGGCATGCATCAATTCTAGATATAAATAACAGAATCAGTGTTCCCAGGTCACATTAGAAAGGAGGCAGCAGGAAAAACTCATCCATGGTGAATTTGTCTCGAGCTCTACCTCAGCCCCAGTCCTGGCTCTGCACATTTTATCTCCTGTCTCTGCTTCTATAGCCCTATTTGAGTGTTCGAGGGAACACGTCAGGGCTCAAAGGCCATGGAATGAAATGAAAGCCTACTGATCAATTTCCTGATTGAGCTCGTCAGCAGGCCTCCCAGTAAGACTCACATGAAGGCTCAAAGCATGTCTGGGGTTGGGGGTCACACATTACTCTGTGTGTCATCAGCCCTCTCCCGCTGCCCCAATTCAGACCTTGCTGTGTTGAACTGTAAGGTCTGAATGGAAGTTCTACTTGAGTTCACTTGATCACAGGCAGAACTCTCACTGTGATCGGGAACCCTGATAAAGCAGAGAACCCTGATAAAACCAGGCCTCCACAGTGAGAGTTCTGCTTGCTCTCAAGTGAATGTGAATAGAGCTCTTATTCAGATCCTTTCCATTCAACATCAACTAAGGGAGAGGGCAGGGTCAGCACGCGCGGAGACGGGCATATGCAGCCCTATCCCAGTCAACTATTCTAAGCTCTCGTACATTCCCTTGAATGCCTGAATAGGGTTTAGAAGTGCCAGGTATACAATGAAATCTTGGAATCTCAGCCAGCAAATGGTATAAACAGACAGTGGGTGGCATGGCCAGAATCTGGACAAAACCCTGCCAACTGGGCCTCATGGTAATTCTGCTTTTAGTGTCACTCCTTCTTCTCCGAGGCCTGGGTTATTATGTGTCTAGGGCATTGGTGGTCTTCTTCCAAATTACATGTTCAACATAAAATGTAATACACACCTTTGCACGGAAAAAAGTGGGGGGGGACAAAATTATGTAGCCACTGATGGCACAACCCAACTCCAAATACTGAAACAGCACAGGTAATTTAATAAATAAATAAATAAATAAAGTTCAGTAGCACACCTATATAATAGTAGATAGATTGAACATATATACATCAATAGCCCAATATAGTATCAAGATGTGTTGCTAACTATAAACACAGTTTTGCCTGTTCCACACAGTCCCAAGAATTATCTTTCCTTCTGCCACTTGTCATAGGGAATTATGGACTGAATCAAGGTGAAATCCAAGATGAGGTAAGGAAGCAAGAGAAACCTGTTCACTTGGAGGGGAAAACATCCTGGAGTGTTCAGTGGAAACCATGCTGATGCAGAAGTACAGCGGCTTCTCCTTTCTTGTTTTCCCCCGCCCTCTTTTTCTCTCCTCTGTTTCTTCTGGCTCTATACTCTCCCCTTCCCTCTTCATCTACTTTTTCTTTCTACACAGGATCAAATAATTTGGGATAAAGGTAAATGCAGGAGAACTACATGAAGCATAGGCTTCTGCTAAAACAAGAGAAAAGGCAGCATTGACTTTTCATAGAATCATAGAATAGTAGAGTTGGAAGGGGCCTATAAGGCCATTGAGTCCAGCCACCTGCTCAATGCAAGAATCCGGGTTAAAGCATTCCTGACATATGGCTGTCCAGCTGTACCTTGAATGCCTCCAGTGTGGGAGAGCCCACGGCCTCCAGTTCATTCCATTGGTGCGTATTGCTGTAACGGTCAGGAAATTTTTCCTGATGTCCAGGCGGAATCTGGGTTCCTGTAACTAGAGCCCATTATTCTGTGTCCTGCAATCTGGGATGATCAAGAAGAGATCCTGGCCCTCCTCTGTGTGACAACCCTTCAAGTACTGGAAGAGTGCTATCATATCTCCCCCTCAGTCTCCTCTTCTGAAGGCTAAACATGCCCAGTTCTTTCAGTCTCTCCTCACAATACTTGTTTCCAGTCCCTTTTCATCCTTGTTGCCCTCCTCTGAACCCTCTCGTTTGTCTACATCCTTCTTAAATTGTGGTGCCCAGAACTGGACGCAGTACTCAAGATGAGGCCTAACCAGTGCCGAGTAAAGGGGAATTATCACTTCACGCGATTTGGAAGCTATACTTCTATTAATGCAGCCCAAAACAGCATTTGCCTTCTTTGCAACCACATCACATTGCTGGCTCATATTCAGCTTGTGATCTACAACAATTCCAAGATCCTTCTCACTTGTAGTATTGTTCAGCCAAGTGTCCCCCATCCTGTAACTGTGCAGTGGGTTTCTTTTTCCTAGGTGCAGCACTTGGCATTTATCCCTATTAAATTTCATTAGGTTGTTTTTGGCCCAGCGCTCCAGCCTATCCAGATCACATTGAATTTTGTTTCTGTCTTCCAGAGTATTAGCTGTTCCACCCAACTTTGTGTCATCCACAAATTTGATAAGCATTCCCTGCACCTTCTCATCCAAGTCATTAATAAAAATGTTGAAGAGCACTGGGCCCAGGACCGAGCCCTGTGGTACCCCGCTCGTTACCTCTCCCCAGTTTGAGAAGGTACCATTGATAAGCGCTCTTTGAGTCTGATTCTGTATTACAACAGCAGGTCCCATTGGGCCACTACAAAAAATCCAACCACAATTCCAACACGTGGTTTGATAAGGAATGCCAATAATTGAAAAATCAGATATGTGAGTTGTACCAATCTTATCGTAGTAGCAATGCAAATATTCTTCCTGCCAAATATTATGAACTGAAAAAGCTATATAAAACCACTATTATGAAAAAAGGGGGGAGATGCAACAGAAGAGATGGGACCTGTTAATTCAGGCTTCACTGTCCAACAATAACAAACAATTTTGGGCCCTGGTATCCGGTGCCATATCTAGCAACTCTGGCCCACTTGACTGCAGGGTGCCTACACAGGTATACAAAGAGTTTTTCCACAAGGATTTTTTACGATCCATTAGTCTCTGAAGATGATTTATCAGATTTTATACTCACTAACTTGCCAGCATGGCCTCCTGTGGGCCCAAATGTAATTAAGGAGCTAATTGGCCGATTAAGAGTGGGGAAGGCCAGACTTCCGGGTGGAGCTTAATGTCGGACTGAAGCTCCCTTGAAATCTCTTGAAATCTCGGGAGACCAAAGCGGCGAGAAATCCAGTCAAGAGGTTATCTTGGCTGCTTAATCTCCTCGGAACAAGAGGATGATCATAGAATCATAGAATCATAGAAAAGTAGAGTTGGAAGGGGCCTACAAGGCCATCGAGTCCAACCCCCTGCTCAATGCAGGAATCTAGGTCAAAGCATCTCTGACAGATGTCTGTCCAGCTGCACCTTGAATGCCTCCAGAGTGGGAGAGCCCACAACCTCCCTAGGTAGTTGATTCCATTGTCTTATTGCTCTGACAGTCAGGAAATTTTTCCTGATGTTTAGGTGGAATCTAGGTTCCTGTAACTTGAGCCCATTATTCCGTGTCCTGCAAACTGGGATGATCGAGAAGAGATCCTTGCCCTCCTCTGTGTGATCTAAGAGTGATTCCCAGTATAGCTCTTAATTGCCCTCTGTGAGTTTTTTTTTGCAGTTGCTTGCGCTTCTGCAGATTCTCTCGGGGAGGGGTAGAGTGTGGGAGAAGCCATCATCGCTCACCGCCGCGTTTGGAGTTCTTTTTTTTTTTAAGAACCTGAAGAACGACAACTCCATTTCTTAAAGATTTATTGACAATTGGTAATAAAGAGGAATTTTATCCACAATCAGGATTAAATACCCTCATCTGGAATACTAAAAAGAAAATGTGCTTTAAAACTTCATAATGGGAAGATCAACAAATGTGTTTTGAAACGAGAAAGAAAGAGGTACTGTAATTCCTTTTACTTTGAATTCTGGAAGAGTTTAAAGTAGCTGTAAATTCTAACTGCGTCACAGACAAGATGGCTACTTATGATTTACTGCTGCAATTGGCCGGAGAGCTGATGGAACTGTTTCAAACTTTCCAAAATAAACTGTTGGGGGGACTGGTGAGGTCGGAAGTGCAGAGCAGGGAGGACGAGGCGAAGAATGATATACTGGGAGAGATAACAACTGGACCTTTGAAGAGAGACAGCAGAAAAGGGAGGGATGCCAGCAAAACGGACAGTGAAGACGCTTTAGAGATGCCATCCAGGGAGAACTGGAAAGTTGATCGCTGCTGGGCTACTTGGAGGAAGATAGCTAGGGAGGCTCACATGGGGGGGGAAAGTCTTTTCTGGAGCATGAGCCTGAAAAAGATGCACATCATGAATACTGTGTTTGATCGGGGAAAATGATTTGCTGATTATTGGATGGGATAAATGGTTTGACCTGTGTTAAGATAAAAATGGTTTGCTGATTATTTGATGGAATAAATGGTTGGACTTATATTATGATAATTGTTGAATATCGGGGGAAGTGGGAGGTTCTTATGAAAGAAGTAAGTTCAGCTTCCCAAATGGATTGGTGAGAGAAATTCAGATGGGATAAACCAAAATGGATTGCTGATAGTGATCCAAAGAAAATATATATAGATCTGAACCAGTAGGGGCTAGTGAGAGGAACCCCTTTGAGAGAAAAGGAGAACTTCCAGTTTGAGGTGGTTGTTATTGGTAAAAATGTATTGAGTCTAGATGAAATATAGCATAGAGATTAACTAATGGAAAGGAACCAACTAAATATGGAATAGAATTGGAGATGTGAAGTAATGTGGAAATGTGAAACTATTTTAAAAATAAAATAAAAGCTAGGTTGTCTGTTTATAAATGGAGGGAAAGAAGATAGAGAGATTTTTATTAAACATAAATAGAAATATTGAATATTGTTTAACTAGAAGGATTATTATACGTGCTTAGGAGTAAATTGCTGTAAGGTTTCAAGGTTTTGTGAACTTGTGAGGTTGATGAATAAGAGGGGGGGAAATCTTTCGTTTGATTTTTTTGTTTGTTTAAGGGGAAAAAGGAAGCAATTCCTTTATAATCATTATATAGAATATCTGATGTTACTTATACTTGGTTGTGGAGAAATCGGAAGTACTTTTTAGTTTAATGTTGTTTTGTTTTTGTAGTGTATGCTTCTTTGGTTTTTGTTTTGTCTTGTTCTTGGTATTTTGTTTTTATGGATTCTAAAATTTAAAATAAAAAAAAATTTACAAAAAAAAAAAAGAGTGGGGAAGGCCCCTGGTCCTGATGGGCTCCCACCTGAACTGTTTAAAAAACACCTGGAATGGTGGGTATCTCCCTTAGCCACTCTTTTTTCTCTCGTAGATAATACCGGCAGGGTACCTAAATCATGGACCAAGGCTATAATTGTACCTTTCTTCAAAAAGGGAGACCACCGTACACCAGGCAACTATCGCCCAATAAGTCTGTTGTCAGTTGTGGGCAAGCTTTACGCAAGATATTTGACTGACAAACTGTTAACTTGGATGGAAGGCAATAAAATCCTAGGTGCAGAACAGATTGGGTTTTGTAAAAACAAATCTACATTAGATCATGGTGTTGTCCTGGTGCACCTGGCAGAGAAATACAGCAAATTGGGGGGGAAGAAATTGTTTTCGGACTCTTTTGACCTGAAAAGGGCTTTTGATTCCATTCCTAGGAAACTGTTATGGGCCAAGCTAAATAAGACATCCATGGACAAAAGGTTGCTTTTCCTTATCCAGAAGCTATACTCTCGAACCAGCTGTCAGGTTCGCTATGGCCCACAAGGCGAACTGTCTGACGAGATCTTTATTAACAGAGGGGTTAAACAGGGGTGTATTTTGGCCCCCTATCTTTTCAATTTGTTTTTGAATGATCTGGCCCCTACTTTGATGAGAGTGGAGGGCCATTTTCCAAAGCTTGGCCCCCATAAAATCCCACTCTTACTATATGCAGATGATGCCGTAGTTTTATCATTGACTCAGCTGGATCTAAAACGTCTTATATTGGCTTTTGCAACATACTGTGAGACCAACACGGTGTTGTCCATTCACTTTGTAAAATCAAAAATAATGGTCTTCTCCAAGGTGTGGAGGAGTTTCCGATGGACTCTAAGGAGTAATGTGCTAGAACAAGTCAGGGAATACAGATATTTGGGGATAAACTTCCAGTATAACTCCAACTGGAATGCCCACCGCAGCTATGCACTTAACTCGGCCAATCGCAGTATGTTAGCAGTCGTTCGCTTTTTCTATATACATGATGGACATCATGTACCCTCTGCCATTCGTGTTTTTAAAGCCAAACCTATGGCCCAATTACTCTATGGCATCTCCATTTGGATTAGTGCAGTCAACTCCGGGATGGAAAAAGTCCAAGTAAATTTCTTACGACGCATACTGGGCATCCCTAATTGTGTTGGATATGCAGCTATGTACCTGGAAACTGGAGTGGGCTGGGTGGAAACGAGAGCCTGGGTACAGACTATCAAATTTTGGCTGCGCCTTTATTTTTCATTTGAGCACCCCAGTTATGTACAATTTATGCTAATGGATTCTTATATTAGCAAATGGTCTCTTTTGGTTCAACGTAAAATTAATTCAGTTGGTATTCCCCTCAACTCCTTATTTATGCTCGGTCATCAGCAAGCCTTTAGATTGGTGTCCCAGAGGCTGCACGATGTTGAGAGGCAGGAGCTATTTTTGCTAGCAAATAGGACCTGCTCACCTACTGCAAATGGTGTGCTGCCAATATACGGAACTCCCGCTTCTTATTTGTCATCTTTTAGAACTCGGCAGGCTCGTAGAGCATTTATGTTAGCCAGATTTAACATCCTGCCCTCAGCATTACTTCAGAGAAGATTCTTGGGTATCCCTTACCAGCAGAGACATTGTCCGTGCTTCGTCAGGGACCCTGAATCCTTGACCCACGTCTTACTCTACTGCAGATTCTATGCAGAGCTCAGGGACGATCTAATTCTTCCCCTTTTGAGGACGTTTCAAGACTTTCCGGATAAGTGGCTTATTTCCTACTGTTTGTGTGACCAGAAACCAATTGTTACCACCCAAGTTGCTAAATTCCTTTTAGCTGCCATGCAAAAGAGGGCCTTTTTATTGGGTAATAATTGAGAGCTGTTCCATCTCTATTTTTCTGTATGCTTTGCAAATGTTGTGGCTGGTTTTTATTTCTATTTGGGTCATATGACCGTAATAAATCGAATTGAATCGATTCTGTAGCCAACTGGATCCACCTGATAGTTGTTCCATCTAGCCCACTTTTAGCTAGCTTGCTAATCAGGATATCACAAGGCACTTTCTCCCTTCAGATTCCTCTGCAATCTTGTCATCCACCAGTTCTTGCTCCTTGCAACAAGCTGCCTTGAGTGCAGTTTTCTTGGAAGAAAGGCTGAGTACAAATCAAATAAACAGCAGGGGAGAAAGGAGAAGCACACGAAAGCAGCACAGAGGTGGCAGGAGGTGCTATAGCTAGCTTATCTCCTGCATTAGTAGGAGATTAAAAGGGCTATGCCTGTTATCTGGTCTGAAAGGAGTCAACTTTAACCAAGAACATGAGGTCCAATCCTCTTTCCCATGCCTGAACCCTGTTCCAGGTTTTGATCTTCCTCAAAGAGTGCCCTAGGAGCACAAACACTACTGTTTTCTGAAGCTTGTCCTAACTGCTGAGATGTAGTATCAAAAATTATGTTGCATTGCTGTAGCTGGAAAATTTACTCATCTAATAAGACTGAATAGAGGGCAATATGAAAAATGTAGAACAGTGTGCTCTAGTTGCATGGACATTACTTTTTTTCGCTGTGTAGTACTGTTTTATTTTTACACAAACAGAGAAGACATAGGAAACACCTTCTTGTTTGCATTTAATTAACTCAGTGACTCCTGTGTGCAAAGAACTGCCATGAACTGAATTGTGAAATGTTAATTGTGACACGTCTTTGTACCACACATAAATCCTGTAAACCAAGAATGAGGAACTTCTGGCCTGTGGGCCTAATCTAGCCCACAGAGGTTGTGCATCTGTCCCATGAGCCTCCTTGGATTCCTCCATGGGGCAGAGTTTGGCCTCCAAGCCCTGCTCCCTAGAGGAATCCCCACTTGGGTGAGTGAAACACAAGAGAATCCCAACTTACAAGAATCTCAGATCAGAAATTGAAGAGAGAAGTGGGGCTGTGGGGGGCTCAACCTCCCAGGTCCAGCTGAGTCCATCTGCATGCCATGCACCACCCAAAGCCAATGACTGGCTAGTGTTGCACCTTCCCCCATGGGGGAAGACACATCATGGGGGAAGCATTCCCTGGCCGAGGTGGCTGCTGGAGTACTCCGGTGGCTGTCTTGGTCAGGACAGCTTTGCCAGTCCTGCACCTTCTCCCGTTGGGGGGAGGATGTGGCATGGACGAAGCATCCAGCTTAGGTGGAATGCTTCCAGCCACCACTTTGGTTGAGGCGGCTTTGCCCACACTATGCCTTCCCCTGCACAAGGGATACCTGTCCCACACAGTCCCAAGAATTACTGTTCCTTCTGCCACTCAGCTAGCCATTGGAGCCAGAAACTCTGATGAGAGAAGGCAGATTAGGGTTATTTATTTATATTCAAGAAACATATATCCTGTTTTTCTGTAATAAATCAAAATGGCCTAAAATGCAACATACAATAAAAGCATGAGGCAATGAAGAGAAAGAGGAAAAAAATGAGGGAAGGAGTCAATCAGCCCATCATCTGATTAAGTGTGGGAGAAGGTAATGTTAGAATGAATCATAGAATCATAGAATTGTAGAGTTGGAATGGTGGATAGTTTCCTGCATTGAGCAGGGGGTTGGACTTGATGGCCTTGTAGGCCCCTTCCAACTCTATGATCTATGAATCTATGATAAAAACCAAAGGATGTGACACAAAACATGAACCTTACAAAACTGTGTTGTGTTTCAAGTCTTCTCCTTTTATGAATTCTTTGGGCCATCATGTGCTTAGTGGTTTGTTTGTTTGTTTTGTTTTGTTTGTTTTAAAAGCAGTGACATGGGTATTGTGGTCAAAGAAGTGTTGCCTCTTGAGTTGGATCTCCATACTGGAGAAATCAGCAGAGCTCTGTAAAATAACAGAATGAGTAGATATTAGGGATATATGAGAAATTGGTTTCAGTTATGGCTTTTAATCAGGATATACCCAGTTTGCACCTTCCAGACTGAACACAGACTCAGACACAATCTGCAGAAAACTAAGCAGAGTCAGGTCTGGTTATTACTTGGATAGGAGACCCCTCCTCTAGTTTCCTGCATTGAGCAGGGGGTTGGACTCGATGGCCTTGTAGGCCCCTTCCAACTCTATGATCTATGAATCTATAAATCTGTACACTTCCAAGCTTGCAATGTGATTTACGGAACAACAACAAAAAGCATTCAACATCATGCATACATTTAGAAAATGAGCATGAAAAAATGTGTACTTTTCAAAAATGTCCACAAATACATTTTAATCAATGGGAGAAGAATGCATATATTTCAAAGATGCACATAACTGATGCGTACATTTGGGAAAATACACAGAAAAATATGGATGGATTTTCATGTGGGGAAAAAAAAAGAAAGCTCACAATCTGATACAGATTGAGTTGGAACAAGCTTTGAGATGGAACTTGAAGAAGTGCAACAAGCTTGAGTTTTGCCAATTTGTACATCCCTAGGTACAGTTTTTTCTCCTCCATCCGATTTATTTATTTATGACATTTCTAATCTGCCCAATAACTAATGTTCTCTGTGTTGTGACATGTAGCACAAACACCAGCTGTGGCACATTGTTGACATTTGTAAGGTACAGAATGGCTGGTAAACAAGTCATGTTTAGTCTTCTACTTCCTGCCTGTTTCTCATGGGAAAAGTAGGTGTGAAAGAAATACGAGCTGGTCACGTGGTTTGTACTTTCTGGTGACGTACTGATTTGTTAGCTTTCTGTTCTGTGGCCATTTTTGGAGAGAGATGAAATTGCTTTCTTCTTCTTCTCTCTGTTCTTCTGACTAGTGCTTGCTGGACTTAATGCAATCATGTAACGTCTTAAGCTGAGGTGGAGTGATACTTGCTCCACTGGATTAATGCTTGCTATGAATTATTCTCTGCACATGGACTGTAATTAGGAGATGTATACTCTGTAGGATATACTTGCTATAGTAATAAACAGGTAGAACAATAACCTGTGGAGTCTACAGAGTTATTTCCTTATTACTGGGATCTGCAAGGAGGAGGCTGTGTTGGCTGACATCCGATACGCTTGGAATGCTGCGTGGAGTGGGAGAGACAGGTCTGAACTTCTGTGTGTAGATTTATGGGCGTTTGCACACAGGAGCAGGATTTTAAATCTTCCATCTCACACAAGTGAAGTGCTCTGTTTTTCCAGGAGGCTTGTGCGCCTTCAGGGTTGTGTCACAACACCTTCACTCTGAGCAGATTACAAACAGTGAAAAAAACTAAAATACCACAGAACAGTTAAAAATGTAAAATACAATACAATATAACGCAGAACAATAAACAGAACATGAATCGATAAAACAGCCATAAAAAAACAACAACAACCTACATGTCTAAAATTCCTGGGAGAAGAAAAGAAAAGGTCTTTGCCTGGTGCTGAAAAGATAATGCATGTGGCAGGCAAACCTCTTTGGGGAATTCATTCTATAAGTGGGGTCCCACAACTGAGAAGGCCCTCTCTCCTGTAGCCACCTTTCTAGCTTCCTTTGGTGGGGACACCTGGAGGAGGGTCTCCAAAGATGACCTAAGTGTCTGAACACATACATGTGGGAGGGGATGTTCCTTCAGATACTATGGTCCCAAGCCATTTAGGGATTTAAAGGTCATAGGATAGGATCATAGAGTTGGAAGGGGCCGACAAGGCCATCGAGTCCAACCCCCTGCTCAATGCAGGAAACTAGAGGAGGGGTCTCCCATCCAAGTAATAACCAGGCTTGACCCTGCATAGCTTTCCATGCTCAGACAAGCTGAGCCAGCATGAGCCGCAGGCCTGTCTCAACACCAACACTTTAAATTTGCCTTAGAAACAGACTGGGAGCCAGTGCAGCTGATGAAGTGCTGGCATCGGCATGGTAAGCTCAATAATGAGCTCTAAGCAGTGTTTGGTCAGATTCAGCATGAGCCTTTCTCAATTTGTGTTACAGCCGACATCCCGCTGGCAGAAAATGGCAGATGAACTGGGTTCAGTTGCTAAAGCACAGCCTCTAGTAAGTCATAAAGCCACCAGACATGTTCCCTTCAGAGCAATGGCTCAGGCCATTAATAATACTTTTCTTTAATACTCATCAACAACATGAGTCCTAAGCCAGCAATGTAATTCCAGCAGTGGGAGAACAGAAAAACAGCTAAACATTTTGATATAAGTTTGTATACACAAAAATAGGCATTATAGAGTGGAATTCAGGAGGAGATATCAGCACAAAACAGATGGCGTCTCCTCTTTTCTTCCCGCAATTTTTTCAGTCTGAATTTCTTGCTGTTCTTTTTGCCTTGGAGGCAGCACAGTGGTTTGCACTGTATTGCTCCCAGTAAGTTTACTCAATATTTCACTTCACACAGCAGCTGTGTGAAGCTATTTTTAATTTTTAAGGAAAGGGAAAAATATCAACAAAAGCAGAGGGAATGTGTCACAAAAGGTGATGGCAGCTCTATAATTCCTATTTCCCCTAGTTTGAATTCACTTATGAATACATTATTTGACATTCTTTGAAATACTGCTTGTTCATATGCACTAAATTTGGAATTAATGCACCGTTCTCATGTAATTCTATGCATATTCTCTGTAGCTTAGCAATGGCTAACGAGGGGCTGAGCTCAAAGGAGGAACCCTTTTCACAAAAATCTTCAGCATCAAAACAGGGGCCCTATTTGGCCATTTTTAGAGAGCGATTCTTAGGCTGGTACCAGATTGGCTTGGATGCTGATGTGACAAGTATAGGTAGCATTGTACTTACTTTCATATGGGCTTAAGTTGGCTTTGGTGACATCAGCACTTAGCTACTTGTATCGGAACTTAGCTACTTGTATCTAGAGATGCTATGCATCTAATCAGCACTTGATTAGATACATCGGGCCATGATGTCATCATATCCAGTCCAATATGTGATCCCTGATTGGCTGAGAATACCTGTAGAGAAGAATGAGCCAGCGGGAGAATCATAGAATCATAGAAAAGGAGAAACGGGGTCATGTCCAACATTGTGCGAGTGGACTCCAGCTCACAGAACAAAGCTTTCCTGTCATCTCCTCTCCCCTTCAGCGCTCCATTCCCCCAAAAGCTGCTCTGGAGAGTCTTCAACCACACAGACTAGATTTGGGTGAGGGGCACAGGCGGCCACAAGGAGGCAGGGGAATCCACTCCACACCGGTGGATGACTTTCTGTTTCTGTCAGTGGATAGACACAATTGGATTTCACCCAGCAGCTGCAAACAGTTTCAAACAGCCATGATTAAAGGGGCATGGGGGCTTTGAGCCCCCTCCATTCACTTCATTTGAGGCAAAAAGTGAACTGGAAGAACGCCACCCCTACAATGAAACTAGTCCATGGTTCTGGATGATTTAAATTGGTGGATCTGGGGAGAGGTTTACTTTATACAGAAGAACGGAGTTTTCCAATTAAGCACTAAGCTGCTGTTTGCAAAAGGGATTTCTGTAGATTGCCGAGACTTGGAATCAAAAATTAAATCAAACCTCAACCCGCTACAAGATTTTAGGGCCATCTGGCTTGTAGTACCGAAATGATCTTTGACTTATAAAGGTTATGCTCATACGCAGTCCCAGGCACTTCAGCCATAAACCATTTAAACATGTGCACTGCATGCATCCAGCCATGCATTTAGAGTGTTCTTATTGGCGGGGAGGGTCCAAAGCATGTACAGGTTTTTGGCTTTGTGGTTTAATTGCTCTTGGGGTGTGGGTGTCATCACACAGCATATAGCAATAAACTCATGTGAAGTATATTTAAGCAGTGAACGTTTTTCTTATTACTCATGTTTAAGGAGTTAATTAGAAATATCAAAATGTCATCATTACCACATAGTAAAATAAACATTGTTTCACACTCCTTACTTGTGAACAAGATGAGGTTAAACCCAGTCATGACAGAGGTGTTGTTGGTCAGTAGAAAGCTGGACTCTGGGATTGGAATTCAATCTATTCTGGAAGGGGTTGTGCTTCCCCTGACGGATCAGATTCATAGCTTGGGAGTGTTCCTTGACCCTATGCTGTCCTTGGGTCTTCAGGTGGCAACAGAGGCAAGGAGTGCATTTGCACAATTATACTTTGCAACAATTATAATTGCAACAATTATGCACCAATTTTGACTGTTCATAAGCCAGTCTGACATGGCAATGGTTATCCATGCCTTGGTTACATCACAATTAGACTACTGTAATCCGTTGTAGATGGGCCTACCCTGAAGAGTGTCTGGAAGCTTCAATTGATGTATAATATGGCACCTAAGCTGCTAACCAGTGGATGGTATTGAGACCGTATTACACCTGTCTTGAAAGACCTGCAGTAGTTGCCAATTGCTTTTCAGGCTCAATTCAAGGTGTTGCTTTTGACCTTTAAATCCCTAATCAGCATAGGACCTCGCTATCGAAGGGACCACTCGTCTCATTATTAACCTGCCCAGGTATTAAGATCTGCAAGAGAGGCCATCTTGAGGACACCATTACCCACAAAGGCCTGTTTGTGTCGGCCATGTGGGAAAGGGTTTTCTCCTGTGTTGCTCCAAAACTGTGGAATGTGCTCCCTCAAGAACTAAGATTGGACCTCCACTCTCTTGGCTTTTAGAAAGGGTGTAAAGATGCATCTTTTTAATTTAGCCTTTTAAATTTAAATTTAAATTTAGCCTTTTAAATTGTGCAGCTGTTTTAATGTTATACTTTTTTAAAAATGTTCTTGGGGTTTTTAAAAATTGTTTTGAGCTTTTATTGTTTTAAATATTTGTGCACTGCCTTGATGACTTTTTAATCAAATGAGGTGGTATATAAATGTTAATAAGGAATAATCAATATACTTTGTGGGCACAAGGAAGCTTCAGGGTAGCGTTTTATAGTTCTGTTTCTTTCTGAGGAAAGAATATTGGAAATACGGTGTTTTCATAGTATCTATTTCTTTAGGAATATATACAAATTTATTGTGGGAGAGCAGGCAGGACACAGACAGAAAGTGCTAGCCTTTAAAGAAATACCAGTTGCCCACAAAGCAACAGTATATTCTAGAAGCCTACACAAGGCTGCTTGCCAGCCAGCCAGCTGCAAACTCAGCCTGTCTCCTTTCTGGGTTATATTCAGAACTTCAAAACTGTTTGCCCCTGCTGCATGTATATAGAGTCAGAATGCTGATTCTAGCACCCAAACGTGTAGGTTGGTGTGATGTGCATTCCCAGCTGTAGGATCATCAGTGCCTATCAACAAGCACCAGTAAGCAAACAACAACAACACCAGGCTATACAAAACCCTAGGAAAGTGGCCCTCTCTTCACTAGACACAACACAGCAACAGCATTCCCATTACATTATTAATCGCAACACCATTCCTTTTACCCTGCAGCTGTGTTCAAAGATGGTCACACCCCTTTCCTGCCGTGCCACCTCCTTTCCCCCTGATTGTTTGGTGTTTTCCCAACTTTTGTGCATTCTCCCCGCCTCCCATTCTAAAAGGTTGAAATGCCTCTTCTAAGGCTTACTTACTGGCAGTAAGAGCTTTAAGATGAAATATGCCAGTATTTTTGGTATTTTGACCCTGTTGCTTTTGTCTTTGGCTCCGCCTACTACTGGAATGTGCCCCACCCCCCAAGCCTCTTCCAAATTGAATTTGATTGAAAGGGGTTTAACACCTCTGCTATAGACCAGTGATGATGTAATTGACTCATGGCCACTGGTTCTTCCCCTCTCCACTCCCTACCTTCCTGCTTTCAGGGTTCCTGCTTTCCATGGGGGACCTGCACCACTTACATCCACATGTGCATCTTTTTGGTACATGCAATCTGTACCCTAAAGTTGTACCCTCAGGATGTCGTGATCAGAGCCTATGCACATTGGAATGTATGCAGCATAGCCTTTTATGCAGACATGACCTTGATGCGTGGACATGGGGGGGGGGGACTAGCATGCACAAGACCAAAAAACCCTCAACACATACGTCTCCTGGACCGTCTTCGACCATCTGCTCATGGCTTGCCTTTCACTATTACTGAGATAAAAATGAGATTTTCCCCAGAACATAAAAGTGAAACAAATTATTTTATGTATTTTACAGGATAAAAGCAGGTACCTTGAGAGCATTTATTTCAGTATATGGTTTAGGTAAGCTTTTTTTTGCATGTGCTTTTTGTGTTTTAACATCTTCTTAGGAATGCTTGATAAATATCAAAGCTCAACATCTAATACCCAGTGTTTTCTCAATGAGATACACAATCTCTAGCAGACAGATATTTCAAATACATTGTTTATGTGCTGTATTTCAAAGGGCTTCTACTCCCGAGATTTCTAAACATGAATAATATAAAGTACAGCCTTTTTTTTTGTCAGATATCCAAGGAGGGGATATAGCAAAGTATGAGTTAAACACTAGTATTTTTCATGGGATTGTGTGTTATTAGCTTTCATACTATGCCCTGCAGCTAGAGAAGTTCAAGTATTTCATTTGGTCTGCATTTTGAAGCAATCCAACCTGATCTGAACCTCCCAGACTAATGTACAGATTGATTGCAATGTAGTTATCATTTGGATTTCACAGTTTTCTGACACAGTTCTCAGCTCACAGTACATACCAAAATGCTGATAAAAAATGCATATTTTAGGATAAATGTGTATCTTGAGAGAAGATATGTTTAGAAATGCAAATTTAATGAGAAAATACATTCAAAAGTATGTATTTTAAATAAGAATTTTTGTTCAGGTTTTTAAAATATGATATGGGGAAAGCAAAAAAAAAAAAAGAAAAGAAAAAGAGAGAGAGAGAGAGAAAGGAGAGAAGTACACCCTTGTGAGGGTTTCCAAAGTGAGAGCACTTTGGAGTACACAGTGAATAATCACACTTCCTGTTTGTTGCACAGTCCAAGGACAGTAGACAGAATGGACCATGGCAGATGGTCATGCCACAGACCAAGTTCATAGGTGTGGGATATTTAAAGTGCAGTCAAAACCAATGGCTCATATTTCACCAGTTAGTTGGATGAAATAGTTAAGGCCACCGGTATCTTCTAAGGTGGATTCCCTAGAAGATACTCAGTGTGTGTATAGCTGACCCTCAGCAGGAAGTGGGCGTAGCTCTCAGCTCTTTCTCTTCCTACTGAGGCTCTGAATGTGGTAGTAAAGGTTGTTGCCTCCACGTTGTTCTAACAGCAGCATGTAACCAGAGTTGCTGGTATGAACTCCACAAGTTCAGACCCCAAGTATTTCCAAATGTACTGTAACCAACTGTAAGAAACACTTTTAAGCCTGCCTGAATGAAACTGCATAATCTGAATGAGTAAATGTTACTTTTAACTTTTACAAGACTGTGTCTCTGATTATTGTTTTGAGGGAGAGAAAAGGGGGCAAAACCAGGGAAATCCAGTCTGCCTTAAAGCATCCTGGATTACCAAGTGCTAACTGGCTAACACTAGCCAAATCTAAGCTTCTTTTAAGCTGGAAAGGGACTCTACTCTGCTGATCTCACTAACGTGAGATAGGAAGGATAATACTCAACAATATATCCTCTCTCTCCTAGCATCTTTTTCAAGTCCCAACAATAGGAAACCTATTCCAAAGTACCCTAAGGACATAGGTAGTGCATAGCATGCACAACTGCATCTCTCCAGCTATCTCCAATCAAAAGCTGGAGATAAAGAGTGATGCTTTAATTGTAATTGGTGCAATGGACATCCCTGGTTGGAATATTTGGTTTCCAGCAACAAAGTTTTCTTCTATCTTTGCAGAACACACACACACACACACACACACCTTTCTCTGTCAGTGGTTTAATAACTGGTAGACTGCTCTAGAATAGCAAAAAGGGATGTCCACACTCTGCATAACTAGAGGAATGAGTTGGGTGCTCTCTGTGTATCCCAGTCCAGCCTGCATTAACTGAGAAGCCTTTTGTAAGCACTCTGTAACTGGGGAGATGAGCTGGGTGCTGTTTTACACATGTATACATTGACTGATGGTCTTACTTAGGCACTGTGTAATAAAGAGAATGTGTTGAGCATTTTACACTCACTGTGGAAGGCCTTGGGGGTGCCATCAGACTCAGTGCAGATCCCTTAGACTCCACCCAAGACTCTGCCCATATTAGGTGTCCTAGAGTCTGCGTGCATATGCATATAGATTTCCTCCAAATCAACCTGCCCCAGCAGAACCCCTGGTGAAGTCCCAACAAAAGAAATGTGCTGGATACATCCCTGATGATAGCACAATCGAGCCTGGTCCTATTTGCATTTCCCATCCCCTTCATATGCCTAGCCTTATCCTGAGCTCTGTTTCTTGTCAGAGTTGGGTGCAAAAGTTACCAAATCCTTTAAAAATGTGCATGTAAATAAACAACAACAGTGTTAGTTTGAAATCACAATGGAGCTAGCATCTATTTTCCTCTTTACTCCAGGGACTGAACTACCTATGAAGAAAGTACAGCTCAGGAATATGATCTAGCCTTTATCTTGTAGCCACCGGGTGCAAAACCTAAATTATGTTTCTTCAGTATGGGCATATCATGAAAGGTGTCCTTCCATCAAAAGTGTTTCCTAAGATTAGTCCATTTCATGATCAGACATCTCTTAACCTGTTCTGAAGTCCGGGAATGCTATGTTTCATCCTTTTGTTAAAGGTCAACTGTGTGGGCAGAGCTTTCTGGAATCAATCACACAATTGTCTAAAAGCAATGAACGAATGCCCACATTCATTGTGTGGACAACTCCAAAGGTCTAAGTTTACTATCAGGTAGAATATCACTGGAAGGAACCCAGTGTGACAGCATCATGAACCAACAGTGAGCTCATTCAATTCCAGTGGTTTAAGGACATGGTAGGGTGAATTCACATAGGCCGGGTTCGCACGCCACTTTATATCAACACAGGTTCTGAAACCTCTGTGGGTTAAAAGTTGCCCCAGGCCCCGGCTGTGCCCGACTAATGGTCGGGCACAGCAGCGGTCTGGAGGTACCGCCTCTCCCCTCAGTCCTCTGGTCAGTATCCAGGGGACACTGCAGGAGCACTGAGAGGAGACAAGTGGGGATGACAGCTGGCAAGAACTGCCAGTTGGCACTTTTCACTAGCTGTCAGAGGCTCCTTGCCTTTGCTCAGTGGGGTTGCATCTCCGCCGAGCAAGGACAATGACCCCCCTGGCAGCCCCCCCACTCACTACCCCTTCCCCCAGGGCCCCACTCATGGCCTCCGCCGCTATCTGCCACCATTCACCATCACCATATGTTGCTGTATGCTGGGCGAGGAGGAGCTGCTGCCTTGTGAGGAACTGCCACCTCTGCAGCTGGCAGCTCCCCCTTCCCAGCTCCCCCTCCTTCTCCCATAGGAAAAGGGGGGCAAACTGGGGAGGGGGAGTTGGCAGCACCACTGTGGTCCCTCACAAGGCTGGGTTAAACCCAGGCTTGTGAGGGACCACCACAGCAGCTCCTCCTCACCCAGCCCCAGTGAGCAGGATGAGGCACGCAGTGGCGGATGGCAGAGCGGTGGTGGACAGCGGCGGTGAGTGGGACCTGGGGGGGAGGAGGGGTGTGCATGGCGGCATACCCCAGCGGCTTCCCTGCGCACTCCTGTCAATGCACTATGCAGGAAATCGGCAGGAGCATGCAAGGAAGCCAATGGCAGCCAACCAAGTGCCACTTGGCCACTTGGATCGGCTGTCATCAGCCAAAGTCCCTTGCCCAATGCGGCAGCTCTTCTTTGCCCCTCTGGCCAAGGGACTCTGCCTTTTTGGCTTGTGGGTAGGTTAGCATGTCATCCACGTTCGGACGACACTCTAAACCTACTAGGGTTTCCTTAACCCTGCCACAAACCATGGCATAGCAGGGTGATCTAGAAGCCACCCCCAGGTCACTTCTAAAGTACCCTGCAGGGCTCAGAGGACATGCTAAACTGCAGTAGCACTTAACCTACTGAGGTTTAGTGTGTCATGCATACCCAATACTAGACTTTTCTGCTGATAGCAGCCATGTTTCTTAGCTGAACTCCTCCCAGGTTGCTTTTGGGCAATCACAACCACAGACTGTTTGTAGAATAGAATTATAAAGCTAACTTTCCTGCAGTTCTGCCATTATCATGTTTGGTTTCACTTGTTTGGAGTGTTTCAATTGATTTTATGGGCTTGATTTTTTTTTCTCATGCAAACTCCTTGGGATTCTTTTTTTGGGTGAATATTATATTTAAACATTAATATTATTAATTATTACACAACATGACTGGGACTCAGGAGATCCGGGTTCTAGTCCCCCACTCGGCCATGAAGCTCACTGGGGGACTTTGGGCCAGTCACTGATTCCCAGCCTAACCTACCTCACAGGGTTGTTGTGAGGATAAAATGGAGAGGAGGAGGACTATGTAAGCCACCTTGGGTTCCTTGCAAGAGGAAGAAAAGGCGGGATATAAATGTAAGAAATAAAAATAAATAAATAAATAAATAAAAGATCAGCAATAATGGCAGTAGTAGCAGCTTCAAATGGCTGTGATCTACTGTCAAAAGCCAATCTATGCTGAGTTTGCTGCATGCTACTGCAACGGACATCCCTGGTTCAGCACTTGACAGCATAGCTGAGAAAAACAAAATGCTCCGCCTGCCACGGGCGGACGGGTTTGGGCAAATGAACCCTCACATTGGTATAGTCATCCCCATTGTTCATTAGTTCCTTTGAACTAGCGAGAAGTGCCTGAGATGTGATGATACTGCTAACAAAGCAACAGTTCTGGGTGCTCACAAAGAGGTTCTTGAGCACAGCAGTGTGGCCATGTCTGCTTTCAGCACCCATGCCTTTAGAATAGAGGTGGCCTCCACAGCTGCAGCTTTGGGTTTTCAAGACCAGATCAGTGGGCAGGTGGTGTTCAGCATCATTTTGAAGCCATGTTAGGTCCCTATATCCTCTAGATCAGTGTTCTCCAACCTTGGGTCCCCAGATGTTTTTGGCCTACAACTCCCAGCATGCCCCAGCCAGCTACGCTACGCTACGTAGCTACGCTGGCTAGGGCATGCTGGGAGTTGTAGGCCAAAAACATCTGGGGACCCAAGGTTGGAGAACACTGCTCTAGATAGGGCTAGCAGGGCAGGCGGACAAACACAGAAGTAGCATTGATTAGTATTGTGGGTTTATTTGGGACATTTTCATACAGGTTGTGTGTCTTGGCAGGACTGTTGGCAGCACACGACCATGCCAGACTCTTGATATGCAACCACAGCACAATATTCTGGGCCAGCAGGAGAGCCAGAGGGTCTAGCTGTAGTTCACAAATGGGCCTCAGTGGTCTTGCTTCCATAGAGTGGCAGGACAAGCAAGGGGTGAAGTCCTGCCACCTATTATCCATCCTTTTGGAGGAGGTGGGAGTCAGCTTGCAGCTGTACATGTTGCATGTGCACCTTGGGGGCAATGGTTTGGGCATTCTCTAAGATAAGTTTATAGTTTCATAGTTTCATAGATCAGAGTTGGAAGGAGCCTACAAGGCTATCGAGTCCAACCCCCTGCTCGATGCAGGAAACTAGAGGAGGGGTCTCCCATCCAAGTAATAACCAGGCCTGACCCTGCTTAGCTTTCCACACTCAGACAAGTTGAGCCAGCGTAAGCCACCTGTAGCCAGTTAATGACTTTAAGAAAATCCAGGCAAGATGGCCTGGGATTCAGATCGTTTGGTCAGAATTATTGCCCAGGAGAAATTGGCAGTGGGATGGTGAAACCATATGCCTGGATCAGACCAGGAGGACAGTATGTATTTCTTTTCTTCCTTTACTTCATGTGGGTGATACTGAAGAATTTTTTTTTTAAATCTTGGATATAAATTTAATTTTTAACCTTAATAGATTGCAAAGATTAACATACACCCAAAATTAGAATTTCTTTATTTTGATAACTAGGTGGTAAGAAGTTATGGATGCATTAATATAAATGAGTACAGAGTTAACATTTATGTTTATGCTTGAATGGAAACCATTAATAGGCTTATTGTAGGAATTAGAAAGATAATGATTTATGTATTTGTGAGTTTGATTAATAAGAAGAAAAATGTTGGACATTAGAAAAAAGAGAAATTTCTTTGTCATTATAGAGTATGAGTAGAGTACCTATTGTCACTTATCTTTTCTGTGGAGAAAATTGGAAGTCCATTGTAGCTTAGTTTTTGTTATGATTTGTAGTGTTTGTGTTTTGTATTTTTTTTTTTAATAAAATATAAAATTGCAAAAAAAAAAAAAAAAAAAAAGACCAGGAGGAAGGTTAACAGGGAGCTGAAGGCAGCAATTCTTGGGGGGAGTGGGCAGCTATTTGCCCCACCTGGGGATTGTGTATTCCTCACAGCACCATTACCAAGGTTATGGCATCCATCTGTTGGATGCTGGTAATGATATGTTTTTAGGAGATCTGCAGTGGGGCCTGGGTGATAGTATCCTTAGTAGGTGGGGTAAAAAGGTCAAAGCAAGGCCTGTCCTTTTGTGTGGCAGGGCAGTGTGGGTAGTGCACATGGGCATGAGTCATTGGTGAACTCCTGGAAATGCTAAGAAGGTGAAAGGGGATTCCTGTCAATTGCCTGCCAGGGCTGTGCAGCTCAAGGGCTGGGAAAGGGGCCCCTTTGAGACCCGAGCACATCACACACTCAGTGTTGTGGGACTCAAGGAAGCTGTGACTCAGGAGAGCACCCCTTGACACCTAAAGATGCAGCCAAGAGGACAGGGGCAGGCATTGAACCATCCCAGGTCTCAGCGCCAGATCAGGTTTGCCAATATTAGCAAACACTAACAACGCCTGCTCAGGTACTTGTGTTGCAAATCTCCCTGTTGAAAGTTAATAAAGTTGTGGGAATGTTTATGAAGATATTGGTGGCATGTTTCAGAGATGATGAAAAATAGTTTTGTCAATCCTTTTTCTTTTATCCTGTGTTCTCATTTCCCTTGACTGCAGTGTTGCTTTTCATCTATGCAGCAATGGAAATGATCTTTGCCTTTTGAGGCATAACGTTTGTTATTCATATCTAAGCAGATCATTCTTTTCTCTCCCCACCCACTCTGGCTGGAAAAGTGATTAAGGCTGCAATCTAGGTAGGCACTCTTAATGGGGAAATCAACAGGACTTACTTCCAAATAAATGGGCCTAGGATGCATGGCAATATTTTAAATCTTCTACATTTCAGATATTTCTTAGCAGTGATCAGGCAAGTGAAACGGATGCAGCACCATTATTAGAGTGTATCTTGGTGATAAGTGGAGTCTGTCTTCCTTTTGTGTTAATTTGCATAGTCATTTAGAAGTAATTTTGTCAGTCTAAGTGACTTCCTTTTCAGCACTTTCCGCCCATCCTGTCTTGTCTAAGTGATTTGTGTGTGTTTTGGCTTTCACTTGAAATATTTGAAATTTAATGAACAGTAGCTCAGCCTTTGCTCTCATTAAACTCTTCAAACTATTCCCTTAGAAATCATTCTTCTTCCATTACAAGGAATTGTGAAACCTCAAGAGGAAAAGGATTACCACTGGGCTTGGAAATTCTCCTTTCTGGTTTCATGTGACAACACTAGAACTGAAAGGAAATGAAGGGAGAGAAAAAAAATATAAATGCATTGAACACAATGAAGATAAAATAACTGCACATAGTGATATACCATAAGCAGAACGAAGTAGAAGAATTCACCAGATGTTGATGGTGAGGAAAACCTCTTGTTACAGTACTTAGATTTTATTACTTCAGCAATTTTCCTCCATATATATTACAGAAATGCCCTGTTAAAGATAAGCATACTGTTAGTAGGTGTGGCTATGTGATTGCATTGTTTCACATCTCACTTCTATTCCTCCTAAAAATATTCCTCTTCACATTTGTGAAGAGGAATATTTTCCACACTATGGAGTTTTAATGTTTTGAAATAAACATACTTTATTTTCTATTACCTATCTCTTCTTTGAATGCTAGGGACCCTAATATTAAAGATCTGCACATTCCCTTTAAGATTTGTGTGAGTTAATTTTCACAAGTGAGTACATTTCCAGGTCCAGTCCCCCCGTCACACACACACACACACACACACACACGCAAAGCTTGGAATATGGAGCACGTATAAGGCACAGAAACATCGGCAGGACAAAACATGCTAAAACCAAAACAGGGCAGAGAGAAGTTTTGTGGGGCTTTTTAATTAAAAAAATATTAGAAAGTTTGGAGACAAATGGGAGGTTGAGGTCACAGACAAGGAGCAACCATTTTAAAATTAGGAAGCAGTTCACAGAAAAGTATTTATTAGCTAACCTTTTCATTCCAACTTTCCACAACAGAGCTCAGGGTGAGGTACAGTACAGGGTTCTCCCTGTTCCCAGTTTATCCTCACAATAAGTCTGTGACCTGGTGAGCTTCATGGTTGAGTGGGAATTTGAGCCTGGGTCTCCCTGGTCCCAGTCTACAAATCTAAACTTCCATTCATTTCTGTATTGGAGGAAATTGGGAACTTGTGGCCCTTCAGATGTTGTTGGACATGTTGGCAAATGGTCAATGATGATGGAAGTTGGAGTCCAGCACCATATGGAGGGCCCAGGTTTCCCATGCCTGATGTATTATATGCCTTTTTAATATTATCGATTAGTATTGTCCTAAATTAATTTATGTTCTTACATAGAAGAAGGAGTGCTCATGATAGTGGAAGATGTGTTCATGTGTTCACAGCTGTCTTTAAAAACAAAACAAAACAAAAACATCTAAAGATGTACTTGCATCACTCTGGTGGGAGAAAGGGAGAAGCTATAAGGGTAAGCTTACATCTATGAGCTATGTGAAGTAATAGGTAGTTTTCCATTCCCCATCCATTTGTGATCTTGGCTAACCCGCCAGGGAGTCATTATTTAACATGTAGTATTTATGTTTTTCTTTTAATCACTAACTTGCAAAGGGACATTGGCAAAATCTGGTAGCCACATCAGGAGATGTCCCCAAAGGAAGCATTCTTACATACCTTTGCACATAACCCTTTCTGGTATGTCCAACCACTGTCTAAGATCATAGGAACATAAGAAGAGCCAAGGTTCATCTAGTCCAGCATTCTGTTCACACAGTGACTGAGCAGCTGCCCACGGGAAACCCACAAGTAGGACATGAGTGCTCCCACCCATGTTTTCCAGCAACTGGTGTACTACATAGGCATACTGGATCCTCTTGATAATACCAACTTTGTACCAAGTTTGTTAATAAACAGCATATTGGAAAGTGGTTGCTGCTTCATGATTATGATATTTGCCCCCAGTCCTGTAAACTCACCAAAGCTGGAACAAATCCACATGAAGCCCACTAGGTGGACTAAGCCAAGTCACTATCGCAGATGAACCTATCTCTCATTTCCCTTCCCATTTTGGTTCTAGTTCTATAAACTGGGTTTTATTTTGAATCAAGTTCTGTATTCTCTGTTTTAACAGTGTGTGTTTGCTATATATATTATGTTTTACTGTTCTGTCTCACTGTGTTCTTTGCTGTCTCGCTCTCTCTGTCTATGGTGATGGTTTATTGTGTGATGTGTAAATTTTATACACACACATTGTGACATAGGGTGTATACAATAATACAAGCACCCATTTTATTAATAAAGCATGTAGCATATTACTTTATGAAACCAGTTAGTGCTGGTGGCAAAGCACATGGTGCCCCGAAGGGACGAGGTAGAGTTTTTGCTGGCACTGTCCATGCCCAGCTGAGTTTCTTCCAAACTTAAATGCCCAGTTTTTGCAGGCAGCAACAGTTTGCAGGAGTAGACAAAGAAAAAACAAAGCAGCTTCACCCCAGCTCTGTGGCTGCTGCTAGTGGGAGCCAGCCATACCCACTGCAAAGAGGGGTCTTTTTGTAAAGATGCCATCAGGCAGCAGCTAGACCGTTTGCCATTGTCACATGCCCACGTGTCATCAGCTTTGCAGTTGGGACTTTGGTGCCAATTACTGAGCAGAATAAATGGAAAAGAAAAGAAATTTTGTCTACCATCAATTTTCTTCACTCTCAGAGTCAACCAAGATTGGGATTCTTCCTTTGTAAATAGGAATGCTATGTACTGTATGATGCATCACTTCCCATTGTCTTTGTTAGAAGGGTCAACCACTGCCTGTAACTTTTCCTTCTGAACATGCATGCAATGTGCTGTCTAAACATCCCCTATGACATCACCTCTGGCTGAATTCCTGTCTCATTTTATACCGCTTTTCCTTTGTAATTTCATCTCTTCACACCTCCAGTGCTTTCAAACAACTTGGACATAAACCATTCATTGCCCACACAACCATATGGGAAACAGGGTGGAAATCGCTCAAAGTTCCCTTCCCACCCAAAATGAGAACCTTGATCTCACCTAGCACAGCATCTGTCATGGCCCCATTGGAAGATTCCTCCAAGGAGAAAGAGTTAGAGTCCCCAATAGAGGACAATGCCCAGGCCCTGCCAGGGCCCACATTGCAGGAGGGGCCAGAGTCCTTGGGGGAACCCACTGAGGTCCCAGCCCCTTGGGAAGAGGGGGAGTCTGCCTCAGAGGAAAAGGCTGAGCACCCCCCAAGTCCCAGGGAGCATCGGCACCAGAGAAGGTAGGGCCAACTCAGAGAACCTGGACAAAGTGCCAGGCTGCAGGAGAGATCTATCTGGGAGCAGAGGGGCTCCTCATGAGTAGAGGCAAGAGGGCCCTCCTCATGAGCAGGACACTTTGCAATGGAAGTGAACGGCTGCAGCTGGGACTTGGGTGGGGCTCTGGCAGCTCCAGGATAAAAAGCCCAGTAGACGCTTGCAGGAGCTGCTGGAAATGGTGTCTGGAGTTGACTCTAGGTCCAGCCTGGTGTCCGGCTTGTGGACTCCTCTCTTCAAGTGACTGTGGCTTGGATGTGGCTACTCTTTTTGCATAGCCCCTTTTATCTGTACTGCCTGGCTTGCTATTTCTTACTCCAGATCTGACTTGGGACTGTTTGTAGACTCTGGCTCTGTTTGCTGCTCTGTTGTACCTTCAGCCACTGATTGCCAGACCCACAGCCCTGAGCACTGTGGAGAATAGGACAGCATCCCCTGTGCTAATCCTTCTGTAATTTGGAATGTTCCTTACCAAGGGGCATCTTTATAGTATCTGCCATTTTCATACAAATTGCCTGCCAAACAATAGGGGGGATTAGCACACTGTTTTTTTTAACCACCCCTGAAACTGTAAAGCTGGGATGTGCAACTTGTAGCTCTCCACATGCTTTGGTGTACATCTCCCATCATCCCTCACCATTGGCTATGCTGACTAGGGCCAATGGGAATTGTAGGACAAAATTCTGCACTTCTGCTGTAAAGACTCACCTTGCACAGTACCCTGCACCAGTATGCCTACATCTTGCAGGCTTTATCCCCACAGAAGGGGCAACGATGCCTGCAAATGTCATCTATTTCTGTTAAAAGGTTTTTTAAAAGTGATAGCTGTTTATTGATTTCCAGCAATGTCAGTAGGAGGCAAGAAACTTCAGATTTCTGAGTCTTGATTCAGTTCCATGTTGAATCAGACAGCCTCTAAATTTGCCGGAGCTGAATTGGGCTGACTGTTCTATGAATTACGTACTAAATTGGGTCCAAACAGAATCTTGTGGCTTGTGCACACCCCTAGGCCTGCCATGCTGGTGTGAACAATTATCCTATACCATTTTTATGTCAGATTCAATCCAATTTACTTTCTATTGGAGGGGGGAAATTAGCAACTGATGAACAAAGTGTTGTGCAAGCTGAACAAGAAAAGGGGGGAAAGTGGCCAAACGTGTATTGGAATCTGCATTTGAGTGCAAATGTCTGACAGCACTGTAATATTCTCAATACGTTCAGCATTCTGATGTGTATTTGAATGCCCATTGCCATCCATAAGTACAGTAATACCTTGGATTGCAAGTAACTTGGTCTGAGAGCGTTTTGCAAGACAAGCATTTTTTAAAAATAAATTTTGACTTGATAAACAAGCAATGTCTTGCAATACAAGTAGTTGTAGGGATGTAACTGCTCACCTCGAGCGGGCGGAGCGGGCCAAAATCGGCCCCGCTCACACCCACCAGAGACTCGCTTTGATATAAGAGTGTTTTGGATTACAAGCATGGTTCCGGAATGAATTATGCTTGCAATCCAAGATATTACTGTACCTTGATTAATCAACATGAAAGCAATGACCTGCTATTATAATGCACATCAGTTTGAGCAAGCACTTTTTGGGGGGTGGGGGACATGACGAACCATGCCTGTGCAAAGGTTAACTAGAAATTGTTATCCAAGACTTTCCACAGACTTTCTGTCAATAACTAAGAGTGTGGGGAGACAAAGTAGGCTTTGCACATCCCTGTGTTCAATTAGCGATGGGCAAATCTGTCAATCCCTGTTCCTTTCAGTTTCTCATTTTTTGCACTCATTCATTTTGTATAATTTTTGCATCAGTTTATGACTTTTTTAAAGTCCATATAAAAATCCATATGTATTTTTGTGTGCATTTCTCCTAAAATATGCATTTCTGTACACAATTGTGTGTAATACATGCAGTTTTCACCACTAGTTTTCCCATATATCATGTTTTGGTACATTTCCCCTACTTTCCCCAGGGTATACACATTTTCCCCTTCCCTTCCCCTCCCCCCCCTTTTTTGAGAACTGCTTTGCAAAATTCTGAGAAGTGTGAATTCCAAAGGATAACAGTGTTCGAGTTCACATGTTGATTTGGGAAATGCAAATTTGATCAGTAATTTTCAAAATGTGAACTGAACAAATTTTCTCCAATCCCTACATAACGTCAACTGAACTTCAGCCAGTAGCTCTGTGGTAGTAGGGTGTGATGTTTCTTGGATTTTATGGCTTGTACCTAATGACACATTATTAATTCACTTCACACCAAATCTTACCTTTTTTAAAAGGTGCAAACAAACTAGTGTACATTTGCTTGCCCATTTAATCAAAGTAGCATTTCCTTCCTCTTGTTTTTTCTTCTTTTAGTCTCATTAAATTAACTGAAATGACCTGCAAGGTCATTGCTATCTACAGAATAGATCCGAGACTGGAGGTAGAGCACTACAATCTACTTTAATCCCATTATAGCCATGTCACTCTTAGGCCTTTGCTGTAATTAGACAATTAGATACCAATGGCTTTCTAATGGATTTACTACAAGGCATTAGCTGATGAAAACCCAGCAGTTTTAGCTGCCTGACTTTAATAATGTGTGGGGAAAGAAACACTGTCACAGGAATTTGTTAATCTAATAGCCATCATAACAATGTTAGGATTTGGCTAGTGGTAGAAATTAAGCAGGAGCTGCTACTCAGGTTAGCATTTTCCATTAGGCAGTGTTATATCACTTCTAAGATGCATTTGATTAGCTAATATATGAATCAATGTATATTTGTATTTGATGTCACAAGCCTTAGAGAGGCCTAGCCATTGTACTGTTCCATACTATTTCCTATTGTGTGGTACCCGGTGATACTCTGAGGGCTGCTTTACATATTGCAAAAATTTGTACAGAGCAGGCACATCCAAACAGAAATTTGTGGGAAACTCATGTGTAGCTGCTGTTCTGCATCATCACTGTATAGACTTATTTTGTCAGCCATTTCCAGATATACTTAGTTGTGCAATAAACATTTGGGTATGCATATCGCAACACATTGCTGCTTCATTTCTGTAAGTCTACCAAGCTATTGATCATTTGCCAGAGAAACTCCAAATATAACTCCACTTTGATTCCTTCAGCAGTCTGCATAGACCTCCTACCTTAATTGGCTAGTGTCCTGATCCCTCAGGTTATTCCAGGCATGTGTTTAAAATTAGGCCACCACAGCATCCAAACTTCTCAATCTGTTTGATTTTTTCCTTTCATTCCAGTATTTCATATCAAGACCCAGTAAACATTCTTACTCAACATTAAACACTGCTGGGACTAAGCCACCATGATTAAATAAAGGTTGAAGTGCTGGCAAGGCAACAGTGACCTGAAGGAGTAATGCATTAGGAAAGAAAATGTTTATCGTTGCTGCTTTATATGGATAAAAGCTCTAGGGGTTGATCTAGGGGGTAGATGGTACATTTTGCATAACATTTCCTACCCACCCCCTGGGGGATTGTCTATTAAGACTCCCCATATGAGCCCAGGGGCATCCCTGTGATGAAAGTAGCATCTATGCCAACTCTTACTTCTTTTCCTAAAGGAATATTGAGAAAGCTGACCTTGAAACAAAACATAAAATAAGTAAGATGAAACTTTTATTGAACCAACTTCTGTGGGTTGAGTTGATCCATAAAAATACTCACCTTGCCCACTTTATCTTTCTCCTTTTTCTAGGTCAAACATGACAATAATTCTCTCTACCAAGCTAAAATACAAAAGAGCTGGGCTGACTGATTCATTGTTTATTTCTTTTGTGATATTTATGGATAATGGCTGCAACAATGATTCCAGCCTTGGTCTATGTCATTGAAATAAGGCGACATACTGCCAATTGATAACCTGACAGTTTGCAATTTGTAACAATGGCATTCATACTTAGCCCCATTAATCCAAATAAATAAATAAATCTTGCCTCTTTTGAAAAAAGGGAAGTTTTATACATCATATCTGGGAAGACTGACATTTGACTTGAGACCAAGAAATGTTCAAAATATTTTCTTGGATTTTACAAGTCCAGTGCTCTCCTGCCCGTAAAAGATCTGTTTTATGGGTGCTCTTTATTCCTAATGGGCGTTGACAGCCACTTCTTTTCCCCCAGACAAAAAAGGTCAACACAGAAAATGTGTTGTTGTTTTCACATCCGAATCACATTTTTGCCTCCGAAAGATGCAGATAATACTTTTTAAAAAAAACACACACACCAAGTATTGTAACTGAAAATTAAGCTTCTGGGGGGGGGTGTCATTTTGTGATCTCCCCCACCCACCCCAAAACCCCCACTGAAAACATCCTAGAATAGTTAATATTTATATAGCACCGGTGACTGCAAAGCAGATAAGGTGGTAAAGTTGAGAAGCAGAATGTAAACTACAACGCTTTATTTTGTTCCTTTGTTCTTTTAATTGTCAAAAGGTTGCAAAGCCCCTATTCAAGACAAAAGTGGCATCCCTTGATTATTTATGGCATTTCATGGTCACATAAATGCCCTCTAGCTTTGCACACTATTCCCCAAGAACTGTCAACACCAGAAATAATATAACAATCAGGGTGAATCAAATTCTATGAATAAATAATGAAATCTATTTCCATTTGAAATTCAATGTTGCTATAAAAGAAACTTAGCAGTTCTGTTAAAAGAGTAACAATAAAAAATATTTAGAATTGGCAAAGAGAGACTGCATCAAAAAGCACTGTTAATTCAAGAAGACATTTACTTGAACACAAATAGACTGGGAAGCCTCCATTGATTCATATGCAAAATTGCAAAGATATGAGTGTCCTCTTAAGCGATTTATTCTTTCGCTGAGGATGGGCATGTGGGAAATGTGCAATTCAATGGATAACTGAATTTCAGTTCATGCACTGGATAAAAAATGTGAACCAAACCATTTTCTCCCCCATCCCTAGGTGAAGACTGCTGATGGAGGGGAGGTGGAGCCTGGTTATATATAGCCACCACCTGCCCCTCAAGCTTTGTGGCTGGACCCCGTTGTGTCTTTCTGAAGGAGGTGGTGGGTGTAAGGGCAGAAAGGAACATGATTCCTGGGGTTCTTTGAAGCATGTGAAACTGAGATAAAGGGGTTCGCATATTAGCTGGCTCCTGCAAAGGGCAGGGACAGGGAAGAAACCCTTCTGTCTGTAAAACCATATCCCAACATAACCTTTTGAACACTTAGGCTCATTGAATTCCACTGAGCTTACTTTTTTCTAAATCTAGTAACCTCGCTCTGTCATTATGGCACTGTCAGTAGCTGCTAAATGCTCACCACATTTGGATGTACCCTCCTTGGCAGTTACTATTATCACACTGTGAACTTTCTCTACTCTTCTCCCTTCTCCTCCATGACATGCATTACAGGGTAGCCATTCTAAACCCGAGGCAAGCAGAACAATCAAGGGGATTGAGAACAGAAGAAGCACACCTCTTGCATTTGATGTTCCATTGAAGGTAAGCAACAGGCCACACTTGGCAGTGCTTGCTTGGGCAGATGATAAGTACATATTCAGGCCACATGGTTGCATTGTGGAAAATGGCCTGCTGCTGCTCAGAGGCCATCTTATACTGGGTAGCTGATGGCTGTCATAGAAGCTCTTCCATTAAGACGTCTATTGGAAATGGATCATACCAAACACATTTAAATTGGAAATGTGTTGCAATGACTTAGCTCTTCACACAGCCATGATACAGTTTTTGTTTGTGATAAAGTATCACCTATTCTGCATTGCTCTCCTCATTTCAATAGGCATTCTTTGTCTTTTTAAGTGTTTATGCTAATCATTGCATAATGTAAAATCACTCTAGACTTGCAATTATCAAACTACAAAATGTTGCTTTACAGCAAACTCTACACAGATAATGCAGAAATGATTAATCTCTCTAGTATTGTTCGTTTGTTGCTATGGAAATACAGTCAGTTCTTCCACAGAACTCTTAGTAAACATTATATTAGGGATGAAGCCAATGACAAAGGCAACCAAGGGCAGCAGGCCCAGGGAAATTGAGGGATGCATTATTTATATTGCTTTTATAGATATATAGATTTTAAGCAAACTCATGCACACATATTCTCGTTCAATAATTTTATACATCTAAAAAGGCATGGCATGCCATTTCCCCTTGTTGGATACCAAAATGTATGTGAACCCCTCAGTCTGATACATGTAAGTGCCAGTGACTATACACATACAGTCATGCCTTGGATTGAGAGCATAATTCGTTCCAGAAACATGCTTGTAATCCAAAACACTCTTATATCAAAACAAAATCCCCCCCAAAAAAATTGTACAGAGATTTTTAATTTAAGCCGTACTACAGTACTTGTATTGCAAGACGTCACTTGTATATCAAGTAAAAAAAAAAAATTAAATAAATATTTAAAAATTTGCTTGTCTTGCAAAATGCTCTCAAACCAAGTTACTTGCAATCCAAGGTATTACTGTATAGAAAAATGGGCAGCTAAACCATTCCTTACACATACTTGCCCAATGAGTATGAATTTCACACAATGTGTACAGCACACAGCTCGTTCAGTAAGTGCTGAACAACCTGAACAGCACTCACTACTAGACAACATTGACCTCTCCATGATACAAGTGGCAATATTAACAATATAAACACTGAGATGTACTACATATACCTTTAAATTAGACAATGTTTAATGCACAAGTATTAAATTAGAAACTATCAGGGCAAATTCTGTCTTGAACAGCCAACCATTTTATGGAGCAAATTCCAGTTTGATTTCTTCTTGTTGCCTATAAAAAAATGCTGCTTCTCCTAAGGGGAGGATGGTCCCAGGGTAAAAGAGGACAGAATGATACTCATGTGAAATCCCTTGTTCAGTCTAGAAAGGGATGTAAAATTATGTAACTTTAAAAAATCATGGCAAATAGCAGCTTAGTGGTGGTGGAATTATCCATGGGAAGATGGTACTGGTGGCGGGGAAGGATTAAACCTCCTCCCCTCTTTGCTGTGGTCCTGATCTAGAGTGGAGCCCCCAGGTTTTTTTGTTCTTTTTGGTTTTAAAGAAAAAGATGTGACCAATCCCGAGCACAGTTGTTAAACTGTGCTTAGAGTCTGTGCTAGTCTGAGCCCAGATTTTCTTTCATTCAAGTGGGAACTGGGTATGCATTCTAGAAAAGATTGAAAGTCACCCCCAGCTGCTGACTCGACTCTGAACTAGAGTGCTGGGGCAGGAACGAAAGAATTGTGAATGGAACTTCCATCCAAGGACAATGGCAGGAGATTTCACCCATGCTTTAAGCCCCACTTCTACTGCAAAGCCTCTACAAAGATTCTCTGGTCAGCATTCTTGGTGAATATTCCATTCTTATGCAATATCAATGTTAGTTCAGGTTCAGATGTAGAGATTCTGCGAATGGAGTTCCACTCATGGGATGCTCTCGGCAGCAGAAAGGGGAGGCATTTTTTACAGTTCCCCCTGCATCCCTCTGTGTCCCCCAAAAATCAGTTCTGGAACATTGGGAGACCCTCCCCCTTCCCATTAGTGGGAGTCTCTGCTGGATTGAAGGCCCTTCTGCAAATGAAGTGGACAAGGTGCTTTCATCTGTGAAGCCAACCACCTGCTTGCTTGATCCTTGCCCATCCTGGCTCGTTATGAGCTGCAGGGAGAGACTGGGTGAAGGGATCAGGGCAGTGGTGAATGCCTCCCTCGAGGAGGGAGTGATCCCATCAGCCCTTAAGGAGGCCGCAGTAAGACCACTTTTAAAGAAGCCCTCCTTGGATCTCCAAGATCTGAACAACTTTCGCCCAGTCTCCAATTTGCCATTTCTGGGCAAGGTGATCGAGCGATTGGTGGGGGCTCAGTTGAAGGCACACTTGGATGAAGCCAATTACTTAGATCCATGCCAGTCAGGCTTCAGGCCTGGACATGGGACGGAAACGGCCTTGGTCGCCTTGGTGGATGATATGAGGAGGGCTTTGGATAGGGGCGAATGCTCCTTCCTAGTCCTTCTCGATCTCTCAGTGGCTTTTGATACCGTTGACTACGGTATCCTCCTGGACCGCCTGGAGGGGTTGAGTATTGGAGGCACTGTATTGCAGTGGTTCCGGTCCTTCCTCTCTGGAAGGTACCAGAGGGTAGTTCTTGGGGAGGAGGCTTCGGACCCTCGGCCGCTCACTTGTGGGGTGCCGCAGGGTTCCATCCTCTCCCCGATGTTATTCAACATCTACCTAAAGCCACTGGGAGCTATCATCAGGAGGTTTGGGGTGCGGTGTCATCAGTATGCGAATGACACGCAGCTCTACCTCTCTTTCAAGTCCTCACCGATGTTGGCTGTTGAGACCCTGTCCAAGTGCCTGGAGTCAGTGGGTGGCTGGATGGGAAGGAACATGCTGAAGCTGAACCCCGACAAGACCGAGGTACTTCTGGTGGGGGACAAGGGGAGGTTGGTGGATGTTGACCTGGTGCTGAATGAGGTACATCTACCCCTGAATGACCAGGTCCGCAGCTTGGGGGTCATTCTAAACTCCCAGCTGTCCATGGAGGCTCAGGTGTCAGCTGTGAGCCGAGTGGCACTGTATCAACTCCATCTGATACGGCAGCTGCGCCCCTACCTTCCTAATCACCTGCTCCCATCAGTGGTTCATGCGTTGGTCTCCTCTCGCCTAGACTACTGTAATGCGCTCTACGTGGGGTTACCCTTGAAGACGGTCCGGAAGCTTCAGCTGGTACAGAACGCGGCGGCTCGCCTGATTAAGGGCAGCCGCCGGCGTGATCACATCACGCCAGTGCTTAATGAGTTGCACTGGCTACCAGTTGCTTGCCGAGCCGAATTCAAGGTGTTGGTTTTGACCTTTAAAACCCTACACGGCTCCGGCCCAGTTTATCTCAAGGAGCTCAGAGCCCCCAGCAGCATCAAGTAGGCCACTCAACAAGATCTGCCACGGACGGCCTTATCCTTATCCCATCAGCCAGAGCAGCCAGGCTGGTGGGGACTAAGAAGAGGGCCTTCTCTGTGGCAGCCCCCAAGTTATGGAACTCCCTCCCTAGTGACCTTTGCCATGCCCCCTCCGTGATGAGCTTCCGCTGTTCATTAAAAACGTAGCTTTTCAGGCGGGAATATGGGGTGGGTTAGGATTTTAAAAGAATTTTTAATACTGTTTTAATTGTCATGTTTTATTGTATTGCTTTAACTGTACATCGCCCAGAGTGCCCGGGTGGCCGGCCAGATGGGCGATTAACAAATGTAATAATAAATAAATAAATAAAGACTCCATTTCATTGCCTTTTTTTCAATACCTTTATTGCTTTTGGATGAACACTAAAAAAAAAAAACAACCCCTAAAAGATGAGTCTTGCCAGATGTAGCAGCAGCTGCTCTGAAGAAGCAGTTTCAGTATCCTCCACATGGCATCTGTATTGTGTGAAGCATCCCTGAAGTACTAAAAATATTAATTAACTAAGGGAAAGGCTGCAGTTCAGTGGCAAAGTACATGCTTTGTATGCAAAAGGTCCCTGGTTAATCCAGGTCATCTCAAGGTTCAGACTTTTGTCTGAAGCTCTGGAGAGCCATTGCCATTTGGTCAACAGTGAGAAAAATGGCCCAATCAGAGGCGTAGCGTGGGGGGTGCAGGGGGGGCCGGCCGCACCGGGCGCAACATCTGGGGGGGCGCGCTCGCACTCGCAGCTCTCTGCCCCTGCCTGGCAGACGGAGAGGAACAGAGCAGAGGTGAGCCCGGCCGTTCGTTACTCAGGGGCGAGAGAAGCAGCAGCAGCAGCAGCTTCTGCCAGCACAAGGCGGGGGGGATACACTCCCTCCTCCTCCTCCTCCTCCGGTAAGCGAGGGAAGCCCAGCCCCAGCGTGACTCTTTCGCAGCTTGCCAGAAAGATTCCGACTTCCAGGACTTGCGAGTGAGTTTGGGCGCCAGCTGTGTATATCGTACCGGGACAAACGCTGTTGAGCTGCTGGGGGCGTTCGTTTGTTTTACCGCGTTTGCTAGAACCGTGCACCCCCCCTCTGTCTCCTCTCCCTTTCTCGCCCCTCGTTTGTTTGGAGGTGCCTTTCCACTCTCCCCCGTGGCCGGGGCGGGTGGGGGTGGACTTTTTTTTTATGGTGGTGGGAAGAGGCTGGGCCGAATTGGATGTGCGTGTCCGATCTCAGGGACGGGAGACTGATTCCTGCCAAGGTTCTCCCAGCTTTGGAGGTGCAGAAGACAGTTCCTTCATATTCTGAAAAGAGCAGTTCTGTCTGTCCGCCTCCGTGGTTGCTGCGGCAGGAACTATAGACTTGATGATGATGATGATGATGATGATGATGATGATGATGATGCAAGTGTATCTTTAAGCCGGCTGGGGTGAGGGGTGAGAGAGGTGAGAATGTAGCAGAGAGTAAATTGCTTAATTTCCAATATCCTGTTACGATTTCTCAAATTTCTTAGACACCTTCCTCAGAAAAAAACTCAAGGCGTCTTCCAGCAGGGATTAAAACGAACACAAATTTTAAACGTCTAGAAACACATTTTAAGCAGCTAGAGTAATAGAACATAGGGAGACTAGAAATACCTTGAGTACCGTGTTGTAAAGCTCTACGTGTGCATGTGTGAGTATGCCTGTGTGTGAGCTCTTTTATCGCTTTGCATGGAGCACCCTAAATTTGGGAGGGAAAGGATTGTTTGCAGAATTTGAGCACTGAAAGGGATACCCCCCTCCTCCAAACAAGCAACTAGTCCAACAGTTGCACCAAACTAGGGAATCATCGCACTCAAAATATCAGTAAAAGATACCTTTGGGTGGTAGCCCCCCCCGCCCCAGGCTGGGGCGGTGGGGGGGCTACCACCGAAAAGGTGTCTTTTACTGATATTTTGAGTGTGATGATTCCCTAGTAGCACAAAACCATGAATTGGGACAAGACAAGACTCACCTTAAATACATAAGCCAAGCCCTGCTGGGTCAGACCAAAGGCCTATCTAGTCCAGGATCTAGATTTCCCACAGTGCCCAACTGGATGCCTATGGGAAACCCCCAAGCAGGATTTGAGAGGAGTTGAAGAACTGGCACTTGTTGGGAGGAGGACAATGCTGGTGCCATCACTGTTTTTGTGCCGCAGTTGCTTTTCTCCTGTTTGAACTAGCAGTGCAGGATTGGTACAGTCTCCATGTGGATTCCAGTAATTATGTGTTTTTAGATAGAAAAAAGTCCTACAACTCTCATAGTTGGCTGGGGCATGCTGGGAGTTGTAGGACCTTTTTTCTGTCTAAACATGCATAGGATTGCACCATAAGTGGGTTTGAATCAGATACTTGAAGAACTGTCTATTTGCACATTTCTATGTAGGATTTTTTTTTTTTTTTAAGTATAAAATATGGAGGTGTCAGCACAAGCAAAATCTCATCACTGTGGGGTGGAAACCCTTGAGTGACAAAATGGTGGTGGTGGGAGAAGGAGAACAGGCAAGATAATCCACTTCTGTAAACTCCAAGTTTGCTTCTTAATTTAGCAGAAGTTAAATTGACACGGTTCGTTATCCAAAGGTATGCATGCCACGTGAACGCGGATCACTGTGCATGGTTGGTCACTTGCAAAATAGATTAGCCGCCGTGTGTTGTTTCATGGGGTGGGGGTGTGGATTTAAAGGCCAAATAGAGGTTCTGTTGCATGTCTCTCAGCAAAGGTCAAATATGTGATTAGTTTGTATAACTGGTATGTACTGTGTCTAAAATCCACGGTTTAGGTGGCTCAAATTACTTTGCTTGCCCCGGGGTGCGACAACCACGCTACGCCACTGGGCCCAATGGTCTGACTGGGTACAAAGCAGCTTTCTATGTCTCTTCCTATGGTGTGTGTGTGTGTGTGTGTGTATGTATGTATGTGTGTGCGTGTGTGTTGTGTATATATATATATATATATCTAGCCAACATTAAAACAAGGTCTGTATGTCCTCAAGACCTTCTTTTACCCAGCAGAGCTCCATTATAAAATAGCTTCAAATATCTAGTCTCCAACAGTTAATGAAAGGTGGCAGATCTGAAAAAGGTTTCATACTGGACATTTCCACAGCCATTTCTTCTTTTTCACTAACCACCACAATGTTGTTTTCCTGCCACAAAATGTTCAGTTCTAACATATTAATTCAGATCCAGTTATTTCAGAGTTTGCTTTGCTAACCTTGTTAGATGCACTATCCAATATAATTCACTCTGCGGAATAATCTATAATTTAAGAATGCATAAGAATTCTGAATTTCATTTGCCAAATTATACAATTTTGAAATACTACATAATGCATAAATAGCTTCAGCAAACAAATCCATTTAGCCATTCCCACTGTATAATTATGTTGACATTTCATTAATTTTTGACATTGCAATAGGTTGCTAATCACATCTTTTATATCAAGAGAGGACTATTTGTTGTTGTGTTTGTTGTTGTTAGAATGGTGTATGTGAGTGATTGTGTGTTTGTTTGTGTGTATGTGTGTGTGTGTGTATATATATATATATATATATATATATGTAAGTTCTTATTGCCTGAGTGGCATATAGACAAATCTATAGACAAGCATCTAGTTCAGAATATTCACCTTGCTTTCTTATAACAAGCATTAACAGAGACAATCTAGTGAGAGTCCCATTGGTATCCTAGAACACATTTCATCTGGCTACATCATTATGGAAATTTGGGCCATCAGCTCTTAATTATGCGTTCCATATTTACACGATGGAAATTCATGATTTTTGCTAGACACTTACATTTCCCATATTGTTCTATAGAGGGAGTTGCAGTGCATTCAAATAAACAGGGAAAAAATACAGAATATTTTGAAAGATAACTTGGCACTTAGATTGCATATTTAACATGCAAGAAGACTTTTTCAGGGCAAAAGCAATTGTAGCTCGAGGCAGAAGTAGCAGCTGCCACTGTGTTCAGCTAAATTAAAACCTTTTTACAGGCTGAGAAAAATCCCTGCTAGCCTTAAGAGCTGAAATATTGAAAATGTTCTTCCTATGGTTGATGAATTAATAGCAGTTGTGACCTGCCTGGGGCTGTGCAGCTCCGCCACAAGAATCGTAGGGCTAGCTATCTCTTGCTTCTTGCACTTTTCAACTGCTATAAGCAGGAAAAGAGAGCAATCAAATGTTTGTAAAGGTACATCATTTTATCATATCATTTCTCCTCCAATATCACACTATAATTATTATAGGTGTCTTGGATAACACATCAGCATTTTGAGAAGAACTCAAATGCCCTTGCCAAATCTTTCAGAATCTCTGGAGTCAAATCAGGGAAGAATGAGAAACGTTCCAATGTGCTTGCTGAAAACGAGTTCCTCATATTTTTAACAATTAGAATGACTCCTCCAATAGTTGGAAGCAAGGTCAGAAGAGAGATCTCCACAAAGGCTAACAGGTTTTTGTATCAAGTCCAAGGGTTTCTTCACATGTTAGTTTCCCCCTTTCTTTATTGTTAAGGTATCAGTAGGAACTGAAGAGGGAAATGTGGCCAAAGGCTTGAGGTTTTTGTTCTCGCCAAATGAACAGTCTATCAAATGTATCATGTAGCTGATCCAAAAGTTCTATGCACCATCTTTACATCCAGACATGATCAAGACAGGCTTGTGGCTTACGCTAGCTCAGCTTGTCCGAGTGTGGAAAGCTAAGCAGGGTCAGGCCTGGTTATTACTTGGATGGGAGACCCCTCCTCTAGTTTCCTGCATTGAGCAGGGGGTTGGACTCGATAGCCTTGTAGGCTCCTTCCAACTCTATCTATGAAATCTATGAATACTCCTTTAGAATCCCCCACCCTGCCAGTTTCTCTAACCACATATCAAATATCTAAATTTGATGGCTAATGGCAAGGGATTCTGGGAGCTGTAGTCCAGCAACATCTGGGGACCCAAGGTTGGAGAGCCCTGCTCTATAGCAATGCCAATAGCAAATGTTCCAGTGGCGGGATTCCCCCGGAAAACCCATCACACCAGCATATGCTATTGTCATTGTGCGAAACGTTGCTTATGTTAGCACTGTGTCAATGGCATAGGCGGAGCGGCAGCGTTAGATACTGCCCCATGCATGTTTAAAGTAACATGTAGAATTCTGTGTACAGTTCTTGCCACCCCATCTAAAAAAAAAGTATATTATACACTTGAAGAGGGCAGTTAAAATAATCAAGAGGTTGGCACACCTGTCAAGGAAAAGCTAAAGAGCTTAGGGCTTTCTAGTTGAGGGGGGGAAAGGTGATTAATAACAGGAGAGATGATTGAAGCTTGTAAAATAATAAACAGGGATATGCAAATCAGCAAAACTCAAGCTCATTGAGGTTCTCCAAATTATACCACCAAGCTCATTCTGACTAATGTCCATATCAGATAGCAATCTTTGTTTGTTTTGTTTTTTACTTTTTGCATCAAAATTTGTACATATTTTGTACAGTAATAACTTGGATTGCAAGTAACTTGGTCTGAGAGCGTTTTGCAAGACAAGCAATTTTTTAAAAATAAATTTTGACTTGATAAACAAGCAAGGCAAGTAACTGAAATTGGCACCGCTCACGCCCGCCAGAGACTCGCTTTGATATAAGAGTGTTTTGGATTATAAGCACGGTTCCGGAATGAATTATGCTCGCAATCCAAAGCATGACTGTACATCTTTTCCAAGTGTATGCATCAATTGTGCACATTTTTTGAAATGCACACATTCTTTTCCAATTGATCATGGCATGTTTGTGCACTTTTTTCAAAGGTACACATTTTTTATGCACATTTTTCAAATGTGTGCGCATGCTGTCGAACACATTTTGTTTGGTCAACAAATTGCACTGCAAGCTCAGAAATGCACGGACGTTGACTGCAGATTGCATTTGGGTCTGCGTTTGTGTTTGGGAGTTTTTGACAAGAATAAATTGCTGGTCAAAAAGTATCTGAAACAAATCTCTCATACATCCCTATTAAAAACAGTATGGAAAGACTGGCGAGAGATTGGTTTTTGGTGTTGTGGTTCCCCCCCCCCCGTCACCCAATTAGACATTGGCATTAAGTTTAGGATAAGGATCGAACAAAACTGGAGAACATCCAAAATGCCCAATGGAATAAAGAGATGAAATCTCTTTAATGAAATCACTCTCACAAACAATATTAGCATATAGTCAGCAGGATCCTTCCCACAAGGCAACTGGTGGCTGATGGCCCAGTGCAGGAGGAGAGTCTGGCTGGAACAGGAGCAAGCACCTGGTGTTATCCTCCTCACTGCCTCCCCCTCTTTTTCCTGGAAACCTTACCCCAGGGAAGAGAATGGTAGATGGACCTGTGGGGTGGGGGTGGGTGGGGAGTCCAACTGGAGCAATCTCGGATGTCTTCCTCGCCTGCCTGCCTCTCTCCTGGAGTCCTGTACATCATAGAGAAGCCCTTTCCCCTCTCTCTTAGTGCTGTTTCAGGGGAAAGGAGTGGGGCTTGGGAGAGGGGTGGGGTGGGCCTGGGAAAAGAAGCTTGATGGGCTAGACAGGGGCACCCCTCCACCCCCCTCGTGGGCTGGATTTAGACCATGGGCCAGAGGATCCCTATGCCTGCTTTAAGTAGATGAGGCTATTCAATTCTGTTCTTATACGGTTGGTCAGACAAGCCTAACCCCAAATCCTTCATTTTCCTGACAATGGCTGTGATGGGAGTTGAGTCACCCTTTCACACTTTTCTTTGCTGGAAAGGTTTTGTGGCAAATGGTACACTACATGGAAAAGTTATTGAAATAACCCCCCCCCCCTTTGAAAATGACACACCAGAGGGAGTAAATTTTGCTTCATTTCCCCCCCCCCATACATCCTTTACTAAATTCTAAAACAAAAGGAAATTCATAAGGGATCTAATTGTTCTTCCCGCACATTTTAATCAATATCTCCTGGTACCTTCATTTAAACATAGTTATTTAGAGAAGAAAGGATATTTTATATTCAAGCTGCAATGTCCTATTTGTACCAACAACAAAAATATAGCAGAAATTCTGTTTTGTTTTCATTTTAATGATAGGATTTTGTACTAAGAATTGAAGCTAAGCTATACTTCTATTATAATTCAAATTTCTTTGGAAATATCCAGAGAGCTGAGTTAGAGTGCTGGGGAAAAAATAATATGAAGGACTAATAGATTTCATAGTGTGTGTGTGTGTTGTTGTTTTTTAATTGCATTCTTCTATATACTAGGCATCCTGTGAAAAAGATATTTTTAAAAACTTCATGTAGGCTGCAGCAAAGGAACTTAAAAATATAAATGAGTACAGCTTTTCTAGATATCATAGATCTCAGCAGTTTCCAAGGATTTGATTGCCAGACTTAGGGGTGGGGGTAGAAATCCAGTTCACATTTTAATGCAACTTCCCTAATTTTGCACTTGATAGATTTGACCATCCCTAAGTGGAAAAACTAGCATACAGAACACCTTGCCTAATGAAGTCATTAAGAACTAGTGAAATGGTTTGTGCAACAGATTTTGGTATGGCTTGCGAAACACATAGCGCAACAACTAGTGTAACAGCTTATGGAATGGCTTGTGAAACAGATTACAGTATGGCTTGTGTAAATGGAATCAAGATATTTGGATCTGATGCTTGCACAAAGATGAAAATTGGGTTTCTGCAAGTGGTAGAAGCTTTGCACTAGTGAAATGACACCATTGGATGCAACCTAAAATGTTTAATAATTCCACTCCAAAACAAGATGATATTGTACATGAAATGGTGATCATATCTTCTCATGGTGCTCATCACTCTTCCAAGGATCAATATCTTGGCTCCCATTATTCAGAGCCATTGTTTTACATTACTTTGATATACTGATTTTGATCTCAAAAGATCTGTCCTGCTATCCTGAAGGAGATGAGTCTTCATATTCTGATCACTAGTCTTTGCTTTCCCTTAGTTTTGTTTCCTACAACAACAACAACAACAAATCAACCAGAAAATGGTTCACAATATATTCTTGACTTTCACTAAGATTTACTAGTAGGAGATTCATAAATAAAGTAAGATGAATTTCCCACAGCATAACTTTATGGAATTGATGAATGAGTCCATTTAAACAAATTCACAAGCACATTTATATAGCATAGGAAAAACAAAAGTAGCCCATACATCCTGCAGTGCAAACTATAACTAATTTACAGAGCAATCCTATGGTCCCTAGGGAGCATCCCAAGGACCATAGGATTTCTCAGATTTCACCCTCCCAAAGCCATAGACACTGCTATGATTTCAGGAGGGGTACTACATGATCCAATCATGGAAGTTCTTCTGGAACTTCTCCGAACTATGTGATAAGAAGTCAAGATGGTTCTTGGCATTGTCTAGTCACATATGTTGTCATCTCTGCCCATTTCCATCATAACAAGGAAGTCCCTCCCTGTATTCATCCTTCTGAATAGTTTGTGCCAACCAAAGGGGCTTTTGTATCATCATGTAATATTCATCAGCAGTATAACTTAGAGCAGAGGTGGGCAACATGCTACCCATGGGCTGCATGTGCCCTTTAGGGCCATTTTTGGAGGCGTATTTTGAGGCTCTCATTTTCTGCAATTCGTGGGGACGCGCGCAAAATGAAGACTCCAATGAAAGAGGCTGGGGAGAGGGAGAATTTTGTAGATTTTTTTTTTCATTGGGGAGGCGGGGCAGGGGTTCTGTCTACCCTGTAAGTGTAGGAGGTGGCTTCTTTCTGCATTTTTAACTCTCAAAATGCCCCACACACTGTCGCAGCATTTGGGGGCCCTTCACACAGAGGCTTTCAGCCTAGTGACACTTCCTGGAATGCCCAAGAGACCATGTGATGCCGTGTAGACTCCTGAGCATTCAGGAACTGCTGCTTAGATTTCATAGATTTCATAGATCATAGGATGGGGCGCTTAGAGCTTTAGGGAAACTCTTTTTAAAAGCTTTCCTTCCTTTTTTTTTTTTTTTAAAAAAAGAAAAGCTAAAAGGAGAGTTTCCATTTAAATTTTCCCACTCCCAGCGAAAGAGGCAGAAAAAACAATTCCTCTTTCAGAGGGAGGGAAGGATTTTGCAAAAGTTGGGGGGCAGGGTTTGGCACAGCACTAGTTTTAACCTCACCCCTATTGCAGCAATAGGGAGGCTGGAGACTCCTATTTCAGTGGGGCTCCTAATCCATTGCAGCTTTTATTTGGAGCTTTATGGGAGCTACCCATGGTGCTGAACTCCATCCCCAAAAATAAGCTCGCTGCCATGGAGCACCATGGATAGCTCCTATAAAGCTCTGAATAAAAGCTGCAACGTATTAGGAGCCTCACCAAAACAGGAGTCAATAACACTGAGATAGAGTAAGGTTACAACCTCCTCACCACCACCCACAAGGATCTTCAGCAACATCCCTGTGAAGGGGGGAGGTTCCAACCCAGTGATACTACTAAGGATCAGGGAGAGTGGGTGTGCACATATAAGGGTGGTGGCTGTGTGTGTGTGTGTGCGCGCGCGTGTGTGTGTGTGCGTGTGCCTCCATACATGTGTCTGACCCCTGGCTGCCCACCTAACACCCAATACATCTCTTGACCCAAGGGAAGTTGCCTACCCCTGACTTAGAGAGTAAACTGTCCAAAGAAAATGGCTGAGGAACAGAGGGGACGATAGCCCTTTTCAGGCAGTTCCCTGAACACACGAGCGCTTAAAGTGTGTACTAGGATGGGGCCCTGCATGCTGGCCCTGGCCCTGTATCTCTGGCTGTGCCAGCCCTGCCTCACCTGCAGTTTAAACCTTGCCATGTTGAACCAGCAAGATCTGAAAGGGATTTCTGTTCGCTTTTGCCTAAACATGAGTAGAACCCAGCACGATCAAGAACCATGCTCAGCTCTGCAGTTGTGCGGGGTGTGCTTCTTGCATTCAAGCAAACGCAAGTAGAACTCCCTTTCAGAGCATGTCAGTTCAATGTGGCACAGCCTGAGCTGAGAGGGACAGGGCAGGTGTGCCTGTAGACATAGTGGGCAGGGCCAGCGTACATGGCCCCGCCCTAGTACACACCTTCAGGTGAATGCCTGATGAACAGGGCATGTGTGGAATTGTCAGTAAAGAATGTGGCAAAGCAAGAAAGGCTGAATTTCCAACATGTCCTCTGCATATTTGGAGGACTTCACATGTCTCTGTAGTAACTTGATGTCATTAAGCAAAATTAACAGAATTCCTTTCAGGTGTGTGTGTGTGTGTGAGAGAGAGAGAGAGAGAGAGAGAGAGAGACTGTGGTAAGAAGAGGTGAGGTGAGCTCCGGATTGAATGTAGAATAAAGCAATTACAGCACACCTCTCTGAAAAGTTTCATGAGCTTTCATTTCTAACATATATTTTCTTTGCAAGGGATTGCTAGGATTCTCTCCCCCTTCCATTCTTGAAGTGTGAAAGAAGGATGTCATTGCAAATTATATCATAGCTTTAAACATTGCCATTGCTACGCATGGCTCTGTGCAAGATTCCACACAATTAGTCTGTTGTTGACATTACAGCCTTCCACAAAACAAATTTCAACAAGATACAGCACTTCCTCCCATACGACTTGCTGTCTAGGTGCATATTTCAAAGTCGATGTATCAGAACTTTGAGCTGCCCTCTCTCTTTCTGTCTCTTATCAGATCACAGTGAAGATCTGTGTTTCACACAACCGGAGGGGCTAATTCATTTTTCTCATATGGAATGGAAAGTGTTAGTCACACACTGTTTTATAAGAGTTTGTGCTTCCCCCCATTTTTTTGTAGTGGAAGGTGCGATAAGCTTTCCTGTCATCAGTTGCTTTTGGTGAATTACTGACATTTAGAAAGAGCATGTTAAATCTGTAAAAATTGCAAACCTACTGAGAAAACCACTTTCCTATTTAAAAGCACTTTTCAAAAATGGAGAGCTCCTCTTTGCCTTCTCAAGAGTTCAAGGAAACAGCACTTTGATAACGAGAGTAAATGAAATGTATGTCTGTTTATTTGTCACTTACTATAAAACTATTAATCATGAAGAATTCTCTTGCTATTCATTTGGTTGCGGTGTGTAATCCTTTAGGACTTCTTTCATAATGTGGCAATAATTAATTTCCACCTATAGTAATCTATTCCTGAAACTGGAGTAGTCCCTTCTGGTACTTAAAACTCAGTTACTCGGCAAGCTGCTTTTCGATTCTTACTAACACGGTGATTTTCTTTTTCTTTTAATGTAATACCACCATCTCATTACACCTGGTAATCATCAGGTTATTTTCAAGAACTTACAGATGGTGATACTGAGAACTAAGATTGTTCTTCCCATTACTCAGACCCAAAGCAATTTAAATGCAATAATATACAGTATGTCCATGAGTAATTTGAAAGAACTAATCCCTCAGAAGGATTAGTTCTTCTGTATCCTTTGGGAGAGTCTTCATTTCTACTTAGTACTGCAGAAGAATATACATTCTTCTGGCACAAATACATTGTACAGAAGCTAGTGGCTAGAATTTTCACACATTGGAAAAGAAAAGAAAAGATTGTTTTTCCTCAGCACTCGGAGTTTCGTAATTGGTGACAAAAAAAGAAGATATATAACTTCATGAGAAACTTCAGAAAAACATGTATACATGTCAAAGCCGAGCACTTGGGCCCCCTTCCAATGTTACTTTAGCAGCCAGTGCAGCTTCTCTCCTTCCTGCCCGGTTCTGGAAACATCAGAAGCTTCATGAGGAAGGAATTGGCGATCCGACTGTTTTACACTGCAGTGATACCCTGCTCAGGAGCTGGGCAAAGCTGGTGTGGGGATGTGTCAGGTTGTTGGCTCTGGAGTGAATCATGAAAGAAGGCCACACAGATAATGTAAAACCAACAACTTTAATTTTTTTAAAAAGCTTATTGAGAACGGGCCATGCAGCATACTGCTGCTTCCAGCAATGCAGTGCCTGAGAGCTGACTCAGGCACTTCCTGGTATGGCAAGCAAGAAGGGCCAATACAAGACAGGCTCCTTCACTGTGACTTAGAGACGTTACATACAGAAGCAGCATACGAAGGATATATGATGCAGTGGCTTCCATGCCACTTTAAGACAAAGGGCAGGTTTGCACTGTTGTGATATGTATTACTTTACCAGCTGCAGCACAATTGTTTACAAATGGAAGGTACAGTGTGGCTCTGTAAACAGGTCTGTAGTGTCTACACAGAATGTCTATTCTCAGAGGCATTAGAAGTCTTGATCTCTGGGAAAGGAACTATGAGCTGGTCACATGGTTTGTATGTCCTGATGACGTGCTAACTTGTTCAGTCAGAAGCCATTTTAAGGAGAAGTATTTCTTCTTCCTTTCTTTTACTTTGTTCCTGCAACAATGTAACGTCTTTGCTGAGGTGGAGTGAAGCTCAACTTACTCCACTGGACTTAATGCTTGCTATGCATTTATACTCTGCACATGGACTGTAACTAGGAAATGTATACTCTGTAGAACTTTACTTGATAAGTAAATAAACAGGTAGAATTTAGAACCTGTGGTGTTCCAGAGTGTTTCCTGACTCCATGAATTAATCTGCAACGGGGAAGCTGGAAGCAAGCGTCATTACAAGGGCAGGCTGGGCTGGTGAGGCTGGATCTGACGCTACACGCTGCGCAGGGGGGTGAGATCTGTTAAGGTCTGTGTGTGGAATTCCAGGCATCTGTTAGCACACAGATTGGATTATAAATCTCCCAACACCAACAGCTCCTTCATGCACCTCATGCCTCACCTACTCAGCTGAACCTTCACACTAAGCCACTCTGAGAATAAGCCACAATTGGTTGGTTGTTCGCTGAATAACCCATGATGTGCCAACTGATGATCAGCCTCCCTGAAGCTTGTCATGGCTTGTTTCCAACTTACTCCTCCCATCTGCTCCAGGCACATATCCCAGGGGCCTTTGTGGCAAAACTCCCTTTGCTTCCTCTCTACGTCAGCAGCCTTTTTACTATTGGTCTGCTGAATGCTCTGGGTGTCTCTCACCTTTGCTGGCTCCTGACAGAAAGTTTTCCGATCCCTTCCCCTGCCCTTCGGCAGACCAATATCTGCCTATACTTGCTTTTGCAATAAAAATTGTAAACCCGGACATGCCCTTTTGTGGTTTTTTATTTTCATCTTGCACTTCATCTGTGGATAGTGAGATGTGTGTTCTTTGCCTGCCAAGCAGTGAGTTTTGCTCGTCGTCCCTCCCTCACCCCCCCCTCAGTTTTCTGAAAGCAGCATAAGTGCCAATCACTCACTGTTCCATTGCGTTCTGACACCCCGAGAAGCCATTTGAGTCCTGGCTCCCTCTTCACGTGCTGCCCCCCCCGCCACCCAACAGAGAAGCTGCTTTCGCTCACCCTCCTGCCTGTGCTCCCACCTCTGCTCTCTGTCAGTTGGAGAAGCAACTATCTCTCACCATTCCTCCCACCGCTGGTCTCTGACAGCTCAAGTAATGGTTTGAGTTCAGGCTCATGCCTCACCTACTCAGCTGAACCATGGGAAAGATGAAGTTTGGAGTGAGTTAAGGAAAGCCTTAGGAATGGGGGGAAGCAGCTGCTACTGATGGAAGCATGGCTTAATGAGTTACAGAAAGACTGTAGGTAGAGCAGAAGGAATGGTCATAGAGTCACTCCTGTTTGGCTCCCTGACTCTTGGCCTGTGGAGTTCCTCAGGGTTCCATCTTGTCCCCCATGCCATTTAACATATACATGAAGCCGTTGGGAGAGGTTGTCCAGAGTTTTGGGGTTTGGTGTCACCAGTATGCTGATGACACCCAACTCTATTTCTCCTTTCCATCTAATTCCAAGGAAGCTGTTGCTGTGCTAAACCGGTGTCTGCCGGCGGTAATGGACTGGATGAGGGCAAACAAATTGAAGCTTAGTCCAGACAAGACAGAGGTGCTCCTGGTCAGTCGGAAGGCAGATCAAGGAATAGGGAGTCAGCTTGTGTTGGATGGGGTTACACTCCCCTTGAAGACACAGGTTCACAGCTTGGGTGTACTTCTGGATTCAGCCCTGAACCTGGATGCCCAGGTTTCATCGGTGGCCAGGAGTGCATTTGCACAGTTAAAGCTAGTGCGCCAGCTGCGCCCATTCCTGGAGATGTCTGATTTGGCCACAGTGACACATGCCTTAGTTACATCCCGTTTGGATTACTGTAATGCGCTCTACGTGGGGCTGCCTCTGAAGAGTATTCGGAAACTTCAGCTTGTTCAAAGAGCTGCTGCCAGACTGCTGACTGGGGCTGGTTACAGGGAGGCCTAGGGATGTGCACGGAGCTCGATTGGGGGGTGGGGGGTGGAAGTCCGTCAAGCTCGCCGGGTTCGACCCCCCTCCCCGAGCTCTGCTCGCCCTACCTTTTCCCCAGCTTGACTTGCATTCTCGTGAGCCAAGCTGGGGAAAGCGACTTCTGGGTTCCGGCACTAGGTTGTTTATGTAGAAAATGATGGAATTTGCACAAACTACGGCCAAATTTGCGCAAATTATAGAGTAGAATGCCGAGGGGTGAGAGATGCTGCAGCAGTGCAATCTGTTGCTAGGCAGAGTTTGGCAAGCACAATCACTTGCGAGGAGTGGCACGATTTTTAGCTGCTATTGTCGAACGACTCTATAAGCCCTGCTGGGTTCGGATGACACAACAAGCCCCCATAGGTATCAACAACCCTAAAACAAGCCATGGGTTCTTAGGGTGGCTTGTTCAAGAAAAATAAGCCACCCTGCCAGGAAGATGCCAGGTTCAGAAGACATGACAATCCACCATGGCTGATCACCCATGGTGGGTTGTCATGTCATGTGAACCAGGTCAATGAGCCCTTAGACTGTTGGGTACATTCCCTTTTATGATACAGTAGTCAACCATTTTTTAGAAAATGACTGAGAATTTGTGGATGATCAGAGGAAGACTCGAGACTTTTATGTCCTCATTCCATGGTTCACATTTATGGATCACGAATCATTACAACTTCAGTGATACTAGAACTTATCATTTAATAAGAATATATTTCAATGTCTATTTGCAAGTCAGATTCAAGTTGGCCAAATGGCCCCTTTTCATTTTGTGAGTCTGCCTCCTTGTGGAAACTCACCCATGGATATGTCATAATCTTCGATCTGGCTCTGATGGTAACATTTGCAGGGGAGCTGAATTTTAAGTTTCCTGTACAGTAATACCTTGGATTGCAAGTAACTTGGTCTGAGAGCGTTTTGCAAGACAAGCAATTTTTTAAAATAAATTTTGACTTGATAAACAAGCGACGTCTTGCAATACAACTGTAGGGATGTAACCGCTCGCCTCGAGCGGGCGTAGCGGGCCGAAATCGGCCCCGCTCACGCCCGCCAGAGACTCACTTTGATATAAGAGTGTTTTGGATTACAAGCACGGTTCCAGAACAAATTATGCTTGCAATCCAAGGTATTACTATATTCTGATAGTCAGATGTTTCCCTAGATCTTACTCTTGCAGATGTCCTTTCCTAAAACTAAACAATTAATTAGATCTTAAATTTGCTGGTTTGGCCCATTGAACTAAAATGAAATGAAATCCAAGAGCCTTGCTTTAACTCACATGAGACCAGACTACCACCCCACTCCCCCTAAAATAAGATGCTGATATTTTCAAAGATCCTTTAGGGTGAAATCCTATGGGTTGTACCCTCAATTGTAAGCCCCTGAACTCGGAGGCTTAGGAGCATCCAATGCAGGGCAGGGGGATTGGTGTCGGAAACCTTCACCTCCCCATCCTCCCACCCTGCATTTTTTGCTAGACTGGCTTTTTGTCCATCTACCTGGGTTGCATCGAATGGGGAGGGATGGAGGCTGAAGATGCCTCAGGATAAATCATGTCCTCACCTCTCCAGTCTCCTCCCCGCCCCTCCATGCCCACCAAAAAGCCCCCTTCTCCCCTTCTCTGAGGTAGAGGTCACAGCCTTGGAGAGCGGCCAGTGAGGAGAGCTGGCTGCAAGACAAAACTGGGGGGGGGGGGAGGTCGGAACTCTGATTCCCTCCTCTGAGGTCAGAGTGTTGTCTCCGACCTCAGATTGGGCAATCTGAAAAATATATGGGCACTCAGAGGCCATCTAGGGGGCCATAGGATTTCTCCCTCCAAGTAGTCAACTGGCACATGTGTGTGTGTGTGTGTGTGTGTGTGTGTGTGTGTACATACACACACCCAGACTCACACCAGTTCAATGGGACAGTTGCAAAAGTAGTTACGCAATGTATTACAAATTGCAGGTGATTCTTCTGAATCAGCAGTACATCTAGAAATTCTCTAGTCATCCCCTCAGGGCCCTATGGAATAGCAGACAGAGCTACCTGTAGTACTTACCAGAGAGAAGAACCTGCTGAAGGGCATGCTGGTTGGCTGGCTGTTGAATCACATGTGTACATACATTCTGAGGAAGCACAATAAACCAGATTTCTGATTTTGTAATTTCAGGCTGATTTTTGAATCTAGCATAACTCAGGCCATCCACCCCAGGTTTCTAAACTTTCTTCAGACCTTTCACTTATCAGTAGCAACAAGCAAGCTTCCTGACACCCTGCACAGCCCAGAGGAAATAGCTGAGTTTCTGTGACTTTGTGAGGCTTATGTGGAAAAGGGGGGCAGTCAATTAGTGGTGAGTAGAAAAATAAATGATCTTAGGCATGAACTGGCATTCCACTTGTGTTTTCCCAGTGGCTCCATATTACATTTTATAGCATGCTGTTGTCCTGAATCTTGGTGGGATGTAGTTTGGCACTGCTGAGTAAATAATGCAGGTTCAAATATGTACAATAATATTATGTATAGGGGAAAATGGAAGAGGGCTATACTAGATGTCCAGTATAATACCTTCATTCCATGGAATAAAGGCTTATTATGTGACTAGTATGGACATTTCTTCTCTTTTATGGTTTTTCTATAGCATTTTCTAGCACAAAGTGTGCTGCAGTAATTTCCACCTCACAGGTATTATCCCCACAACAGCCTTGATTAGGCTGACAGATAGTGGCTTTCCCTATACTATTCAGCGAGGTTCATGGCTGAGCAGGGATTTGACCTGGGGCTTCCAATACCCAAGCCTACAGCTTTATAATACCCCCCCCCCGAAAAGCAGCTGCTTTCCCAGACTGATAACAGTGATAGTTTCATCCCAGACCTGTTTACTTTTGCTATAGCTTACTCAGCAATTGGTATGGGTTATTAAATTCCTTAAGAAGCTCGAATGAGTTAATGCTGAATATATTTGTTTTCTGTGCTGAGTGCAACAAGAAGAGCATAAAGCCTTACTTCAACTTCCCCCAGCATTCACAGTTCAGTTGACTTCAACTGCGGTGTCATTATTAGTCAGAGAATGAACAGAAAACAGAGGCGAATGTAATGCAGTCATGTATTCAACAGCTTCTACAAAGCAGTCTCTTTGGGCCATGTGCAGCTTCTGATGCTGTCCAAAAGATAGCAATTTGTCAGCAATGTGAGAACAGATTTGTGACATGATGGGCTTATCCAAAAGCATAATACAATTACAGACATGCGGCAGCATGTCTACAGCAAATAAAGTTATCATCGGCATAGGACTCTGGTCCCCAATTAATCTCAGTTGCTTATCACAGGTGGTAGGATTCTGACAGACAACAGTGAGTATGTGAATACAGGGTAAGCTGTGTGTGATTTAGGGATGCACGGACTTCGTTAAATCCATTCCATCTGTGTTTTGTGGATTTTCAGGTGCCTTTCATTCTGTCATTCACTCATTGACTGAATCGGATTGTGCAAAAATGCATTTGTACACACTTATGCTAATATGCACTTCTGAAAATGCGCAAATCCCCCCAAAATACGCAACCCTCTTGTGTAGTTCCACAAGCTGACCCTTTTCCACAGCCGCCAATTCTCTTAAAATAATTTAAAACCTCCTAGTAGCTTGGTACAAGAGTCTTAGCTGTGAGATGGGCACCAACACTAGAGACAAGGGGATATTTTATACGTAAGGATATACTACTATATACTTTGGGGTTTTCAGAAGAATGCTTCCTGATACTTCTTAAGGGCTAAAGAGACACTGTTGCTAATACAAGCCTCTTAAGGCACAATTGTATGCATGCTTAGACAGAATAATGGCCTACAACTCCCAGCATGCCCCCCAGCTCACCATGCGGCTAACCCTAAAAATTCATAGGATTTAACCTTTTATTGACGTCCCCCCCCCTCGGGCCAAATTCCCTAAACCTCCACCCCAGCCAAATACACCCACAGCAGGTCCCACAACCAGGTCCAGCTCTTGGGTACAGTCTTTGTTTGACACCAAAGCTCCTCCTGTTGTAGTAGGGATGTAACCGCTCGCCTTGAGCAGGCGTAGTGGGCCGAAATCGGCCCCGCTCACGCCCGCCCGAGGCGAGCAGGCCTTACCTGGGTCCCGGTCCCCGGTCCCCGCTCGCCTCTCCACGGTGAGCCACCCATGCCGCCCGCAACGGTCCCGTCCCGTCACTTCCAGCTGTCCAGAAGTGACACGACGGAACGCTTTGCCGGCGTGCTGGGACCCCGCGCTGCAGCTTTTCCGTAGAAACCAGAGCTTAAAACCCTGGTTTTAATCATTACACCTGATTATTACCAGGGTGTAATGAGATGGTGGTATTACATTAAAAGAAAAAGAAAATCACCGTGTTAGTAAGAATCGAAAAGCATCTTGCCGAGTAACTGAGTTTTAAGTACCAGAAGGGACTACTCCAGTTTCAGGAATAGATGACTATAGGTGGAAAACTGGAAATTAATTATTGCCACATTATGAAAGAAGTCCTAAAGGATTACACACCGCAACCTGTTGCCTTGGTTTCTACGGAAAAGCCGCAGCGCAGGGTTCTGGCACGCCGGCGCAGGGTCCCAGCGCGAGCGGTGCGGGCGGCTCGAGCGGTGCGGAGAATCTCTCCATGCCGCTGAGAATCAAGCGGCGGGGGGGCGCCAAAGAGAGGCGAGGCAGGGTGGGGGGGCCCACCCAGGTACCCCCCAGGTACGTGAACACCCCTATAAGTAATTCTGGTCTCTTGGATATTTTATCTGGTTGTTAATGCCTGCTTGTATGACATTTATTTTGGTAAGATCTTAGGGCAGCCTCTTGACATAACACAGCTGCCGGTTCCCCGCTCCTGATCTTCACCAGTCACGTATGATTATCATACAGAGCTAAGGAATAGCTGTTTTCCCCCCTGATGCCAAATTCCCTAAACCTCCACCCCAGCCACAACCAGGTCCCGCAACCTTAGGCCTTAGCTATTTACTTATTTTAATTTTGGACAAAGTTCAAATATTCCCAGGCTTGCAACTGCGTTTGCAAAATGTGTTAGGAAAATGTGTATTTTAAAAGTGCGCATGTTGAAAACATCACCCTTTAGTCAATGGGTAGGAAGTATGTATTTGGATGCACACTTTTAAAAAGTGTGCACCCGAATGCGCACTTTTCCCATTTGAACAACAACAACAAAAAGTTGCGTTCAAGAATGGGAACAAGGTGGACAGAGCTTTGAGGTGGAACTCGGAGACCATTGACAAGCTCATGACTTGCTGATTCTCCCATCCCTAATCCAGAGAAGCAGAGAAGTGGTAAAATTCTCCTCACCACAGGACTGGAGAATATGAATACAGTAATACCTTGGATTGCAAGTAACTTGGTTTGAGAGCGTTTTGCAAGACAAGCAAATTTTTAAATATTTATTTAATTTTTTTTACTTGATATACAAGTGACGTCTTGCAATACAAGTACTGTAGTACGGCTTAAATTAAAAATCTCTGTACAATTTTTTTTGGGGGGGATTTCGTTTTGATATAAGAGTGTTTTGGATTACAAGCACGTTTCTGGAATGAATTATGCTCTCAATCCAAGGCATGACTGTAATAAAGTTATCAGATGGGGAATGGTTATTTGTAGTGATCTTTAAATAGGCTTCAGTGAGAAGGAAAGAAAGGGATCCTTTGGATAAGAGACTAGGGAGCTTGGGAATGCAGATAAGACCTTGGAAGGGGACAATTTACTCATGTTTAGGGTTGATGTGAAACTTCTCTAGTGTGAGGACCACAAACAAATTCAGTTGTTTGGCAGAATGCTTTAAAAAAAAAAAAGGTGTACAGATAGAGCTGCATTATGTAGTCAGATAGCTGGTCTATCTAGCTTAGTGTTGCCTGCTGTGACTGGTAGCACCTCTTGAATCTCAGCAAGGGTCTTTTTCAGCCTTGCTACCTGAGATCCTTTAAATGGAGATGGGGGCCGGGGCCCCGCTAGGGATGTGCAAATCAGCAAAACTTGAGCTCGCCAAAGTTCTCCAAATTCCATGTCAAGCCTCATTCTGACTTGAGTCCATCTCAGATTGCAAGGTTTTTTTTTCCTTTTCGCATGATAATCTGTGCATATTTTCATGAATATTTTTTCCAAATGTACACATCAGTTTTGCACATCTTTGGAATATACACATTCTTCACCCATTGATTAAAGTGTATTTGTGTGCATTTTTCAAATGTATGCATGCTGTCAGATGCAGGGTTTTTTTGGTCTGCAAATCACATTGCAAGCTCGGAAACGTATGGACTTTGACCCTAGATTGTGTCTGAATCCATATTTGGTCTGGAAGGTGCGAACTGGGTAAATCTTATTAGGCTTGTGCCATCGAGCCTCGCGCGGGCAAAATGGGGCCGAAATCGGCCCCGCTCATGCCTGCACGGCCACTTCTTCGGGCGGCTTGCCTCTCTCGGCAGCCGCTGTGCAGCCCGGGGTCATTCTGGCACCGAAATATGACCCTGCGTTGGCGTGCGGACCCCTGAGCCTCCTGTGCAGGTCCCGCATGTCATTCCGGTGCCGGAAGTGACGTTCGGACCGAGACTGTGGAGCGGCAAGGAGGAACTGCCTGCGTCAGAGTCAGGGGGGGGCCGCCCCCATGGAACCAGCGGGTGAGCGCCCCCCAGTTCTACTGCATGCCTGTGTCAGGTCAAACACTGAACAATTTCTCCATCCTAACCTTGACCATTCTCATGCAAAACATGTGCTTTACGAGTAGTGATACTTCCGCAACGGGTTTTTCCACAGAAAGTGAACAAAGATGGTGGGGGAGACTTTACGGGCAGGTGGTGGCAGTGGCTTCCCCCCCCGAACTGCTCCGTGTTTCCCACAATGCCTCAGCTGGAAGGAAATTATGTCAAGAGATTCCAGGGAATTAGGCGAAATGGGGGCCCCCCATCTGCCTTTCCACAAACTTCAAAGGCAAATACATTGAAAATGTTGTCATGAAAAGTACCCCCTTCGCAAGCCTGATTTTAACACGCAATTCGATTAACCAAGTGGCAGTCCCTAAATTTTCACTGTATAACGTTTCAAAGCATGCACTTGTGGCTGAATGTGCTCCAGAGCAATTTTGGGGCCATTTTCTGTCAACACGGCTGTTGTCATTTTAAAACTACCTGACCAACACAATTCTTTCTCATCTATCATCCCCTATTGTGGGCCTTTAAACATTGTCCCATGGTGCTATAGTAACATTTAAAAGAATCTGGAGGAGACATTCCACAGCTGTGTGGAAGCTACTTATCCATGAGTGGCTCACATGGAGCTGGAGGCTCCATCTAAATTACCAAACCATATAGGTGAGGCAGTTTTGTTCACCCACATGGTTTGGCCATATGGATGCAGACTCCATGAAATGGACTCCCTGCTGGGAAGAGGGGGTACCAATCCAGGGGGAAGGCCAACTTGATTGGTCCATGCAGATTGGTCATTTGGCTGCAATCCTATACCCATTTACTTGGGAGTAAGTCCCACTGAACTCAATGGGTCTTATATCTGATTGGACATGATTAGGATTGCAGTGTTAGAGACTCAGCTTTTCTACGTGAGCCATTTATTATGCACTCATCATTCCTTACTCATGGTTGTTTATGGGTTCTTTAGATGATGTCATGACCTTTTTTTAAGAACACTTTTCCGGGGGGGGGGGTTAGAACAGGGGAAATTGAGTATTATGTATGAAAGTGAAAGAAAACATAGTTTCCTATAATTGCATTATTCTGTATAGCACAGTGCCACCTGGAGGTTATGTAGCAGAATATCAGGAAAGGAAAAGCTCTGTGTAGAGCTCGGATCTCAATTCTGAGATGAAACTGAAAGTAGATACAGTGGATTAACAGCCTCATGTAGAAAAGCTCATTCTCTGAGATGCAAGGAAATATCGCACAAGGTAAACAATCCCCACATATAATGCTAAAAGGATGCTTCCGGATACATAATATTCAAAAATGAGTCATTATACTGGGTGGCTGCAGTAAAACTGAAATAAGAAATGACCAGTCCAAAAACATTCTTAGTAAGATACATAGCACATATTTTGTATTAACAGATAAGTTCGAATTTAAGGTTTGTGTCATCCAGCAAACAAACAAACAAAATTACACCAATATTATTAACCAGGCCCTAGGAAAGTCTGAGGCAGATAACTTGGTCGCTTTTAAGTCCTAATGTTCAATTAGTTACCAACACCTTGATAATCTTTCTTTTCTGGAACCATTAACATTATAATCTCGCTTCCTTTTAAATCTCTGTTTTGAATATTTGACCATTAATATATTTGCAGCTTATAGCTTAATACTTTTCCCTTTGGGGAAAATATGGGGATTTGTTATACAGTGTATATAAAACACATTTCTCTTTTACTCCACTTGAAAATCTCCCAGATTTAATATTTGCTATTGCAAGAATGATCCAGCCAATTCCTTTAAAAAAAAACCCATTTAGTTATTTATTTTGCTTTTCTTTCTTTCTTCTTCTTTTTTTTAAAGCAAATAACAAGACAAGGACACAGTGCATGCCTTTTGTAGTTGCTCCAAAATAATATACTTATTTGACAATCATTTATAGAGCATTCCTACAGCCCCTAGAGAGTGTCTGAGGGGCCATAGGATGCTGAGCATTTCCTCCTCTAAGGCCTCTGAAGCCATAGAGAGAGCTATGACCCAGGAGTGGGAAATTCAAGTGGGTATTCCACCCCACCCAGCTGCCATGGAAAACTCTGCAGTGACTTCTTCTCCTGAGGTCTGAGGTCAGACCTTAGAGAGGGAGAGATGGGGTGTGTGCCACTGGGATGGGGAGAGGCCCGGCATGGATCCTCCAGATCGAAAGGCCTCTCATCCGCCATCCATGCACCTGGGAACATGAGTGAGCTAGACAGGCTCTGAGGTCCGCTTAGTGAAAATAGCTAAATCAGAGGATGGAGAGGCTAAGAAAGCCTCTGCCATCCATTCCACCCTGCCAGTCTCTTGCCAGCAGGGCCTAGGGTGGATGGACAGTTCCAAGATCAGAGCCCTCCATCCTCTGAGCATCTGTCGGGTAGGCTAGGACTCAGCTCTTAGCTAGTTATAAATGCCAAAAGATCTACACAGAATACCTGACCAGAATAAGTAGCCTTAAAGAACAAGGGGAAAGAAAAATGAAACTCCTGCCTGGAAACACCCACCGTTAATTTTTTCCCCTCAGTCTTCCAAGAGCAACCAAATACACTGTATGTCTACTTTCCTATTAAGCTTTACATAGTTATCTGGACAAGAAATGAAGGGGCTACTTGGGCCCTACATATGGGGACAGACATTTATGATTTTATATTTCCTGCTGGCCTGGAAAAAGATACTCTGATGATAGATAAGAAGACACCAGTTTCATTAATCTCTTGGATATGTTTTATTTTTTAAATGGTGAGTGGTATATAAATCTATTAAATAAATCATTATCTTTTCAATGCATGAGTCACCAACATCATGAAAAGCTTCATCAAGTAGGAAGACTGTGACGCCTCTTGTTGCATTAAGATCATGAGCCTGCTGTTCATGTTTTTATTGTTTAATGTGCTCAATGTCAGATTACCCTTGATGACTGTTTTAAAATGTAGAATGAGATGGCCAAACCTTGTAAATAATAAGGGACCAGAGCACATTACTCCAGTGCCCTAGAATCCATCCCAGCTTCTTCTTGTCTTCCAGGCACAATTCAAGGTGCAGTTTTTCATTGTTTGATCTGCTGTTCACCTGCATCTCTCATACCCCTTTTCTGTGTCCCACCATGATCTACAACCTAGAAGGTTACCATCTATGCAGCAAGTCTGCAAATCAGTGGTGTAGTGGGATATTTTGAAGTGCAGGCATTCTTCATGATGACAGAAATCATAGCCAGGCCTCCATGGACAATCCAAAATTACAGGCAGCCGTGTTGATCCATATCAACAAACTAGTTCTACCAGTTTTCATTTGCTAGGAGCATGGCTTTTGTAATGTCAACAGGTCATAATTGCCCATTTAATTGTTTGCGTATTTATTTAATTTATGCCCCACCTTTCTGCCAAAAAAATTTTAAAAAAATGAAACTCTAGTCCAAGCCACTCTAAAATACTTTATATTACAACAAGGAACAATATATTGTTGCTGGGAAAATTCATTTCTCCCCAGCTACTGTGAAGGTTGATGCTAAGCTCAGAGTGAACAGGGAATTCTGATGGGGGTGGCAGATGACATCAGTGTTCTGCTAATTAAAAAAAATGCTAGTGTTGCAGCATCTGCAAGCCCTGGCTCCACCACGCCACTGCTGTGGAGGCAATCAGAAGCAATCACAAATGTGTTCTCACTCAGTGACTGATCCACACCCATGGCCTACTCTTTCTGGAGATCACCCAAGCCTAACTGGATCTTGTGGAAGCACTATACATTGCTTTTAAAAAGGCTAATTTTTAGACAAAACCAGGAGGAATGGTGGGTTTGATGTCATTTTCAGCATGTTTAATTATATCTGCTCTAATTGCACAGAGTTTTGTCCTATTAGGATGTACAGTCATGCCTTGGATTGAGAGCATAATTCGTTCCAGAAACGTGCTTGTAATCCAAAATACTCTTATATCAAAACAAAATCCCCCCCAAAAAATTTGTACAGAGATTTTTAAGCCGTACTACAGTACTTGTATTGCAAGACGTCGCTTGTATATCAAGTAAAAAATTTTTTAAATAAATATTTAAAAATTTGCTTGTCTTGCAAAACGCTCTCAAACCAAGTTACTTGCAATCCAAGGTATTACTGTATCTTATCCAGAGATCAACACATTTCCAGACATCAGGTACCAAGTACTTTTGCAAATATAACTCTACTCAAGCTTATAATAAGTAGGCAACAATAATTTTCCATCACAAGCAATATCCACAAGATGTCATATATTAATGCATGAGGTCAATTGTGGGATCATAGTGATTTACCTTAAAAGAGTGGAAGAAATTATGCTGCCCATCACTGGCATAGAAATATAATGGGTGTGACTGATACAGTGGAAATGCCAGTTTTTCATGCTGTGTCTGTCGCAGCTTTTTGAATTGATTTATGAGGTTGCATGAGCAAAGAGGCCAACATTACTGAATCTTTCATGATTAAAGGTGTTATTACCAACATCAGTTTTCTAGCTGTAAAGTGTTATATAGTTACAGGGTTGAGTATGGAAATAGAAACAGAACAGGAAAGTGGAACTAAGTTTTGACAAAGCTAGCTCTAACTTATATGAAGAGAAAGAGAGAGAGAAAACGGTTATTGACGGGGAACACAGAGAAGAATGTGGGAAAAGAAGGGTTCCCCCCCTCCTGCCTTTAATACAAAAACTGGAAGCCATTAATTACTCTGCTCATATAATTAATTGAACCACAGAACCATAATTTTTCAAAATTTGAGATGTGCACATGGTAATTAGGAATGCTTTTATTTCCTTAATTTTTTTTCCAGCAAGTGTTCTTTTATCTTAATTTTTTAAGTGAGAGTATGATTGAATGTTTCCCTTCTGCTGACATTTTGAATGCCAAGAAAAAGAGACAGAAAGGAGCAGAAAAGGGCAACCCAAATGATCAGGGACCTGGAGCAACTTCCCAATGAAGAAAAGTTACAACATTTGGGACTGTTAGTTTAGGGGGAAAGGTACGGTAAGTGAAATGGGATATGAAAGAAGTGTATAAAGTGGTGCACATTGTGGAGGAAGTAGAAAGAGAGAATTTCCCTGCTCTCTCACTATACTAGAACCTGAGGTCATCAAGTGAAGCTAGATGGCGGGAGATATAGGACAGATAACAGGAAGGACTTCTTCAGGCAGTGCATAGATAAACCATGGGATTTGCTTCCACAAAATGTTGTGATGGCCACTGTCAGGCCTCCCTCTGCCTCCTCCTTGTCCAGCCCATCACCTCTGCAAGTGCTTCAAAAATCAACACTCTCTCTTTTATCCTCCGCTGCCACCAACCCCTTCAGGGTAACTTATTCAGACCACTCCTTTTAAGTTTTAAAAAGGAAACAAGTCTATTTAATTACAATTATGGGTAGGGAAATAGATAATGTTAATAGATTCTAAATGTTGAAAAACCCCTCTCTCCCTCGGGCTAGGGATGTACCGATTTGCCTCGCGCGGGCATAGCGGGCCGAAATCGGCCCCGCTCACGCCCGCGTGAGGCTCGCGCAGCCTTACCTTTTCTCTGGGGTGGCTCACCTCTCCGCAGCGAGCCGCCCACGCTGGTCCCGTCGCATCACATCCAGCCCCGGAAATGACGCGACGGGACACTGCGCAGGCACGCTGGACCCCCGCACCACGTATTGCGCCTGCACAGGGTCCCGTTGCATCACTTCCGGGGCTGGATGTGACGCGACGGGACCAGCACCGGCGGCTCGAGCTCCGCGCCGCTCTGAAGATTGAGGCGGGGGGCCACCGCCGTGGAGAGTTGAGGCAGCAGAGAGGCACCCCCCCCACCGATTTGTAAGCATCACTACTCCCTCCCCCCCTCTCTCCCCCCTCTCTTCCCCCTCAGACTCTCTTCAGACTCCCGCTCAGACTTCCGTCCTGAACAGCACCACCCACTGTTTTATCACAGGCTTCACCCCCCCTTCTCACCCTCTCAGCCAATCAGCAGACATCCAACATTCCACACTCCTCTCATACTCCCTCCTCCCCTCACATACTTACAGCTATAATGCTTTGCCCATGGGCAGGGGCATGGCAACCACCAACCTGGGCAACTTTAAAAGGGGATTAGATGAAACCCTAGATGATAAATGGCTACTAGTCCAATATTACCTCCAGGATAAGGGGCAGTTGCTGGGGAACATGAGCAGAATGGTGCTGCTGTACTCATGCCCTGCTTTGAGCTTTCCATAGACATCTGGATGGCTACTGTGGCAAATGGGATGCAGGGCTAGATAGGCCTTTGATCTGATACAGCAGGGCTCTTCTTATATTCTTATGGATTATAAAAGTCCTACCATTGAAATATAGCACAGGAGGGAGGGAGAGTCAAAAGTGGAGTGGGCCCTTTAACATGAAAATTTTATTTTCTGCCTTCTAAAGCCAAGTCAGGTACTGGCCTCTGTGGAACCAGAACCTCAGTTTTTCAGGTCTAGGGCATGGGAACTAGGCCTTTAAGCCAAACACTTTATGGAAAAGGTGGGTTTTAGAGTGGTACAACTGGTTCTGGATGGAGTTGCACTCCCCCTGAAGCAGGGGTCCTCAAACTACGGCCCGCGAGCCACATCCGGCCCGCTGGGTCTTTTCATCCGGCCCTGGCGGCCGATCTAGAGTTGTGAGGGAAGAGGGGCGGCTGAGCCGGCGAGGGGGGGGGCATGGGCTGCCTGCCGGGCCGCCTGCCTGCCTGCCGCCCTGCATCTCCTGCAGGGGGGAAGGGGAGGAGGGGCGGCTTAGCCAGTAGCGGGGCGCGGACAGGCTTTACTTTATCCTCCTCGCCGCCCACTGGTCCCGTCGCGTCACTTCCGGTGCGGCGGAAGTGACGCAACGGGACCCTGCTCCGGCGCGTCCATCCTGGACCCCACCCGTGCTGTTTTTCAAAACTGAGCACGGGCGGAGTCCAGGATGGACGCGTCGGAGCAGCGCCGGCAGCGGCGGACTCAGGCGGTGGCGGAGGCCAGGTAGGACGGCGGCAGGGATGAAGGCGGGAAGCGGTGGGTGGGTGGGTGGGAAGCGGCGGGTGCGTGGGTGGGCGGGAAGCGGCGGGTTACGGTGGGTGCGTGGGGGGCGGGAAGTAGCGGGTTACGGTGTGTGTGTGGGCGGGCGGGAAGCGGCGGGTTACAGTGGGGGGGTGGGGGGGCTTTACCTCATCCAGCCTCGCCGCCCGTTGGTCCCGATCGCATCACTTCCAGCACGGCGGAAGTGACGCGACTGGGACCCTGCTCCGTCGCATCTTATCCTGGACCCCGCCCGTGCTGTTTTTCAAAACTGAGCGCAGGGCGGAGTCCAGGATGGATGCGGCGGTACTGGCAAGCAGCGGCAGCGGCCTCGAGCGGAGGCTGTGGTGGAGGCACCGGCAGCAACAGCAGCGCACAGGGGACCAGGTAGGATGGCAGCGGCGGCGGGTTATGGGGACGGGGGGGTCCTGCGGTGGCGGCAGCAGCGGGGGGCGGCGGGGCAGTCCTGCAGTGGCAGCGGGGGCGGGGGCTCCTGCGGCGGCGGCGGGACGGTCCTGCGGCGGCGGCAGTTGGAGGGCAGGGGATGGCAGCGGGGGGGTCCTGCAGCGGCGGCGGCGGGGGGGTCCTGCAGTGGCAGCGGGGGACGACGCGGGGGGTTCTGTGGTGGCGGCAGCAGAGGGATGGTGGTGGGGTGGTCCTGCAGCAGGGGACGGCGGGGGGTCCTGCACCGGCGGCGGCGAGGGGGGCAGCATGAAGGAGGCGGCACAGGGGTAGTCCCAGTGAGTCCAGCTCCCCAACAGGCTGAGGGACAATGAACTGGCCCCCCCTGTAAAAAGTTTGAGGACCCCCGCGGCTGCCCTGAAGGATCAAGCTCACTGTTTGGAGGCTTTTTTTGGACTCATCACTGTATGTGGATTCCTCAGTATTGAAGCACAGGTGGTGTTGGTGATGGCCATGAGTGCTTTTTACCCTGGAGCAGCCTTCCCCAACCTGGTGCCCTCCAGATGTGTTGGATCGCAACTCCCATAATTCCCAGCTGCTATGGCCATGGAATTATGGGAGTTGCACTCCAACACGTTGAGAGGGCACCAGGTTGGGGAAGGCTGCCCTAGAGAAAGTGGACCTAGCCTCCATTATGCCTGCACTAGTTACATCCAGATTAGCCCATTGGAATATGCTCCCTGTGGGGCTGCCTTTGAAGATGATCTGGAAACTTCAGCTGGTAGAGACTGCAGGTGCTCATTGAGACTAGGCTGGCCAGTATTACATGCTGATTCTGTACCAGTGCATTTCTGGGCCCAATTCAAAGTTCTGGTTCTTATATTTAAAGCCCTAATGCAGGTGTGCAAAAGGTGCAGCTCACAGGCTGCGTGTGGCTTGCCAAGCCATTTTGGCAACTTGCTGCCTGACCCCCCTGCATCTGCCAGCTTTAAGGCATAAAGTTTTGGGACCACGTTATTTGAAGGTCTGCCTGTGTCTGTATGAACCTGCCTGTGCCTTTAGATCAGCACTGGAAGCCCTGCTTGTTGGCCCACCATTAAGATCAGTAAGATTTGCAGGCATTAGGGATAAGGCCTTCTTAGTAATGCCCCTATTCTATGAAGCTCCCTCTCAAGAGATGTGCAATTGGCCCCTTCAATCCTGGTATTCAAAAAGGCTTTAAAATTTAAACTCCATTTTAAATGGCTTTTAACCAGTGGACATTTATGGAAATGTTGCTGTTTTATTGCTGGTACTTAGGAAATTGTTTTGTACTATACAGGCTGAACTATATTTTAAAGTACTTGCACTATTTTTTAAAGCCTGAATACAATGTGGCATTATGTCATTTTATGTCTATTGCTGTTCACCAGCTTGGGTGGACTCTGTCCAGAAAGGTGGCTTTAAAATATTTTAAATAAATAAATAAAATAATGCTTCCAACAACACTCTCCTTCATTCCCCAGGGTTGGTTGGTTTAGTTATATTTACTTACTTATTTATTTTATTTATTTAATGCATTTCTTAGAGGCCTTTCAAGATTGCACTCTTCCCTATATGCATTTAGGCCTTTCTCGGGTATATCCCTGTCTTGAAAGCTGAGCCACATTCCAAACATCATAAATACGGTTTTCTAAAACAAAGATTACAACAACTAATCCTTAAACAGATGGTCTGCTGCTTCCCAGCCCAACTCCCAGGTCTTGCATTTTCCTCCCAGTATGCAAAGGGGGATTGCGTGCAGTAAAGGTGCTTCTTTCTCTAGGTGGCTACTAGGTGTACTTATTTCTTCCATCGAAAGCTTACACGGTTGCTGGGGCAACATTGCTTGATTCCTCCAGTCCCAGCTGTGCAGCCCTCCTGAGAGTGTGAGAGTATCTGGAAAGGCACTAAAACTCTCTGCATATGGAAACGAAGTCATCAAGGGTGATTCAGAAGCCATTTATACAGATATAGACCTGTTAAGTCAATAGGACTGCGCCAGCTTAAATGATTGGTGAATCACTCTTTATATTTCCTGTTTCCCCTTCAGCATGTATTACTTACCCCTGATGGATTTTAGACTGTCTGAGAATTGAATGAACAGAAATACATTTTAAGGTTAGATTCAGTGAACTACCAATCCCTACTTTTTCAGTATTTAGGAAACACACACACACACACACACCAGCAACCCACAAGAAATCCTAAGGTTGCATTCTATGTATTGCTTGGAAGTAAGCTTCATTGGACACAGTGGGAATTACTGTCTGAGTAAATATGCATAGGATCAGGCTGCGGCTATAATATTATCCAAGTTGTCTGTCTGCCCTCTTTTATAGAAGACCGTTATCATCTTCACTGTACCTAGTATCTTTAGAGAACATAGTTTTGAAGGAGCTGAAGGAGTTGCACTGGCTACCAGTTGCTTGCCGGGCCGAATTCAAGGTGTTGGTTTTGACCTTTAAAACTCTATACGGTGCTGGTCCAGCTTATCTCAAGGAGTGCCTCCAGCAACACCAAGTAGGCCGCTCAACAAGGTCTGCCACGGACAGCCTTCTCCTTGTCCCATCAGCCAGAGCAGCCAGGCTGGTGGGGACTAGGAAGAGGGCCTTCTCTGTGGAGGCCCCCAAGTTATGGAACCCTCTCCCCAGTGACCTTCGTCATGCCTCCTCCTTGATGAACTTCTGCCGGGCTTTAAAAACATGGCTTTTCAGGCGGGAAAATGGGGTGGGTTAGGTTTTTTTTTATTTTTTTTAAACCCTTATATTTTTAATTGTGTTTTAATTATGTGTTAATGTAGTTTTAATTGTGTTTAATTGTATTTATTGTATTTTAATGATTGTACACTGCCCAGGGTGGCCGGGTAGCTGGCCAGATGGACGATTTAAAAATATAATAAATAAATAAATACATAAATAGTTTTGCCCTCTGTTTGGATGGGGTGGGGTAGGGTGAGGTGGAAGCCATGAGGGTAGGGGCAGTGGTGTGTGTGTGTGTGGGGGGGGTGGCAGATGTCCAGTCCCTTGCAGTTTGTATGATTAGGAGCTTTCTACCTCCTGCTGAATATTGGGAAATGTGAAGTATAAAGGGAACCTCAGGGCATGCCTCTGGGTGCCTTGCCCTCATCACTTTATCTGATTTGGGATAGGACATCCAGGTTAGAAAGTGTTGTTCCCAGAAAGGTTTGAAACCTGGAACACTGCCACCACTGCACATTGAAGGGCCAAATGAAGAAAGGCATTCTGGGCCTCAAATACCTTTGGTCCAAATCCCTAGATCACTTTTATCTCTCCCATCCCACCACCCTTTCATCATTTCTATCTATTTCTGTCCAGGCTATCATGTACAAAATTTGAGTTATACACACAAGAGCACACCCTCCAAATTACAGAGGTAAATGACCTGCTGGATACATGAGTTACACTAATTAGCATGCCCAATTTGCATATTTATTATTTACATAAATGCTACTGCAGCCTCCAGAGTGACCTCCCACAATGGTGTTCTCACCTATTTTGATTATTCAATGCCCATCCTATGCATGACAATTTTAGTTCCCAGCCCTTCCAAAGATCTCCAGCTATCTGAATTGCATGATAATCTCTGTGCTTTCAAGGCATCCTTTCCTTAGTAAACATAGAAAAGGGAACACTCTGCAGCTGTCTTTAAATTATGTGCTTCTCAAGTGAGAAATGATGGTACTAGAGAAAACATTATTTTCCTCCTCCTTGGCTTCCATCATAAGTTTTAAAAACATTCTTAGTCAGGTATAATTTACAGTCGGAGGCAAGATAAAAAGCGGTGCACAGTTGCTCGACAATCTGCAGAAAACACCTCACCTTTCACTTCTAGCACATAAGATAAAGTATATTTCATGTCAATAGGTAGTTTCAGGAATCTTATTTTGCTATTCATGTAGGAGTACTGCAAACAGCAATATTCCATGGGGTGTTAGAGCTGCCTATGTCCTTTTCTCTATTCTAGTGTTCTGTGTTAGGGGTAGGCACCTGGTACCCTCCAGAGGTATTGCACTACAAATCCCATGAGCTGCAGCCAGCATGGCCCAGGGTCAGAGATTATGGGAATTGTAGTCTAGACCATCTGGAGGGAACCAAGTTGCCTACCCCTGCTCTATGTTCTCTTTACCTTTCCAGTGCTTTCTTATAAGTGAATTTACATTATTTATGTACTCTGCTTGTGAGCCTTGCATATACAGTAATACCTTGGATTGCAAGTAACTTGGTTTGAGAGCGTTTTGCAAGACAAGCAAATTTTTAAATATTTATTATTATTATTTTGACTTGATATACAAGCGACGTCTTGCAATGCAAGTACTGTAGTACGGCTTAAATTAAAAAATTGGGGGGGGGATTTCGTTTTGATATACAAGTGTTTTGGATTACAAGCAAGTTTCCGGAACGAATTATGCTCTCAATCCAAGGCCTGACTGTACACTCAAGGTTCAACGTCATCACCCTACTCTCTCTCATTCAGAGTCTATTACTCTGCTCAGTCCTTAATTTGCCCTCTCTTCTAGTCTTTCAAGTGATAGAGAGCAGTGGGGAGGGTGGATCAGGAATCACACCCAAATGAAAGTGGGGGAAGATTCTGCTGCTTAAATATGGAGTTGTACACAAGCTGTGAGTCCACTTTTGTGCTCATATCACTTCTGTGATCCTTCATCCATCCATCCTACTGGTTTGCCAAGCACTCAGTAATGAGTGTGGAATTCATATCATGAATTTTCTGGAGCTCAGCTCAGTGGAACCTCCAAACACCCATAGACCCTGTAAAGTCATTAAACATTGTATGATGTTGGCACTTACAGTGAGTGTAAGCATGATAATAATTATTGCCACTCTGGCTCTTTTGAAGAAGTATCCTTGGTTTTGTAGGGATGGATAGATTTGTCTATCTCAAACTTGCCTAGGTGGTTGGGTTTTTTTTTTTTAGGTCAAACTTATTCCATCCCATTTCTGCATGAGGCTACAATTTTTTATTTAAAAAATCCGTACATAAATTGGTACACAGCCTCTGTAAGGTACACATGTTTGTGTGCATTTTTAAACCTACACATTTTTGACACCTGCACCCATTGACCAAAGTGTGTTTGTTTGTACTCAGTTTTGAAATGTACACATTTTTCTTTGTGCATTTTTCAAGTGTGTACGTATTGTTGATGTGAGAGCTAGGACTGACCCGGGTTCAAAAGCTTACCCAGCCAGTGACTCCCAGTCCCAGTCCTGCAGACGGAAGGAGGAGATAACAGCAGTTTATAAAGATTAAATAGTTTATTTGTAAGACCCAATTACATGGGATTAAGGCAAGCAATGCAGGCTTCTCTCTTACGCAGAAGAGATGAATCTGTCTGACTACATCATTGCAGATAGAATTCCAAGACCCGTGGCAGGTCTCAAGTTCCAAGTCCAAGTGAGAAGTGATAAGGCTGAGATGAAGTGAAGTGAAGTGACTGAACTTGAAGAAGAAGCTCTCCCAAATCAACAAGTGTCTTACTTATATAGCAATACCCTGTACCTATAAATAGGATATTACCAGTTATATAACCTATTCTTCACAACATGTTGATTCCAATTTGCCCGATGATTACTGACTCATATCACCTTGAGACTATGTCTGGTGACAATCAGGAGACCTTGTGTACTTCACCTCAGGAGACATCCTCCATGTCAGGTGACAATCTCGTTCTGCCCATGCAAAACCTAACAGTTGAATGCATTTTGTTTTGTGGAATATATCACTAACTTGGAAATGTACAGATTTCCCATGGCAAATTGCCTTCTGGTCCACATTTGGGTCCAGGAGATGTGAATTGGATGAATCCATTAAAAACAAAACAAAACAGAATTGATGGAGCAAATTTCTCATACATACCTACGGTAACCTACCTTTTTGCCAGTCAGAATGGACCCAGGCTCATCCCTCTTTAGTATTCCTGGACTAGTTTACAGAAAATTTGCTGTTGCTTACTCAAATTAAAGCCCTTGTTATGCAAGATCCGTGTTGCCCTTGGAATCTCAGCACAATAATAAAATGTGTTCCTTGGTACAGACTAACCGTGGTTAATCTTTTATGTAACACGAGTGTTTTGTGTTCTATTCATTACTTATTTCTAGTTCCGCTAGCATTTATCTGCATGTTAATTTAATAATAATAATAATAATAATAATAATAATAATAATAATGTTATTCAATTCCCCCAAAGACATTTAATTGCAGGGAAGGTGACCAATAAGTGGGTTGCATAAAATTTCATTACTTTTTTCTTTTTCAAAAAAATATTTTTGACCTCTCTCTCTCTCTCTCTCTCTCTCTCTCTTTAATGCTTTGTTGCAATGCCGAGGTCACAGCTCTAGTTTCCAGGCTAATTGCCATGCAGTAGATTAATGTACAGATTGTATTATTATCTTCCACAAGATTTATATAATGAACGTAACTCAATTTGGAACCATAATAATCTACCTTATTAACAGTCTAGAAAACATTTACAAAAAGAAAGGCATTTCATTGAAATACATGGAGGTTTTCCTGTTAAACCCTAGCTAATTGTCTGTGTCACAACACAACAAAATGGATTGTTTAGAGGCTAAAGACCTAATTCACTGGGGAGTTCTCCCAGACAAACCTCATCCAAAAGTGTGAGTGCTTCACCAGAGAAATGTATACAGTTGCTCAAATGGCTTCATCCTATAATTTGCAACACATGGGCACTTCTATTCCAAGGATGGGACTTGCGAGAGCAGTTCCATGTCAAGAATAAGGACCTGGTGCTTGTTTCACAGAGTCATTATACCAATGACACAGTTTAATATGCATTTTGCAAACTGGAGTGCCTCATACATAGTTTGACTGACAGGAAGACTGAAGGAAATAAACTTCTGGAAAAGTTTGTTGTGTGTGTCAAGCTAACCACATGGGCTGCAGAACCTCCAACTGTCATTACTTTCTCAGGACCGCCATGATTTTCCATTCAATATTTTGGATAAATTACTGTCCTGGGATTATTTTTAAACTACAGCTTTGCACTGTGCATGTGCCTGCATATTAACAATGCAGGCTTTTACACAATGCATGGAAGAATGGGGAGAGACTCAGCACTTGTCTTCAGTAAGGTGTCTATGAAAGCTTGTGGCCAGCCATCCTGTCTGCAGTGCCTGCTTGCCCTTGAATCCCTTTCTGTGGCCTGGTTTCCCTTGTTGTCTGGCCTCCTCAGCCAGGTGATAATACTGAGCTTGTTTGGCTAGTAGCAGAGGGAAATTGTGAGATAAAGCTCACCTTGGAGCCTTCATGTTTTTCTTCATGTGGGTCCTTCCTAGGACTGAACAAACATGGACCCTTTTAAATACCTTTGTGGCCCCATTTGCAGGCCCCACAAGGGGGAGTATTTTCCAATGGGAAGTGTTGGAGACCATGTGAATTTGTACCCCTGTTCTAATGTTTAGTTAGGCCTGACTAGAGAATTTTGTTTTCTGCTTTCTTGCCTTTCTGTAAGGAACTGCTTGCTAAAGTTGCAAAGTGTATGTGGATTGAGATGTAAGAAAGAAAAAGTAAGGTGGCAAGCTGCTTTGTTTACAGCTGCAGTAAATGGGAAGGGAAGAAAAGGCTGGAGAAAGGCGAAGAATGTACGAAGGACGCTGATAAGGGAATTGCAGAAGAATGTGTATATGTGTACTGTAAGTACAGAGAAGGCGGGAGGAAGTGGGAAGTGGGGGGGAAATGCAAGCGTCAGTCTGATGTTTGTCCTGAAAGAACAGACATAGAGTTGTACTGATAGAAAGGAACAGAAGGAAATGTATGTACCAGGAAGGACAGAGGAAGTCATTGAATGTATGTGAAAAAGAGGTCATGATAAGGAGAATGTTTTTCTACGCAACTGTATGTAATGTGACTGTATGTGATGCAAACTTGTATCTGATCCCATGCTGTATAAAAGATCCAAGAAGAACTTGAAATGGGGCTCTTGATTTGAGTCCCAGACTCCTAGAGCCTACTTGTGAGGCCTCAAATAAAGTTGGTTTCCCTTCTCCAACTCAGTGTGTTTATTGGGCAGGGCACACACTGAGGCATGGACCACCACTTTGCCGGGAGAGGACACCTTTTTGGTGCCGGCAACAGGAGTAAAATCTGGAGCTCTTCCTGGTAGCCACTCTCTGGTGACCAGCATTTCGTATCCCCAAAAGTCCTTGGGAGCAATGCTTTGTTGTCATGACATAGTTTCACTCTTATGGGAGGTTGGGGGGGGGTAAATGGTAGCCACTAGGAGGTGACCAGGTGGAGGAACTCTGGCCAGCAGCAGTGAGTTTTGTCCCCACCTCAGTCTTGACCCACACCCCCTGAAAATTGAGGGGAAGGTTAATCTCTTGTTTCATCTCCTACAAACTCCCCCACCTCCAAAATTCAAGCTGAAAGTTCTCATCTGAGATCTTTCAGGCCAGCACTAAATGTTCTGCTACCTTCCACGCTGCTGCCTTGTTCTAGAACTGTTCTTGAGAAACTGGGCTCAGAACTCTTTCCATTCCAGCTGGTCATTCTAAGAGCTATTATGTAACTTTAGGTATTGGTGCTTAAGTTTGCTTGTTTTCCTCTTCGCTCCTCATCCCTTTTTCCTTTTGTGGTATGTTTCATTTGTAAGCCTGTGGGCAGGGGCTATCTTTTTATTTTATTGCTTTTATGACAGCCACTCTTGAAACCTTTTCAGCTGAAGAGCAGAGCAAAAATGCTCATCATCCCAAAATGTGTAAGACATGGATCTGTTAATTAAAAGTCCATTTGTAATTGTACACCAACAGCTGGTGTAGTATAGTGGCTAAGAGACTGAGCTCTGATTTAGGAAGTATCAAGTTTTTCTGATGAACCTTCTTCTCTGGAAGTCTTGTACTCTCACTTTTGTGCTTGTGTTAGCTTGTTTGTGGTTACACAGTGGTGCAGGAGAGGAACTCTGAACATACCCCATGCCTTTGTAGCCCAGCCTTCCCCATCAGGTGCTCTCTAGATGTGTTGGACCAGAACTCCCATCACTCCAGTCAGCATGACCAATGGACACAGTGGCTGGGGTTATGGGAGTTGCAGTCCAACACATCTACAGGGAACTATGATGGGGAAGGATGCTCTAGCCCTATTCAGGCATTACCAAAATTACTTAAGCAGGAGTGGGGCTGTGCTGCTGAGTAGCTCTGCCCCCTGTGCCATGTGTGCCAGTTAGCCGCTCCCCCAGGCCTACAGTGTGAACATCTGCAGGGAGGAGGCCTTTGTGTGTACAGCTGTGCGCAAACCAGAACCCCTATTTTTATTATTTTAGTAATGCTTTTTATTCCTTTCTTAATTTTTCTATTATCCTATTTATTTGCGTCATTATGTTTTTAATTGTGTTTTAATGCATTTGTAAGCCACCCTGAGTGCCATTTTTCTCGGTAGCACAGGGTTTGGGCTCCCACGATAGCCTCCACATGTACAGCTGTATGCGCAAAAGCCTCTCCTCTGCAGATGCTCATGCTAAATGGCACACACAATGTGAGGGACTAAATGGTGCATGTGATGTTGTGGGTGGAGCTACTCAGCACCCCCCCCCATGTATGTTAGTTTAAGTAATTTTGAAAATGCCTGAATAGGTCCAGCTCTTTTATTATTACTAAACCATTCCAGGAAATTCACATACACTCCCCTAGATCAGAGGCTCATATGCTATGTTTCCTCTTTCCATACATTGTATTCTCAGTCTTCTTGTCTTCCTTTTGTTCTTGTTGTTGTTACTCAACACTACGACTACCAGAAGCCCAGGCCAGCTAGCCTATGGAAACCAATATATCAGGGGTAGGCAACCCAGTGCCCTGCAGATGTTTTGGACTACAACTCCCATAATCCCTGATCACTACCATGCTGGCTGGTGCTGGGATTTATAGTCCAAAACATCTGGAGGGCACCAGGTTGCCAACTCCTGTAATAGATGCTTTTGAAAAGAAAAGAAAAGAGCTAAGACAATGCAAGTTACAATGAATATAACAAGCTCATATTCCTGTGAATAAGAAGCTCACATTTTACAAACTGTTACTTTGATTTATGACAACCTATCACGGTGTGTGATTAGAGCTTGAGTTAGGTGGAATTCTTGTAATTGTTCTTAATGATGTCATTGAAAGTGGCATCCCTGCAAAGGTCCTATTGGGGGGAAAAAATGAGACTGCTTTAAAAAGAGAGAGGCTGCGCTCCAAAAATTAGATAAGTGAGTGATTTTCTTGCCTTGTCTCTTCTCAGAAGGATGCAATCATCATTATGAAATCCCTATAGAGCTCAGGTTGGTTGCCAAGGGAAAAAAAAGGTTTTTCAAAAGTTTGTCTTTTGAGGAAGTAATCTATGCTGTCAAGCTGGAGGTTCTTTCTCTCTCCAGCAAGCAGACTTATTGGGATATGCAGTAACCTTTATTATGTTTAGTGATGGCAGTGAAATTCAAAACTGAAATATTCAGAAAGAAACCTCCATACACACCTTCAGAGGTTGCTGAGCTCACTCAAAATTGATCCCAGACACTTCCAAATTTTGGGCTCAGTTCAGAACAGGCTCACTCACCAGGAGCCCTCCTCACAGCCACCTCTGTCTCTTTTCCCTTTCCCACCCAAACTTACCCAGTGGCTAGAGCACTGGTGAGGAAGTTAGGTGAGGGTCTTCATTAGGCACAAGGGACTGTTGTAATGTAAGCTGCAGTGTCTGGGGCCACCAGGAACCATAGGAAACCTAGTTCCCTTGATCCCTGGTATCATAGGATGCTAACATGCACACTTCAGATGTATATATCATAGTTCTCATAGTTACTGGCAGCAGTGATGGTATTGCTACCCTCACAGCAGTGTTTAGGGTCTAATGGAGGCCTTACCTGGACCCTTCATCATTCTATAAGCTTAGGGAAGGGGCAAGATGGAGTATTGGGGAGGCTTATAGGTATGTTGGGCTGGAAGGCCTCCAGAACTTTTCATGCTCCCAGTGACATAGTTGGAAATGCAGTCTGGCCAAACTTTAGAATGGGTTTGGGGAAACATATTTATTTTCTTCTCTTTGAAATACCTTTTTATGAACTAGGGATGGCTGGGTGAGATTTTGTCTCAGTTAATTTTTTATAAGGATTTAGCAAAATTCACCATGTTTGAAATAGAAAGAACTTGAGGAGAATTAGAAAAGGAAGAGACTCACCAGAACCTCAAAGAACCTCTCACAGTTCGAGATCGGCACAACAAAGTTTGGGATATTGCCCTTGTGGAAAGGAAAACTCACTCACAGATCAGGGCTAGGGCTGAACCAAACCACCCCAAAATTTCTGGTTTACCTGAACTTTGGGGAGCCCTTTCATTTTTGAACTGGACTTTGTGATTTAAGAACTTTGCTTACCATGCTGGTAGTGCCACTACTACTTATTCCCTTCCCTTTTCTTTTCACTCATGAAGAATGCTGTTTGCTGCTGCAAGAGAACCAACTTTAATTTATTTATTTAAATATTGAGAAGGCCATCTGGCAGTAGCAGCAGCAGCCGGAGAATAGAGCAATGTTTTTCCACAGAATGACCCTGGAATGATGTATGCAATGCTGCAGCATGTTGTCCCAGGGTCATTTGGATGGGGGGGGGGAGAGACATAGCTACTGCTGGAACTCTGTCCTCTGGCTACTGTGGCTGCTGCAGCTATTGACCTTTTTCAAGTGTTATTTTAAAAAGGAGAAGAAAGGGGCGGCTCACTGGGTTACAAATCCAACTTAATAAACCCAAGATGAAAGTTTTCTCTTATTAGGAGATCAGGGCTGGCTGGCATCAAGGGTAGGCATGCTTGGGTGCCTGCCAAGGGCCAAGACCCAAGCAGGGATCCACTGACAAGAGCCCCCTGGAGTTGCTCCTCATCTTCACCACTGCAACCTGCTTGTTCACTCTAGCCCAGAAAATGGTGGTGGCGAGAAGGAGGAGCAGAAGATACCACAGCCTGCTTGCTCACTAGATCTCCATCTGTCAAGGAAGTGGTAGCAATGATGAGAAAAAGGCGAGGAAAATAGCAACTAGTGACCATGGTGGTGAGAAGGTAGATGCACTGAGGGAGGGGACTCACTTGATGGTGTCTTGCCCAAGGTCCCTCAAAAACCTGGAGCCAGCACTGCATGAGAGCTGAAGTATCTTTGCATTTTTGTGTATGCACATCACCAAAGTGCATCTTGGAAATGTAGTGTGCATAATATGGTGTCCTTTTCTACCCCGTGAATCTCAACATGTGTCTCAACACACGCTGCTCTGATTGGCTGTTATCCTATGTGCTTTGATTAAAATTGGAACAGATTAATATGTGGCCACCACAGGTAGAGGCAGCAGCTCCAGAAGCAGAAACAACAATGTTGTTAAAATGCCTGTTCATTGCAGAACTTGGCATATTGCGGACGGATGCTGAAGGGTTAAAGTAAAATCATTCCGCACATGTGCATTGTAAAATGATGTCTTCATTTCCTTCAGAAATTAAAGTGTTACTGCAACAAACAACTGAGCTTGTGCAAAGATGGTGGACTGCACAACACAGAAAATATAAATTAACTCAAAATCTATGTTAGTATGAATTACAAAAATATTGTAGTTGGATGAAAGTCAAATTGGGGTGGTAAATTGTTGGGCAGATCATCTTAGTTCAGCAAAGATCAGACAACTTCTTGGGATGGGGATAGTTTGCATGGCTCAAGAATGCAAAGAAATGTTAGGATTATTTCTGTTAATATTTTAAATAAAGAAGATAATATTTGGGGGTGGGGAGAGATGAACCCCCAATCCAAGTTTACCAATTTAGCACAATTTCTAACTACACAGCACTCAGGGCAAAAACAGACATATCTAGATCTGTAAGTAGTAGCTGAATCTTTTTTTCTTCTTTTCATTTTTACTGTAGGTGCAGGGCCCCCAATCCAGATCTGGACCCTAGCATGAGGGGTGGGGGTGGGGCTTTTGAGATCCAGATCAGCCCCCCTGCACCTACTGTAAAAATGAAAAAAGACATTGCTGCTAGACGCACATTTAAAGTAATGTCTGTTTTGGCCCTCAGGGTCAAACCCCATATTAGTTTATGTAGAGTATAGTTGATCCTCTTGTTTTCTTACTCCAGGCCCCCGGTTCAAATTGAGAGCAATGTGCACTAGGAGGCGAGGATGAAACCTTCCCCCTCCCTGAAATCATCCCTCTGGCCATATGGGGGGGGGAGAGCCTCCATTGACATCAGTGGAGGCTTTCCCCTTTTTAAAACTCCCATGCCAGGATTTGGGGAAGCAAACAGCTGGGAGAGGGAGGTTTCATCCTCCCCTTCCTGTGTGGTGGTGGTCCTGATCCAAATCAGGGTCCTGCACATTTACTTCAGAGTAAGAAAACTAGAGATAGGTCAGTGACACACTTCATAATGAACATAATGTGATGTTTGACCCTCAGGTGCCCTTTTCATGCTGCAGAAATGGGCCAGTTTTGCATGCTCTTCCACATGGCAGGGGGCTGCATGTTGAGGGACCTAGCCAGGTTCTCAACATATCCTAAATACATCACATGGATCTTTTACATACAGTCAGCAACCTCCCTCCTAATGAGATGATGATCACATGGACGGGACAAACACATTAGCTGAACAAATTAGTCATTGCTGCATCCATACACAGATCTGGTATCCAGGAGGCATCTAAGGGGTAGGCCCTACTCAAAGCTCACTGGATTTATGTGATTGTCTGAAAATTGCCTTACAACTGCTGGCAGCCATTGACTGAAAGCTTTGATAATTCCTGAGAAGAGGGCCCCAAAAGTGAAACTAGTAATTGGACCCTCCCTGTACTTAGAAGTCTGGAGCAAGGGAGTCTTGTCATGTGAGTCTCTAGTCTGCAGGCCCCTCTTTTTGAGTTCATAATGATCAGTTTTGCATAGGTAATATTCAGGCTACTAGGCAAAAGATACTGGCATAAATGATTTCTCACCATTATTTCAAAAGTGTTTACTGGTTGTTGTTGTTGTTTTTCCTTTTCTTTGCTAATGCATCATACTTTTATCCCATTAAAGAGATCCTTGTGAGAATGGCAGGTTCGGAAATTTTGTGGGCCTTTTCCATTCAGTACAATACATTCTATGCTAGCTGAAAGGCGCAACAGTCAATCCACTTGCTGGATGGTTGACCTTTATTAAGTGGCACAATAATAAATAATAATAGTTCAAGTGAAAGAAACCGACTTCATAATAGCGCTGAGTGATTTTAAATAAATGCCATCATTTTAGAAAGCATCTGGCTCCTGAATGTATGAAACCAGAATAGTCTTTATTCTGGCTAAATAAAGAGCTAAATGTCCGTGGCCTGTGTTTCTGAAACAATTTAGATCATAGAGCATGTGCCCTCAAGGTCCTACCCACAGATGTTTGCACTGTCCAAGAGAAGAGCCAGAGCTCCTTACCAGCCATGCTGATGGCCCAGGCAGACATTTTGTGTGCCTGCCAAGTGATACTTTCGGCAAGAAAAATGAAGGGTGCATTTGCACAAGGCTTTTCCTTTTTTGAAGAAGAAGGGGGAAGTGGATGCACTCACTCAAGACAGAGGATCCCTGAAGTTTGCACCCAGCTCTTCTGAAACACGTTTCACGTGTTTCACCATTGTTCTATTCACTCCAGCGTTCACATCAAAGCTATAACTTCAAAGCTAGTAACCACAGATGACCACAGTTTCCATTCTCACCTGTCAACAAGAGGTAAGTGCCTTCAGGAAGAAAAAGTGTCAAGTAACTCTCTGTGGCTTATGTGCCTTTTTTTTTTTTTTTTGCTTTGTGTGTGTTTGTGGGGAGGGATTGTTCAAAAAAGTCAGACAGGGATTGTTAAAAAAAAACAAAAAAACCCAGACAGATTGAATAAGTTTCAGATTTCCTTTATCTAAGAAGAAGATCCAAAGTGGATGTCAATGAGCAAGGTGCCACGTGTTTCTTAGGGTAGTGTGTAAGTTTTGAGAACATTTCCAGAAACAAGTACAACCAGCTGGAAAACAAAAACAAGGTTTATTTGTGAATGTGATGGCATTCAGGTTGGAGCTATGTGCATATGAAATGCAGTTGTGTGATCACATACGTCCGCCTCCTACAGGGCATTTAGACCAGGGCTGGAACCTTTCCTGCGCTGCTATGTCTCCTGCCTTCCTGTCATCACTACCATCACCATTTCTGTGGCTCTACTTTAGCACCTTCTGGCCTTTTCTTTAGTTAATTACTTACTTTTATTCCCCACACTTTGGCCTGGTTTGCATATAATGAAAAGCCACCATGGGTAAATTTCCCCATGGGTCTTCTTGTTGCGGCGGTGGTCACCACTTTGAATATTTGATCCATGGCTGGGGTACACCAGAGCTTGCAGTTATGAGGTGGTGAGGGTGGGTTGTTTATTTATTTATTTACAGCATTTGTATACCACTCCATATCTAGACAGATTCCACAGTGGTGAACAATAAAAAGATAAAACAGATAAAAGAATAAAAACAATGCATTAAAAACAGAATAACATTAAGACTGTGGCTGGTCAGCAAAGAAGGAGATGTTGTTGGGAATGTTGACAAGCCACCTGCAACCCCAAAACAGCCCATGGGTTCTGGGTGGCTTGTCAACCACCCCAACAACCCACCTTTGTCAGGTTTGCATGTAAGGGCAAGCTACAACGCCTCCCCCGCTGCCATGGCTTGAATATTCAAAATGGTGGCTGCCACTGCAACAAAAGCCCCATGGGGAAATTCACCTGTGGTGGCTTCTTGTTATGTGCACGCTGGGTCTCTCAGTCCCAAAGGACCTCCAAGGCAGTTTGTATCTGTGTAATATGGAAATTATCAGGCAGGCCAGGGAAGGGAAAATCAGATCTGTCCATTTCAGTTTCTCATTTTCCCAGCTTTCAGTTCATTCCATCCTGTTTCCACATCAGCTTGCTTTTTTTTTTTTTAATCTACACGGAAAATCATATGCATTTTTGTACACATTTTTTTGGTACACATTTGCCTAACATATGCATCTTTGCAAGTTGTTTCCCCGTGTGTGTGTGTGTGTGTGTGTGTGTATGTATGTTTCTTTCACCAATATATTTGTGCTCACTTTTTCATAATATGTGGATTTTTGTATGCATTTTTTGTCCAGAAGACTGCATAAAAAAATCTGGAGAAGTGTGAATATTGGACAACTGTGTTCTGTTTTGCATATTGATTTGGGAAATGTGAATTTGGGAAGAGTGCACCAAAAATGTGAACTGAATGAAATTCTCCCCGACCCCTAGGCAGGCCTAGTTCTCCTGGATTCATTTAAACTTCTTAGTGTGCACATACCACTTTATGTACATAGGCTGTCTTTTGCAGACATTGGGCTAAACACACAGATGTCAAGGGGTGCAGCTCCACTTCCTCCTTTGCATGTAGAGTAAATGTGGAGGCAACATCTGCATAGGACATTGGTGTTAAAGATCTCTGGCTGATATTGACTGTTGTCCTGTTTGCTTTCAAGGGTCTAAGATAGTGGTATCAATTTTAATATTGTCTTCCTGCCTGTTGTTCTTAAGCTTGCATATTTGTGATTGGGCACTAGTTCTGCTGAATTTCTTTTAAATAAACAATATTATATTGAATTAAAGAAATGCAACTGTAAAAAGCTTGCTTTCTCTGTGTGCTTTTTGAAGGGGTGCATGGGAGATAGACGTCTTGTAGGTTCCCCTACTATCTTGCAAGTCATGCTTGCATCTATAGCTTCTTTCCATTTTGTATTATCTGCATGTCTGATTTTAATGTAATAAAAGGGGGTGGCATTGCACTGTCAGCAGTGGCAATGGTGAGGAGGTGAGCGGGAAGACAGAGATTTTATATGTATGAAAGGTTTTTGGAAATTCCTGAGGTCCAGTGAATAAAGTTCGGATCGACTAGTAGCGAGTAGAGGGCCATTGAGGAAGAGCTTGAGGGCAGAGATGGGAATGGACCAGCTGGGAGGAATGTCTCTGGGTAGAAGCTAGAACATGGTGAGGACCTGAAGCATTGAGCACTATCCCCTCAGGGGAGTACTCAGCCATTACTACTGCTTTGCTGTTTGAATAGAAGATAAATGAGCAGAGGATGGAGAATGTTTTTCAGGTAAAAATAAAACATTGTAGGTTCTCTGTAAAACAGATATCTCATGTTCTATGCATAATGGCTGGATTTTATTCACATGAAAGTACTTATAATATGGGTTTTATAGCTAAAGAATGGCAAGGGTGGAAAGGATATTTACTTCTAAAGGAATGCATTATGTGTCAAAAGAGAGGCTGAAGACTCTTCCGCATAATCACTTCGTTAAAAGATAGTATTGGGTCAACAACATAGCAAGATACACAGTGATGTTTACATTGTTTTGGTTAAGCTTCCATTTAATCTTAATGACTGAGGAGTTTTAATAAACCCCCTCTTGTTAAGTTAAAAGATAGTATTGGGTCAACAACATAGCAAGATACACAGTGATGTTTACATTGTTTTGGTTAAGCTTCCATTTAACCTTAAGGACTGAGAGGAGTTTTAATAAACCCCCTCTTGTTACCAAACCTGATTCCCTGTTATAAGTACAATTCTGTCCTGCTAGCATATTTGACTCTGTATGCTAGTCATTTTGGGGTGCATTTCACATTTAATGAGGCCGTCATAGTTGTCACAGGTAAAGTAGAGTTAAAATAGCATTTCCCGCAGCAAATACATAATGTATGAATTATAGCTATGCCATCTTTATAGAACCATGCAGATTCATCTGGGAACCCTGATTGGGGAGAAATTTCTCACATTTGTATATAGGTGTTTCAGGAGATGTGTGTATGCCTTCTGCATTTTCTGTGGGAAAACTTCCTGGTAACACCATAGCAAATATGATTCCACATAAAGTGGTTCCTAAGGCTTGTGGCTAAACTAGAAGAGATGAGAAGCATTCCGGGCCATTCAGCCATGCATTAAGTACCGGTAAGTAACTGCATGTTACGGAAGATGTTGCCGTTCACTGCGTCCTCTTTCATCTTCTTTAATAGATGTAATCTTCATGGAATTTGGAAGGCTGACTTCAAACAAAGTATTATCAAAGTTTTCCTCTTTGACTAAACATATTATTCACCAAGTGCCTGAGTGAAATTGTGAAGGACGTTTGTTGACAGGTATTTCTGCTGTTTGTGATGATGTGTAAACAAAATCACCATGAAGCCCTCAAAATCCTATATGAAATATTGGCAGGGATCCTGGGCATAGTTGCTACAAGGCATTATTGGCTAGTGTTGCATGCAATTTATTCATATATCTGTATGTTTAAACTTTAAAGTACTGTTCCCATGCCAGGCCTTGTTTCTGAGCCATTGAGAATCACTGCAGAGCAGCAGCAGTCATATCTCGTAATTTCATTTTGACAGATGACTGCTTCGTATCACTGGGAACTAAAAATGTTTTTTCAGTGGAACTCTACAGTTTCCTGCATCTCCCAAATCTTCACTGCTCATTTACACTACATGCCTGATAACTTTTTCGACTTACCTGAAGGGTACTTCTGTTGAGTAGAGACACTCCAAGGCAAAATCAATCTTGCTAATGGTGGAGAGAATTGTGGCACCTCAGTTGGTACTACAGGTTATTTAGCATAAACATATGTGCTCCCATTAAGGGCTATCTACAGCCAGCTTGAATGAGTCACTTGTGTAAGAGGTTTTGTTTATAAATCTGAGACTAATTTCCCTAGTCAGTTCTATATGTGTCATGTGGCAACGCTATACCAATGTCACTGCACAGGCACACACATATATTTCTTTGAGAGCAGGATTCAAAACCATTATGTACTGTTTTTCTCAATGGTGTAACAAATAACAGAGGGTAAAAGATAATAAAATCAGATCTAGGCCTAGAGGATTTTTCATTATCTTTCCAAAGACAAAAAGTATTGCCAGTTCTGGAAAGTGTTGCAAAGGTTTTCTCAGTGGCAGAAGTTCACTAAGATGACTAGGGCATCACAAGCAGTTTCAGCTATTTAGCATTGTTGTTGTTGTTGTGCATTCCTTTTATACTGAACTTCTTGCTCCAATCAAATTTTGTCTTGATACTCGTCTAAAGGCAGAGATGGGCAGATGGTAGATCTGGATCTATTGGGCAATCTGTAGCAGATCAGCAAAGATTTCTGACTTGGGATATATGAGAAATTCATTTTAGTTCATTTTTTATCAGATTTTACTCAGTTCACACCTTCCAGAACAAAAAGCAAACCTGAACACAATTGGCAGTCAAGGTCCATACATTTCTGAGCTTGCGATACAATTCATGGAATGGGAGGGGGGAAAAAAAACATGTTTGAAAAATGCATAATTTGAAAAATGTTCATGAGACAATGCATACTATTTAAAAAGAAGTGCACAATCACATTTTAGTCAATGGGAGAAACATGTACATTTAAAAATGTGCACAATTGATGAGTACATTTTGAAAAAAATATGCACAAAAATCCACACAAATCTTCATATGAAAAGAAAAAAGATCACAATCTGATATGGACATGAGTCGGAATGAGTTTTGAGGTGGAATTCGGAAAACCTCAAGTTTTGCTGATTCACACATCCCTATAATCCTGACTCCCAGTTATTTAACAATAGCTGCAACAAAAGGTCTCCACACACACACACACACTCTTTGCCTAATTATACTGCTGGAATGAAGAATGCTTGGGGTAATGAGGAATAGATTTTTGTGTAGAAGGATTATGAGATCCATTTGGTTCTGGTACTCTAAAGAAATTCCTGGGCTCAGAATTCTTTACTTCTTTTGCACCAGGCTCTGGTTGGTGGATCATGGGGTTCTAGTAAAAACCAAAGTAGATCCCACAAGCCTGAAGTCTGTGCATCCCTGCGCTAAGACATGGGCTTTCCAGAGACATAATAATGGTCAATGATTTTGGCAATGAAAAGAGTGACCAAAGAAAGGGTTGGACAGGTGGGAGCATTCAAGTTGCTCTTTAGAAGGTTCTTTGTATGGTGTCAAAATGGATATGTGACCTTGTAAGATCCTTCTACAAGTCACCTTCTAGGGAGGACTTGCATGCTCACATATCAAGAATGGTGTCTGGCAGGGGTAAGCAGATGCTTCAGCTCTTGAGTAAGGCTTATACTATTGTATCTTGGGTAGGAGGCCTTACCCAAGAGCCAGCTTGGCAGAACCTCCCATGGGATTCCTGGGGGGGGGGGGCTTCTGGCGATCCACAAGCAAAGAAATGACACAGCACCATGGGTTCCTGCCTGGTATACTTTTTTCTATAAGTTTTCAGACATGGAAGGAGGTAGTGACAAGGATAACTCATTTTAGTGGTGGCGGTGCAACCATGGTCAGTGGACCTGATTCATTGACCATTATCATAGTCCTACTGCAGTTGTTGCTGGAAGTATTGTTGTTGTCTTGTATGATATCTTCTATTTCCGGAGAAGACTTCAGATTTGTGGTAGTCCCTGTCTCCATAGTTCTGTCCACGCTGCCTTCACTTAAATGGGGCTTTCAGCCTGGGTCCCCCTTTCTTCCTGACTCTGTAGGCTTCTCCTGCTTTCAAGCGGACCTTGAAAACAATGATTCCAGAATCTTGCACAGGTAATTTCACTGCAGATATGGGATGACGAGGTCACATTAATGTGCTTTAGGATAGTCATAAATGGTATGGTCAATTGACTCAATTCCTATGAGCCAGATTGCTTTTTCCTGCACATTACACTTTCTGAATTACAACATTCTACATAAATTCCATCTTATCTATATAATAAAAGTGGATGTGTGTGTGTGTGTGTGTGTGTCCACCAGTGCCTTAGCTCCAAGACCATGAAACCTAGATACCTGAAACTTGGCATGCATACTAAGGGAACCCTAGCGGAGTGCACCTCAAGGTGATTATTAATAATTGCATCCTTGAGGTGCAATTATTACCATTGGCCATGCTAGCTGGGGGTGATGGGAGTTGAAGTCCAAGAATATCTGGAGGGTCACAGGTTCCCCAGCTCTGATCTGGAGATTGCTTCTGAGGTAAGTGGCACACATTCCTAATGGTATAGAGCTTTTTTTTACATCAAACAACATATTGCTACTTCCCTGGATGGTCTCAGTAATTTATTCATACTATCTTCAGAAGAAATGCACATTTCATTCATAAGCAGATCTTACTAGAAAGCATTATTTTTTGTGCTTTGTTTAAATTGGTTGTTTGAAACTGTGTAATTGATTCAGTATACGAGGGAAATATGACAGATGGTTACCATAAAGGAACCCCTGGCCTAGTGGAGATAAATCAGGCCTCAGCTAGAAGAAACAGGTGTGTGTGTGTGTGTGTTGCAGAACTCAGATTGTCTTTGTATAACCTACATGCATACATCCCACAAGGGTTGGGGTATCATCAATGACTTCATTTTCTCTCCCTTCAACCATCATAATGATTATTCACATTCCCAGTCCATCTAGAAAGATTTTAAATTAATCTTATAGGCTACATCCATGGAATATGCTGTACTCATAGAATTCAAGTGTGGTGCAATAGGCACCATGAGAGGGAACAAATGTGTTGTAATGGTTAGTGTTGGTCTAAGACTGAGGAGTCCTGGATTCAAATGCCATTCAGTCAGGAGACTCACTGGATGATCTTGAGCTAGCTTTCTTTCTGTCTAGCATACCTCACAAGATTGATTTTAGGATAAAGCAGGGAGGCAGAAGGAGTGTGAACTATGTGTGCTGCCCTGGATTTATTGGCGGAAGGGTGGGATAAACATGCAATAGGTATGATGATGCATAGGTCCCTTGAAACTCCAGGATGTATGAGAATTTCATTTCCCTTTGCAAATCATCCAAATTTGCCCCATTCACAACTCCAACACGAGCAGGAGCACATATATTTTTTGGAAAATGTTTGCACATTCCCAAACTTGTGATTGTGTTTGAAAAATGTGCATTTCCCCCCCCCAAGAAATGTGCACTTTGCAATTCACATGGTTGTTTTTTTTTTTAATGCATTTTCATTTTTTAAAATGCATTTTTAGTCAGTAGGGAGAAAATGTGCACTTTTGGAAAATGTGCTCAGAAATGCACAGTTTTTCTGTTTGAAATGCACAATTTCCTCATTCAAACAAATGGAAAAACAGGTCACAAACTAAAAGTGGGAGTGAGCCAATCAAGCATTAAAGTGACATTTGGAGAATTTTAGTGAGCTTGAACATCCCTGGTTCTCTACCGCTACCTGATAAAAACATTGGCTTCCAAGGGCACCATAACCAGCATAGGCTCCTCCTGTTCCTTCCACTTACCTTTATTCAGATTCAGCAGATTCAGCATTTTTGATCGGGTAACCTCCCTTGTGGACTGTTGGAATGCTGTGGACATAATATATCTGGACTTCAGCAAAGCTTTCGACAAAGTGCTTCATGATATCCTGATTAGCAAGCTAGCTAAAAGTGGGCTAGATGGAACAACTATCAGGTGGATCCACAATTGGCTACAGAATCGGACTCAAAGGGTGCTTATCAATGGTTCCTTCTCAAACTGGGGAGAGGTAACGAGCGGGGTACCACAGGGCTCGGTCCTGGGCCCGGTGCTCTTCAACATTTTTATTAATGACTTGGATGAGGAGGTGCAGGGAATGCTTATCAAATTTGCAGATGACACAAAGTTGGGTGGAACAGCTAATACTCTGGAAGACAGAAACAAAATTCAAAGAGATCTCGATAGGCTGGAGCGCTGGGCCGAAACAACAGAATGAAATTTAATAGGGATAAATACCAAGTGCTGCACCTAGGGAAAGGAAACCAAATGCAGAGTTACAGAATGGGGGACACTTGGCTCAACAATACCACAAGTGAGAAGGATCTTGGAATTGTTGTAGATCACAAACTGAATATGAGCCAGCAATGCAATGTGGCTGCAAAGAAGGCAAATGCTATTTTGGGCTGCATTAATAGAAGTATAGCTTCCAAATCGTGTGAAGTGATAATTCCCCTTTACTCGGCACTGGTTAGGCCTCATCTTGAGTATTGCGTCCAGTTCTGGGCACCACACTTTCAGAAGGACGTAGACAAACTGGAGAGGGTTCAGAGGAGGGCAACAAGGATGATAAAGGGACTGGAAACAAGGCCCCATGAGGAGAGACTGAAAGAACTGGGCATGTTTAGCCTTCAGAAGAGGAGACTGAGGGGAGATATGATCGCACTCTTCCAGTACTTAAAGGGTTGTCACACAGAGGAGGGCCAGAATCTCTTCTCGATCATCCCAGTTTGCAGGACACGGAATAATGGGCTCAAGTTACAGGAACCCAGATTCCACCTAAACATCAGGAAAAAATTCCTGGCTGTCAGAGCAATAAGACAATGGAACCAACAACCTAGGGAGGTGGTGGGCTCTCCCACTCTGGAGGCATTCAAGGTGCAGCTGGACAGCCATCTGTCGGGGATGCTTTGACCTGGATTCCTGCATTGAGCAGGGGGTTGGACTCGATGGCCCTGTAGACCCCTTCCAACTCTACTTTTCTATGATTCTATGATTCTATGAATAATGGGGAATAATAGCGCCATATTCATTCCTCCTGGATTTCAGATTTTGAGGTCCTAGTCCTGCTGACCTTCTCAACAGGAGAGGGATGGGGGAGGCCACCTAGTAAGAGCCTCAGGAATCCTCTCCATCTCTCCTTCATTTGGTAAAGCTCTTAAGTGTTCATAAGGTGTGGGCAGATGCAAGTTCCTAGCTGTTTCATCTGACTTGAATGGGCCAGGAGGCAGCATGCTGCTGACCCAGAAGAATTTCCACCTCTCGGAGATGGAGGCTGCAGCCACAGCTTATCTGCATATGGAATTCATTTTAATCCAAACTATATAGCTAGTAACATTGAGAGTGGCTGGGAGGCAAACAAAAAAATATGTCTGTTTAAAAACCATCTGGATAATTGCACTTCAGTTTCTGGGTAAGTGTGTGGGTTTTCTGAACTGTGTGGACACTTTTTGTTTGTTTTTGGTTTTGCTGGTTTCTCTTCCTGATTATGAACTGTAAATAATGTTGTGGGACTGCATGCATCTAATTGACCCCGTTCCCCACCCCAGTTTGATTTCATTAGTACTGGGCCCAGTACAAGTGTGAGTGCTTCAAGTTAAACTGTGTGCCTCGGTTTTGTTGTCGGGAGGCTGGAACTGACTGACTTAGCCAGGGTCACCATGACAGCTTGAAATCCCCTGGGCTACAGTGATCAAGCAGGAGTTTGCTATGCTGGCTCTAAATTTGGATTAAAATATTACACAGCCATCTGGAAAAAGAGAGTGAAGTTTCTGGGACATGATGTGATAGAGGTAGTCATGATAAATGAAAAAGGCAATGAAGTAACACAGATGTTTCTACAACGTTTGTTTGTGTGCCGCAACATAATGAGGCTTTAATCAATATTCAAAAACCATCAAAGGTTCCAAATACATGATTGTGAGCTAATATTTGTGACAGTGTACCCCATTTGCACACAAATGGCAACTGTACACCATGATAATGCATGCCACGTTCACCTTTTCTTGATAAATGGACAGCTAATGTAAGGAGATATTTCTATCTGTCTATTGATCAATTGATTTATCTATCTTTCTGTATCTCAAAGCAGTAAGCCTTAAGCTTGAACTTTAAATTTTAACAACACTCCTCTGAAACTACCCCCCCCAACCAGGCCATGCTAGTGCTCTTATCCCCAAATGTCCCCTGTTTATTTTATAGGAGTGTTCCAAGATGTGCAGCAATTATAAGAATTATCTAGTAAGACAGGACATGCCCCAAAGGTTAAGTGAAATTATAAGGTTGTAGGGCAGTTGTCTGTCCTGGCATTGTTCTCATTATCAAAATGCTGAATACAGTCTATACAGGATAAAACCAACGACTCTGGTCCAGTCTGTTAACAATTAAACCACTTTAGCTCAGGCATAACCACTTAAAAAGTCAGATCTACCTTCTGTTGTGAGACCTTTTGAGGTTCAAATTGAATTGTTAACTACACAGTCTGCAGAGTCAAATCCATTTCCCATTACCTCTTCATTTACCCGGACAAACAGAGGTAAGTTTCTTCTTAGAAACTGATCCATCTGCAAATCTCTTAAAAGATTAGAGACTTGTTCCATGCTTTATCTGTTCTTTAAAATCAAATGGTTTTATGTGCAGTACTTAGACAGTGAACATTCCCTGTAGGCTTAGCAAGAGGCTTGCTTACATAAGAAACATAGATTGCCAGAATGCTACTACATCATTTACTAGGGAAAAGAGAAAAGCGGCAGTCCCAGTATCAGCCACTGGAAGTGTTCCTTACCCCACCAGGCCTATGAAGTCCCTACCATAATCTGGCTGTAGAGGTTTTAGGGTCAGTATCCAGTGATGCCTGTGCACCAGCGGGATCCACTGCTTGGTTCAATGGGAAATTTGCACTTCCTAAAGCATCTGGAAATGAGCCTAAATGCTCATTTCTGGAACTGCAGGTCAGCAGAATGGAGCTTTGCTGACCTGTCCCATTATAAGCTTGCTTTCGGGGTAGTTCTAGGAAGTGCTGGCTTCCTATTGCACTGGGTGTGGCCCATTGACACAACATAATCAACAGAGGTGCATGGGTAGTGCTGGATAGTGACCTATATCTCGTATGGCTATGTGGGAAATGTGGCTATTCTCTCCTTGGGTTTCCCATGACCTTTGCTTGAGTTTCTGCTACAACAGCGAGCTTCTTGGATGGGACTTAGAGGTGGGCTGAAAGTTCAACTTTTTGAATTGGTTGGAGTTTGGGGACAAAAATATTCTCAGCTTGGGTGGAGGATCCAGAAACTAGGACAGGCAAACCTGGCAATTTCAGGTTCTATCCATTTCTCATTTTTCCAGTCTTAAAATTTGCTGATGCAGTTAATCCTGAACTTTGAGAATGTTTCCAATCTTAAATTGGGTTCATCCTAAACTTTGAGGGGAATGTTTACATGAAAATTAATATGTATTTTTATGTGTATTTCTCTGAATACATGCATGTTTTTATGCAATTTTGCATAGTATACATGTTTTTACAAGCAATTTTCCTAATATAATGCATTTATATTGTTATTTTCACATACAGTATATGGACCTTTGTGTGCACATTCCCCCAACATACACATTTTGTATGCATGTTTTGTTTTGTTTTAAATTGAGAATCCCATTGCAAAATTTGGGGAAGTGCACATTTCAGGGATATAACTGACTTTTGGTTCACATATTGGTTCAGAAGCGCAAAATATGGTAACTTCACGTTAAAGTGCAAACCAAACAAATTTCTCCCCCATCCCTATAAAATTTGCCAGCAACTGCATCCCAGAAGAACTCTGAGACTGAGTACATCTCAAGGCCAAACTAGACATTATTCACATTATTCACATGATTAGCAATTGTTTTGTTTCATTTTTTTAAAAAAGTGAATAGCAGCTATGCCGTCGAGTCTCAGGCCTCCGAGGTGGCTCACTAGGCAAAACCACCCGTGGCCATGGTACGGTGATAGAAGTGAGAGGACCTTTCCACCCATACCTTTCCACACCAGGAGGCAGGGGTTGAGGTGCAGGTGCCAAACCGAAGCTAACACTGAGCAAGTGCATGGTGGCTGGCTGGCTGGCTGGCTGGCTGGGGGCCCCTGCCCTGCTGATGTCAGCAACCTATGTCCATGCTGTCAGCACCCAGGCACTTCCATGGTATTAACTTTGGCACACCCAACTGAAGTGTTGCCCGCCCCGCCCCCCAGTGTGGAACTGGAAAGGTAAAAGTGGGGAGGTCCCTCACCGTTCTATAGTTATGCTGCAATTGTCGGCAGCTTCACTGAACTGCATCAGCGGCTGCCAGTGCAACTACAGCCCCCTCTTTGTGTGTGGTGATAATCAGGGTGGGGCGTTCATCCTTTGCCCTCAGCAGGGCCCCAGCCCAGACCACGGACCCCCTGCAACTGCTATTTACCTTGGGAGGAAAGCTTTCACAGATGCCACTGGAAGTTTTTCTCCAATGCAAATGGCAGGTATGCTGGGGGAGGGGGGGAATCTTCCCTGCTGTGGTCCTAGTCTGGATTACACACACACACACACACACACACACACTTTTAAAAAACATTCTTCACATGATTGCTGACTGAATAATTTCATGTCTGATTTGGCCCTCAGAAACCCAGTTAATTAATTAATTAATTAATTACTATCCCACCTTTCTGCCCCAAAATGGTGCTCACGAAAGCTAACAATAAGCACAGCACAAAATCCTAATTAAAACATAACATAAAAACAAGTCAATTTAAAATGCAACTAAACAGATAAGTAAACATACGATAAAAGAAATAAAAAGCACCCAAGCAATTAAACCTCCCTTCAGCAATAGAGGAGCACTTGCACTTCTTTTAAGCATTAGAGACAAAATTGATTGTTGGTATCATCTGCAAAGAGCAGCTTTATTGTTGCTACTCCACCCATACCTTAGAACTGCAACACAGGTGGTAGCATTTCACTGAGTCTAGCCCTCAGGGGGAAGGTGAAGAAAAAGGCACAGACAGGAAGGGCTAGGAGGAGTATGGCCTGCATGCAAGAATAAAGATTAACCACAAAAACAAAAGAGATTTAGAGGCTTACACATGTTAGCAGATTCGTAATATAAATATTTATAGGTCTCAATTTTTCTCATTTGTGATGGTTCCCCCCCCCATTACAGTCCATCCCTTGATGACATCTTTTTAAAACATACACACACAGACACACACACACGCCAGAACACATTCTCCTTTTAGTTGAGATTCATTTTTTTAAAAAAAATCAGCCTATTGCTAGAAATGAATGTGTCCAACACACGTTTCCAAATGCAGGTATTATTACATATATTCTTGCTCGGGAGCTGGGATTGCCCATGTCTCTCTGTCTGGTTTACATTTTTTTGGCAAACAAGTGTTCAGTCCGCTATCATGTAATATATCAATTGGTCCATAATCTCCGGTGGCTAGACAGTATGCTTTTCCTTCTCATAGATGCGAGGAAAGTATGGGGTGCATTTTCATATGTGTGTGTGTGTTGTTCATTACTCAATGACTGCAACACCAAGTGAAAGAGCCCATCAAACAGGAAAAAAGCAAACATCCACTAGGGAATGTTTGAGGAATTTGATCTTTATGAATTTTGATAGAGATTTATTAAATAAATAAATAAATAAATAAATTGACATGATCCACACCTCCTGGACAGATGGAAACTTAATTATCCTTTGGATATTGCCCTTCTCCATATGCAATGCAATTCTCTGCTCGAAAAGCATACCAAGATATGTTAAAACTGTGTGATCTAATGCATTTTTGGGGGTGGGGCTTTTATAATGGGTTGGATCCAGATTTAGTCACACTTAGAGTAGACATATTAAACCAATGGGACATAAGTTAGTCATGACTAACCTAAGTCCCAATGATTTCAATGAGTCTACTCTAAGTATGGCTAAATCTGGATCCAACCCAACATTTTTATCCCACCGTGCCTCCACAGAACTCAGGGTGCCATGCATGGATCCCCTACCCCCATGGAATCCTCACAACAGCCCTACGAGGTAACTTATTTGTTTGTTTAAAAACATATACCCCTTGCTTAAGTATGAATACTGTCAGGGCTGCTAACAATGGAAACAAATGCAAAATAACCCAGGGCCTGGCACTGTATCAACTACACCATACCACCTCATTGCAAATTACTACTCAAGCAAAGTTTGTGGCCAGGGTGTGAAGAGCATCTACAAGGAAGTATGCACTGTACTCAGAAGACATCAACATGGCATCTGTATCCTGGAAGCACTCTGTGGAGGAATCATTCGAGTACAGTTTGGATGTTTGGGTTCAGCCATACAATTAAACTACCTAGTAAATCTTTAGCAGTCTGTAGGTGTTTACTGAAACATGTAGACCAAAACAGTGCAGCAAACAATGCAGTCTGCACCCCCATCCATTACTCTCTGCACACAATAAATGTTTTGACATATATACTCATAAATATATTCTAATGATATGCCTTCCATAGCCAAGCTGGTGTTGACTTATATTATCATTTGATAGATGTCAGGAATACCAATATTACTACCTACATCAGATATAAACTCAAATTTGATCATGCAAGCATGTTAGCACTGTCAACAAAGGCTGAGCTGAATTTCATTCTGGCAGAAAATGATACTGTATTTTATTATTGCCTTTGGCTTGCTTCATAATGCTAAATTAGCTCAATAAAGCTAATGCCATCATGAAAATCATATACTTTTATAACATATCACACAGCTGTAATTCATATGAAGAGTGTCAGATGCAGGGTTATAAAGTAAGTCCTGTGGCATAATCTAATGGGAACAATGGTTGTATTGCTGTCAAATGAAGTTCAGAGATTTCTTTCTTCCTAAGATTGCAAACAAAAACCTGATAAATAGTTTACTTTGGCTTATATAGGGCAGAGGGCCTATAAGGTATACATGGAGCAAAAGCAGAATTTATCCTTTTATTCATGGAAATATAATACTCCCCCTCCACAAAAAGAACAATTCCCAAACAAATCAAAAACAGTTTCACAAGAAGCATGGGACTTAAGCATCCCACTTAAAATCCAGTGATATCAAGCATATACTTAATAGAGATGTGTGAATCAGCAAAACTCGAGCTTCTGAAGTTCTCCAAATTCCATCTTGAACCTTGTTCTGACTCAAGCCTGTATCAGATGGCAAGCTTTGTTTTTTGTTTTGTTTTTCCTTTTCACATGAAAATCCATACGTATTTTTGTGCATATTTTTCCAAATGTCTGCATCAATTGTGCACATATTTGAAATATCTGCATTCTTCTCCCATCGATTAAAGTGTATTTGTGCACATTTTTGAAAGGTATGCATTTCTTCATGCATACTTTCTTCTTTCCACATGTACACATGCTGTTGAACACATTTGGGTGTGTGTGTCTGTGAATCACATTGCAAGCTCTGAAATGTATGGACTTCGACCACAGATTGATTGTGTCTAAGTCCATCTTCAGTCTGGAAGGTGTGAACTGGATAAATCTTGATGAAAAACAAACTGAAACAAATTTCTCATACATCCCTACATACACATGCTGTTGAACACATTTGGGGGTGTGTGTCTGTGAATCACATTGCAAGCTCTGAAATGTATGGACTTCGACCACAGATTGATTGTGTCTAAGTCCATCTTAAGTCTGGAAGGTGTGAACTGGATAAATCTTGATGAAAAACAAACTGAAACAAATTTCTCATACATCCCTACATTTGCATATCAAACAGAAAACTTGAGAGTTTTAAGAGGAGCCTAAACTTAAAAGAAGTACTATGCCTGTCCTTTCTGAGGGTCTGCCCTAAGGATGAATCTTTGCCAGACCTCGAGGAGGGTGGAACCAAACTCAAATCTATCACCATTGTGAACAGTGGTGTAGAGGCAAATTAGAATAAATCACGGGAATTTTTTGGGGGATGGATTTTAAGTGTTGCCAGGGCCCTAGTCATGAGAAAAGACATCTCAATAACACAGCAGGATTGGAATCTTCCAGACCAGCTTTCTCCAACCTGGTGCCTTCCAGAATTCCAGCATGGCCTTTGGCAGCCATAAACATTCCCAACACATCTAGAAAGCACCAGGTTGAGGAAGGCTGGTCCAGACTATCTAGTTTTAAGACTGTGAGGTCCACCCATCAAGAAGGGATAAATAAAGGCCATACTTGTGAGTCAGTTGAGGGGAGAATTAGAGTAAAAAAAATAAATAGGGTGCAACTTTACGAGTAGGTAAGATATCTGTGACTGTAGCCATTTATTGTATTTGTGAATGTTTTTTCTCCACAGGGCAAGTGGCAATTATGGGTTGGGGCAGAGGATTTCAATTGGGGAAAATAGTATGGGAGGAAAGCTTAACTCCGCCCCCCCCAATGAATCCTTCCCCACACCCCTGAACAGCTACGTTTGCATTTAAGAAAAACCATGAGAGATCCAATTGGCTATAAGAATAAAAGTAATATTTGCTGGCAGACAGCAGAATTTGCCTTGAGGCAGTGTTGGAAGCAGCCGTCTTGCAAGTCCCATAATGATGACTCCTGCCTTCAGGAAGATAACTCATATTAGCGATGCCAGGCGTTCAAGAAATCTTGTCAGGGACCTGATAGCAGCATCCCAATCCCTGGGTGACAGCTCCTCTGCGGTCATGGAGAATGTGATTCTTAAGGAAGGGGGAATCGTTCTGAGGAACCGGGAAATGATCCATTAGAATGCACCCATTCCTTGGAGGATGAACATTGCTGGGGTGGACTCAATGGTCATGGTACATGTCAGTACCAAAGATGTGGGAAAACATAGTTGTGAGGGCCTGGAAGTGGAAGAGCACATGCTTTGCATGGAGAAGTTCCTAGGTTCAATCCCTGGTATCTCCAGGTAGGGCTGGAAAACCCCTGCCTGAAACCCTGGAGAGCAGCTGTCAATCTGTTGACAATACAGGGCTAGATGGACCAAATTACTGACTCAGTATAAGGCAGCTTCCTATGTTCTTAAACCAAATTTAGGTTGTTAGGTAGGAAGTTGAAAGCCAGGACCTCCAAGGTAGCTCTTTCTGAAATGCTTCTTGGTTCAATGCAGGGTCAACTAGACAGGGGACACTGAGGAGTCTTAATGGGTGGATGAAACAGTGGTGTAGGAAGGAGGGGTTTAGAATTGTTAGGCACTCAAAAAGGATATTAGGGAGTTAAAAAATGTGCAGAAAAGCACTACCAAAATGCTTAAGGTGCTGGAGCAACTCTCTCCTATGAGGAAAAGTAACAACATCTGGGACTCTTTAGTAGGAATGTACCGAAGCAGGGAAATCCAGCTCATTTGAGCTCACTGGATTTCCTGCCCACTTCCGATCTGATGGAAGGACTTTGAGGGACTGTGATTTGTGTGTGTGTGTGGGGGGTTAAATCACCAATGGAATTTACAGAAAGTGGCACCAGGAAAACATGGTTTTAATGGGACTTGCAGAATTTGCACAAGCATGTGTTTTCTGGGTGCTGTTTTTGCACAAAAAGGCACCTGAAAAACATGTGCCTTGGTGAGATTTGTGCAAATCTCACTAACCCACATGTTTTACAGGTGCTGTTTTGGGCTAAAAGCACCATTTTTGCACAAAATGGCACCCTGAAAATGTGGCTTGGCTGTTTTACAGGTGCTGTTTTGTGCAAAAAGGTCCATTTTTGCATGGAAACAGCACGAGAAAAACCACGTGGCTTGGTGAGATTTGCACAAATCCCATTACAATTATTTGTTTTTCCAGGCAACGGTTTCTGTTAATTCCATTGGCACTTTTTTTTTTTTTTTTAAGGGCAAATCACAGTTTAAAAAAAAAAGGCAAATCACAGTCCGTCTTGCAGATAGAAGTCGACTGAACTGGCTCAACTCGTACTACAGTGAGTTGGCACCAGTGCACAGGCAGCGAACCGAAAGCTGGGGGGGGTGGATTTCCTCCCCCCAAACAGATTCCTCACACATCCCTACTTTTAGTTTGGAAAAAGGGGACACATGGGAAGGTGTTCAAAAATTACACATGGGGTGGAGAAAGTGGGTCTCTCATAATACTAGAACTCAGGGTCATTCCATGAAGCTGAATGGTGGGAGATGTATGAGAATCTGACTTGCATATGAGCATAAGATCTCTTTTATTCATCAATATTGCATGTTTTTATGGATTGTTGTGAACCGCCCAGAGAGCTTTGGCTGTTGGGCAGTATATGAATAATAATAATAATAATAATAATAATAATAATAATAATAATAATATAAGAATTCAAGTTTCCCCAGTACCAATCTATGTTTTGTGCCAACTTCTTTGGAAACAACATTGTAGCATATCCTAGGAAGCCTGGTGAGCCTCTAGAAAAAGTGTGTGTGGGATTGTGTGCTGGGTAGCTAGAGACTAGGTGATTTTCTTGTGTAGTTGTTGTCCCAGGTTGCAACTTACTGTCTCTTCTGTCGTCAGTAGCACTCATGGAAACAACAGAAGTCTCAGAAACTATGAGGGAGGCGACTTCCTTTCCTCACAATTTACCTATGGCCTGCTGCTTCTCTACTGGCAGAACCACTGTGGGAATTGGAGTAGAAAAGACTGAGGGTTTTTTGTTTTTTTCAAGAGAGCAGAACAGAGGAAGCTCTGTGTTCTTTAAAGTAGGTTTGGTGTGAGGCACAGCGGGCATGCCAGAGGCTGCATACATTTGCCTGAGGTGAGAAGTCACTGAGGAATGTGTGGCATGTGTATTCCTCCCCCAAGACCCTTTCTTATGGTGAAGTGCTTGTGGTGTTACTGTGAGAGAAAGAGGAGGGGGTGAAGCAGGGATACTAAAGCTGAAGTGCCCCCCCCAATACACACCTGCAGCATGAAAACTTGGAGCAAAGCTTAAGAATGTTGAAAAAATTCATTTACTTGGCACCTTTATTGCTTTGCAACACTGACTGTCAATGAGAGTGAGTAGGACCTTCTACTCCCTCTTCCTCCCTCTTTTCATCAGGGACAGTGATGGGGGCGGAACTGTAAACAGAGTGAAGCATGGTGAGTGACTTGCTTGTCTCCATGTTTTACACCAGCCAGAATGTGGTCAAGGATTCAAATGGGACAGACTTTCCCCCACTCTAAATACCCTTCCTTCTAACTGGGAAACAAAACAATGTGCTGACAGAAGCAACTCAGTCTGGATAGGGACCACAGCACTGAGGTAAGCAGGTGTGCTATTTTCCCAATAAAAGCAGCCCCCCAGAAGCTGTTATTTGCCCCATCAAGGAAAATTTATGGGCACACCATGTTCCAGAAGCCCCCTCCCTCTAATATTATTTTCCAGAATGGAAACAGAGAGAAAAGGCTATTATTTCCCAGAATGGAAAGAGACAGAATATCTAGTCATGAACTCATCTAGTTATGCCCCTGGAATATGCACCAGAGTAGACCATGCAGCAACTCATCCAGTGCCACTGACTGAATATGTCGCACTGAACTTCAGTAAAATGGAGAGATAAACAGTTGGTTCTTAGGATTACTGTGAGAATACATAATCATCAACTCTCTATATAAATGATTACAGAAAACCCTGACTTTTGAAAATAATCATCTCCTGTTGCCATACCAGGCAGTTGACCCTTTAATATTTTTGTACCCCCCCCCCAAGAATATTTAATTCTGTTCCCAATTTTAAGAAAAAAGTGGCTGGTGATACCTACTGACTTGCCTTTTTTTTTGTATTTGTATTAAAAGCTAAATAGAATATTTCTCTTGTACTTCATAAAGCTTTCATTTCTATGAAACCTGCAGCCTGTACATATGGCAAGCAGACCTTAGCAGATTTAGGCAGGTAGACAGTTTTTATGAGTCTTTTACATCTTTAGAGGTATATTACCTGGCCTCCCTTCAAAGCCTGTAGCAAAACACATTTTGTTTGAGTTTGCTCTGGAATGAGCAAACTGCCTTTACTAGAAATCTGCTTTTACTAGAAATCTGTCTGATCACTGACAGATGCAAGGGACAATGTTTTATGGCAGGAAAGTGCTATGTGTGAAAATTATATTTTGATAAAGCTACATGTGACAACACAACAAAATAAGATGTTCTCTTTACAGAAAAAACATCATTAAGTTTTATAATTGGAATTGTAGTTTAACACTAACCTTCTAACAATAAGTAATCAGTTACACAGGCTAAAAACAAAACATATACCCAACAGGTTTTTCAAATCAAACACATTTGATTCAATTTATTTTCTTTTAGTTTCACAGTATGAATGTTGTCTCTCTGACAGATCCAAAGGTTTTTAAGGCCCAGAGAGCCTAAGGAGTATTGTATGAATTGTCAGTGTAAAATTAAAAAAGAAAAAAACAAAACCAAGATGCTAGAAATATAAACTGTGAGATTTCCTATACTTACAACCTAGTCCAGTGCATGTTGTACACCTTCAACTGGTGTGCATAGGCATACTGCATCTAATACTGTAGGCAGCATATAGTCATCAGGGCTAGTAGCCATTGATAGCCTTCTCCTCCATGAATTTGTCCAATCCCTCTTTAAAGTCATCCAGACTGGTGTCCATCACCAAATCTTGCAGAAATTAATTCCATAGTTTAACTATGTACTGTGTGAAGTAGTACTTCCTTTGATCTGCCCTGAATCTCTCACCAATCAGCTTCATAGGATGAACCCGGGTTCTAGTATTATGAGAGAGGGAGAAAAGTCTCTCCCTATCCACTTTCTCTGCACCATGCATAATTTTGTACACCTCTATGACATGTCTCCCCTTACTCACCTTTTTTTTTTCGAAGCTAAATAATCCCAGATGTTGTAACCTTTCCTCATAGGGGAGTTGCTCCAGCCCCTTGATCATTTTAGTTGCCCTTTCCTGCACACTTTCCAATTCTACAATATCATTTTTTAGGTTTTGTGACCAGAACTGTACACAGTATTCTAAGTGCAGTCACATCATGGATTTGTATAAGATTTGTATGATCTTGTCAGATTTATTTTCAATTCCTTTCCTAATTATACCCAACATAGAAATTGCCTTTTTCACAGCAGCCGCACACTGGGTTGACATTTTCATCAAGCTGACCACCACAACCCCAAGATTTCTTTCTTGGTCAGTCACTGCTAGCTCAGATCCCATCAGATTATACTTGAAGCTGGGATTTTTTTGCTCCAATATGCATCAGTTTACACTTGCTTACATTGAACTGCATTTGCCATTTTGATGCCCATTCTCCTAGTTTGGAGAAATCCTTTTGGAGCACCTTACAATCCTTTTTTATTTTAACCACCCTAAATAATTTGGTGTCATCAGCAAACTTGGCCACTTCACTGCTCGCTCCTAATTTGAAAGAATTTATGAATAAGTTGAAAAGCATTGGTCCCAATACAGATCCCTGTGGGACCCCACTGTTTACATCCCTCCATTGGGAGAATTTATCATTTTTCCCCACTCTCTGCTTTCTGTTCTTTAACCAGTTACTGGTCCATGAGAGGTGCTCGGCGAGCGCCCGGAGAGTCAGGTTGTGGTGAGTTCGCCCACCCCTAAATTTTGCGATTTGCCTAGTTTGCATATAACATGCAAATTGCGGTTGTTCAAATGTATTTTACACAGTTTTTAACATAAAAAACATAGCACCGCTTACACCAATTGTGGCCTTTTTGACGTAGTTTATGCTGTTTTTAAAGTGAAAAACGTAGCGCCGGGGACCCAGAAGTTTGGCAAGTGCTTCAGCTGGCGCTCACCAAAGGCTCAGCTTGGCTTGCGCAGTGGGGGCACTCACCAAGCACCGGGCTCAGTGCCCATCCTTAGAGTAAGCCTCACTGATTATGGCGGGACCTACATCCAAGTGAACATGAGAATGTAAGAAGATCCACCCTGGATCAATGCAGAAGATAAGAAGTCAAGGATGAAAAATATCTAAGAAGTGTACTTAATAAAAATTTCAAAAAGCGGCACAATGTTAAATTTAAAATATGTATTACAAAAGATTTATATTACAAAATAGTAAACATAATATAAAGAAATATAATATACAAGGAAATAAATCATATATCTTCAAAAGGAACACAATATTTGCAAGCCTCGTTGGCTCAATCTTATAACAAACTTTTGGCTGACTCCAAAGCTCTTAATTAACAATGAGTAATTTTATATGCAGATGTTGTTGCTTGAATTTCATGAGCTGGGTCACCATGGCTTTGTTACATTCTTCCCTTCTTTTTCAAAAGCCAAATGCATTTCGGCACAGACGGCCTTCCTCAGTGCCAATTATGCTCCCAATAGATCCAATTTTGTGTTATATATATATATATATATATATATATATGTAGCAGCACTTCACTGCCAGCTCCACTTTCAAAGAATCCTAGGGCAAACCAAAGTGCTATCTAGTCCAGCATCCTATTTTCCACAGTGGCCAACTAGATGCCTACAGCAAGCCCCACAAGCAGGACATGAGGGCAACAGCAGCACCCTCCCACTCATGTTGCCCGGCAACTAGCATACTGTCTCAGATATTGGATGTAATATATAACCATTATGACTAGTAGCCATTGGTGGCCTTATCCTCCATGAATGAGTCTAATCTAATTTTGGTGGTCATCACTGCATCTTGTGGCAGCAAATTCCATAGCTGAAGTATGTGCTGTGTGAAGATGTACTTTCCTTTTGTCTGTCCTGAATCTCCCAAAATTAAGCTTCATGGATGACCCTGTCCTGAATCTCCCATGATCAGCTCTATGTGCTTATGTATTTATTTGTGGTATTTATACTGTCATTTATCCAAAAGGCTCCCAAAGCAGCTTTCAGAGATAAGAAGCATAACATGACAGTCCCTGCCCTCAGGTTTACAATCTAATTTGAAGACATGACACACAAGGAAGAAGGGATAGGGAGGGAGGATTTATGTAATTAAAATTTGTTTTAAAAGCCTAATTGAAGAGATGGTGACATTTACTTCCTCTTCCGCTCCTGCTCACAGGGCAGTTGGGTTGAATGGTTTCTGTGAGGGGAGGAGGGCCCCCGTCCCTGTTTGGTGAAGCAGCAGGAGAAGGAGGAAAGCGATGTGACAGTTTGCCCAGCATTCATACTTCAGAATCCAGTGAATGTGTGTTCAAAGTATTTCTGGCACACTTAATGTTACAGCTGTCTTCCCCTCCAGTCATATGTTCCTGTTGCCCTTCACACATCGTGGGATAACTTCTGCAGTGGGAGCTTTTTCTGTCCCTCCATAATTTAAAACTCTGATTTTTCAGGGTCCTGCATTGCTCTGGGAGTCCACATGGACAGAAAAGTCTCCCCACTGCAGACGTGATCCCTCAGCACATGGAGGGTGATGAGAACGGTGGCAGAGGGCAGTGTGGAGCTAGTGTGCTCGTCTTTGCTCTCCCCCCCTACATTTTTACTGAACCCAGAACACTTGAACAAGGCTTAAAGCACTTTTTAAAAAAATGTCGAGGGTTCTTCCAGCTACTACTGCTATCACTCAAAAAGCATTGTGCAGCTACTTCATCTTTCCTTCCTTTACACCTTTTTTTCTGATAAGAAAACACATGGAAGAAGCAGGGGCAGGCGGAACATAGAGGTGTAATCGAACCTGGGGGGGCGCCTCACCCCCTCCTCGACTCTCCGCGGTGGCGGCCCCCTCGCCTCGATCTTCTGAGCGGCGTGGAGCAGTTCTCTGCGCCACATGAGCTGCCCTCTCTGATCCCGTCACATCACTTCCAGCACCAGAAATGACGCGATGGGACCCTGCGCAGGCGCAGTATGTGGCACGGGGTTCAGCGCGCCTGCACAGGTTCCCATTGCGTCATTTCCGGTGCTGGAAGTGACGCGACGGGACCGGAGAGGGCGGCGCCGGCAGCTTGCCGCGGAGAGGCGAGCCACCAACGGAACAAGGTAGGCTCGACCGAGCCTCGTGCGGGCATGAGCAGGCTGATTTCGGTCCGCTACACCACTCGAGGCTTGACGGCACATCGCTAGGAACAGGAGGATTACCAATGGAAGATGATGATGTCTGGATCCCTGTAAAATGCCACGGATGAGGCAGGGCAATTGTACTATAGAAGCCTAATATGGAAACACCGCTAGTGATGTGCAAATCTGCAAAATTTGTGCTTGCTGAAGTTCTCTGAATTCCATCTCGAACCTTGGTCCAACTCAATTCTGTATCAGATTGCAAGCTTTGTTTTTGTTTTGTTTCTTGAATGAAAATCTGTCTGTATTTTCATGCATATTTCCCCCAAATGTGGAAATCAAAATTGTGTCCATCTTTGAAATCTGTGCATTCTTCTCCCATTGATTAAAGTGTATTTGTGTGCATTTCTTTGAAAGTACGAATTTTTCATGCACATTCTTCAAATGTACGCATGCCGTTGGACACATTTTTTTTGGTCTGCAAATCACATTGCAAGCTCGGCTATGTATGAACTTCGACTGTAGATTTCATCCAAGTCCGTGTTCGGTCCGGAAGGTGTGAACTGGTAAATCCTGATCAAACACTAACTGAAACAAATTTCTCATTCATCCTTAAATTTCTCATTGCTATTGTTTTTGTGATCATATAACAGGGTGAATACAGTTGCAACAGTAAGTACAGCAGAAATGATTTGATAGGGGCGTTCACGTACCTGGGGCCCGGCGCGCCTCACCTCTCCGTGCTGCTCCGCTCGATTCTCCGTGCTGCTCGAGCCACCCCCACCCGCCGCGATGGTCCTGTTGCGTGACTTCACGGAGAGGTGAGCGGGGCCGGGACCCGGTAAGGCCCGCTTGCCTCAGGCGGGCATGAGTGGGGCCGATTTCGGCCCGCTCGAGGCAAGCGGTTACATCCCTAAATTTGAACTACTGCTGTGCTAAAAATTTATCCCACATATTTTTCGACCATTCTCACTTCAATTTGATAGAAAAGAAATTGCTTTTGAAAAGAAATTCCAGGGAGATGAAATGACAGAGAAATTCTCATGGGTTCGCTTCAGGGTTCTTGTGCTTATCTTAATAAGGAGGTGGCTGAGGAGTATGCATTAGTGTCCTGTCTTTCATTGTGCAATCATCTCTTTGACAGCCTGTAGCCCCCTTGGCTTCCTGCACTTCCTGCCCAGGGGAAGACATCATGCAGTAATTCCTGTCATGGGGCTTTTTCAGATCAGGACGTGCAGGCAGCCTGGGAGGCTGCAGAGCAATGGAGAGATGTATAATAGAAAGAAAAACGTGCACACAGAGAGTACTGGCAGCCACCTCACAGTGTTTAGGTAAGCTCAAAATCACCATCAAAAGAAATTCAAAATGAATTATAAAATACCCTGAGAATGAGGGAGAATAACAGAAGCCTCTTTCATGGAGGAAGAAAACTTTCAAGAAATCGGAGGTCAGATTTTTGTGTAGCACTAGCTCCACCTCTTCTCTGACGCAACACTGCCCCCTCACACTTTGCTACAGGGCTTGCAGAGAAGGAGTGGTCTTATCAGCACATGCATTAGAGACAAGATGTATCCATAATCACCCATCAGAAATTTAACATTTGGAAGACCCTGGGGAAGATGCTAAACCCTAACAATTGACAACTACTAGAACTGAGCCAGAACTTCTCAGAAAAGTGATGATTTTTTTTTCTTACCTCTCTCCCCTAGAAATAAAAGTCCAGTTTGCAGAATGTTCTCCAAATTTTCTTCACTATTATTTTTTGTGGTGGTTGCCCCCACTTCCCAAGGCCCTTGAAAGATGCTAACTATAGGGTATTGTGGAGGATTCGAAATGGTGACCAGGCTGCCGACATAGAAAGAAGCTATGCTACAAGCCCTGCCAGTGGGTGAGCCTTGCCTGTGAGAAACTGTTGGAGAATATCATCATCATCATCATCATCATCATCATCATCATCATCATCATCTTAATCTTATAACGCCCCTTACAGCACATTTCTTCTCCTCCTGCAGAAATTAGGTGAAATGGTCCTCCCAATCTATCCACAAGTAGGGTGGAGAATTTTGAGATGCCATTTCTGCACAGCTCTAGTTTGAACCCACATGCACACCACATTCTGAGGCATTTCTTATCAGAGCAACAAATGTTTTTGCCCCCCCCCCCACGATTTTTACACAAGCTTTTATATAAAGACACTCAAGGTAGTTTAAACCACTTCCACCATACTTAAAATATTATATCTATCTTTACCTTTTACCCTTAGATTGCACTGTGTATAGCAGTGTTGTTGAACCTCTTTCAGCTCAAGGGCCAAATTCAATTTTGGAGAGGCTCTCGGGCTACATTCCAGTGGTGGGTGGGGCTGAAGGCAAAAGGGGTGGGGCCAAAATACCCATGTATTTTAGCTTAAAGCTCTTACTCCCGGTAACTAAGCAAAAGCTGGGAATTCACCAAATGATCATTGGTCAGTGGATAATAGGGCAGGGCCAGGGAAAGGGGGCATGGCCCAGCCGGGCCAGATTGGGCCCCTAGGTAGGCCAGATTTGACCCATGGCCCTGAGGTTCAACATACCTTGTATATAGTTTCTGGTCCTCAGGCCAGCTTCCCTGTCTTAATTTGTTTGAGCGTCACCTGTTGTCATTTCCCATTCCCCAGGTAAAAATAAAGACTTTCCAGGCCATATGACTCAATGGTGAATCCAAGTCTCTAGGAGTCAACCAAAACCCTTTAAACACCAAATAGTCCAATTAGTCATTTAGAAATTATAAAACAAATAGGTGTATCCAGGTCTCTAGGAGTCAACACTTTAAACACCAAACATTCAATTAGTCATTTAAAAATTATGAAACATATTTATCATTTTTACAAGTCACATGAAGAAATATGTAGCAATTGATGTATTTTTTTTTAAAAAGCAATATTTGAAAGTATTACAATATTTCACCAAAAGTTATGTCTGTATACAAAATTATTATTATTATTATTATTATTATTATTATTATTATTATTAATCGACCATCTGGCCGGCAACCAGCCACCCTGGGCGATGTACACAGAATAAAAGCAATAAAATACATTTAAAACAATATAAAAAAATTAAAATCTTAACCCACCCCATATTCCCGCCTGAACAACCAGGTTTTTAATGAGCGACGGAAGCTCAGCAGAGAAAAAGACGCTGTTTCTCTAAAATGTGTACAAGAGACAACAGTTTACTTGTACACTGAGAGTCCAGTGAGCTCATGGGACTCACTGCTTTCACAGTGGGGCTTTGGCATTTCTTTAAATAACCCAAAATGAGCAGAAACACTAGTTTCCAGAATGGGGCAGGTCAGCAGAGCTCGCAGAAGGGAGCTCCACTGGCCCGGCCTGAACTGGAATTTAGTCTTTCCACTTGCTTCCGGGGTTATTTTTAGAAGTGCCAAAGCTGTGTTGCATGAGCAGTGGGTCCTGTGAGTGCAACAGAACCGCAGAGATGTAACAGCCACATTGGATGCTGCCCATTATTTACTAACGTGGGACATTATCTGAACTAATGGCTGAGTAGGGACCAGGTAATGCTATATGTTCCTTACAAATTGTTACATCTCATTTTAGGAAGTAATAACCTTTTCTTGTGCTTCAGGTTCTCATTTATACTCTGCTTCATGATTTTATTTTCAGTCATCTGCTATCTCCAGGGGTGGGGAAGACTTGCTTATCAGCATTATCAGTGTCAAAGTTTCCAAGAGGAACTTACAAATCAAATGTAAAGGTGAGGAACCTTGATCGTACTTGAAGAAAGGTTAAGATATAAAATTTTAAGAAGATTGATTTTGGACTCTGCTGCTCTTCCAGTTAATTAACGGAAGGCAGAAACAGCTCAAAGATCTGCATTAATATTAATACCCTATAAGAGGGAACTTCCTTCCAATCAGCCACAGCTGAGATGGATCAAAGCAAGTTTTCATAAAATGCATGATTTGGCCTCCAGTCCCTTTTGTTGCACTTTTGCTAACATTCTTAGCAGAGCAAAGGAATGCCTTTCAGCCTGATGATTATAGCAGTAGTAGCTTTCACATGCCATTACTTTATGGGGATATCCCCTTGTACATTAATAAAGCTTTGTGGTGCAGTTGGCCAATCCACATACTATTAATAGTTTCATCTCTGTCTGATACAATGGTAGAATATGTGACCTCAAATATATCTTCATACTGCTCTGCTAAGAGTAGTATCTAAATCTTTTAATTAATTTAATTTAATTAAAGGTTAAAAAAAAAAAAGAAGGACAGGCAGAAAGAGCAGCTCTATTCTGAAGTCACTCCCTCTATAGCCACTCCCCAGTGGGGACAGTGGACAGTGCTTCATGGGACTTACTAAATCTGTTCTATGTAAATATGCATGGAAGTGGAGCTGGTGCCAAGTCTCAATATGAAACATTCTAAGACTTTGGCAGTGCAATCTTATAAATGTCTACTGAGAAGTAACCTCTCTAGAGTTCAATGGAACTTACTCCCAGGTAAATGTAGTACAGAAGAAATTCATCTTTTGTTTGAGTGAATTCATCTGTCTTAATAAAATGTCTGTTAAGATACCTAGCATTTTCTAGATGTAATGACATCTTGAAAACATTTGGGTCTCAATTCCAAGGAGCCATTTATGAATTAATAAGGGAAATATTTGTGCCCTGGAGCCATCCTTTAATTTCACAACTACCCACTCTGCTGCTGCAGCAGCAGCTCCCATTTCCCCCACCCCAAATAAGTTGCTTTCTATTCTAGGCTCTAATTTCAACATTAAGTCTGCAGTCATGCATACACTTAACTGTTAGGGAGTCCCATTAGACTTCAATGCGGCTTATTTCTGAGTATACATTTACAGAATTGCACTGTAACTTAGAAAAAAGAAAGCAAAACTGTCAACCAACATCTAGTCCAATCATGAAACATGAAGAACTTAGGGGGAAGGGCCAAGGAGGAGCTCCAAAGTAGGAACCATGTTTCTATCAACAAGACTCCCTAGTATTCCTTGTTCCCTTAAGAATTTACCAAAATTCATTATTATTATTTTCATATTTGGGATAGAAATTCCTTGAAATTAAAAAAAAAAAAAATCAAATCTGGGAAAAGCTAGAACAGATAGATTCATGGCTTCATCATCCATCCAGGCCCAGGGCTTTGAGTAGTTTAGCTCTTAAAAATCTGGGTCTGAATCTCTGTGTATTCAACTATGTCTGTGATGGTGAATTAGGATTGCCACCTGACACACTCCTCATGTTTAACTGCTATAATGGCAGAAAAGTACAAATGGTCTTTTCCATGGTGGGAATACCTGTACCTATTGAATTTGGCCAGTACAGATGGGTGAGAAATTTGTTTTGGGTCATTTTTTATAAAAGTTTACCCCAAACCAGAAAAGGTGTAGAAAGGGGCAACCAAAATGATCAAGGGGCTAGAACAACTTGCCTATGAGGAAAGTTTACAGTGTACTGTCTGGGACTGCTTAGCTTAGAAAAAAGGTGAGAACAGGAGATATGATAGAAGTGTACACAGTTACAGTATGTATGGTGTGGAGAAAGTCAGGTTTTTCTCCTTCTACCATAATATTAGAACCTGGAGTTATCCCATGAAGCTGCATGGTGGGAGGTTCAGGACAGTTTAAAGGAAGTACTTCTTTACACAGCACATAGTTAAACTATGGAATTTGGTACTACAAAATGTAATGAGGGCCACCAATTTGGATGGTTTTAAAAGGGATTAGGCAAATTCACAGAGGATAAGGCTATCGATGGCTTCTGGTCATGATGGCTATATGCTACTAACAGTATCAGAGGCAATATCCCTATGTATATCACTTGTTGGGGAACACTTGGGTCTTCCAGTAGGCTTCTGGTTGGCCACTCTGCCTGGGAACAGAATGCTGGATCAGATAGACCAGTGATGGCGAACCTATGGCACGGGTGCCACAACTGGCATGCAGGGACCTCTCTGTGGGCACCTAAGCCATTGGTCACCAGATCGCGAAAAGACCGTCCCCTTCTGCAAAACACTAATGATCTTGTTCTTTCTCACAGTGTGGAACAGAATTATTTTATTCTAGAATTCCTGTTACAGAATTCTTTTCTACGTTGTTATCACATTTAAAAGATTTTGAAGAGTGATGCACAGAGCATGGCTTGGATGTAAAGCCCTAACAGTTGACCTGAGTGCTGCATGTGTTGCTCTCAAACTAACGGAGTATGAGCCAAGGTTTGACAAATTATCAGCATGCATGCAATAGCAAAAATCACATTAATTGTGCAAAAGCATGCCCAATGCAAACTTTTACCTAATGCAGTGTTTGCAGTCCAAGACATAAAGTGTTTAAAATGTGTTAAGCACGTTTAGTTTTCTTGTTTATCTTGCTCATCCTAGTACAGGTTGACTTTTACTTTTACTAATCCGACACCTGTAGAAGCAGGGAAAGGACTCGAAGTAAAGCTTGCCCCATACAGTTTCAGTCTGGCATATAATCATATTACAAGTTGAGAATCCCTTATCCAAAAATACATGTGCCTAATTATTTAAAAAGTTTGTATAAATTCCCTTCAGGCTATGTGTACAATGTAGTACTATAATAATTTTTTGAGTTGATTTTTTTTCCAACAAAAAACTGTTTGTATCATTGAAAGCTCTGTTATTGTGTTTTTTTTTAAAGACAAAATATGTTAATTAGTTCAGACAACTGTATGAGTTGTTTTTCTAAAACTAAAACCTCGGTATTCAGGTTTAATTGCAGTGTTGGCACTTTTAAATAAATAAGTTGGTTTTGTATTGCAGTTTGGGCACTCGGACTCAAAAAGGTTCGCCATCACTGAGATAGACCTTTGGTCTGATCCAGCAGGGCTCTTCTTGTGTTCTTAACATTCACACATTCACATTCAAGACAGAAAGAACTAGAGATTTAAAGAATTAGAATGTGAGAGAAAGTGAAACTGACTGACAGCTTTGTCCATCCCTATGACCCTTACCTTATCTTAGTGAGTGCAGAAATAGGCATCTTCCTTCTTGTGTTACAACTCTTTGAAGACAGCATTACATTTCTGAAGTGTAGCTTGACGATTGGGAGGGAGGAGCTTTGGAAGGCACATTAGCAGAGACTTTATGGAGTTGACTTGGAGAGGTGGGCTTTGTTGTAAATGGACTTGAAGTTTTATGTCAAATGCATAATATGTAAATACTGGGCGATCGAAAATTCAATGCATAAGTGGTTTGCCCAGGTAGCCTGCAGTTACTCTGTGTTTGTTTTCTTAGCTTTGGAGCCAAGCTACAATCATTCTCAAGTTCTTTCTGCTATAAGGAAAGCATAGAATTTGGGAGGGTGGTGACTTCTTATTCAGATAAAAATCCAGAGTTTGCATACTAATCCTTTTTTTCTTTTTAGATCCCAAAAGGAAATGAATAGTTTTACAGAGACAAAAAAGTTCAATTGAAACCATGTAGAACAATGGATTAAATATCTAGAAGAGGCTCCTTACATACCTAAGAGCTTAATATGAATCTCACACATCTAGAAGAATTGTTATATTGAGTTCAGTGCAAAGGACTACTCTGCAGATGGAAACACCCACCCCCCATTCCTCTCTTTGAAATCACTGGATAAGCCCACCAATGCAGGAGCTCCATGTGTGCATAGGAGCCCATGCAGAATTTTCGATTGAATCATACTGTACAATACACTGTTTCTGAACGTAGATTATACCATCTTTCTGATTTGTTGCTTCTTTGGATGCTAGCTTTGTTTAGGGATATATAAATGAGCAAAAATTGAGCTCATCAGGGTTCTCCTATTTCCTCCTTGAAGCTCATTCTGACTTGGGTGCATATGAAATTGTGAGCTTTTTTCCTCTCACGTGGAAATTCATACGTATTTCTATGCACACACACCCCAAATGTACACATTTCGGTGTGCATTTTTGAAAAGGGCACATTTTTCTCCCATTAACTAAATCTTGTTTGTGCACATTTTTCAATGTATGTATTTTTTTTCATGCACTTTTTTTCAAATGCATGTACCTTTTGGAGGTTTTTTGGGTGTGTGTGTGTGTGTTCACAAATTGATTGCAAGCTCGTAAATGTGCAGCCTTCTGAATCGAAATTGCATTCAAGGCTGTGTTTGGTCCCTTGCTTTGTTGCCAGTGAATGTGTAGAATGGTTCAGAGTTAGAGAAAGATCATCTGACATTCTTGAACTGCCTGATAATGAATGCATGCAATAGATAAACATGCACCAATGCATTTCTGAACCTGTGAAAAAGTTTCATTTACACTCAGGTGGACAAGCTAAAGGCAGCCGACCACCCAAGTTAGGCATGAGGAGAGGAAACATAGATCTCAGACGATAATCATTAAAAAAAATATACTTAGTGTTTCATATGTTGCCAAAGAGGGGAGGAGGAGGAACACAGCATGTTTTGCAAACTTCTCACAATCATGTCTGAATCCCAACATTCTACCCAGAAAAACTTCAAAATGTATTAAAAGTTGCAGATGAGCTCATGCGCCTCCTGATAACTCAGGATTTCAGCAAAAGGATCTTTAAGCCGCATACAGTAGTACAAAGGAGTGATCTGACAGCGACATGCTGACACTGCATGTTCCAATTACCAGGCACTGTTATCAGTGTGCCTTGCACGCTTCCCAGATTGAGTGATAAATATGAATATGGGAGGCAAACTTGCTGCATGCTGTTGTTATAGTTAATGACTGATTTCCCAGGGTGACAACCAGAAAGATATAAAACTAGGATGAAACAGCAGAATTATTTTTTCTTCTTCCAGAAAAGACATAGAGTGTACTTTGACAAGCAGCATTGAATAATACAACCCCCTGGATTATCTTTACAATTCATTCTAGTTTTAAAAAATGATGGCCTCTCTCTCTTACGTTTAAAAAAAAAACTTTAAAAAAAACACCTTTGGACAAAATATTTCTTTCTGAATAGGTTTACTTTCCAAAGAATGCTGTACCTTTTTCTCTCACAGCTTTTCACCTCTGGGTGAGCATTTCTCTCAACATAACCACTTTCTTACTTTGATCCTTTGGCCTAAAAAGTAAACCTGTACAACATGTTCTTCTAGCAGAATACAAAAAAAGGCAGACAGAAGTAGAGATCATCACTCGGGAGCCAAGCTGAGCGAGCGCAAGCACCAGCTGAGGCACTCGCTGGACTTCCGGGTCCCTGGCGCTACATTGTTTACATAGAAAATGGCCTAATTTGTGCACATTACGGCCTAATTTGCACAAATTATGACCAAATTTGTGCAAATTAGGCTGTAATTTGCACAAATTAGGCCATTTTCTACATAAACAACGTAGCACCCGGAACCCGGAAGTCGCTTCCCTGGCTCAGCTTGCAAGAACACGAGTCGAGCCGGGGAAAAGGTAGGGCGAACAGAGCTTGGGGGGGGGTGTCGAGCCTGGAGAGTTCACCGAACTTCCACCCCCCATTAGAGCTCCGTGCACATCCCTAGTATCTGTAAAGATTTGCAGTCTTTTAAGTGCTAAATGCTTGAGGGCATTCCAAAGACCCTTGGAAGCTGAGACTTCCCATCCTCTTTTATGAAGGAAGAGATTATTTACACACACACACACACACACACACATGCACACACAACACACTTTCATTGATCATGTAGAGCAGTGTTCTCCACTGATCATGTAGAGCTGGGGCATTCTGGGAGTTGTAGGCCAAAAACATTTGGGGACCCAAGGTTGGAGAACACTTCCACCACATGGTAGAGAGTAGGAAAGTTCCTATAAACTGCATGTGTGTGAGAGCATCAGACCCCCATTTTACACATTAGAAGCACAGACCATATGTCTTAGGTTTAGATTGGCACGATGTGACATGGGCTTCAGTTCAGAGAACTTCTTTAGGTGCACTCAATGGCTTCTATGAAACCAAGAAGCATTTCTCCGAAAAGCACAAACAATCCGCCAGGCTGCATTGTCATACTTGAACATTCCCTGGTTTCAAAAGGAGATTGGCAGGCAGTTTGAGTATGTGTGTGTATGTTGTGTGTTGGGACTACTGTTCTGAAGGGGGGTGATCTGGATTGGGAGCAAAAGTCATCCTGGACAAGCAGACTTGTGTCTGGTTATTACATTACCTTCATTGCATTTTATTACTTCTGAGCAGTTGCTCGAATAATACTGGAAGTGAGGTTATCAGGTGGTAGGGGGAGAAGTTGGGTGCATTCCACCATACCAGTGTCATTCTTCCCTGGAGTCTGAGCAGTGTGGATGTGGAGGGAGTCATGCTATCACTCCTCCCACCTGATTTCCTAGTTCTAGCATTGCTGCAGACTGCAGTGGCAGTGGGGGAAAATGACCACACAGAACTAGCAATGATGACTCTTAAGTAACAAAAGAAATTAGCTTCAACTACACAGTTCTGTTACTGTGAGTCAGGACTGTAGCTCCTCAAACAATTATACATGTTTTGTTTAAATGCCACTGATTTTAATGGAACTTAAACATCTGTAGCTCTGTTCTAGATGGAAGCCTAAAAATATTAGAATGAATGTTTCTTTCTGTACTTCTGAGAATTAGCTGCCTTTTCATTATATTGATTGAAAAATTCTGTGTAAACTCCAGTGATTACAAACTCGTATAAATGACAAAGTTATTCATCTGGAATTATTGGACCATATACTCCAGTCCAGTGTATTATAACTTACAGACTATACTACTTCCTTGTATTAGCGAAATGGCTGTGAATCAAAAATGTTTGGACAGTTAAAACAGGATTATATAGGTCAGCTTTCCCCAACCTGGTGCTCTCTAGTCTAGATGTTTTGAACTACAGCTCCCATCATCCCTGACCACTGGCCACTGGCATAGGCTATGCTGACTAGGGCTGATCTAGTCCACAACATCTAGGGCACCAGGTTACGGAAGGCTAATATGGGTTTTGTGCTGCTTAAAGATCTGCGAATCAGCAAAACTTGAGTTTGCTGAATTCCATCTCGAAGCTTGTTTTGACTCAATTCTGTATCAGATTGTAAGCTTTGGTTTTTTTCTTTTCACATGAAAATCTGTGCATATTTTTATACATATTTTTTCCAAATGTATGCATCAATTGTGTGCATCTTTAAAATGTAAGCATTCTTCTCCCGTTGATTAAAGTGTATTTCTGCGCATTTTTCAAAAGTACAGTTTTTTATGTACATTTTTCAAATGCACGCATGCTGTCAAACACATTTATTTGGTCCGTGAATGACATTGCAAGCTTCGACTGCAGATTTCATCCAAGTCCATGTTCAATTTGAAAGGTGTGAACTGTGTAAATCCTGTTCAAAAACGAACTGAAATGAATTTCTCATACATTCCTAGCTGCTGCTTATTTAGTTCTAATTCAGAGGACCCAAGATTACTGCCTACTAGTATATTATATCCACCACATATTAAGACAGATCTTTAGGTGATGCCATATAAGACAGTACAGTGTGAATGTGTTTTACACAGTTATGAAGATCTGTGCCTATTCAAGATTTGTTCCACATGTAAAAATAAAATAAAATGCAGCTTCAGTTATAGACCTCCAGTTTCAACAATCCAGTTTCCATTGTTTGTTTGAATCATTGGTACACACATGAAGGTAAAGATGGCTGTATCTGTTTATTCATGTTATACTGATTTTCTCCTTTTATCTTTTAGCTGGTAGAAAAATATGTTAGTTATGAATTCCACCTATAACAAGTTTATTTTTCTTCTCTTTTGTTTGACTTATCCTGCAGCTATTATATGCATGTATGTTCCCTATTTGAAATAATTCAAGTCATGCTTACCTTGGGCAGGGAAAGAGGGTAGTCAAAGTGATAGGGATTGTTGCAACAACCATTTCATTTATATGAACCTTGGTGCAACTTTAAATGTACATAGATTTACATTAATGAGCAAAGACAAATAAAAAGTATGCCCTTTTTCTGGGGCAGAATTCATTCCTAAGGGCCTAATATATACACAAATAATTTAAAGATGAAAGCAGAAAGTGGATCAGCTCACCACCACCACCAATATTCATAGAATCATACATCTGGAAGGGATAATCAAATGTTACCGCCAGCCAGGGCCGGCGCTACCGCTAGGCGAACTAGGCTACTGCCTAGAGTGCATGGCTAAAGGGGGCGCGATTCCTCGGACGCTGCCGCCCCTTAAGGCACCTCCTCCCCTCTCCGGCTGCTGGAATCGCCGCTGGCCCGGGGGCTGTGTGCTACGCGAGGCCGAGGATCGGCCTCCAGGTAGGAGGGAGGGAGGGAGGGAAGCATCGTCTCCCCGGCGTGCCTGTGCCCAGCCCCAGCCGCAGCCCCGCACCCGCCCGCATTCTGGAGATATGAGCGCTGCAGACTGCAGTGCTTCCCCGAGCGGCGGGACGGGCTGCAGGCGGCCCTGGGAGAGGCTGCGTTGGTGCCCGCGTCGCTCCTGCTGCTTGCTGTGCCGCCTGGCGCGGCGGCTGCGCTCCAGCCCAGGCCGGACGGGGCGGCCCCAGGGCGTGCGGAGGCGCCTAGCAGCCCGCTTGGCCGGCCGAGCTGAGTCCCGAGTTGCTCGCCGCCCCTCCGCCTCCGCCTTGCGGCCGCCAGGTACAAACCTCCCGCAGCTCCTCCGTCGGGCGGTGGGAAGGGGCTGGCCTTTTAGGTCCCGGCCCGGGGCGGCGTTCCTGCGGCGGCTGAGGGAGGTGGCCGAGGCCTTCGGGGACCTCCTGGCCCGGCCTTCCCCGACCTGGTGCCCCTCGGCTATGTGGGACTGCGACCCCCATCATCCCCAGGCAGCCCGGAAGCTGCGGCCAAACCCAACTGGAGGGCACCGGGTTGGGGGAGGCTGTTCTAAGGGACTACAGCTCCCAGCATCCCTGGCTGGAAGCTGTAGTTTAAAGCCCTGGCTTGCCTGCCCCTGTTGAAGCCAGCCCTTGGACTGGCAGCTCCCCGGGCCCCCGGAAAGAGAGGGGGCTTTCCCTGCCTGGACGTGCTGCCGGAAAGAAGTTCTCCCTTCTTGCCTGGACGTGCTACCGAACAAAGCAGGCGCCCTGCCGGGGGGTCCGGTGCCGGCGGGGGGGAGGCGGGAGGTTGCAGAGCAGGGCTGCTTTCCGGAGCCCCCCCAGCACAAGAGGGGGGGCGCTAAATATAATTTAGCCTAGAGCGCCAAACTGCCCTGCACCGGTCCTGCCCCCAGCTCAAGGCAGAATTCACACACACACACACACACACACACCAGTTTAATCAATTTAATTCTAGCTTGCTATAGATAATGCAGGATACTGTTTGCTCCAGAAAGCAGGAGCCAACTAGATGCAGTGCATCAAGATCATCACTAAGGTCAAAGTGCATATTACAGGTGGAGGATATACCTTCAGATGGTTCACAGGTATGAGTCAAGCTATATCTGGCCTGAGGCACACAAACCAACCATCCAGCCCAAAGCAATCTATACCATTGCTACCCCATCTCCAATATGGCAGTCACTTCGGCTTGCTTCACAGGTCTGTTTTTCATGGAGGTCAAATCCATAGATATGGCCTTGAACTTCCCAGTTTAGGTGTTTTGAATGAAAGAGCCCACTCTGCCCCCCCCCCCACACACACACATTGTAAAAAAACTCCAGAATTCCCATGTTGGAGAAGATGCTAATTAAAATGAGTTCAACGCAAACTCCATCTTCAGACTCTCCTCAAAAGAAAGTTTCACTGGGATGCAGGTCTACTCCTCAGCCTGTTTATCCAGAGGGGAGGGACACAGAATTTTAGACAGGCAGATAAAACTTCGTTACCTCAGTGGTCATAACAATTTGCCTTCAAAGGCCCTCACTTTTACATTACATGCTTGTCTGATGTAAAATGATAAGCCTATACCCTCTGGATGCTAGGAGTCACCTTCATTAACTGTTATTGACACTTCCTCTGCCAGTCTGGCTGTTTGCTCTTGTTTATGTTCTGCTATGCTATACAAAGAAGCATCTATGGACAATATGAAATCTTTGGTGTGCAGCTGTCTTTGAACATAGCACAGTCACAGACTTCAGAAAACTCAAAAAGGAGGAAGAAAGGTGACGGCATTGCACTGTTTGGACTGTTCTGAGCATAACTGAATAAAAGTAGGAGTTCATGTCTTAGGCCTCCCCCTACAATATCCGGAAGACTCAATTAAGCCTCTTACACTGTTTGTAAGGTCAAATTACAAACGTGTATGTATATTAAGGTTCCTTATAAACACTGAAGAGATACTTGCAGACAACAGAGAGCAAGAATGAGTGGACACAAATACATATAACGAGGGAGAAACACAGCTACAAAAAAGTGCAGCTGACACAAATACATATAACGAGGGAGAAACACAGCTACAAAAAGGTGCAGCTGAAAAGTGCAGCTGAAAAAGGGAGAGCAGCTCCATGGGGGGGGAACACCCTGAATGGGCCAGGTTTCCCCTCACATGGAGGAGAAAATGCACATACATCAGTGCATACATAGTCTTTCCCCATGCTGGCCAAACATGGGGACAATGGTGAAGCATTTCCATAAAGGCCTCCAGAGAAAGGGAGGAGGCAGAGAAAAAGTGGGGATGGCGAGATGTTTGCCACCACTGCCCTTGACCCCCACATCAGGTAGGTTTGGAAGAAAGCAAGTGGGTGGTGAGGAAAGGAGGGCTGACTAGCAGCACATAAACCCCAATACAAGGCAATATGAGCCCAGGCCCAGGTATGGAAAAGTCTGGGCTCACTGTGCATTGGGGTGAGGCATTTCAAACTGGAGGTGTTTGTATTCCAAATCCCCCAATTCGAGTCAGTTTCATTAGAAACTCTGTTTGTTGTTGTTGTTGTACTTGTTGTTGCTTTAATTTGCCCCAGAAAAGTATGTGTGACAAGATGAGGGAGAGAGAAAGTGAGAACCTTATAGAAAAATAACCAGCTTTTCTGACCCTCCTTACAGTCTTTCATAAATGTAACCTTTCCCTCATGCATTGCTCCTCTGAAATATTTGATGTTTATTGATTATTGCGAGAGTCTAGCTTGCCTGTTTTAATTACCGTAGCTAGTTTAAGTGCCCTTTTAATATCACCTGCTCTTGGGTCTTTCCCTATCGTTTTGCACTTAACTCAAATAAAGGAAAACTGTATTTATTTTTAAAAAAACACAACCCCCCCCCCAAAAAAAACTTTATCTTATCAAGGACTTATATAGGACTTTCTCTTATCAAGGAGCCGATTTCCAGGGATAAGACGAATAGAGGGTAGAAAACTAGAACAAAACAACAATCTTTGTTGTTCTGTCTTTCTAAATGTGCCTTTCATTGTAACTTATCAAGAATGTTTACATATGAATCCAGTTTTGGGGCATATATTGCTTCATCCAGATTGCATCTAGCAATCGAAGAGCAAAGGTTTTCACTGTATTGGAGTCAAATGCATCTTTTATCTATAGACAATATTTCAGGCTCAGCTTTGTTACTGAGCAAGATGTTGCCGCTGATAGAAGGGAAGGAGAGTAGAAGGATGTTGTAGTCTTGTCCTTCTAACAAATCTATAACTGGCAAACTTTTGTCTGTTGCCCTTCACCTTACTTCTGTATTTCCTAGCCACATTCACGGCTGTACTGCTTTTTAACAGTAAAAAAATGCAAACTAGTCATGAAAGTGATGGATGACTTTCGAATTACAAAATTCAACTACTGGTTTTCGACTGACTTCTAATTATGATAGCTACCATGAATTCCAGAGCTCTTAAATTTTTGAATATATACAATGCTTCTAAGGCTGAAATCCTATGCTTACTTATTTGTGACTAGGTCCCATTCAACTCAATGTGGCTTACTTCTGAGTAGACATGTATAAGATTGCCTTGTAAGGGTGGGTTCAAAAAACAAAAAACAACCCCCCCACACGCAAACTCTTATTTTCCACCAGTGTAAAATTACAGACAAACCACATGGTTTGCAACAACAAGCCACTTTAAAAAATGACTTTCAAAAATTCTATAAGGGCGTAATCCAATCCGAATGCCCGTAGCCCTCCCAATGCAGAGGATTACGGGCATCCCATGCAGGGTAGAAGGAGAGTTGCCTCTGTGCTCATCCCACCCTGCAAAACACTTAGATGGCCAATTTTGGCCATCTAAGTGCAATGCCTTGGAGTGGAGGGAAGGAGGCTGAGGCGCTGGCGCCAGGATACCCCAGAATGCCCACAAAACCCTGTCTCTGAGGTAGGGATGTGTGTGGAGCTCGATTGGGGGGTGGGAGCCAGGCAAACTTGCCGGGCTCGCCCCCCCCCCCGAGCTCCGTTCGGCCTACCTGCTTCCCTGGCTCAACTCACGTTCTCTCAAGCTGAGCCGGGGAAGGAGAGGGCCAGGAGGAATATGCCACTGTGCCGGTTCGCTAGCCGCGCTTATGGTTTTTTTATGTAGAATAATGGCGTAAGATACGTTTAACAATGGCACATTGAGTTTGCACAAGTTACGCAAATTGCAGCGAGCTGCTTTTAACAAATCTTACACCATTTTCTACGTAAAAAACGTAGCACCGGGAACCTGGAAGTCCGGCAAGTGCCTCGGCTGGCGCTGGCTTTCAGCACAGCTCGGCAGGCCCAGTGCTCGCCGAGCGCCCAGCCAATCAGGTGATGGGCAGGTCACCCACCCCTACTCTGAGGTTGCATTTGCAACCTCAGAGAAGCAGCCAGCATGGCTTTTTCCACCCTGGCTGCGAGGGGCTGCTAGGCACTCTGAGCTTGGAGTCCCAGCTTTGACCTCAGAGCAAAGAATCCTCTGGCCATCTAGCAGCCATAGGACTGAGCTGCCCATTATTTTTCAGCCTTTTCTTTATTGCAAGGCTGTGGTTTGCTCATTATGCCACAGTATACATGAGAAAGAATAGAAGGAATAATCATTTTTTGTTCCAGATTTAAATAAACTAAAAATATTGAATGAATTGAGGAAACACCCACCCATGGTCATCTAAAACAATTCTAACCTACCAGAAAATTCAATACTTGAACTCCTGTTGTGGAAGAGGGTTTTTTAGTTGGTTGGTGCTGTTGATTTCTCTTTTATTGTTGTGTGTTTTAAGGCACAATCCTATGCATGTTTAGACAGGAAATAGTCCTACAACTCCCAGCATTCCCTAGCCTCTATGCCTATCTGGGACATGCTGGGAGTTGTAGAACTTTGTTTTTTTAATGTCTATAAATAATTCCTTTGGATCCTCAAGACCAGAGCTAAGGATGTGGAAAAATCTTCATTTGTGCCTGTACTAGAAAGAAAGAGGAGAGACTCAAATGCTGGCTGACTAGGGCCACAGAAAGAGAGAGACTTGGTCGCAGTAAAAACGGTGGCAAGATACCTAAAGGGAACCATGGATTACAATTTTATTTATTTATTTATTATATTTATACCCTGCCTTTTTTCCTTCAAGGAACCCAAGGCGGCTTACAGAATCCTCCTCCTCCTCCTCTCCATTTTATCCTCACAACAACCCTGTGAGGTAGGTTAGGCTGAGAGTCAGTGACTGGCCCAAAGTCACCCAGTGAGTTTCATGGCTGAGCGGGGACTAGAACCCGGATCTCCCGAGTCCCAGTCCAACACTCTCACCACTACGCCACACTGACTAGGGTTTGGATGACATGTTTAACCGCACATAGCCATGTGACAAGCCTATTTAGAAATGCCACCTAAGCCAATTTTTCTTCCCTAGTAGGTGCAGCATAGAGAGGCAAAAATAAAATCTGGCAACCACAGCCAATCAGGCCACGTTCTGTTTCGTCTCTACTGCAGCAAAGGCTTAGTTCTGATGGAATTTGTGTAGAATTTGAACGCAGACACAGTGTTAGCTCTGTTGGGGTATTATGCCCCAGGGGGTCAACAATCCCATGAGGAGGAGAGTGGGGCCATGCCTGCTGGCTCCCCACCACCACTGCAATTCAACTGGTTTCCCCCTCCTACCATCCATGCAGGAGGGGACACATAGGTAGTAAGGATCCTGCTCTCCATAGACAGGCTTTCCCAGTGATTTAGATGTTTGCCTGTTAGAAGAACCCTACCACACATTTCTTTTAATACAGCATGCAGCTATGTCTATTCTTTTTCCTTAATCAAAAGTAAGTGTGGGGACCTCAACATGGGGGGTTGGGGGTTGGGTAGGGGGTTTAACCTTTTCCCCTCTGCTATGCTCCCAATCCAGATCGCCCCTCCCCTGGGCCTGCTATTTGCACAGGAAAAAGGGGCTCCATTCGGTACAATGGGGGCTTCCCCCCTGTAAACTGCAGACATGCCCCCCCCCTGATCCAGATTGGGACCACAGTGAATTGCAAAGGATTAAACACCCTTACCCCTATGCTTGGATCCCAATCCTGAATGGGTCCCCCACACTTACCTTTGAGTAAAGAAAAAGAACAGGTGTAGCAGCTGATAGGGATGTATGAATCAGCAAAACTTAAGTTCCTTGAGGTTCTCCAAATTCCATCTCAAAGCTTGTTCAGACTCGAGTCCATATCAGATTGCGAACTTTGCTTTTTTCCTTTTTGCATGAAAATCCATGCATATTTCCATATGTATTTTTCCAAATGTACGCATCAATTCTGTGCATTTTTGAAATGCATGCATTTTGAAAAGCATGCATTTTTTGAAATGTACATTCTTCTCCCATGATTAAAGCATATTTATGCACATTTTTTGAATTATTAATTTTGAAATGTACACATTTTTGAAATATACGCATGCTGTCAAATGCAATTTTGGAGTGGTCCTCGAATCACATTGCAAGCCCAAAAATGAGATTGTTGATCATATGATGAATAACACCTAAATAGGGCTTTTTTTTCAGGGCAAACAGTTGGACTACATGGTGTGTGTCCCCCCCCCCCAGTTCTTTTCAGACTCACAGTTCTGTAATTCTATCATGCTACATTTTTTTAAAGAAATGTCATATATTAATTAGTAACAGCAGATCTTATATAATTGTATTACTGATTAGCAGAGCTAAAGAAAAGACACCAGAGTTCACTCATTCCTTTCTAATTTACACTTACCATTCTAACATCAGGCTTATAGTGGGGTGTTGTTTTTTTAAAGCATTGCTCAATATAAAGCTTATTGGGTTGTAACAAATTTCATAAAGAGGATTTTCTAATTTTGTCATTGCTGACCTGATATTTAAGAAAGTGTCCTGAACTGGAGCTGTCATAATGCTCTACCTTTTCCATGGTGCATAAACACGGAATACATGGTGTTAGAAAAATCCAAGTGGGCATACTATTGCTACTAGAAATAGCATAAGGCAATTATAATAAGAATACAAGTCTCACCCCACTACAAGATACCCTTGGCAGTCCAGATAAAAGAATGTGGTTGTTAATTTCTCCATATGCACTGTGAATGGATATCTTTTCTTATAAACCATGTTCAAGGTTCTCATTACTTAAAAGCCATACTGTATTTTGAGTTGAGAAACATATTTTGAGGTAAGAAGCACCTGAGATTCTCATGCAAAATCATGTTCCATAACAGGAAATATAATATACAGTATGCGAAATGAAGTTAAAAGAAGCTGGTAATTCACAAATCTACATTTCAATAGTTTTCAGCTTATTAATGTTCCTTCTCACTGAGGGAACAAGATATCTTGAGAGAAATAGGTACCAATTAGGACAGAATCTGTCATAAAAGGTGACTGCAGTTTTATTAATAATATAAATAATTCGTCATCTTAACAAGGTAATAGCTAACACCTACTAAAAATAAAACATAAAGAAGGAAAACAGGCATAACTATATTTTGCCAATTCTTTAAATAAATAACAGAATACATCTACCAATTCTACTGTCACTCTTTAAGGAGAGCATGTATAATTGTCATGAAGCCAACGTATCTTGGGCAGAGGAACCCAATGGGAGCAGAAGAGGGAGAACTCTAAAGAAGAGCTGCCAAAGCCTTACCAGGCTCATGCCAGACACAGTGAAAGGTAGGGAGTGTCTTTTTTCTTCCTTTTTAATCTTGATTTCAGCCATTGCTGACCTTTTCTATTTTCCCTTCCACTACTTTTGATGAGAGGGACAATAACTATACCAGCTCCAGCAGTGGTGTGTTGTTGTTGTTTTTACCCTTGTGTCAGTGTGGCATGTCAGGGAAACAGGAAGGCACTGAACCCAGCAGATCCAGTGCCTCCCCCAATCTGACCCTGACATACCCCTTTTTAGCCCTATGGTCGATTTTCTCTCCAGCACTGCCACCACCTATGGAGAAACTGCTCCTACACTCGGCAGTGCCACCTATGGGGTTTCTTGTTATAAGCAAATGCTTATATTTCAGGGCCTAAGGAACTCTCTGCCCTCCCTTATAACTCATAGTTCCACAAACTCACCCTTTCCCACCACCACCCAATTCCTTCAGAATACTTTAAAAGCTCCTAGTAGCTGGTATAAGAGGTTTAGGCATGAGATGGGCACCAACAATAGAGACAATATGAACTATTAAACAAGTAATTTATTAAAGGGATATTTTGAACATAAGGGAATACTAATATTTACTTTGGGGTTTTCAAAAGAATGCTTGCTAACACTTCTTAAGTACTAAAGAGACACTGTTGCTAATATAAGCCTCTTAATGACTTCTTTTACCTCAGGCCAAATTCCCTAAACCTCCATCCCAGCCAAATATACTCACAACTAGATCCATCTCTTGGGTACAGTCTTCCTCTGACTCCCAAAGCTCCTCCTGTTGTATTTCTGGATGTTTGGACAATTTATTTTGGGGTTTTACTGCCTACTTGTGTAACCTTCTTCTGGAAACATCTTAGAGCAGCCTCCTGACATATCACAGCCACCTACTCCCTACTTCTGATGTCCACCAGTCACATATGGTTATCCCACAGAGTAGGAATAGCTTAATATTCAGGCCTTAGTTATTCACTTTCTCCTCAACTTTCTCCTAGTACTTCTATAACACCACCTACCAATCAGCAGACCTTCTCCCTCTGTGACTACCCACAGGCTACCTCAGTCCCTAACTATCAACTGTCATTTCCCAACTGCTCTTTTCCACCTAGCTAAAATCCCCAACCAATCAAAATTGAATTTACCTGATCCAGGCCCCATATATAAATATTCATAGCTATTGTCACGCTCTCCCAATTCAGAACTAGGGATGTTACCGGTGGCTCGCGCAGGTGCTAGTGGGACTGAACTTGGCCCCACCCGCGCCCACGCAAGGCTTGCGCGGACCTACCTGCGAGCGGCGGCTCCTCGGCTCGGCTCTCCGCGGCGAGCCGTCCGCGCCGTCTGCGCCGTCCGCGCCATCCGTCCTGTCGCGTCACTTCCAGCGCGGCAGAAGTGACGCAACGGGACCCTGCTCCGGTGCACTGGACCCCTGTTTAAGCCCTGTTTCCCTGGTAGACGTACAATCTGCTATGGTTAGGCTTGAGACTTGCATGCTGACTATAGAAAGCCAAATAGATAAAAGAATTTTATGCTATTGGTTTAAGGTACAATGCATGGATAACACCAGATTACCTAAAAAATGTTTGATAGAAATGGCCAATGGATTTCCTCTTAAAAATTGGTTACATCATGCTGCTCAACTTATGGTTAAATATGGTCTCTCACTGGCTGAGCTTAAAGACTTCCCATTAGACATACTGAAAAATATCTTTAAGCGAACTATAAAGGAGGTTGCCACAAAAAACAATTTAAACTCTGTGTATACATCCACATGTGCACCATTATATTTTAAACTTAAAGAGGCTCGTGAACATGTGGATTACCTTAATGAGCTAACATTTGTACAGCTACGGAAAGCCTTCACAGAATTACGGCTAAATATGATGGAGCATCTCTATACTGCTTATAGAGATGGGAGGCATAGGGGTATCCCAGTCAATGAACGTACTTGCATTGGCGGTTGTTCTGAATTAGAGGATCTTACCCATTATATTTTGTGCTGTCCATTATACAATGACCCAAGGGAATGGTTTCTGGTACCCTTAATTGTAAGTTTTCCTAACCAGAGTCCCTTGGATACTGCTTTCTATCTCCTAGCAGATATGGATAAATATGTGACCTGGCGTGTAGCTCTCTTTGCAATTGCTGCTAAGAAGATCAGAAAGAAATATATTGCAGGGATAGCTATCGATTGCAAAGGAGATGACCATATTTGATTGTATATTATTTGTATTACATTACTGATATTTCTTTTTTAATGCTTGTATATTCCCTTTTTAAATTTTAAATTGGCTTTTATCTTTATAACATTTTTAAATTGGCTTTTATCTTTTTAACATTTTAGTGTATTGTTTTTTTTAAAAAAAATGGTTCATATTGGCGGCGGCGGGTGGCGGCGGGGGTGGGGTGGGGTCTCAGGCGGCGCCGGCGGGGGGGGCCTCCGGCAGTGGCGGGGGATGCGGGGGGCTGTGGCGGCGGCGGTGGGAGTGGGGGGGCCTGCGGCGGCAGCAGGGGAGCAGGGGAGGCCTCCGGCGGCAGCAGCAGCGGGGAGGGCTGGGGGGGCCTCCGGTGGCAGTGGCGGCTCTGAAGAGCAAGATCGGGCCGCCGCCACCGCGGAGGTCCGAGCCGCGGAGAACTTCGGGGCCATGTAGGGCCCGAAGTACATCCCTACTTCTGGGTCCCCGGTCCATCACTTCTGGGTCCCCGGTCCATCACTTCTGGGTCCCCAGCGCTGCATTTTTTACGTAAAAACCAAGGTAAACTACCTTAAAACAGCCACAAATAGCAAATCATGGCCATTTTAAGGTGGGTTCCCTTGGTTTTTATGTAAAAAACGCAGTGCCGGGGTCCTGGACGTGAAGTGCCGGGGACCCAGAAGTACCTTTCCCCGGCTCCTCTCACAGGGACTTGTGTCAAGCTGGGGAAAGGTAAGTTGTGTGGAGCTCGGGGGGGGGTCGAGTGGAGCGAGTTCGCCCCGCATCCAACCCTCTGATCGAGATCTGCGCACATCCCTAGGCCAAAAGGAATATTTATAGAACAGCAACAGTTATATACATGGCATTTCTTCACAAGCCCCTACCACCGGCAGAGTCCTGATGGTGGAATAGAAGCACAGCTTCTGATGGTGATCCTTCTCCTCCAGATGGACTTCCATCTCCCTGGGTGGTTAGGGAGGTCCACAATATCCTATAGCTCCTGTGATGCTCTCCCAGGGACTGAAGGATTGCACCCAAACAGCACAATCCTATACATGTCTACTTAGAAGTAAGTCTCATTGAGTTCAATGGGGCTTACTCTCAAGTAAGGGGGTATAGGGCTGCAGCCAAAAAGGGTTTAAAATCACTGGCCAAATATCTCCTGAAACCCCATCATAATCAGAAACTCATTTGAATATAAATATTTATGAATGTTCTAGGACTATTCAGATAATAATACAGAGGCTGCAGTCCTATGCACAGTTATATGGGAGCAAGTCCTATTGAACTTAGTGGGGTGGAGATCCACAACCATAGCATATCCACTCTGAAAATGTTGATGTAATCAGATTAGTAGGAGAGACAGAGCTGTGAGCTGAGAGGGGATTGGGGAGAAAGGATACTTCAGTTCTGAAGTAATGATTCAGGTAGAACAAACCATAGTTTGTGATACCAGGAGGATCAGACAGTGTGCCTGTGTGCTCCATTCTTCTCTCTTCCATTCCCAGGGTATGGTCTGAAGGCACATGATGAAGCAGCTACCTTGCTGAAGTTACGCTACGCAGGTCTGGGTTTGGTCAGTGGCTGGAGGGGGGACCACCTGGGAACCGCATGTAGCCCCCTTGAGTTCAATGATGGAAGAAAGGTGGGATAGAAATGTAATAAATAAATTCCCACCTCTCCTCTCATTTGCACTTTTAATTCAATATTTCCTAGTTTATTATGGCACAGTTTCCTAGTGACATCTGAACTGGAAAATGGAGTGATCCATAGAAACCAGGATATCAAACCACAGTGTATGAAAGCTTGCATCAGAAAAGCCCTGTTGCGATTGCAAAAGACCCCATGTAGTGGGGAAACTGTGTTTAAACCAGTTTTTCATCCCTCACATATTACTGCTAGAAAATCTTCAAGCCCTCAAATTTTCCTGTCTCCATGCCCATGTTTGCAAAAACTGAAGCTCATCCCTCCAAACGTTGTAACTAGAAGTGTTGCTGTTGTTGTTGTTGCTGTTGTGTTTGGAAATGGGAAGAGTGAACTGTTTCCATTCCACAACAATGTTTTGCCATTTCTGTTTGATATGTCTGTCTGTGAGATATAGAATGTCTGGTGGAAAGAGATTATGTTTACTATTTTCTGGCTTGATCTTCCATTATTTCCCCAGGTTTTTGTTAAGTATATAAGAAGCCTAATATTTTCACAGCTGATTCTATGTTTGTAAATTTTTATAGCATTTGTCTCATGTTTTGCTCAAGAGCTAGATGATAGTTATGTTTATTAAGAAGATGTCTACATCCCTTCACATAATAGTCCACTTGGAGCTATTATGGTCTATGTGAGGTCAATAATATCCATTCTAGAACACACTGAATAAATATTTATAAGATAAACCCTCATTGCTCCTTGGAGTCTATCAATAATTCATATTTTAGAAGGTCTTAAACACATGATAAACCATAACGGCTCCAGTGGAACAGTCAACTCTCATAAACCACTAGTAGAGGGTGTGTGTGTCTGTCTGTGTGTTTAACTTCTTCGTTTTCTCCTTTAAACCTCCATTACTTTTTAATAATAATGGAAATGTGCCCTGAAAAAATCACTCTAAGTAAATGATTAAAAAATCTACTCATTGCTTAGCAAGGTTTGGGTTTCACTTTGTAGAAAAACGTTGTGTGCTTGGCCATCATTCTCAACTCTTTAAGAGTGACCTTGGTGCTATCCATAGACTCTCACCTTATTAGTTTTTATTATCTGGCTCTCTTTGGAGTGAGCAGTGTACAAATGTGGAAAGAACAAATTATTTATCAGATCCATTGAAAAGTGTAAATGGTCATGACTTGCAAAAGGCCATAAGTAAGGACCAGATCATTTCCTGCTCTATGCCTTTATGATTCCTCTGGTTCATTCTGCCCTACTTTCTACTTCTCCTAGATTCCAGTCCAACTAGAACCCCTGTTCAGGTGTTTGGTTCCAGATGTGTGAATGGGCCAGTGGGAATAAGTAGGGCTAGCCCCACTCCCTTGGCCATGTTGCATATGCTGGCTACACACACTGGCCAACATCTGATTGACATCAGCCTGAAGGGGGCCACTTCTACATAAGGATGGGAGAGAAATTTCAGTTCAGTTCACATTTTAAGGCAAACTTACCTAATTTCATGCTTTTGAACCACAATGCAAACGGAAACTCGAAACTCAATTATCCTTTGAAATTCACACTTCTCCAGATTTTGCCATGGAGGTCTCTAATCATGCAGTGCATACAGAAATGTGTATATCAGAGAGATCAATGATAAAATGCAGTATATTAGGAAAATTGCTAGCAAAACTGCATATCAGGTAAAAATGCATACAAAAATGCATGTATTAGGAGAAATATGCACAAAAATGCTTATTCATTTTGATGCAAACTTAAAAAAAGAAGAAGTGAAACTGGGGGGGTCATGATGTTTTCTAAAGAACCTGTAAACAACGTGAGTAGGGAATGGCAAGTGCACAATAAATGCCTCATGTAGAATAGCTCCAAGTGATTTGGGGCCAGTTACTATCATTCTGCTTAACTTATTTCACAGGGTCATTTCACAGTGTTGTTGTGAAGATAAAAATCAGTGAATTCCATGAATTCTTACCATGAATTCTGTAGAGGAAGAGCAGGTTCTCATTTAATTAATAATAAACAAATATTGAGAGAATTTGGTCTACATAGGTCATCTCAGGCAAAGCTTTTAAAGAGAAATCTGTTATCTTTGGGGATTTAACAACCCAGAGTGTATATATATATATATATATATATATATATATATTTGTTCAGCCCTGGTACCATTCGGGTCTCTCAGATAGGGCTGCTTCACAGTGTTAAATTTCTCTGCACAGTAATGTATGTGGATTCACAACTGGGTGAAGAGATAGGTTGTGTGAAGGAGCCTGCAGCTGGCTTTATAGTAGCAAAGCTGAAGATTTCAATTACTTCAGGTAAAGTGTCAGTTGACATTCCATTTAGTGGTGGTTTGTGGTCTCAGACAATGATACTATCAGACAATGGTGTTGTATCTGTCAGAAAAAAAGTGCATTGCAAAGTAATAGAGTTTGTTTGTTTATTTATAAGATTTATAGGTCACCTTTTAGGGTAAATTCTCCAGAGGCAGTGTACACTAAAATGTAAAACCATGAGACAATGAAATAATGATAAAACCAATGATAAAAACCAATGATAAAATCAAAATTAACAATTAAAACCAAACGGCATCATATACACCACATCATCCAATAAAATCCTAGCTCAATTATAGACCACAGTAAACAGATAAGTTTGTAGGGGACACTTGAAAGCTCTCATGATGGGGCCTAGCAAACTACCATTTGAACAGAGTTCCACAAGTGGGGAACTGAAGGCCTCAGTAACACTCCAATCCAGCCTTATTTCATCTGCTCTTGAAGCTCCATTTTGCAAAAGCATATAGGAAGAGTTGCCAAATCTATTTCCATGGAATTGCTCCATTTCCTACCTCCAAGTCTGTTGCATGCCAATTGTGTGTGGATTTATTTATTTTTTTACGGGAAAAGTTCCAGACATATTTTTTTCATATTTAATTAAAAAGGACACATGCTGAAGGAAGCTAAGCAGGTATGAGCCGGGTCAGTGCTTGGATGGGTGACTGAGGACTGTGGCTCACGCTGGCTCAGCTTGTCTGAGCGTGGATCCGTGGAAAGCTAAGCAGGGTCAGGCCTGGTTATTACTTGGATGGGAGACCCCTCCTCTAGTTTCCTGCACTGAGCAGGGGGTTGGACTTGATGGCCTTATAGGCCCCTTCGAACTCTACTATTCTATGATTCTATTCTATGTGCATTCTTCAAATTGTATGCATTTTCATATTCATCCACCCATTAACTAAAGCATATTTCTACATTTTTAAAAATATACATATTTTTTCTATGCACACTTTTCAATAGTGCACATTTTATTGGACACATTTGTCCAGTTCTGTGGAATGCATCACAAGCCCTGAAATGGAAGAAGTTCTGAATGCAAAGTGTGTCTGGTCCACATCTGTTTCCAGGTGATGTGCATTGGAGAAACACACACACACACACACACACACCGGAATGGATTTATCACACATCCTTAGCATAGAGCCCTTACAGATGAACAAACTACTGCAAGCTAAGCTCTTGCACGCAGGACTACTTTATCATCCTGCCATATGGTAAGGAGGATTTTTCCATATTTTGTCAGATATGTGGCAGAATGTGTAGCAAAATGCCCTGTATCTGCTCAGTGTCCATGCACAAGAACATATGCCTTGCATGGCAATCTCATGCTTCATCAAATATTGGGTCCTGAGGCAGGATATTCTTAAAAATAATGATAATGCAGGGGCTGTTTGATGAAAATGCTGAACATGAATATTTGTTTGGACTGTTCCCCTTCCTGCAGAAGGATAACTCCCTGATCTCACAGTGCATTGCACTTAATTACGGATGTACGGATTTCGTTAAATCCATTCCATCTGCGTTTCGTAGATTATCAGGCGCCTTCAGTCCCGTCATCTGCCCATTGACTGAATCATATTTTTTCCCATTTCCCAAACTTGCGTTCATGTGCACTTGTGCAAATTTGCGCTTCCAAAAACGCGCAAATCCCCCCCAAAATGGATAAATTGCCCCCAAATCCACATTTTTATGCTTTAGTCGATGGGGGGAAATGCACATTTTCAGTCAGTGGTGTTTTTTATTTTTTTTGTATTTTTCTATGACAAAATTTGAATAAAATTCCAGAAAGTAAAATCCATGTGACTTGGGAAAAGCTGCTCCGCTGTGGAATCCATGGGTCAGATTCATAGAAATCCGAACTCATTTGAATCCATTGTGGATTTCTCTGAGATCCTGACATCCCAACACTTAATTTCTCAGAAACCACAGACTCTGCAATACTCCTGGGGAGGGGGGAAATTGCAGTCATATCAGTGGCGTAATTTTTACTACATTCACTTAACAGCAGTGTGTGAATTAGAGACACTGCCAGTTCTGAGCTCAGATAACTCTAAATTTGCTAGCTGGATCTGTTAAAGCAGAGTTAGTGAGGCATGATATTGCTGATTCTTCCTCCATTGCTCTCTGCAATGTCACTCAAGAATTGTTCAGTAAAAGAAACCATCTCATGAAGTAGAGCAGGGCGTCAGTAGCACTGAATTGTAACCTGAGGGAAAAGTTACATTTTGCATTAATGGACACTAGCTAAAGTTCGCAGTTTCCTATCTGCCTGCAAGAAAAAAAGCAAGTTCTCTGAGGCGATGAACTAAAGAATATGCACCAGAGGTCTGACTCAGTGCAGAGGTACTACAGGCAATGCCCACGTGGATTCTGTGAAATGCTTTGCACGGCAGTGATCAGTTAAACAGCCATTTTAACAAGCAGTGTGCTTCGCATCTTTATTTCCCCCTCCCAACAACCATGTAAGGTAGGCCACTTTTGTTCCATTTTTATAGATGAGTGACTGAGGGCTAAAGTAGACATTCACATAATATGTAGCATGCCAGTGTGGCGTAGTGGTTAGGGTGTTGGACTGGGACTCGGGAGATCCGGGTTCTAGTCCCCACTCGGCCATGAAACTCACTGGGTGACTTTGGGCCAGTCACTGCCTCTCAGCCTAACCTACCTCACAGGGTTGTTGTGAGGATAAAATGGAGAGGAGAAGGAGGATTATGTACGCCGCCTTGAGCTCCTTGCAGGAAAAAAGGCGGGGTATAAATGTAATAAATAAAATTAAAAAATGCAGTGACACATCTTGTCTTTCCTTAAATAATTACGAGTGTGTGTGGGGCTGGGGGGATTTTTTTACTAGGAAGGCAACATGCCAGGAGGGGAGGCTTGTTTCTTCATCTCCCACCCCACTCTGATTGGAATGGAAATCTTCCCCTGCCCCCCCAGGTGGCTTGGAGCCCTTAGAAAAAAAGTTCCCATCAGCACCATTGGTGGGAGTGTTGATTCCCATTCCAATTGCAGAGGAGGAATGAAATAGATCAACCTCCCCTCCCTGTTCACTGCCTTCCCAGTAAAAATCACCCCCGCCCGCACCTGCAATTAGTTAAGGAAAAGCGAGATACATAACTACATGCTATGTAAATGAACGTCTACTTTGACCTTGAGAAACAGGGACTTGCTAAAGGCCATACAATACAGACATGGTAGACAATAGTCTTGAATTAGGACCTTCAGGTAAGGATGTAAGGATCTTGTATAATCCATTCCATTCTCCTTTCCATCGTCCTCTCATTGACAGATGCAGATTTCCCACCCCTTGTGGAAAAGTACACACAAAAGAATCCATCAGAATTTATGGAACTTTTGCTGGTACATAACATCTTGCATACTTTTCTTAAGTCAGTGTAAAATCAGTGAGCAGAGCACACACACAAAAGAATACTACACAGCAGAAACTGAAGAGAGATCAAGATGTGTAAAACATTGTGTGTATGTTTTAACATGGCTCTCTTTCCTAAACATGACCATATGTGCTAGGATCAGCCAATCACGTGAGCACCACTCTCCTGGATCCAGAGTGCCCCAGGGAGGACTGGTGAACACCTGGAGCCCTACAAAGTCAGATCTGGGCTGCAAAGTCAGATCTGGGCTGCAAAGTCAGCAGAAGTTCACATATGTCCACAGGGCAATTCAGATGCCATATTTTTATGCAACTTCCATAGGTTTGTATGGCCAAAGTTGCAAAGTACAATTCCGGAAAGTTTTTAAAAAAGGTCAGCACGTCTGCAGAGTCTGTGGGATTCTGAAAAGTCAGCCTTCTGCGGATTCCACAGGGCAGATTCATAGAAATTTAGTGTCATTTGGATCCATTGCAGATTTCTTCAACATACCCACCTGCAGGTCTACGTGCAACTCTCTTCCCTTTTTGATGGAACTGGCTTTTTCTGTATATCTGAAATGATGTAAATAGCTGCATTTGCCAGACTTGTGTTCTGTATAAAGCTGGAAATTGTGCAACTTTCTGTTCTGCCTCTGTACAGATTCCTATACAAAGAAAAATGAGTCATAGAATGGGGTCTCATACTTGACTAGGAATCCTTAGGAGTGACAGAACTGCTCAGTTCCCCAAGCCTAAACCATTATCTTAAAGGCTCCTTTGCTCAAATTTCTGAAATGTGTGCAGTGCAGTTTTCATTACGGAATGGCACTGCCATACCACAAAAAGCTGTGATGTGATGAGATCACCACGCTGTTCTGAATGGCCCTGTGGACATGTGTGAGCTTCTGCTGACTTTGCAGCCCAGGTTTTTGTAGAGCTCCAGGTGTTCACCAGTACTCCCTGGAGCACTCTGGATCCAAGAGACTGGTGCTCATGAAATTGGCTGATCCCAGCACGTATGGCCGTGCTTAGGAAAGAGAGCTGGCAGTAGCAATGAAGCCGGCAGCTGTCGCAGAAGTGGTGGGAGTGGCAGGATTGCCAGCTGTGGAGGGCGAGCCAATGGTTAGCAAAAAATGATGTAAAATGTTGCCAAGCCATTCCCACCCCACCCCCCGTGGAACTTGAGAATTTCTGAAAAATTAGGTGTGTAGCCTGCCAAAAATAGCAACCCCCTCCCTCCAAAAAGGGGAAATTTGCAATTCAACACAAAATAGAAGCCAAATCAATTTTGCGGCAGCTCTAACCTTTCACATGAAATTTCTAGCATTAATTTGACAGTCCGCAGTCATCTCTTTCTTCCCTTCATTTCATCTCCCTCCCTCCTGTTCTCTCTCTTTAAAGGTTTAAAGCTGAAAATCTATAGCCACTGCTAGCAAAATAGAACACCTATATAATCAAACAGCTGTATGCCAGATATGCGAAAATGCAGTTGTGCCCTGCTGATTAATCTATATTATATTAAACTACATCCAAGTTTCTTTATTCACAGTATTCCCAGAAGACAGCCATTAGTGATCAACACCCACAGCAAAATTAGAGAAAACTTTATTTCTTCTTGTTGCTTCTTAATCTCCCCCCCCCAACACACACACAACCATTTGCCAATTTTAAGAGAATGAGAGGAATTTCCTGCTCAAATTTTTCTCATTATTAATTCCTTAATTGACTTGAATTTACTTAGTTTGCTCTGAACTGTTTTAAAAACACAGAATGCTTTTCTTTATACTGTATGTCCCTGCACACACACACACCCATATACCGGCAGAAAAAGGTTACACCTGTGTGTGTTAGTGTGTGTTATGTGCATTGTACATGTGTGTGTGTGTGTGTGTGTGTGTGTGTGTATACATACACACACTCTTTTCAATAACATTTTCCAATAGTTTAGGAGCTCAGTAATGGCATACTAGCAGTTCCTAAAGTAAGTTAAGGGAATTTGCAAATGAGAGATGCTTGAGGCATTTGATTTTTGTCAATTCTGATAGAAAATGACCTAATTTATCCCTCCTGAATTAATGTGCAGATTGGAAGTTAAGTTACTTGCTCAAGAAACACATCCAAGTATATTTGAAAAATGTGTGTTTTGAGGGAAAACATATTCAGAAATGTATATTTGAGAAAATATGATTAAAAATTAAATTATGGGGTAAGTAAGGTGCTTGAGTGTGTATTTGTGACCCAACTCAAAGAATTCCTGGATGAAACTGATTATCTGGGTCCATCTTAGTCTGGCTTCAGACCTGGGTGTGGGATAGAAATGGCCTTGGTCACTCTAGAACAGGGCTCTCCAACCTTGGGTCCCCAGATGTTGCTGGCCTACAGCTCCCAGCATACCCAGCCAGCAAGCATGGCTAATGGCAAGGGATGCTATTAGCAAGGGCTAATAGATTTAGATCAAGTCTATTCTGAGTAGCATGGACCCTTCAGAGTGGTGATAGAGGCACCGGTGCACTATTAACAAAAATGTTGGTGACTTCATTCAAAAACCATATAAGTAATGCAGTTAATGCTGAAAGTGATGGAATTTCAACTGTTGTTTTGAAAAATGGCAACATGCTGCTGGCTGCGCTGGCATTAATTAAGCCCCTGCCCTATGAAGCTCATCTGGTTTGATTTGTTACCACCTTTGCTACTGGCTCTGTTCCTGTGCTTTTTTACCAGCAACCTGTCGCGCACTAATTAAGCAGATGAAGGAACGGGGGAAATTGACCAAATCTGTGGAAACAGAGAGCCAGTGTGGCGTAGTCGTGAGAGTGCTGGACTGGGACTCGGGAGATCCGGGTTCTAGTCCCCGCTGAGCCATGAAGCTCACTGGGTGACTTTGGGCCAGTCACTGACTCTCAGCCTAACCTACCTCACAGGGTTGTTGTGAGGATAAAACAGAGGAGGAGGAGGATTATGTAAGCCGCCTTGGGCTCCTTGCAGGAAAAAAGGCGGGGTATAAATGAAATAAAAATAAATAAATAAAAATTCTGGGAGCTGTAGGCCAGCAACATCTGGGGACCCAAGGTTGGAGAGCCCTGCTCTAGAAGATGATCTTCACTGGGAGCTAACTAGACAGGGGGACTGCACCCCTGTGGATTCTGCTGGACCCCTCAGTGGCTTTTGATACCAGCAACCATGGGATCCTTTTGGGCTGCCTTGCTGGGCTGGGGATGGGCTTTTGCGATGTCTCCAGTGCTTCCCTGAAGGTACATTTCAGAAAGTTGTGCTGGGGGACTCATGATTAGGGTTGGCCACTTACCGCCCCCCACTCGTCCCGCGGCTATTCAAGTCAGTCAAATTGAGTCCCCTGAAGACCAAGGCCTTAGGAGTAGAGAGAGATGAATCAATCAATGTCGTTTTCTCTCAGTTTCTCATTTTTCCAATCTTAAATTCAGTCTGTCCCAAACTTTGAGAATTTTGGCTTTGGCATTTGTCTGTACTCTCAGCTTAATGTTCAGGCAATAAACATTGTGGGTTTTGAGTCTACAATGGTCCCAGAAGATCAACCATTCTAGAAGTGCAATCTATACATATCTACTCAAAAATAAGTCCCATTGAATTCAGAGGGGTTTACTCCAAGATAAATAGGTATAAGATTGCAGCCTTACTGTTGGGTCAGTTTTTGGTTTGATTTTTGTGTGTCTGAAGGGGGAAATAACGAGTCTACCTGGAAGAGTCCACGGCTTGAGAGCACTGGGACTCACGATTGCTCATTGAGGCAGCAGATAGATGATGAAATTTTTAAAAAATATATTAAAAAATTTTGGGAACCGTTCAGCAAGTGCTAACAGTAGCGAACTCGCCTTGTTCGGCTCACGTGAGTCTGTTCGTGATCGTTCTCCTTTTAGCTCGGTTCGGCGCACCGTTTGCGAACGCAAAAACACAGAACGGTTACATCTTATAAGGTTGTGTGAGAATTTTTGGAGAACCGTTCAGCAAGTGCGAACTCGCCTTGTTCGGTTCACGTGAGTCTGCTCGCGAACGTTCTCCTTTAGCTCCCTCCAGCTCACCATTCCAGAATGCAAAAAACTCAGAACGGTGACAGCAACCGTAGATTGAGCCGTAGACTGGTGAGAAGTTGTTGGGATCTGAAGTGGCGGAGGAACTGGAGTGGGGAACTCACCTGGCTGGACAAAATCTGGAGGTGAAGAAGCTGGGATCTGGGGTTCAGGCCGGCACGGCACTGACTCAACAACAGGAACCACGGGCTGTGTCACAGGAGAATTAGAGCTCGCCTCGATGGAGTCCAGGTGAGCTGAAACAGACAACCACAACCTCCATTGGGTCTGTTTCCTAGTTCCCACACACCCTGGCACACCTTCCCCAGAAACCTGCACAGAAGGAGGGAGGCCCCTCCTCCTCTCGGCCGCATCCAGATGGGTGAGAACCGCTGAAACATCTGGGGTCTCTCTCATCCTCTGATGAAGAGGACGCTGCCGGCTGGCATGTGTGCACTTTGCCAGGGGCCTGGGCGCGCGCCCCTTTCCTTTTTTACCACCCTGTCCCTTCTTGGGAGGCATTGTGGCTACTATGGAATGAAATCAGCCACACCTGTTAAGTGAATAGTAGTATTGAAGTAAAACAACAACAAATATATATATATATACACACACACACACACACTTTAAAAAACAACAAGGGTTGCAGACAAAGTAAGTATAACGAGAAAACAAACTTAATACAGGTCTTATCTATAACTATATATAAGAGAATTTAACAAGGAAAGAGAAGGACAAAGAAGAAAAAATCTTTTTCTTTTCTTTTTCTTTTTTTTATAAAATAAGCCTGCTCAGCTGAGTCGGCTCTGCCCTGCCCAATGGGCTGTCCTGTGCTCCGTAATGAGAGGCCAGGCAGAGGAATTATCAGGCCTTATGAGGCCTCCCCCACCCTGCAACTAATTGCAAGCAGGACAGCAGGGATGCGGTAGAGCCATGCAGCACGAAGCAGCCGCCTCAAGGGGGCACCCCGGCAAACTGGGCCGGCCGCTCAGGGCGGAGCCCCGGGAGTAGGCTGCAGCCGCAGCACACGACACCTAGCCCACCCCAGCCCCACCCAGGAGGCCGCCGTCATTCCCGAGCACAAAGACCCGTGAGGAGCAGGCTACAGCAGCGGCAGAGGCACCCCCGCACCACTATGCAGACAACCAAACCGTGTGAATGAACACCATGCTGGGTCTCGATGAGGCAGGAGAAGGCAAAGCAGGACCACGTGTCTGTAGGCAATGCGGCACGAGGGACTCTTTCTATCACGAGAGCCACAAAAGAAAGAGGCTGAGGGTGGAGAAACCGGGCCTAATATCATCCCTGGTGCCCCGCCCTCGAAGAGCCTTATTGGAGGGTGAGATCACCCCATAGTGGTGTCACTCTCATTCGCCCACAAGTACAAAATTCTCCCCGTCCACAGCTACGCGTGGTTGGGGGAAGGGTATTACAGTCATAACTTCATGCAGGTGAAGGAGGCAGATCTTTGCCCCAGGGGAGGGAGGGATCCAGATTCCAGACTGAGCTGGCCAGTTCTCCAATCCTTCCTCATCAGACCTACAAATCAATTGTCTCCTCCTTATGGCATTGCAGTTGCACTGGCATAGCAGACACACGGGGTTAAAATTATAATGGCGTAACAACAAAAATACACCATCATAATTTCCCCATACTGCCATTACCTGGAGCTGTAGTGGCATGGGGGATTTAGCTGCACACTTATGCCATCCAGCTTACATAACTTAAACTTAGGGTGGCACAGTGAGTCAATAGGATTCCCATGCAGTTACATCAATGGAGTTAACTCATACCTATAAGAATTCCAGAAGTATAATATTCTTGAATATGGCCTGCAAATGTATTCAGTATTTTATATGTTTGGAAGAAAGGTTTGCAGTGTAAAGATGGAAGGAACAGTATACTGTATATTTTCCATCTGTATAACTTTTGCCTGTGTTCTATCATAAGTGCATTTCATCCTGTTTCTGTTTGCAAACATTATTTTTTAAAATCCACAGTAACATTAGACACATCATTTAGTGTTTACAAGGTGGTCCAAGGGTTGCCTTTGCAATTTTCTAGTTCCTCCCCCACCCCAAGACAATGGCCACTCCAAGCAGCTAGAAAACCTGTTTGTGCCACCACAACCATGCCAGAAATGCATCTGGAAGCAATGCGATGTGATGATGTGCTGTCCTTTGGGAAGTAAGATGGGTCCATGCAGGCAAAGATCTTTCCCCCCTTTGCCATGTCCCTCAAAAGGACAGCATCCTGTCGCTCCCAGGGGAATTTGTGGCCTCATTATGAATGCACGCATGGAAGTTGTGGTGACAGCAGGGCTTTCCAGCTGTTTGGAGTGGCTATTCTAGGGCTGGGTGAACCTGTCAGTTTCTCTTTCTCAAGCATTCAATTAAAAAAAACAAAAAAACAAGTTCTTTCTCTCCTGAATATGAAGACCTAGAATATAACCATATTCTGATCCACACATTAGTCTGGAAGGTGCAGATAAGGTCAGTTCACTTCAAAATATGGACCAAATTCTCAAGCATCCTTAGCAGTGAGTCAATGACTGGATTTGCATGATCACTGCAGCCCACCATGGTTTATTTAACTTTTTAATATTCAAACTGTGACCGCAGCTTATTGTGACATCTAAACCCGAGGAGGGTGGCTTCTTGGCACGGTTAACAAACCACACAAAACCCATGGGCTGTTTTAGGGTTGTGGTTGGTTTGTTAACTACACCAGAAACCAACCCTCACTGGGTTCAGATGACACAACAAGCCACAGTTGCTGCTTGACTATTCAAAATGGCCAGCCGCACATGCCACAGCCCATCGTGGTTTAAATAAGCCACGGCAGGCTGCTTGATTGTGCAAATCAGCCCAATATCACTCATGAAAGCTTTTTTACATGCATCCATTGCCCAAAATAATTAAATATTAACCAAAATAGTGTTTTGCAGACTTCAGTTCCCTCCTGTTTTACACATGGAAACAACATTCCATCACTGAAGTGTGACATTCAAAACTTAACAATATTTAAGTCAAATTCTCTAAACAAAATCTAAATACGGAGGTGCTAATTCCTGCTTCCAATTAAACTAAGTAAGACAATGGGGCTTAGAGAAAAGGAAATAAAAGCTCAAATCCAAAGAAAACAATACAAGGTGTAATAGATATATATAAGGAAGAGGAAATAAGTTACAAATAAGTGCAGGCCAGATTGTACCTTCCTCAAGAAGTAAAACTACCACCAAGTAGTTATTGTCTAATGAAAGCTAAATATGGGAGAAAAAAAACATGTAAGAATTTTTCTTCCCAGACTTTAAAAAAAAGGAAAAAGGGCTGCAAAGTAAACAACCATCTGCTGAAACATTTGCTGCATTAAAACTTAATCTTTCATTTATGATCTCTGCCTTATCAGCCTGAGAAAAAAACATTACATTCTAAACAACAGTTATTCATTTATATCACTACATATTTCCCATTATACAAATAATGCCGCACCCACACCCACATAATGAAGGGATCAGACTCAAAAGATTTTGGGTATTTTAGGGAGCAATCCTATGGCTCCTAGACAGAGTTTGAGGGGCCATAGGATACTTCAGATTCCCAGAGGTCAGAGACAGTGCTCTGATCTCAGAGGGGCGAATCTGTGATCCATCCCCTTCCCTCTCACAGCTGGTGCGGAAAGTACTGCCCTGGCTGCCTCTCCTAGGTCAGAAAGACAACCTCAGAGAGGGGGAAAGGGGGACATTTCGGTGGGCAGGGAAGGGAGGTGACTGGAGACTCGGCCAGAGTGCAAGCTATTCTGCGGCCTCTCCAGCCTCCTTCCCTCCCACTCCAAAATGGTTTCACTAGATAGCCCTAAACAGCTTGGGGCCAGGTTACCTAAAGAATCATCTCTTCCCATATACACTTGCCCAGACCCTAAGATCAGCTTCAGCAGTCCTCTGGGAGCCCCCACCAGAGGAAGTGAAGTGGATGGCTACTAAGAAGTTGGCCTTTCTCCTGTGGCACCCCAGCTGTGGAATGAACTTCCCAAAGAGGCTTGCCTGGTGCCTACACTGTGCTCGTTTCTACACCAGTTGAAGACCTTTCTACTTTCCCAGGCAGGCATTTTAGTTTTTCAGTTTCTGTTTTAAATCTGGTATTGTATTTGAAATCTTTGCATTGCAGCTAGGTTTTATTTGGTTATTATTTTTATACTGTAGTTTTAAACATATATATATATATATATATATAGAGAGAGAGAGAGAGAGAGAGAGAGAATTTTATTGTGGTTTTAATTGTTGTGAACTGCCCAGAAGCTTCGGCTGTTGGGTGATAAGAGATTTAAGAAATAAATAAATAAACTGAAGGCTGAAATGCTGGAACTTTCAGAGCCCCACCCGAGGCTCAGATGCAATTCATCACAGGCACTCTGGTAAAGTTCCTACTCATGAGGAGGGCCTTGCTTTTGAGGAGGCCTTTACTCTTGAGAGCCTGGCTGCTGTGGTTCTTTGCCTCTAGGTGGCAGCCTGCGCCTCCACCTTCTGGCGCCGGCACATTCTAGGGCTGGGTGGGTGCTCAGCCTCCTCCTCCTCCTCCTCTTCAGACTCTACAGGGCATTGTACAGTCCTCAGGAGCCCCATCCAGGGGTTCCTCAGTGTCTACCAGTACTGGAGAACCTGGTGTAACTTCCCTAGAGATGCTAGGGGTCTCAGTGTCAGGCTGATACACAGGATTCATTCATTCATTCATTCATTATATTTATATCCCACCTTTTTTCCTGCAAGGAACCCAAGATGGCTTACATAATCTTCCTCCTCCTCCTCCTCTCCATTTTAATCCTCCTCTCCTCCAGGGTTGTTAGACTCTGCAGTCCTTGAGTCAACATCATATTAGTCATCCAAGCCTGGGTCAGGACTGACAGCCAGGAACCTGGCATGATGTCCGTCAAGTCCCAGTTATTGTTTTTCCTTTGCAAGGAACATGAAGAAGGGATGAGACAGACATGCCTTCCCAAGTGCTGTCTAGGGTCAGGCTCCTGCCATCAGTCTGGTCTTTCCCCTCTCACTATTCTCCCTTCTGCCACTACTCTAGAGACTTTCTCCTCCTCTTGGGGCTGCATGCCTCCCCAACACATGGACTGGCTTACGTCTGGAGCTAGGGCCCCTAGGATGTAGGGACAGACAGATTCGTTGATCTTTGTCTCACTGAGATTATCGTGGTTTGGGGTTTTTTTGGTCAATCTTATTCCCCCATCCTGTTTTTTCATGAGTTTGCTAATACACACACACACACAGAGAGAGAGAGAGAGAACTTTGTACATTTTACATTTTTGGGTGAACATTTTCCCCAATGTGCATTATTTTGTACATATTTTTAAAACATTTCCATTTCCCTCTAACTACTTTAGATTGGTGAAATAAAGTTTTGTGCATACTTCCCCTAATATGTGGGCATTTTCTAATGAAATGGGTATGGGCTCCATCCGAAAGGCCACCAAAAATGTGGATTTTGGTATGCAGCTCTATCCTGGCTTGATGAAAGGCTCCTCAGGAGATGCAAACTGGGTAAATCCATAAAAAAATATCACCATCTCTATCAGGATGCCCCCAAATAGGTAAGGGGTGGCCAGGGCAGGTTGCTGGCTCTTTTTGGAATCTACCTTACAAGCTGCTGTGACTTAGGGATATATGAGAAATTCATTTCAGTTCATTTTTTATCAGGATTTACCCAGTTCACCATCTTCTGGACCAAACATGGACACAATCTGCAGTTGAAGTCTGTACGTTTCCAAGCTTACAATCTGATTCACAAACCTAAAAAAAAAAAAAGTGCTTGACAGCATGCATACATTTGAAAAATGCACACAAACGTGCTTTAATCAATGGGAGAAGAATGTGTACATTTCAAAGATGTGCATAATTAATGCGTACGTTTGGGAAAATACACATGGAAATATGCATGGATTCTCATGTGAAAAGAGAAAAACAAAGCTTGCAATCAGAGTTGGAATGAGCTTGGAGCTGTAATTCGGAGAACTTTGGTGAGCTCGAGTTTTTCTGATTAACACATCCCTACGTGGGAGGTGGCAACTTAGGGATCCCCCAAGGGAGCAAGGGCACGACACACACCATGCGATATCACCTGAGCAGCTACATAAAAAGCTGTTCTGTACAATTGACTTACTATATTGAACTGTGCCCTCACATTTCTGTTTCAAATGGCTATGTGTATGAATCGGGCATAAGTGGTTTATGTATTACAAATAAAAAGATGGAAAAATAAGTGATTGCACATATATTTTGCATGCTCATAGAAAACTGAGTATGTAATTGAAGAATCCCAGTGAACATTCGGCAGACAGCATTGCTGTGATTAGGTCAGAATATAACAGGTTCACTCAAATAAAAACCTTAGGAGGGGCTGCTGGAACTATTTTATATCCATCACTTTCAAATAACAAGAAATGTCTCCCTTTCCAAAAATGTAGGTATGCTCCTTTGCATTAAAAGAGAGCCTTAAATATTCATCAGTTCACTCCGCTCTGCATTCTATTTTCAAAGTCTCCTCTTTTCTCTAAAACAAAGAAATTGTCTTAATCCATTTCCATTTCTCCTGCTACTGTCTGAGGATCAATTTTTGATTTACTTGTTTTTTATTTTCACATCTCTACTGCAGCACACTCATCCTTAGTTATCTAAAGTGTAAAAAAGAATCAACTGGAGTTTCTTATAACCTTTCAAGTTAGGAGCGGGACAAAAGAATAGAAGGAAAGGGTTTCATGAATTGTTTTTCTAGTCCTCTGGCAATTGTTATAACAACACTAGTAGGTTTTATTTTATGCTTCTCTGTAATGCATCTGTATGAAAATTCCAGCAAAACACACAGTTTTTACATATTCTTCATAGTGCCCAATATTCCCTCCCCCAGCCGCAGGCCTGGAATGAAGACATGAGCTGGCTTGAACTATGGGTCACCACCTTATTAACTTTTCACATGGCTGTTCTGCAGGGTAATTCTCTATTTAAATACCAACTCTTCCCCTGCTTCAACCCAAGGTTTGTTTGCTTGTTTGCTTATGACATTTCTATGCTGCCCCATATCAGAACATTCTCTGGGCAGCTTACGATAAACAAACAAAAGCAATTTAAATACAAAATCAAATCGAAAAACATAAAATCAAAAAAGCAACATAAAATGCAACAAGAAACAAAACCCTCCACAACCCCAAATTTAAACCCAGATTTTAAAACAGAGAAGCTCAGACTACATGAGTTATTTAAAAGGCCTTGGTGAACAGAAAGGTCTGTACCTGGCACCGAAAAGAGCACAAGGGGGCCATCACAAGGCTAGGAAGGGTGTTCCCTAAAGGGGGTGCCACTACCAAAAAGGCCCTTTCCCTGGTAGTTGCCTACCTAGATATACTCACTACAAAGGTGGGAGCTAGAAGGAAACAGTGCATCCTGCCACCTACCTTGCTCAGGCAACCCCATTTTGGCTTTAAGTGTCAGAACAATGTTTCTTACTCAGTTCTTTGGGCTTTCTCATCAGTTGTCGGAACCTTTAAAAAATCCCTTGAAGATTTGCTTAGTTCTGTGTAAGCAGCAATTGATGCCGATGGATTAGACTGGAAATAGACTGAATTTAAAAAAACAACACCACTCACTGTACATTTGAGTTATTTCATTTTCCATTCCAAGCTGTAGAAGAACTTGGAGAGAAATAATGTTCAGTTTATGTCTTTTAAGACAACTCAGAAATTTCAGCTGAAGCAAAACACAGTGGTGAGGTTACTAACTGGGACCAGTCACATAGAACACATCTCCTAGCCTTGAAATAATGGCTCTGTTTACTGGTCCATTTCCAACCATTTCCGATTCTTACCTTTAAAGCTTTATACAATTTGGGGCCAGAGTTCCTGCAGGACTATCTTCTTCTGCATGAACCTGCCAAATATTATGATCATCCACACAGACCCTTCTTCTAGTCCCCTTGCCTTTGGAAGCAAGGTGGGTGGTGGTGATCATGGGCAGGGACTTTTTGGTGTTGGCATTACAATCCTGGAATATTTTCCCTAAGAAGGTTCATTTGGCACCATGATTGGTGTGTTTTTGGTGCCTGGTATATACCGTATTTTTCACTCCATAAGACGTACTTTCCCCCCAAAAAAACTAGGTGGAAATTGTCTGTGCATCCTATGGAGTGAATATAGTAAAAAAAAAAAAAAAGTTTTTTTTTTTTTTACTTTCCTCTGCTGGTCCGGAAGAGCGGAGGACTCCTGGGCAGGGCGGGGAAGCCCCCGCCTCTCAGCTGATTCCTCGCGGAACAGCTGATTAAAATTTTTTTTGGGGGGTACCATACGGTAAGTGCGTCTTATGGAGCGAAAAATACGGTATATACCAGGCACCAAAAACACACCAATCATGGTGCCAAATGAACCTTCTTAGGGAAAATATTCCAGGATTGTAATGCCAACACCAAAAAGTCCCTGCCCATGATCACCACCACCCACCTTGCTTCCAAAGGCAAGGGGACTAGAAGAAGGGTCTGTGTGTGTGTGTGTGTGTGTATATATATATATATGTATAAAGCCTACCTAGGTATACTCAGGTGGGAGCTAGAAGGAAACAGTGCATCCTGCCAATAATATATATATATATATATATATATATATATATAATTTGTATAGGCTTTGTAGATCTTTTGAAGTTTTTTTTTTTAAAACTGATGCTTTAAAAAGATGGTTCTAGGCAGAGGTTGTCACTCATGCTATTGGATTTTATTACTTTTTTATTGATTTTATTGAGAATAATCTCGCTGAAAGTCTTTTTTCATGAAACAGCAGCAGAATAGCAATGCTATGTAATAAATATTCATAAATAATAACTACTGCAAGTATTATGGGTTAGTCAAATATATATTCCGCATCGAGTCATTACAAGTTTTGGGAACATCAGTGGCTAGGGCAGGTTGTTCTAGGAGCAGCAGAAGCTGCCTCATACTGAGTCAGACCTTTGGTCTATCAGGCCCGGTACTACCTACACTGACTGGCAGTGGCTCTCCAGGGTTTCCAGCAGGATTCTCTCTTAGTCCTATCTGAAAATGCCAGAGGTTACACCTGGGGCCTTCAGCATGCAAAGCTGGTGCTCTACCTCTGAGCTAAGAACACTGAAGATTAAACATGTTCTGGCTCATAGTTCAACTCATCTACTGTGTCTTCATTCCAGGTTTGTGAGGGCAACAAAATGTTCATCACTGAGAAACAACTTACTTTTAACAACTTCTTGCTGTGGATCCAGCAAGCATCTGGATTTTGAATTATTCAGAACTTGAAGAGAAGAATGATATCAAATCAAAACACAAACTAGACAGGAGTAGTTACTCAGATTGGTACACCTAGTTATTCAAACGGAAATTAATTAAGGGCATTCTGATGTATTCTTTTGCAATCTTTCCTTATAGGACAAATTTAGAGTGAAGAATTCAAGTGTGTTTGAGTGTGTTCTTCACAGCTGAATCAATTATTTTTCAGATAACATGTATGAAAATCATGCAGTTCTCAGTAGCAGATAACACTGGTCACTTTCAATATTATAATTCAGCAAAAGATGTATGGATACAACTGCATAGTGAAATTGAATTGCCTCACCCTGTTGTTGTCCACAAAAGAGATTCACCTCCTAATATACAAGTATATAGTTTTTCTAATTACATATTTCCACCAAACTCTTGTTGGTTGTGTGAGTGTCTGATTTCCATAATTGCTGACGTGACAAGAGTCTAAACATTCCAATCAGGATGATACTGAATAAATTTGCAGTGGTCATTAAAATGTCTGTATGATTAGGGGTAGGCAAGAAATTAATCTGGTTCCCATTTAAATGTAAACTTACAAAAGTCACACTTCCCAAACCTAAACAAACCGGAATGCAATTTAAACACTGAAATCCATGCTTTCTGAAAGCTTGTGATGCAGTCTGAAAAGAGAATGTGTAGAAAAATGCAAACGTTTGAAAATGTGAGCACAAAAAGTATGCATTTGAAAAAGTGTGTACAAAAATATGCATATGTAATGAGACTACCCTTCCACATTACTGTTGTAATGGTGCTGCATATTCCCTGTCCCTTGCTCAAAGAACAGCAAAAATGTAATAATTTGTTTCTATTATCCGACCCCAGATCAATCCATTAGTTTGTAGGACTTCTATCTTCATTGTAGCTTGCACCGTCTGACAACAAATCAACACTCTTACCTTTCAAAGTTGAGGAGTGAAGAGTGATATGTCATCAAGAGTGAGATGATCAATATACTGATCACACTCTGCTCAATTTCTGCTTGAGTCAATTTCATCTGACGCTGTCCAAGTGCTGAACCAGTGTCCAGGCTTAGTAAAAGGCTGGATGAGGGTCAGTGAACTGAAACTGATATGATGGAGGCCTTGTGGTCTCATATCCCTTGTGGACATGGACTTAGAGGCTGAGGAACCAGTGGTGCAACAGAGGAGGCACCAGGCCCAAGCACTACTGTGGAACCAGACGCCCCCAAGCCCCAAACATTGGAGACACTAATCCCAAGATACTGGAGACTCCCAAGCCTGAGACACTCAAGTCTGGACCAATAACTGCAGCCTCTGAGCCTAGCCCAGCACTAGACCTGCACACACATCTTCAAGACCTCCAAAATCCATGGAACCGGTGCATCAACGTTGGCAGTGCACTTGGCATGAGTTCTTGGACAGATGGAGAAGTGCTAGGCTCCAGGCCAGAGACCTGTCCCTTTAAGACAGGGGTGGGCAGATGCACACACCCCCAGCCTTTTTTGAGGCGCCTACTGCCCCCCTACCACCACCAGTGACACAAAAAAGCCATGGTTTGCCACTGGAATTCAGCAGAGCAGCAGTAGTGGCAAAAGGGGTCTTCTATTTTCTTTAAAACAAGCTATGTAGGGAGTGTTTCAAAGCAAACAATCTTGCTACTAGAAGTCTCCTGGGAGCGTGATTTCGCTTGAAAACAAGGTACGCACTTCCTGCGTGCCTTGTTCTAAAGGAAAATCACAGCTTTTTGGCCACTGCCAAATTTCAACAGCCAAATCAACAGCACAGCAGTGACAATTTTGGTGGTGGCACCGAGGGGGGCAGCCCCTGGTAGGTTCTGGGGGGAATTGTTCTTCAGACCCACCAAAGCTTCCTACCCCTTCTCTAAGGCTTTCCACTTTGTAGGAAGGAGTGGAGTCTGAGAAGGAGCTTCTGAACGGAAGCATAAAAGGCTTCATTCTGTCTCAGACTTTGTTGGAGCAAGTTACTCACTAGAAGTTCTGCTAGGTGTTGCAACGTCTGGCCTGCCTTGCTACACTAAGCCTGCTCCTTGCTACACTAAGCCTGCTACACTGGGCTCCTGCTTTGGACCAGAAAACCATTTCTGGGTATAGGTGGTTCTCATATCTGGGAATTAGGTTTCCTCAAAAGAGCAGATGTATAGCTAGGGGGTATTCCTTGATCTCGTGTTGTCACTTGAGTCCCAGCTGGCCTCAATGTCTAGGAGAGACTTTTATCAGCTTCAGCTGGTTCGCCAGTCTGGCCACGGTGCCCTGGGGTTGTGGGGTTATAACTGTGGGGTTACCCTGCTTGTGGTAACCTCACAATTGAACTACTGTACTGTATTGTATATGGAGCTCCCTTGAAGATGACCCACAAGTTTCAACTAGTGCAGAATGCGGCTGCTAGATTGTTAACAGGTGTGGTCAGATTGGATCACATTACACTGCTCCTGAGGGAATGGAACTTCTTGCCTATTTTTCTGGGCCCAATTCAAGGTGTGCTGGTTTAAAAGCATGAATGGCTTGGGACCCAAATACCTGAAGGAGCATATCTGCTATACCACCAGCTTGCTCTCCTCAAAGTGCCTTCCACACATTATGCATCAACAAGGGAGAGAGCCTTCGCTGTTATGGCACCTGCTTGTGGAACCTTTCCCATACAAGTGCAACTGGTGCAACTTTACTAGCTTTAGGATGCAATCGTAAGCATGTTTAGGCAGAAAAAAAGGCTGACTGGGGCATGTTGGGAGCTGTAGGCCTTTTTTTCTGTCTAAACATGAATAGGATTGTGCCTTTACTACTGTAGCTTTTAGGTGCCAGGTGAAAACTGTTTTGTTTGCTGAGGCATTTTAGTTGGTCTCGCCTTTTATATTCTACTGCCTTCTAATTGTTTTATGATTGCATTCTGTATTCTTTTGATTGTATTTTAGGACTATATGGCCATTTTGGGTCTCATTTTGTACATTTTGACAAAGGGCAGTTTAAAAGACCTTTTAATAATAGAAACCTAAATAACAACTTTTTGAGAATATTTACCAACAACCTACTTGTTGATACCCCCTATGTTTTGAAAGAATGCATGAGAGAGTCATGGGGCCATACAGATGAGCCCAGACCCCACCACCCCTGGGGCCCTCTGTGTGTGGGAGAGCTCATCAGTGGGCACATAGAGCCCCTTCTGACATGTTCTCAATGCATGGACAGCCGGGGACTTGGCTGATGCAGCTCTGCAACCCACCACGTGCATTCTTTCAACACAAGAGTCATCTGAACCCATCCCACTATCTCACTCCAACCTGGAATATCATGAAGGGGCAATGTGCACATGAAGCTCCTGCATGTTTAGGCTCCCCCCATTCACTTCAATGGAAGGTAAATACTGTGCACACAAAGGGATGTGCACATGTATTCCATCCCTCAACTGAAGTGAATGGGGTGAAGCCTTACGGGCAAGGGAGTTCTGTGTGCACATCAAAGCCCGGCAGCAAGTGACTGGATCCGGGTGTCAGACTTCCAGGAATATATGAATACTTCCCATTTGTTCTAACTAAGAACTCAGTCTTTTAAGAAGAACAACATATCATATGAAAGAAAGAAAGAAAGAAAAAAAGAAAGAAAGAAAATTCAGTCAAAGCAACATGGTTAAGTGAAGTCACTTCAGCAACTCTGATAAACAAGTGGCTTAGGAGATAGCAGGGGAGAAGGATGGAACAACTTCCCTATCCCAAGGAGACACTATGAGTAGGTCTGGGTCAAAATTATAATGCTTCAGGAAGCATACAGTTGCAGTGTAAATACTGGCAGAACAGCATAAAGAAAAGCACCATTTTGCTACCTGACCTGTATATGTTGTGAGGATAAATACAGCAGAGAATTTCTCTTTCCCGGGCTGTCATTCTGGCAACTTTCATAGGCACTAAATTTCAGAGAAAAAGGAAAAAGCATTTTATTACTTCACTTATCTTCTCCCTGTGGTATCAATTGTCAAAAAGTGTTGCCCGAGGTTTTAGCTGCCCAACTTCTATTGACTTTAATGACAGGAGCATGGCTAAAACCCTATGCACTGCTATAAAAATTTACCCCATGTGTCGACCTAATCATATCTGCTTAGTTTACTGACAAAAATAAGTTGTTATTACTGTCAGTTCAGCAGAGCCAGAGTAACAGATAAAAAGCAAGCTGAATTACACTTTGCCTTCTGTGTCATCGGCAAAATTGGTCACCCAATTTCTAATCCAGAGTTGTTAGGGAAGGTAATGATTAGTGATGGGCAAATCTAAATGGTTAGGCACTTTGGCCCAATTGCTACAGCTACGCAAAAGTTCAGATGTTAATTTCAACCTAAGCCAAATGTAACTGGACTTCTTGGACTTGCAAAATTGAGCTGGTAATATTGTAAAATTGGATGCTTTATGAGATTGTTAGTCCCATTTGTTGTAGGTCACAGAAAGAAAGAAAAAGTTGGGAGAAGACCATTTTTCTTCTAGGCCAGCGAGAAGAAAAGAAGAGTTATCATTCTGTGCATAGTTAGTTACAGATCAGTAAATGGAAAGCAGATAGCTGATACTTAACTGACACTCTTGCTGTCTTCAAGGGTAGGCCGGCATCAAGTGTTGGCCTGACCGGGCACCAGCCGAGGGCCTAAATCTCAGCAGGGGACCACTGACAGGGGACCTCCTGGACTTGCTCTGCCTCCTCACCATTGCAACCTTCTTGTTCACCTGCCTCTCACTCTGGCTCAGACAAGGGTGGTTTTGAGAGGGAGGAGCACTGGATGCCACTGCCTACTTGCTCACTGGCTTTCTGCCTGTCAGTCAAGCAAGTGGTAGCAATGATGAGAAAGAGGATAAGGAGCAAGAGCAGCTGTTGACAAAGGTCATAAGAGAGGGGGCCCATTGAGGGTGTCTTGCCCAAGGGCCCTCAAAAACCTTGAGCCAGCACTGTGTCTTCATCTGAATGTAGATAAGCAAAAGCAGACACAGCCAGTAAAACTTCAGCGGAAAGACACTCTACACACATGGTGGTGAATGCCAACAGCTTTATTATTACTTTCAAAACTGGCTTCAGGTTTGGGCAAGATGCTCTTGAATGCCCCCTCCCTCACTAAGCACCAGCATTAGCTGTGGCAGAGGCTCCACCTCCAAGTCTCCCAAACAAAGGGAGATGGTTGCTGCTCCTTGAAACCATTACTCACTTTCGGGCCTAAGACTAAGTAGGAAACTGAGTAGCAATAGCAGCTAGGAGAAGCTGCTCATTAAGTGAGGGCAGATGAGCAAGCTGTGGGGGCTGCTCCTTGCCACTTGCTTTCCCCTCCTGGTTCTTCCAGATGAGACTTTTATTGAGCAATTGCCCTGCATCATTCACAGAACTGTACAGAGCATCCAGAAGATGCTGTCTTCAGTTTTTAACCCTCATTTCCCACCCCTTCTCCCATCTTTTTGTTAGCAGGAAAATCTGTGCCTGTTTTTGGAGATATAGAAACTGGGCAAGGTAACATATGCCTTAGTTACATCCCATTTGGGCTAATGTAATAGGCTCTACCTGGGGCTGCCTTTGAAACTTCAGCTCATCTAGAATGCTACAGCCAGACAGTTGACTGGGGCTGGTTACAGGAAGCACATGACTCCCTTGTTACAGCAGCTTCACTAGCTACCAGTCTGTTTCTGGGCACAAATCAAAGTGTTGATTATGATACATAAAGCCGGCTAGGGATGTGTGAATCTGTCAGTTTTGCTTTCTACTACATTCAGATTTCTAAATTCTCAAGTTCTTTCTCTCCCAAATATGAAGAACTTTGTAAATTTTGATAATTTCTTACCAAAAACAAACTGAAATGAAATTCTCACCAATCTCACCCAAATTCAATAGGAACAGCTATTCCCAACATGGAGAGGACCATGATGTACCTGCCTGCCATGTAGCTGTTCAATATGAGGAGTCCTGTCAGGAAAAAAAGATGTTGCGACTCGCAACGCTAATTAAGCACTAACATGGTTGAATACACAGGGATTCAAACTCAGACTTTTAAGAGCAAAGCACCCAAAGCCCTGGCCCTGGGTGGACAAACTTGTCAGTTTTGGTTTCTCCCACATTTAGTTTTTTGTTTTTGTTTTTAATCTGAAGTTCTTTTCATCTAGAATATGGAGAACTTTGCAAATTTTGATACATTCTTATCACAACCAATCTGAAATGAAATGTGCTCCCATCCCTAGCTCAATATGACTTGCAACCAGGCTATTCGAATGACTACATTCTCCCATATGAGCTTTTGGAGAAGCCCTTCTCTTGGTCCCACCACCATTGGAGGCATGTGGGACCCACCACTTCAGAAGCACTACACTACACTGGAATGGTATATTCTCATGTTCAGTTAGTCACACTCAGTGGGGACGTGCGTGAATCTCGATCAGGGGTGGAAGCGCCCCTGAGCCCCGCAGCACTTATCTTTTCCCTGGCTCAGCACATCTCCCCGGAGAGGAGCCGGGGAGAGGTACTTCCGAGTCCCTGGCACTGCGGTTTTAACATAAGTACCATAGAGAACCACCTTAAAATGGCTGTGATTTGCTATTCGTGGCCGTTTTAAGGTGGTTTTCTATCGTATTTACATTAAAAATGCAGCACCGGGGTTCCATTGCGTCAGTTCCTGGCACAGTGCTGGGACCCATCGCGTCACTTCTGGGTCCCCGGAAAGTCCACGGCGAGCCTCCCTGCTGCCGTGCAAGCACCCAGCGCCAAGCACCAAACCAGGTACTCGAACATCCCTTAGTCAAAGGAATTACATGTGGAGTTCAACAAAGGGATACATGGATGGGGTACAACAAAGAAGAGTAAGAGCTATAAATAAAGCAAGGAATTTTATTGTCATAAGCAAAGCACTACAAGTGCAGACAAAGAATTTCAGAGGGGAATGAAGAATTTGAGAGTGGAATTAAGTTGCACTCTCTGGAATGTCATTAGATGTGCAGAAACAACTTTTATTTTATTTTAAAATATATCTCACCTTCAAAAAAACCTCTCAAATACTTTTGAAAACCACAACAACCGCAGAAAACAGGATTGTATTTCCAACTCTACAATGTTATCAGTGATTTCTATGTATGTATGTATGTATGTGGACGTACACACACACACACACACACATATATATATATATGAATAAGGCATACATACTGTAATACTTAATATTATGACTGCACTTAATATTACTGCTGTCAAAATGTATGGGCATCCTATGGGGCAGGTTTCAGTACCCAATATCTTGCATCAAGACGATGGCGCTGGAATGATATGATCTGCTGGGTTGTTTCCAATTCTATGATCTTGTTTTGGTACATGGTCCTAATAGGAAGAGTAAGATGAAAATATAGTACCAATAACTCCTTCAAGCATCCTTTCTAGAAATTCTTAGTGTGTGTACTAGAGATCAAGGAGACTTTCTGATTTAGTTTATAGGGTGCAAAGAAACCAGATTTCAAGTATTTTAACAGAAGCGGAAACAGCACTGCCTCACTCACTAATTCAAAGAGTGCAATCAGTTAATTTGACTTTGGTATAGAGAAACTGTCACCTTTACTGTGTATAAAAGGTAGTGTATATAGTAGCTGGTATGCAAGATTTCCGAAGGTTCTTATACTGGGTGTTAATAATGAATGGGATAGGCTACTCCCTGTTCCCCTGGCAATCACACATCTGGTTTTGGGGCAGCTGAAGCCTTAATCCAACCCCAAGGCAGGGAGCATATACAAAAGCTGCACTGCTGTATAGCAGAGGGACTTACTTGAGCTCTTGTGCATCTATGATTGACTTAGGTTGCCTCAGAGGCAGGATAAGAATGTGCAGCCATTTGTGATGGCCTTCAGGAATCTAGATGCAACTTTGAAATGTTTCAGTTCCCTGACCCCATTTTGTCCTCTCACCCATCTCTACAGTAAGTTTGGGAACTTCAGACCCTGCATCACCCAACTATTGTTCTCTTTTTCATTGTGTTTTTAATGTATTTTTTATAATTGTTTTAACTACGTTAGCATTTTAAATTTTGGTTCCTATTCTTGTTAGCTGCCTTGTGTGCCATTTTCTTGGTGGAAATGGCCATAGCTCAGTTGTAGAGCACATGCATTGCACACTGAAGGTCTGTAGCTCAGTGGTAGAGCACATGCTTTGTATGCAGAAGATCCCAGGTTCCCAGGTTCAATTCCTGGCATCTCCAGGCATGGCAGGAAAAAATCCTGCCTGAAACCCTGGAAAGTCACAACCAGTCAATGTTGACAATACTGGGCTAAATGGAGCAATGGCCTGGCTCAGTATAAGGCACCTTCCTATGTACCAAAGGCAGGGTATAAATCAAATAAATAAATACATTTCCTCGTGATAGCCTGCTTTGGTCTCATTGCACACCTTCTGTGACGCTTTGATGGTAGACATTGTTTCTCAGTGTCAATGTAAATCCCTTGTCCCTGTCCTTTTTTCCCCTGGTCATCTTCCGGTGTTCTGGCATACCCTCTCTATTATTCTCCCACCCTCTTGACCTGTTGCTGGATGTTCCCTTCCATACCAAAGAAGCTACACAGTCAGTGTCCTGTCAGTGGGGCTTATTCACTTCTGCTGCCCTGCTGCTGGCACCTTGACACTGTTATCCCAGATTATTCCAAATGTGGGAAGTGAGTGCTAGCCCACCATACCTTCATATTGTCAGCCTTTTGGGTGGCATAACTCTCCAGTCCCAACTAACAATGGCTGCACAAATACTACAAACTAGAGCTGTGATGGCAGCCTACTGGTTTTGTGTTTGCTGCTAAACTGCTATTTTGTCAGACTAGGTTTATTGTTAACAATGACATGCACTGGGGGGGGGGAATTTTCTTTACAGTCCCTTCTCGGGGGGGGGGGGGAGAATGAATCTCTGTAAATATTGTGTGAGGGTAGATTTGAAATTAACAGAGGATGGAATACTGTGAATTGAAAGCTATAACATAACTGAGCTTATCAAAATCTATTTCTTGAGCTACTGCTTCAATTTAATGAGCATACTAACATTTCAGCAACCATTACACAGTGAAAAAAGTTTCCAATAATTAAGGATAATTGGCAATAGAAATAAAATGAACAGATGATAATGACTCTGCCGCAGTCTTTAGCAGCCTGCTCTTTCAGCCTTTGCTGGGTAAAACAGCAGAGGGAAAGGTTTTTAAGTGGCAATCCAAACTGGTCAACTGTGTCGTGATGGCTGAGCACCTAAAATTTTATATTCTGTGCCTCTGCCTGCATTTCCATTCACTGTGCTGGTTTTCCTAGACTGCCCCCAGCATAATATTCCAGGGTTAATTACCAGCCAAATTAAGTCTATATTTAATGATTATACTGTGTCACATTCTAAGCTTCTATGAGCTTTTTCTCTAATGCCATCAAACATAAAACACATCATTTTCAACACCCTACCTAACTCTTGTGCCAGTTTTGATGGACTTTTTAGATGAAAGTGCTGTATATGTAACAGTGTTGTTGAGCATGCCAGGATTGCACAAATATGAATGCCATTCTCCAGTTTCCTGAGTATTTTTCTGGTGCGGTAGAAGAGCACAGGATGACTCTCCATTGTAAAACAGTAATTGGACATTTTTAGTTGTAGCATTCCCCACTAACATCACTCTGGTTAAAAGAGTACTATTTCATAAGACTTTCCATTAGCCTTCATTGCATTCATAGTTTGTACTCTTTTTGCCATAGCGTATGATCCTCATTCACAGTATCTGCTTTTTTATTAGGTCTGTTTGCTCTATTTGGGGGGCAGGATTGTGATTTCTTTGCTTTTGTATGCATACATTTAGTTGTGCTTTTACCACTAAAATAAGGTATACAGGGGGATTTTTTTAAAAAAACTGTGCTGAGGACAATCTTCATTCAAAGCTTGATAACAGGTCTGGTGCTCCTATGTCTAAATCATCTTTATCACTGTAGCACTTCTAATTTGTAACACCCATTACCACCTTCATTGTGTTTATCAGCTAGCCAGTGCTTTCCAGATGCTGGATTATTGGTGTCTTTTTTGGGCAGATCACCACCAGACAAATGAGAGAACGATGGGACAATGTACTGCAATAGTTCTGGCAATGCTTTCAGGATGTGTATTCGGTTTAATATGGGCCAGTCCATCAGCTTGGCTGAGAGCCACTCCATCAGACTCCTCCCTCAATGGCCACCTGGCAGCATCCATTCCATCAGGCTGCACAGGGGTGGGGGTGGGGGGGAGATGGGAATCAAGGCCCACTCCATCTGCTCTGCACCATTTTGGTTCTCCGCCTCTCCCTCAGCCATTTCCACTCAAAGCCGGCCATTTTAAGATCTTTGTAACTTTAAGAACTGGTGGCTGAATCTACTCATTTGACCCTCTTCCCTCCTCGTACCTTAAGGCTGCTATCCTAGGCACACTTCCCTGGGAGTAAGCCCTATTGAACTCAATGGGACCTGTAGACACCCATAGAATTGTATTCTTAGATTGTTAGCCTGTGGGCAGGAACTGTCTCACTTGCTATTGATCTCATGCCAGCTACTCCAGAGCCTTTTCAGCTGAAGAGAGGTGTGTGTAAAAAGGTTCCACAATAAATAAATACATGAATATGTTTTTTTAAAAGTCTTTAAGGGCTTACTGGCATCGTATGGAGGGCAGGAGGAGCATGGATGGAGGCAATGGTTGCCGCCATGCTCCTCTCGCTCTGCAAGGCACTTAGATGGCTGATATCGGCTGTCTAACTGTGACGCTTCAGAGTGGAAGGGAAGGAGGCTGAGGCACTTCCAGGATACCTTGCATCTTGGCAGCCCCAATCTCTTCCCTTCCCCCCCCCCGAACATCCTCAAAAGCTCTTCCTGAAGGTTGCTGTTATGACCTTGGAGAAGCAGCTGGCGCAGTTCTTCCCATGCCAGCTCTGTGTGTGTAGGGAATCCGAGCACAGATCCCAGCTACGAGGTTGGACCAATTTTCCCACCTCCTAGCTGGGAATCCGGAAAATACTATGGCCATCTAGACGCTGTCTAGAGGCCATAGGACTGTGCTGCCCATCCTGTACTGTAGATACTGAGAGATGACTTAATGTTAGGAAGGAATACGAGGAAGAGTCTGGGGCATAAAAATAATTTTATATCCAATGTGACATAGCAAACGTCAGAAGGCATCAGTAGATTCCATCAGCACAGGAGCTGTCTACTTAGCATTCCTACTAGCAAGGGCAATATTTGCTCCCGAGAATAGCATTTGGACCTTAACTTGAATGTGGATTTCAGGCATATATTTTTAGATTATGGGTGGGCAACTTGTGGCACTCCGGGTGTTGTTGGACTTCACATCCCATCAGCCCTTGCCAACATAACCAATGGTGAGGGCTGATGGGATCTGCAGTTTCCCACCCCAGCTTTAGGTTTTCTTAAAGGGGCAGGTCAGAAATACTTTCCATTATAGCCGCGCTTTTATAATAATATGATTCACAGGCAGATGTAAGCTAAAACACAAGATTTGTGGTGATTATATTGGAATGTGCTCTAATCTTTTAGTAATTGCTATGAACTTCTAGTAATTCTTTAGTATACTGTATAATGCCTAATGTTTCTTATGTATGCATACTGCATAACCTATTCCATCAGAAGATTCTAGAAGACTGTCTTTTATCATCAGACTGTCTATTATCATCAACAAGAAAGGCACAATCCACTCTATGTCCCATTTTTGACAATGTGAGCACATTTCTCCATGTATAGGTCAGCCAGCAGGAGAGAAATTTGGCAGAGGGATGGAACAGGAAGGGACTGGAACATCCCAATAGTCCCTTAGGTCTATTATTAACTTTCTAGTAGTAAGTCTGGATATAAAACATACATATGACCTTAAATCTATATACAGTAAAACCTTAGATTGCAAGTAACTTGGTCTGCAAGTGTTTTGCAAGACAAGCAAATTTTTAAATTAAATTTTAACTTGATAAACAAGTGACGTCTTGCAATAGAAGTACTGTAGTACGGTCAAGAAAAATGAAGACTTTGCACTATCATTCTTTATTGCAGCTTAAATTAAAAATATGTGTACACAAATTTCTTATGGGGAATTTCGCTTTGATATACAAGTGCTTTGGATTACAAGCACATTTCCGGAATGAATTATGCTTGCAATCCAAGGTATTACTGTATAAGCATTTAATGTGCTCACCCCCCCCCCCCAAATTAGCAGCCATGGGAGGGTGAGCAGGCTCAGGACTGTGGCATGAAGGAAAGGGAGTTTAACTCTTACCCCTTGAGCTGTGGGTCCACTGAAAGTCACTCCTCTCTGACACTGCTATTAGCCCTTGGAGGGAAACCTCTATTAGAGCTAATAGAATAAGGGAATTTACTTGGAAATATGTCCCACTATGTTCAATGAGATGTACTCTCCAGTAAGTGCAGCCATTAAAAAAAGAGAGAAAAAGACCTCCCCTTCCACTTTTCCTTCTGTAATCAAACCATTTGCACATATGAATAAAATATTGTGAGAGAGTAATGCCAGCTCCAGGTTTTTGAGGACCCTCTGGTAAGACTCCCTCAATGGGGCCCCTCCCTCAGTGAGTCTGTCTTTTGCACTGCCATTGGCAGCAGCTGCTATTTCTCCTCATCCTCTTTCTCACAATTGCTAACGCGTGCGTGATTGACAGGGAGAGAGCCAGTGAGCCAGTAAGCAGTGACATCTCCTGTTCCTCCTTCTCACCACCACCATTATCTGGGCAAGAGCGAGAGGCAGGTGAACAAGCAGGTTGCAGTGGTGAAGAGGAATAGCAAATCCAGGGGGCTCTTGTCCGTGACCCCTGCTGGGCTGTGAGCTCTTAGCAGGTGCCCAAGCATGCCTACCCTTGACGCCAGCAGTGCAAGAGAGGCTCAAAAGTGATTCAGTGTCTCACGTGCAAATGCCCATAGTTTTTAATACCAAGGGGTGTGTGTGAATATAATTCAAAGAAAAGAAAAATAACTTGCTCAGCAAGTCTTCCCAAGACACATCAGGCTGATTTTCAATCACTTCCTAATGACAGAGTGAAGCGAGCGACCACTTGTTACACTCTGTAATGTCCTCATCACCCATACAGAAGTTCAGAGTGTTATTAAGAGAGATGCCAGGAACTGTGCAAATTCTCAGTGATGAAAAAGAATCAGAATAAAAGAGGAAATTAGTCCTGAAATGTTGTAAAATCCTGCAACGTTAATATACCCTGAGGAGGATGTTGCAGCTAAGGTTTTAGACATACTTATATAAAGCTCCCCAATCTTAGAGCTAATGAAGTGATACTGACAGTTTTGCCGTAATGTCTGTGAAGTGTTTTAACGACACAAGATTAATAAGTCTCCAAAGCAATAATCCTCGGAGATTGCACACCCCAAAAATCATAGCCTCCCAATGAAAGAAAATGAATGTCATTCATAATTTATCACAAAGGAGAAAAGAAGAAAAAAAAAACCAGAAGAGAAAAAAAAATCCCCAGCCCCTATATGTAATGCAAATTGGATGCATCTATAGTGAAACACAGTGCAGAAAGAAATAGCTATACAGAGAACTGGGTTTAGTAGAGCACTCCGTTAATTGTTATGACTAAGATTTTAATTTTCTTCACAGTGCAAATTACAAATGAGGAAAGCATCTGCCACATATGATATTTCCCGGGTTATAAATTTAAATGGATTAATTACTTTGCTTATTCTACAGTTCCCCTCCCCACAGAAGTAAATCCCATTGAATTCATCGGGGCCTGTTCCCATGTAAGTGGGTACAGGGTTGCAGTCTTAGCCTATTTATTCCCAACCCTCTTCAGATTCAGGGACATGAATACAATAGGGATTTTAATCATCACCATCAAGAAATGCAACAATTACATTTGCCCAAACTAGACGATATAAAATCTATTAGTCCTTTTCAGAGGTTTCCGCCATATGTTCAACTGAATGCTTACATCAGCTTTTCCCAACCTTAGGTCCCCAGATGAGGTTGGTCTACAGCTTCCATCATCCCCAGTCAGAAGGCCAATGGTCAAGAATGATGGGAATCTTAGTCCAACCACATTGCAGGACCCAAGGTTTGGTACCGGTCCTACATGATGAGGATTCTAGACTGCGTGGAGTGCTTTCTCAAATCCATTTGCACATGCTCCCTTTCATACATTCTGCTGAATACCTCTTCATGCTTTCCATGAACACATGGCAGGGGAATGTCTGGAAGCAGCTACTGAAATGCCTATACACCTTAGGATGAAGACAGACAGATATTCTAAAGTGTTGTAGAAATAGTTTGAACATACATTCACTGCATTCCAAAGCATTGATTTCTAGAGCAGGCGATTATGTTCTGACCACTTCCACTAACACTTAGAATGACTGTAACGGTATTCAGGGCCGGTGCTACCATTAGGCCAACTAGGCAGCCGCCTAGGGCGCAGGGCTAAAGGGGGCACCAGGAGCATAGGGCTGGAGGGAGGGAGGGCAAGCTCAAGTGGGAAGGGGGGGCGCTAAATATCTGATCTTGCCTAGGGCACCAAACTGCCTTGCACCGGCCCTGACGGTATTTGATGTTATATAAACACATGGATCAGAGATGGGCCAGGCGTGGGGGATAAGACTGTTATACAAGGTGGAATATAAAATATAAATACACTCTGCAAGTTGATATGCTATACATCAGGGCAGACATTCTGCTTACAGGATCTGCTTTGTTGTTCACTAGAACCCCAAGGCCCACCAAATGGAGCCAGGTGCAGTACAGTAGCTTAAAAAGGCAGACACAGAATTTCAGAATTGCAGGAATTGGTTTTCATTATCAGAACTGGAGAATGTACACATGCACTTGCACACAAAATCCCACTCCTATTTTCCTTAAATGTTCTTGATTTCAGCAGCCTTATTGAGGAGGAAAAGAAGCTTTTTGTGGCTGTTGCTATCGTTAAACCATCGGGAATCAGAAAACCTTCCTAATCAAGTTCAGATCACCCAGAGATCCACTAAATCACCCGATCTGCCTTCTGCCCACCCTTGCCATACATGAGTCAATCAGTTAGCAAGATTCATTCACTAGGGCATCAACAGGCCAATAGAAGCGGGTAGGCTTAGACACTCTGAACCTTCACAGTCTGCTGTTCAATCTGCATAATGTCCAGATTGCCAATGTTGTGTATCATTCACATGCTGAGCAACTGACACTGCATCAAACAATAGGAAAAACTGAGAGCTAGTGTGATTTTCTACAGACCCCGTGTGTTCCTTGGAAGTTTCCCATCAATTTGCTCACTTCCTCTGTCTTCTAAAGAAAGGATCTAGCAGCTAGGTTTCTATTATGTGTATGATCAACATGTGTTATCACTTTGATGAAAAGTTAAGAGCCTGTCAAGTTGTCAGTATTCACAAGCAATGTAAAGAGCCAAGTGGAAGGAAATATTATATACCTCAGTAAGATTACCACTTCAATACCACACAGTGGACATATCATATGTAGGCAATAGCACACAATTGCCATAAACACACTCCCAAAACATAGGCTGTATGTGACCAGATGACAGTAACATCTGCAAGCAATTGTACATATTCTTAGTGTGTATTATACTGGAATTGACTTGAAAAGCAATTTTTACTGAAGTCTTAAATGGAAAGCGTTTCTGGTCATCATGAACAAAATCTTGTAATGGGACCATTTAAAATAAAATAAAATAAGATAAAGATTTGCAGGGAAACATTCCTGGTTTGAATTTGGGAGGAGCTCGGAAGGTCATGTAGAGAGGTTGAGCAAAATGTCCAGTCAGTTTGTATGTTTCTGTGGTGAAATTAAACAGAAAGGTTATCCTTATTTCTCTATCCTGCAATAAAATCGTACTTGATCCTCAGGAAAATTCCTTTTGTTTCTGCAAGGCTAGGACAATCTAGCCTTTAAAGCAGGGATGGGGAACCTCCAGTACCCAGGATGAAATAGGCCTAAGAGGTCTCCCCATCCAGCCCAGGAGGCAGTGGTTGAGGACCCTCCCCCTCCCTCAAGCCCTCTCCGTCCCCTAAGGCCTCAGAGAAGGGCACTCCAGTCTGGCAATGGAGGAAGAGACTGGGTCCCTCCCTCTGCTTTCCTCTCTGTGCACAGAGAGAGGAGAGAAATGTTTACTCTCTTTCCCTGTGGCTGGATCGTTCTGTTTTCACCTCTGTGCATGGAGAAATGGACAGCCTTTCTCTCCGTGTGCAGAGAGGCATGTGTTTGAGTCACGTGTCTGTGTGTGAGAGAGAGAATGGGGTGCATATGTGTAAAAGGCAATGGGAATGTCCCCTCCCACTTTGGGTTGTGGCCACACCCATTGCTAGCATATGGCCCCAACATGCTTCTGGGGTGCCAAAACTACCTGTGGCAGAAAAGGATTTCCCCATCACTCCCTGCTGTAGTATGAAACTTTTCAGGGTATTTTTGCCTGTTGCAAAATAGGTCTCAAATGGGTCAGAATAAGGGAAATGTGTAACCAGTTTCATGAGTTTTAAAAAGTGTCTGCCCGCCCGTATTCTAAGATGGGCCTTCTTTACGTGCCCCTGCCATCTGAAATTTGGCTGGTGGCGACAGGGGGAAAGGACCTAATCAGTGGTGGCACCTTGATGGTGGAATGCTTTCCCCAGGGAAGCTTGCCTGGCACCTTCTTTTGGTGTCACTTCAGAACAAAGCATTATTTTTATTTTCGTAGGCTATTATATCCTTTGTAAATTGCTTTTATACTGCTTGGTGATTGCTTTCATTCTGTTGACTGCTTCTATACTGCTCTTTTATATTGTGGTCTTTTTAAAATGTTTTTGTTCTCATTTGTTTCATGGAAATTTTAACTTTTTGTAAGCCACCCTGGGAACCTGTGGAAGGGTGGGAGTATAGCTCATATAAACAAACAGGTAAATAAGAACACAATAGCAAACAGTGATTTGACTGAGAAGGGCAATTAGATTTGCTTCAAATTCTTGTGGAATGAGTTTATTCTATTCATAAAATGACTGACATGTCAACTGAAATCATCTCTCACAAAATAAAACCACATCTGTCCAGTACTGTATTAAAAAAAAGAAACAGGCTAATTTAATACTATTTAATACTATACGGAAAGCAAGATGGTATGATTTGCTAGAGAGAAAGAGAGCTCACAGTTTTTATTCAACTGGAAGCTGTGTAAAAATCTGAAAGAAGGAACAAAAATAATTTAAATGTCACAAATCACTTGAAGAGGCAATGTTTATGATGTTTGATTTTAGCTTGTTCCTTGGTACACAAATATGTATGGGTTGGGTTCTCTACTGAATAGAAGATGAAGAACACAGTTAATCTAACAGTATTAATTTCTTGGGAGGATGTTGCAAAGTTATTGATGTTTAACTTCATGCAATTAGTGACTAATATACCTCCTTAGGATATGAACAATTGGGATGCGGAAGAAATTTGTTCATTCCAATTTCCCAGGTGAATCTACCCAAACTTCACTTCCTAGACAAATGTATGGATGAAAACATAGTTCACACATGAAGTGATGTGCACTGTATTGAATTGTGCAAAGTGGTCCAAGGGCTGCCTCTTCTTTTCTTTTCTTTTTTTTTAAAGAACAACAATTAATATCTGCCTGGAACAATGCACATGCTGAAAACAAGGGCTGCAAATGAAGCCTAAACTGAAACCCTATTGGATGTTTGGTTGATATCTATGGAGAATAAAATTGTGAAGGGTCAGCAGGCACACATGGGGCTAGCCCCAGTCTTTGACACCGCCATCCAATGTGTGCTCGGGATCCGTCTGATGGCTGCTTCCATACATGCTGGGGTTCCTCCATAGGAACCCTGATTGACCAGGGTTCCCATCCCTACATGCACAGAAGTACCCTCTCCAGACTGACACCAATCACGTGTGAGCCACAGGGCATAGCCACTGCATGGCTAGCCCTGCATGTTCCCATTGTCTGCTTTTCACATTTGGTACCCATGGGTACTGAACACCTGAACAGGTCTTAATTAACAATGCAATCCTGTGCATGGCTATTCATAAGTAAGCCCCACTAGGTTCAATAGAACTTACTCCCAGTTAAGTAAGCCCCACTAAAAAGATTTTTTTTAAAGGAAAAAAAAAGAGGGAAAAGGACAGAGTAGAATGAAGAATCCCATTTCTGAATACTCAAAACAACCTTTCAGGTAGAACTGAAATGAATTTGCTCCCCAAAACAAAATTGCTCCCCCTAAGACTCAGGAGCAATGTATAATACTGCCAGTATCTTAATATCATTTGTGACTCTACAGACTCACTAACAATGTTTTGTATGTTACCTCCTATCAGATCCATGACCTGAGAATGAAATCTGGAGCATACAGAGCTGGACAATTGCCAACATACCAGGAATACATACCATAAAAGTCAAGTCACATATCGTAGGATTAACCAGGGCAGGTTTCTTTACTTTAATATGCCAGGATCTACAACAAACCTAGACACTGTGTGGGATACTACTAATGCAGGAACTGCCTAGGAATTATCCCTGCTTTGAATTAGGGCAAGCCATACCTAGCCATCAGTGGGAGGTAGTGAATAACTATTACCACCCCGCTGGCCACACCTCTTCAGGTGTTGAGGGAGTCCTTCCTGAATCAGTCCTGCAAGGCCCACAACTCTATTGGGGTGGAGACGAGCTGTCCCCTGAAGGGGTTGTACCTCACTCCCCCAGGTTCCAAAGCCCTGAGTGGCAGGTTTCAGGTATCCCCCCCCCCCCCATCACCTTAACGTTGCCTTACAGTGCTTACTGATCTTTTTGCCTGTCTGCTACTTTTTGTACACCGCCTGCCATTAAGAGACAGCATAATTTGCCTAAAAGAATTACACACTTCCCAGGCAGGGTTTGCCATACCACACCAGGTGGCCAGTTTAGAATAGGTGAAAACATCTCGCAGGCACAATCTGAAGGCAGGCAAAAAGATTCATACTCAGACCCCCCCACACACACCTAGTGCCTCCTCCGAGGGAGGCTCAGAAGATGGCAACAAGGGAGAGGGCCTTCTCAGTGGTGCCCCCCACCCCGATTATGCAATGCTCTCCTCATTGAGGCCCACCTGGCACCAATGTTGTCATCTTTTTGGCACCAGGCTGGTTAAGACATTCTTCTACTCCCAGGCATTTGACAGCATTCTTAACGGTTCCTAGGATTTATTGTTTGCTATTGTTGCTGTTCATTGCTTAGAATTGTTTTTTTTTGGGGGGGGGTACATAATTGGTTTGATATTACGTTATTATATTGTATTTTTAAGGTTTTTCATGTTTGTAAATTGCCCAAAGAGCTTTGGCTATTGGGCAGTATAGAAATGTCATAAATAAAATATATTAAGCGACCAACACATGCTGCAGTGTAACCCTAAGATGGGTGGGATGGAGTGCCAAGTTAGCCGCAAAAGAAGTCTAGCTGTGGGCACAGCATGCTTAAATTGCCCACCTTGGCCCTACCCACAGCCAGCATTGGGATGGGGTGTGCATCTGCACATTGGAAACCTGCATGCCAAAGACAAAAGAGAGAAAAAAACTCCAAGTGTCAATAGAGATCTTTGTGTATTTTTATTTGTGCCCGACGCGTTTCGGCCTAAGCCTTTTTCAAGGGCGCTTATTTTCTAATATTGTTTGAGAGAAACAGCTTCATCAATCTCCTGAGTATGTTTGTGGATTGTGAGTTTGTGGAAACCTGCATGAGCCTCACGCTAGAGATGGGGGGAGAATTTCATATTTTAATTTCACACTTTTTAATCAATACAGAACCAAAACTTAGTTATTCTTTGAAATGCACACTTCTACAATTTTTTCCAATGGAGTTCTCCAATCAAAAGTGCACACAAAATGCATGTACAGTATTAGTGAAAATACTTGCGAAATTAGGAAAACTGCATGCAAAAACATGTATATTAGGCTGTGTACAAAACTGTGTAAAAACTGTGTACAAAAGTGCATATATTAGGAGAATATACACGAAAATGTGTAGGAATGTTCATGCAAACTTTTTTTAAAATAGCAAAGATCATGATGAACTGAACTTAAGATTGGGGGGGGAGCAGAAAACGAGAGAAACACAAATGGACAGGTTTGTCCATCCCTAGCCCTTGCCCCAATCCTGGCGGCCTAAATGTTGCCTCATCCCAAACCCATTTGAAGAATGGACTAGTAGAACCATGTAATAGAGTGCCTATATTAGTATTTGTTTTTATAAGTATACAGAAGTGGAGGTGAGTCTCATTTGTACAAAATGTCTAAAGAGTAATATCTTTATCATTTATTACAACAGTAAGTCTGTGCCACTGTGCATCTTATCTTGATATTCTGAAGATGTAGCCATGGATACGGGGAGTGATCTTTTAATGAGTCCATAGCATGGTTTCCTGTACTAGCTTGAACCTGTAAGCTCATAGTTGTCTAGAAAATTCTTATTGTGACTTCCAATCTATGGTAAATTGTCATGATAGGGAACATTATTTGAAGCAAACAAACCATTCCTTGTATGCCTCCACATCTTGTAACTTCTACAGCCCTATGTAAATAAATAACAGCAACATTAATAATGTCAAATATTCATTAAAAACACTGTCACAACAATCTTAACTGGAGTGGATTCTCTTTATAATTTTAAGCTGTTATAAAATATTCATCTGTTGGTGGTTTATACTGAAGTTAATTTGTCAGTAATTATCCAAATAAAGTTTTTAAAATTACACAACACTTAAATAGTTATGGTGCTGCTAAAATTTTATTGGAGTTAACTGGTATCCACTCATTAATATATTTTGGCATTTCCATCCAAAATCCATTTATCTGCTTTATTATTTTTGTTCTTTTCAGATTCTTTAAATTTTCATTAACATTTCTTTTTCTGTTGACTTTATGACTTCTTCAGTTATTTCACACAACCTGTCCTCATTACATAATAAAATATGTCATGCTATAATTTATTTATATACTTTTACACAGCCTTTCAGATAGCAAGTGTATGCTTAAATTTACCATCAAGCTATTCTTGTATGGTCCAACCTTCTGGGCTTTTCTACCAGCAAAGGTATGTACGATGGGAACAATGCTCGTACCAGCACAATAACCTATGCTGATACCAAAAAAATCAATTAAGGGCACAATCTTAATATTGTGCTAACTAAAAGTGGCCATTGGCCGATAGGCAATACACTGGCGAAGCATCCAACTCCAAGGGGTGGCGCTGAAACTCCCCACCCCCCAGTTTTACACCACAATGGTGCTGGGAGGCCTTCCCACAGTCATCCCACTCTCAGGGCTACAAACCAATTTTGGTGAGGTGAGGTGGCCTCAACGGCAAGCCTTATCTCCTTCATCTGAGCTGCAAAACTCAGTGACAGGGAGCCTCGGCACAAGCCAATCACCTAAAAGGATGATCACTGAACCCTAACCCGCTGCCTAATTCCCGCACTCACCTGCCAAATGTAACTGAATTGAATTCAAATTGCATAAAGCCCAGAAAACAAAACCCCAACACCGGATCTCAGTGTAGAGTAGGAGAAACATGCACATTGCCCCTTAAGCCAATTGAGGCAATGCCAAAATTCCTACTCGGCCCCCAAACAGGCCACCAGAGCAGCCTACACTGATACCAGGGAGGGAGGGGGGAGCCAGAAAAGAGAAAGAGGCTGAGGGTGTGGCCACCAGCCCTAATACTGAGCTTGACACCACACACCCCTTAAGCCTATTGGCGGGCGAAGATCATCTGATGGTGGTCTCTCTCCATTCCCCCCACTCACAAACTTCTCCCCGCCCACAGCTGCACGTGTTCAGGGGAAGGTAATTGTGTCTGTCAGGTAATACCTTGTGTGTGTGGACCGTGGTTTGGTGAGGTAATATTGTGGGAGCTTGTCTCCCTTGCCTTGCCATGCATGCATTGGCTCCTCCCATACCAAGCTGCTTTGGGGGATGTTGTTAGCATGCCATCTTATGACTGGCGTGTGTTGGTAACATTGTCATGGATGCTGGGGAAATGGCTGAAGGCCTTGCTATCTTCTGTGTGCCTTGGGGCATGGTCATTGCTTTCTCAGCTTGGCAGCTGGGAGTGCATAGCAGTGCACAGCAGATGAGGCTATGCTGCAGAAGTTCCTGGCATGGCAGGGCAATTAGACTGTTCTTTTAGATTAACATCTAGATCAAGCAGTATGATGAAGCTTAGATTTGCAAAGATTCTTCTCCAATTCTGAAAATGTGACAAGTTCAGGGAATTTAATGTGTGTGTTTTTGGGGGCACAAGTAGGGTTTAAAAATATGATCTCTGAAGACTACGGATCAATTTGTTAATGTGTTAAGCCTGTCATCCCATAAATCACCAACATTACCCTGCCAGAGCACTTTATCTTGTCCATGCCTATCTCCTGTGAACATCTGGAAAAGTTGGTATGTTTTAAAAAAAACTTGGTATGAGCTTTTATGTACTGGGGATTGAAGTGTGTGTGTGTGTGTGTGTGTGTGTGTGTATATAGTGTTTTATAGGCCAGGAAAAAAATCAATTTACCTGTCACAGCTGTTGAAAAGTGTGCTTGGTTCACAGTTTATATAATGAAACAATTTTGTCAGACTTTGGTGCATTTTATGCTTTTCCCATATGCTTTAGTGTTAGACTATATGCATCATTAGTTGGCATGATGAATCTCACACATAATAAAAGTAGAAAATGTGTTAAGTGCATGTAATACGTATATCTGAAACCTTAAAAAAAATCTGAGATTGTATTTAATTATGAATCTGTTTAGGCTGAAATGTATATAATCTGCTCCAACAGATTTCCATATTGAACAAAATACTAAACATGAATCTAAATCTTTATAATTTAATATGATTAAAAAACTAGATTGAACTATTTAAATACAACTTTTATTTGACGGAAAAACAATAAATACCTAACAGTGCAATCCTATGCATATCTATGCAAAAATTAAGCACCACTGAATTCGATGGGACTTACTCTCAGGTAAGTAGCATAGGGCTGCAGCTTTAGGGTATAATTGTTAGGTCTGAATGCTCTGACATTTCGAAAGCCCTGCTAGGTTCCCATGGGCAGGGCAGAAGTTGGAAAGGAGCATTGTTTGCTGTTCTTCCTCTGGTTTTTTGTTGTTTGTTTTGTTTTGTTTTTTTAACCATTCCCCCCCCCTCCATTGCTCACAATGGGAGGGAAATCCTTTAAATCAACTCCAGGGCTGCTCTACATGTTCCCTATGTTTGGGGCATGGCTGGAGATTGGGAGGGCTTTGGATTGTTCATATGCAGAGTCTCCCCTGTTCTGCCCACACCATGCTCCTGATCTTCTCCTTTTCCTCCCCTCCAACATCAGACACCTCACCTGAGGGTGTGGATCTTTCCTCGGGGGTAGGGTGGGAGAAATTATCTATCTCTGACCTCGGCAGGGGATTTCTGATTTACCTTATGGCCCCTGGGATGCTGTAAATTTTTTATTTATTTATTTTTGCTCCTAGATTCTTACTAAATCCCTAAGTATTTCAGATGTTTACAACCCCATCCAATGTGGGTAGCTGTACCCTCTGAACTCGGAGGATTACGGGCATCCAGTGGCAGGCGAGAGGAGCGCAGCGGGTAGGATTGCTGCCGCACTCCCCTCGCCCTCCAAAACATGTAGACGGCCAACTTTGTCTAAATGTTTATCCCCTCCTCATGAGCGGGAGAGGCTAAGGCACCACCTGGATTGCATGGAGGATGGCAGTACCTCACTCCCCCCTCCCCACATGAATTGCCACTTAGCATTTGCATAAGCACAGGCAATGTGGGTGTTAAGTCTTATTACAGGATAATTTCATGGCTCTCCATACAGCTTTGGCAATTTCAGTAGCAGTGATGCATTGCTAGGAAGAGCAACAACAGTTCTGATATTTTAATTCGAAATCAGCATCCCTCTAATGAAATACACCAGTAAGCAAGTGCATAAGAAATGTGTTAGCCATTGAGTAATGGCAGAGGGCTGAAGAACATATAGCTTATCTGTAGTGAGCCTGACCATCGAGCTGTGAGGCGGGCAGCTGGATGAAAATGTCACCCCAGTGTGTGGCTACTATGAAAAAGGAAAACTCCATGTTAGGCATAATTAGGAAAGGAATTGAAGATAAAACTGCCAATATCATACTGTCCTTATACAAATCTATGGTGTGACTGCATTTAGAATACTGTGTACAGTTCTGGTCACTGCACCTAAAAAAGGATATTGTAGAGTTGGAAAAAGTGCAGAAAAGGGAAACTAAAATAATTAAGGGGCTGGAGCAACTCCCGTATGAGGAAAAGTTACAACAGCTGGGATTGTTTAGCTTGGGGAAAAGGTGAGTAAGGGGAGACATGACAGAGATGTACAGAATTATGTATAGTGTGGACGAAGTGGATAGAGAGACATTTTTCTCCATCTCTCATAATACTAGAACCCTGGGTCATCCCATGAAGCTGATCAATGGGAGATTCAGGACAGATAAAAGGAAGTACTTCTTCACACAGTGCATAATTTAACTATGGGATTCACTTCTACAAGCTGTGGTGATGGCCATTAATTTGGAGGGCTTTAAAAGTGGATTCAACAAATTCATGGAGGAGAAGGCTATCGATAGCTACCATATTTTTCCGTGTATAAGACGATACTTTTTCCTTAAATTGATAGTGGGTAAAATTGAGGGCCGTCTTATACGCAGAAGTATGGTATGCCGAGGAGGTAACCCGCGGTTGCAAAACTGCCCATACCTTTTTTTTCCCTTTTCTTTTTTTGCGTCTCCTGCTGGGGGAAGGAGAGGAGGGGCGGCTGAGCCGGCTTGCACCTGCACGCACACACGCATAGATATACATACACACTCATTCACACTCTCTCACATTCACTCATTCACACACATACACTCCTCTCTCTCTCTCTCACGCACAGAGAGAGAGAGAGAGAGAGGGAGAGAGAGAGAGAGATTTCCTTTGCCAGGGCTAGCAAGCTTATCTTTTGTCTCTCCTGAGAGATCAGAGGTAAGGAAAGGGTTTCCCTTGCTAGCACTGGCACTGGCACTGGCAAGAGAAATCCCAGGGTTCCCCTAGCAAAACTGAGCGAGCCGCCCGCCTGCCTGGAGCCCTGCAGGGCGGGCAGCAGTTCTGTGGCCAGCATCTCCTGGCCAGCGACTCCTGCGGGGGAAGGGGAGGAGGGGCGGCTGAGCCGGCAGCAAGACGCAGGACACCCGCCCACACGGAGCCCTGCAGGGCGGGTGGCGGTCCTGTGCAGTGCGGATCACTGCAGAGGCTGTCCGCGTGCTTGGTGTCATTGAGGGCCACTGCGCAGGCTGCCTGCGGGAGCCTAGGCCTCGCCTGCCCCCGCCTGGCCTCTCACTGACAGCTCCTGCTTGCGCTCGACGAGCTTGGCACGTGTCAGGAATCTGCGGCGGGACACCGGCCTTGGTGGCCGCCTGTGAAGCGCCGCCATCCCCGTCCCCGCAGTGCAGGGAGAGTGGAGGGCCTTGAGCAGGAGCGAGCGCCGTGCTGCCGTGAGGGGGCGGGCGCGGGGAGAAGCCAGCGAGGCTGAGTGGAGCCCACGAGGGGAGCGGCTCGGGCGTACCCGCCACCCGGCCCAGTCCTGCCACAGATCCCCAACAGCCGTGCAGATCCGGACCAACAGGCCGGCCCGAGCAGCCCTCTGGGAAGCCGAACACGGGCTGAATTGCCCGTTCACAAACACCCCGCCCAAAATATTTTTGATTTCTGAATTTTGGGTAAGAAAAGTGGGGGTCGTCTTATACATGGGGTCGTCTTATACACAGAAAAATATGGTAGTAGTTCTGATTGGCTATATGTTGCCTCCAGTATCAGAGGCAGTATGCCTATGTACACCAGTTGCTGGGGAACATGGACGGGAGGGTGCTGTTGCACATGTCCTGCTTGTGGATTTCATGTGGGCAGCTGGTTGGCCACTGTGTGAACAGAATGCTGGACTAGATGGACCCTTGGTCTGACCCAGCTTGGCTCTTCTTATGTTCTTATGACCATACAGCAGTGGCAGCTAGTGGCCAATGTGACTAGTAGGATGGAAGGCAGGTCAGCAGAGGGGTCAATAGGGGCAGAGCCAAGGAGCCTCCAGAGGGGGATCCATCAACATCTAGTTTTGCTACACAAAAGGAATAGGGCATCTATTGATTTTTCTCCACACAGTCACAAACATCTTGCTCAGAAAAAAAGAAATGACCCACAGCCACCACAGCTTGCTCAGAAAAAAAAAAGAGAAATGACCCCCACAGCCACTACTTCTTGCTCATAAAAAAGAAAAAGGAATGACTCGCAGAAACCAGATCTTGTTCAGAAAAAAAATGGCTCATCACCACCATATCTTAGGGGGAAACAAATGCAATGCCCCACAACAATAACAGCAATATCAATTAGCTAGTAGCTACTCCCACCCGCCGAATAAAAGGAAGAAAATAATGTTACATATGGTTCTGGCTAGCTCTTCTCAGGTGGGCAGAAAATGTAAGGGGAGAAATAACTTTGCTAACCAGAAGGGTATACACACATGATCTCTCTCGCACTCACTCACACACAGACTCACACACACAGAATTATTTTTTTTTAATTTAATACAAAATATATCCTCTGAGGAGTAGGGAATACAAGCAACTGATCCATGGTGTGAACTCAGAAAAAGGAAAAAAGAATCACCTAAAGAAAATAAATTACTTCCCCAGCCAGTCCCACAGCCATTTTCATAGGCTGGCTGGCTGGCTGGCCAATCCCCTGAGCAATTCTAAGTGGCCTGACGGTGCCCATTCTACCCGCCCTTCCAACTTTGTTCTGATTGGCTAGAGGGCTGTGCATGGGCAAAACACAATATAGTGCAGTTGGCTCGGGGGGGGAGGGAGGAACACTCTGCAGCAACAGCTGGAAAGCAGAAAGTGATTTGTCGGGCTGGCACCATGAATGGACACAGGCAGACACATGGCTAAGCTAGATGTAATTTTTGACATGGGCAGCAGTGTGTGTGTGTGTGGGGGGGGACGGGACGGGACAGGACAGGACATGGCCACAGTCAGGTGTTTGGTGCTCCTCCAGCCCAGAAAGATCAGCCATCCCTGCTATACAGTAGGAGAAACCACTCAGAACATTCCCCATAATGAGGTGTGTGAGGTTAGACAGGCCCATTGCTTGCCAAATTGTCTTGGGTGGAAGACTGGAATTAAAGTACTAGGCTATGAACAGATTTTCATATTGCCTGAGTTCTAGAGACTTGATAGAGGGGAAATAATGAAATGGGGCTGAGTAGGGATCCAGTGTGATTATTATGAACAGCCATAAATAGGGTTGGTGTGATTTGTCCCTCCGTCTCCTCCTTCCACCCATAGTTAGAGAAGGCAGAAGGGGCAACAAGTTGGAGGTCAAATCCTGTGAGGTTCCGTAGCCAAGCGGTCACTTTTGCCTTATTTCACAAAAGAGAGAGAGGGACAACCATTTTTATTTCTGTACGGAATGTAGAAACAGTAGGAGCAGGAGGGGTTGCATTTAAACCCACCGCCGCCGCCACCACCACCACCATGCTGGGTGCAGTGGTATCTGTCTATGGTTCAATACTTGAGCAAATTTGTTTAAAAGAGGGGGACACTGAAGGGATAGCAAATAAATATGGAGTTACGTGGAAGATAACTTGATCAATGGCTACTAGTCATGATGGCTATATGTTATCTCTAGTATCAGATGCAGTATGCGTCTGAATACCAGTTGCTGGAGAACATTAGCAGGAGGGGGCTATTGCACTCATGTCCTGCTTGTGGGCTTCCCACTGGCATTTGGGTGGCCACTGTGGGAACAGAATGCTGGATTAGACAGGCCTTTGGCCTTATCTAGCACAGCTCCTTTTAATGTTCTTACAAGACTGAAACAGAAATCAAAGCAGCACAAGTAGTATGCATTATGGTGCTTTGCAAGAAAATGACAATAGTTTTATTCATAAATTAGACAAGATAAAATAGTCAAGATTATACTAGAAGGAAAACAAATAGCGCTTGGATACTGGGGGAAGGGACGTGATAGCCTATTAGTGTTACGTCTTTTTACCTCTCAAATTTTTGGTACCAAGGCCAATTTGCTGGAGGAGGGGGAAAAAAAATTGGTCCTATAACTCTGATAAATGCAGTTCTCTAGTCTAATCTAGTTTGTCATTGCAGTGGCTCTCAGCAACTACTAAGCATCATGCCTCCCGAGAATAAATATTAAGGCTATTATCATGAACTGTTCATTCTCAGGTCCCAGAAAGAAAATGATTTGATTTTCCCCTTTCCGCCCCCCTCTCAGATTGTACTAAGCTTAGTTTCTGTTTTCCACCAACACTGAAAAGAAAATCAGCTTTTTATGTGTTTAGAATATCTATTTCTCATTAAGATCTTACTGTAACAAGAGATTCTGATACACTATATATATATATATATATAGTGTGTCAATACATTATTCTCAAATAGAAATGAAGAAAAAGAAGGTAAAAGCAAACTGATAACCAAGTGGGCTTAGAGGTCCTCAGGGTGATCTGCTGCTTGGTAATGCATTAGCTCCCTGTTTGCAGTCAAACAGAAACCAGGAGTGATTTAATATTCATTTAAAGCACAGGTGCAGCATCTGCAGCTTTGGCTTTATGTGGTTATAACCCTTCTAATATTTGAACTGATAAAAGGAAATTGTTAAGCTTTAGCTTCAGGCATGTAACTCAGATTGAAAAATTGCTCTGCTTCAAAACATCACCGTCTTCTGGCAGCAGCACTTTAATAGGCACTAATGTTGAAGTTCCTGTTAAAATGAAAGTAGCTCAATTAGCAATATACATGGCCAACATAAAATTTTGTTTGTCTAATTTCCTCTCGGACTCAACAGCTTCCCAAACAACATCTCCGCTAATGTTGCTTAATGCTAATTCCTCCATTGATGCTGGGGCATGTGGCATGCTGGAAGTGTCCAGTGCCTTATTTCACGGCCAGATGGCCTCACTAGAGAACAAGAATCTTCTTCCCAGACAAAGATCAGCAATGCATATGCACAGATTTCTCAGCCCCAATTAATGCCCCCTGGGAACTTCTGTCTGAAATGGACCTTGATTGACCATAATTGGTTAATGTGTTTACTTCACTTCCAAAATACCTTCCAGGTTTATTCCAGCTCAGGACTGGTCCATTCATTTCCAGGAGCAGAGGCAAAATTCTGTCCTTTCTCATAGGGATGGGTGGGCCTGTCAGTTTCGCTTTCTCCCACATTCAATTTTTTTAAAAAAAGAATTAAAAATCTCCAGTTCTTTCTCTTCTTAATATGAAGTTTGTGAATTTTAGTAAATTCTTATAAAAAACAAACTGAAACGATATTCTCACCCATCTGCACTGGCTGCATCTAATAGGTACAGCTATTCCCAGCATGGAGAGGACCATGATTTACCTGCTTACCATGTTGCTGTTAAAGATGAGGAGCCTGTCAGAAGAAAAGAGGTGGCAACCCTAAGTAAGTAGAGCAGCTAGACTGGTGGGGACTAGGAAGAGGGCCTTTTCTGTGGCGGCCCCCGTACTGTGGAACTCTCTCCCGAGTGACCTCTGCCATGCCCCCTCTCTGCTGAGCTTCCGCCACTCACTAAAAACTTGGCTGTTCAGGCGGGAATATGGGGTGGGCTAAGATTTTAAAATTTTATACTGTTTTAAATGTATTTTATCCTGTTTTTATCTTATGTACATCGCCCAGGGTGGCCGGTTTGCCAGCCAGATGGGTGATAAATAAATGTAAATAATAATAATAAATAATAATAAGCACTAACACGGTTCAATACACAGGGATTCAAAGCCCTGGGCATGGATGGATCAATCTGTCAGTTTCAGTTTCTCCCACATTCAAGTTTTTAAATCTTTGGTTCATCCCAAACTTTGAGAATTAAAAAAAAAAAGTTTGCATGAAGATTCATAAGCATTTTGTACACATTTCTCCTAATACATCCATGTTCATATGCATTTTTGCCAAATATACACATTTTTGCAAGCAATTTTCCTAATATAATGGGGTTTTGAATGCTATTTTCTCTAACACACACATCGTTGTATGCATTTTAAAAAAAAAATTGGAGAAAGCCATTGCAAAATTCAGAGAAGTGCAAATTTTAAAGGACGGATGAGTTTCAGTTCCCATAGTGATCCAGAAGTGTGAAATTAGGTGCGTTTGCGTTGAAATGCAAATTGAACTACAGTCATGCCTTGGATTGAGAGCATAATTCATTCCGGAAACGTGCTTGTAATCCAAAACACTCTTATATCAAAATGAAATCCCCCCCAAAAAAATTTGTACAGAGATTTTTTATTTAAGCCGTACTACAGTACTTGTATTGCAAGACGTCGCTTGTATATCAAATCAATTTTTTTAAAATAAATATTTAAAAATTTGCTTGTCTTACAAAATGCTCTCAAATCAAGTTACTTGCAATCCAAGGTATTACTGTATTTTCTCCCCCAGAGTTATCTCTCTGCTCGTTTTGTCTTTTTGCTCTTTTTCATGGATGCAGGTGGAAGGAGGTTAAACACTTATTTATTTATTTATTTATTTTGCATGTTTCAACAAAACCATATAAAAGGGGGGAAAGGAATATATCTAGATATAGATATAGATATATAGATATATCTACACAGATTTGAATATTATATCAATACATAAGCTTCAACAAAGACAGACCAAATATCCATGTATGTATCCATTCAAGAGTGGATATGGCATCTGTTCAAATGTTGAAAGTGTTGTTAGGTCCTCAATTCATTGCATGATAGGATAGGAGGTGAGCATTTATCTTTTCAGTGTTGTAATATTAGTCTTGGGCTGTTGAAAGGGCATGGAAAACCATTTACATTGACCATTTGTTAACTTCCAGGAAGCAGGTAGATCATAATTTAAAAGAACGTATGCATCAGTAAATATTTAAAAGTGTTCCAATACAAATTTTATCCATATGATAACCTCCTGCCCCAAAGAGGCAATTACTGGACATTATTTTTATTTATTTATTACTTATTTTATTTATTTCTATACCGCCCAGTAGCCAAAGCTCTCTGGGCGATTCACAACAATTCATAAAAAGCACAAATGCAAATACAAAAAAAGCATTAAATTCCAATATAAAAATTTTAAAACAGAATTTAAAACAATTTGAGCTGCTAAAACAATTTCAATACAACTAGCCCAACATAAATCCCCCCATATGCCATTAAATGCCACTGAATGCCTCAGAGAAGAGTGCAGTCTTAACCTGGTGCTGAAAGGATAACAGAGTTGGTGCCAGGCAGGCCTCAGTGGGTGTTGTGCCTCCAGTAGGTCAGACAGAGACCAGCCGTGTCAGAGTGTGTTTGGGGTGGGGCCAGGCTAAGTGCAGCCTGACCCACCTGGGCAGCCTTACCAATCAGCACCTGCTCAAAAGGCAGGTCCCAAACACACTCAGAGGCTGGAAGCAATTGTTCGTTACTACAGCCAGACGCTCCTGACATTCCCGACCTCAGACTTCTGTACCTTTGAACCTTGAAACGACCCTGACCACAACTTTGCCTGATCTCAAACTGGTTTACGTTTGCTCTGTTTTGGACTGATATATTTTGGCTTTGACCCTCGGACTGTGATAACGACAACGGTTTATCTTGGAACTGGACGGATTTACAACAGTGGGGAGATCATTCCATAATTGTGGGACTACCACTCAGAAAGCCCTCCCCCTTGTTGCCACCCTCCAAGGTGGCACTAGGAAGAAGGCCTCAGATGTTGATCATAGTGTCCTGCATAGATTCAGGTCAGGAGAGGCGCCCTGTCAGGTACTGCAGTCCCAGACCATGTAAGGCTTTATAGGTTAGCACCAGCACCTTGAATCAGGCTCAGAAGCATACAGGCAGCCGATGCAAGTGGGCCAGAATTAGTGTTATGTGTTAGTACCTTTACTAAAAAGGGGGTAGTTGCAACTGGGAGGTAGTTGTCAGGTACCATTGGGTCCAGAGTGGGTTTCTTCAGGAGTGGTCGCACTACTGCCTCCTTAAGAACACTGTGTGATATATTGTCTCCAACTGGCATCAATTCAAACTTTATTTATTTTATTTATTACATTTGTGAATCGCCCATCAGGCCGGCCACCCGGGGCGATGTTAAACTTGGACCAGTAAATTGAATAGCCAGGCAAATCAGCAAAAGTATCAGTCAATTGCATCACAGCTGGAATAGATGCCTGGAGCTGCGAAATAAGCAGTAAGAGATTATCCGCATAAAGAGTATTTTAAAATTCTAAACAGTTGTGCACAAAGCCATGAATACTACTATTCTGTCTAATGACACACACCAGGGGTTCCAAACATAAATCAAATATCAATGGAGGAAGTGGACATCCCTGTCTGGTACCTTTCCCAAGTAAAAAGAAAGCTGAAAAAAGACGGTTAGTCATAACTCTAGCTCTAGGGGTTGAATATAAATTTATAACCCATTTCAAAAATTCATCAGGAAAGCCGAAATTACTCAATGTAGCAAAAATGAATTTCCAATTAATTTTATCAAAGGCCTTTTCAGCATCTAAAGAAACAATTGCAGCCTGGTCTGTTCTATCAGAGTTTAAAGCTATTAAATTAACAACTAAGCTAAGATTATCAGCTCCCTGTCTATGTTTAATAAATCTCACCTGGTATTGAGGAGCTCAAGCTTGATGATATGTGGGCAAGCAGTTCAACCAGCAACCAACAAAAAAAGAGTAGGGGTGAGACAAGAGTTCTCATTCTTTTCTGTATTCTTCTCATATTCTCTATGACAGTGTTCTCCAACCTTGGGTCCCCAGATGTTTTTGGCCTACAACTCCCAGTATGCCCCAGCCAGCTACATTAGCTGGGGCATGCTGGGAGTTGTAGGCCAAAAACATCTGGGGACCCAAGGTTGGAGAACACTATTAGGTAGTGAAAACTTACACCATCCATTTGGTTTTCACATCCCATAGGTCTCAAGCAGTTTCCTCTCCAAGCAAGTGTCCCCACTACTGAGAACCCATGTTCCACTTGCATGCAAAATGTTTCAGGCCAAACCTCAAATCTTCCAACTGAGAATAATCATGCCTTCCCTTAGGAGGCTAAAGAACACACACCACATGGTTCTCTATTAAGCCCTTCTCCTTTCCCCCAATTGTACAGCGGCACAGTGTATGTGACACTTTGGGCTCACATGAAAGTGGCAGAAATGCTGAGTGACTGCTAGAGGTCAGACCAAGATACAACAACACAACAAAAGATTTCCTATTTCCCATCTTCAATTAAGGGCACAATCCTATGCATGTTTAGACAGGAAAAAAAAGTCCTACATGGCTGCCTTGGGAATGCTGGGACTCCTAGTTGTAGGACTTTTCTGTCTAAACATGCATAAGATTGTGCCTTAAGAGGATTTGGAAATGGTGATGTAAGTTCTGCACACTAATTGATGGTGATGAGTGATGCTTAGAAATGTTCACATAGATTTCATAGATCATAGAGTTGGAAGGAGCCTACAAGGCTATCGAGTCCAACCCCCTGCTCAATGCAGGAAACTAGAGGAGGGGTCTCCCATCCAAGTAACAGCCAGGCTTGACCCTGCTTAGCTTTCCACGCTCAGACAAGCTGAGCCAGCGTAAGCCACAGGCCTGTACATACAGAGTCTGTATCTGAAGACACACCAGAACATTTAATGGAAATAAATGAGACCCACGCAGCTGATAGACGTTTGAAAACAGCACATAACAGCATAATTTTTTCTGTTGTTTGGAGGCTTGATTCAAATTGTTTCTGGAAGATAAAAAGCCCTCTAGCTTAGATTAGATGTAATGTCACTAGATGAAATTTAATCACTTAGGTCACATAGGAAGAAAGCTTAGATAAAATGCTTCGATAAATCTTTTTATCTAGAAATACTAATCTAGTTGCTTAATAGAATACCAATACATATTCTATTTATAGCAGTAGGAGGAACTGAGGAATCTGTTTTGTTGGGAAGGCACATTTCTCTCAGTGCATATGCATTCTGTAGCTCATTAGGATTTTACAGGGGTAGGTAACCTGAAGTTCTCCAGATATTTTAGACTACAACTCACATAAGCCCTGTCAGCATGGGCAATGGTCAGGGACTGTATGGGAGTTGTAGTCCAAAACATATGGAGGACACCAGCTTGCCTACTCAATGTATACTGAAAAATATACCCCATACACTAATATTCTGCTATACGCCTTTGCGTAGGCATAAAGTGCACAAGTATGCACCCAGAGAGGAAGTTGCTGGCTGCAGGGGGATCACTTCACCCCTCCCTGCCAGAAAGAACGTACAGCTCTAACTGACAGTTCCCTGGGACTGCAGACTCTGGCCTCATCCATCAGCCAGAGAACCAAGGGCCTCTGGGAGCTTGCACCCCCTGCCTCCCAAGAAGGACATTATGGCAAGGGGGAGACCAACCAGGTCCCATACATCAGCCAGAGAGGGAGCTGCTACAGAGAGCTCGGTTCACTCCTCCCTTCCAGAAGGAACATCTATAAAAACTTTGTAACGAAGAACTTGTGCCTGAGTTTTGCTTCCCCCCAGCCTTTCTCCCAATCCCTTTTCCTTTTGTGTTGTGCCTTTTCGCTTTTAAGCCTGATAGCAGGGGCTGTCTCATTCTTAATCTTTCTAAGCCAATCTGGGAGGCTTTTTTGGCTGAAAAATGTGGTAAACATATTGTAAATAATAAAATAAATCTTTCTAAGCAATAGTCAAATTTAGCAAATATTGTGAGATACTCCTGCATAATCTTGTAAACCATCGAGAGAGTTTCGGCTATTGGGCGGTATAAAAATGTATGTATTAAATAAATAAATAAATAAATAAATGAAAATAATTTAAAAGGAGGTCTGGTATTATCAAGAATGTCTAGAGAATGCATCCATTCTAAGTGGAGATTTGTTTGTCTTGTTTTCGACACATGCCATCATGTGAGGTGATTTCCGAATTGCCCATGTTTTTGCTAGGGATGTGCGCGGAGCTCGATCGGGGGGTGGAAACGGGGTGAACTCGCCCCGCTCAACCCCCCTCCCGAGCTCCGCGCGACTTACCTTTCCCTGGCTTGGCTCACGTCCTTGCAAGATGAGCTGGGGAAAGGAAGTTCCGGGTCCCTGGCACTACACTTCTGGGTCCCCGGCACTACGTTATTTACGTAAAAACCAGGGAAAACTTCCTGAAAACGGCCATGTTTTACGTAAGCGGCGCTTTGTTTTTATTGTTAAAAACAGCATAAAATATGTTATATTCTTTTTTACACGAAGAATGCATTGCTAGGGAACCGGAAAAAGACGCGCTGGGGACCAGAAGCTCCTTTCCCTGATGCGTCTTTGGATCGAGTGGCAGCCAGGTAAGGCGCAAGAGTCTCGAGGGGGGGGCTGAGCGGGCCGATTTCGGCCTGCTTTCAGCCCCCCCCCCGAGACTTGCATTACACATCCCTAGCTGTGGGCACTTTCTCAGGCTTCTCCCAATTAGCCACGGCCTTGGGCCTCAGCATAGCCAGATAACTGTTACTCCCAGGTGTTACAGATAATTGCCTGTCATCTAGTTCCCAGGCTGGAACAAGGACACAGAATAAAGAAAAGAACACGAAAAGGAAGCAGCTTAACCTAACTGCCACCATGTTCTTTCTTCACAGTGCTTATTCCCAAATGTCCTTGGTATCAGGGCAGCAGAAGCAAACTCCATTTTATTCCTGTTGTCTTCATAGTACTATGATTTAAATGAGTTGAAAATGCAAAACTGCACTTGCTCAGAAAACCTTTTTTTATATCAAGGTTACAGCTCTCTCTCGCTCACTCTTTTGAACATATTAGGAACATAGAAACAGTTGTAAAGCATGTAATGTGGGTGGGAGGGGAAAAGAGAAACCTTAACTGTGTGCTGCACAATGGAAGCGCATGGCCATCTAAATGGGGGGGGGGGAGTCCAGGGTCTAACATTACCTAGCTGCACCATCAATTGAGTAGTGACAATTTTGTAGAGAAGTTGGAGCCACCCATGCACAAAAAGGAAGTTCAAGCATATTGGGGGTGGGTGGGACCCTAAGGCATTCCAAAGTACAGGTAAAGCTTTAAAGGCGCAATCCTATGCACGTTTGGACAGAAAAAAGGCCTACAACTCCCAACATGCCCCAGCCAGCTATGCTGGCTGGGGCATGCTGGGGGTTATAGGCCTTTTTTTCTGTCTAAACGTGCATAGGATAGCACCCAAAGATTGCCATGGTGGTAGTGTGTGTGTGTGTGTGCAAAAACTGTACCTGAAGACTACACACGTGTGCTGCCTTCACGCTGCTATAGAATCCTGGCAGCATGAGGGCAGAACCCAGGCACGGACCCTCTGCTCCAGCCATGTGGTCTTTCCCTAGTCTTGCAAGCCCAAACCATCAGATTTCCTACTTCTGTGAGCTCAGAGGACAAGCCATGGAAGCTTCAAGCCACAATAGCACCCAGGCTCTCCAAGCATTGTGCAATGAAATGAAATTATCTCCTTCCTTGCAAGACTGCCATCGGCTGGGTGGCTGGTCCAAGGGCATTATCCCACTCTTGTTCTGGTTTGCAGGACAGGCAGAGAACACTCTCTCGCTGGTGCTCAGGAGCCTCACAGTACAGGGAAACCACCCTTTGCCTTGCAGAAATAGAATGAAGAGCTGGACAAAAATGGTATGTGAAGAATACACACTAACTCTGGGATTAAAAAAACCCTAATAAATAAAAGGTTTAAACAGGTAGCAGGACCATACACACACACACACACACACACTTCAAAAAACAAAACAAAAACCCTTCCTAAACTGATAGAATGCAGGACTCTTACCCAAAGCTTGCCTCGGTTTCCACTAGCGCAACATAAATAACGCTAGTGACCGGCTACCACTGGAACCTTCCCTTTATTTGACCTTGAATGTCTCCCACAGACCCCACAGACATAATTAAAGACGCTCCGCATAGGGATGTGCAAGGATTCCATTTGGGGGGTGGAAATCCGGTGGACTAGAAGGGCTTGACCCCCCAAGCTCCGTCCCACTTACCTCTTCCTCGGCATTGACTTGCATTCTCCCGAGTCAAGCCAGGGAAGCAACTTCCGGGTTCCTGGCGGGCCGCTGTTTATGTAGAAAATGCCTTAAGATACTCCCAAAGCGGCCGCAATTTGTGTAATTTGCGCAAATTGCTGCCACTTTTGACGTATCTTTAGGCACTTTCTATGTAAACAGCAGCCTGCTGGGAACCCGAAAGTCCGGTGTGTGGCGTGGCATGCGTCAGTTTTCAGCCCAGCTCCATGAGCGCAGCAGTGGTATCCACCGAGCTGGAGGTGGGTCAGGTACCAACGAATCGCCCATCCCTAGCTCTGCAACGTTTTTTTTTACAGGTCCCTACTTGTAGAGATCTAATAGCAAAGCTTACTGCCAATGTATTTCTGTCATTTTTTCTTCTTCTTTAAGAGTTCAATCCTTTGAAAGCCAATTCAGTCATTTCAAAGGAAACATTACTTGCTGGGTCAGGTTTTTTCCCAAGTGATTTCCATGGTAATTCCACATTGTCATGCTATTGGAAAATTACTCCTTTGAAACAAGCAAAATAGAAGTATTGTAGGTTATGGTCCGAAGGTGCATGAGATACAGCCACTATGTGGAAGGTAAGCAGATCTAGGAATAATAATTAACATTAACAACAACAACCACAACAACAACAACTGATGGGATTGCCGAGAACCTAATTTACACCACCTTGAACTACATGGTAAAGGAAAGCTGGGGTATGAATGCAATAAAAAATAAACTGGAAACTTGCTTCTTTTGAAGCTGAAACATTGGGTAATACAAGTTCTATATGCAGAGCGCACATGCACGCACACACAGACACAGACACAGACACAGACACAGACACACACACACACACACACACACTATAAACCAGTTAGGAACCACTCAGCACACCGTTGTAGACCTGGACCAGGGCTGGTGCCAAATTCCAGTGGGGCCTCAGCATACTGCTGCCAAAGGCCCCACCCCCACCACACTGCTCTCCACTGCTGACGCCCCACATCTGCTACTGAAGCCACCAAAGACACTGCCAAGGTCCCCCACCCGCCACCCCCACCCTGCCAGCCACTCTACCCTCCATTTTTTACCTGGCGAGGGCAGCAGTGGCAGCTCCTCCTCCTCCTCCTCACCTGGCTGACCCCACAACACCTGGCCAACTGAGCCTGCAGGCACATGTTGTTGTTGCTGTTTTCAAAAAAAATTACTTACATTCTGAGTAGCAACAATCTGAACCAATCAGATGCTGCCTTTCGGGGACACATGACCAATAAGGACACAGGAGTGACAAAGACTACCCTGTGCCCTCATTGGCCATGCCCCACCTCCAAAGACAGAGTCTGATTGTTTCAGATTGCTACTACTCAAAAGGTAAGCTTAAAAATGGTAAGCTAAAAATGGGGCACTGTGGGGCCCACAGACTTGGCCATGGTGCCTCCTTTTGCCAGTGGGGCCAGCCAGGTGGGGGAGGAGGAAGAAGGTAGTGGCAGCTGTAGCAGGCTCAGGGGCAGGGATGGATTCTTCTGAGCTTCTGGGCCCTCAGCAGCGGTCTACCTATGCCAACCCCTGATGCCAGGCCTGACCTGGTCATATAATTTTGTAGGTAGCTCTGTGCCTTGCAGCATCTAGGGCAAATTTATGAGGAAAATTCAAAATACCTTATTTTACACTGACAGGGGAACCTTTTTAATCCTCATTCTTATTTCTTTGAAATCTCTTGAACTTATGCACAGAGAAGCTGGGCTTTAAGTATGAGTTCAAATGACAGCATAATCTCCCAGTCTTTTTTGCATGTGCTGTAAGCCCAACATTATCTGTGGCACTGATGACATAGTGCAATATGCCAAATTACTGGGTCAGGAAAAAGAGGCTTACTCCTCACCTGCTCAACATCACTCCAGCAAGATTAGAAACATTCCTCTTCCTGATCCCATCCAAATGGTGAAAATGGGATTTTCGGGATGGTGTCCAGTCAGAATATGGCTAGATTGAGAAAGATGCCAAAGAGAAAAACACAGTGGGGTAAGCGAAAGATGTGTTTCATTGTACAAAAAACCCACCAGTTCCAATGGGTCCCAGACCACACGTGTTTCAGGGAAATCTATAGAACAATGTACAACATTTATATTATAAAATGTAAACATGTCCCTGTATTTTTTAAAATACGTGTATTTCCTTAATGAGTCTCTTGACCTTGCAATGCTGCTCTAAAATACAGCTGGTTCCAATTAAGATTCATGCACATATTAGCTTGGCTTCCCTGGTCTGGTATAGCACAGGAGACTGGAGTTTGAAAAGCAAGCGTTATCACATTTGGTCACACTGAGTAAGTTGTTTATTCCTTAGATATGTTATTATTCAATATATGTTATGGTTATGCATAGTTTGGAACTTTGAGCCTCTCTTTCATGAGATTTTTGTTTTGATAAACAATTGTATTGTTATTGTTGGAGTTATGCTGTATAGACATAGTTTTTAAAATACAGGGACATGTTTAAATTCTACAATATACATTTTGCACATTGCCCCTTACATGCATTGTTATACCTTGCCTGAACAGGGCTATAGTTACATTGACATGTTCCATCTTTAGTGCTTTTCTAGGTGAGACTGTTTAATTCACTGCTTCTGCTTCCAGATGCTCTGCAGAATTAAGATCGGAGCTCTAGATAAGTTTTGTTCCCCCCCTTTCCTGCCTATCTGTACTTTCCACTACATAACCTCTAGGTGGTGATGTGATATAGCAGAATAATGCAGCTACACTAGTGGAGAACTGCACTTTGTTTCACAATGCCCAAAATACTGGATTTTCCACACACCCCAAAACCTCATGAAAACACTGGAGCAAAACTGTGTTGGAAAACACAGGAGCAAAATGACATCATCTAAAGCACCTGTAAACAACCGTGAGTGAAGAATGGCAAATGCACCATGAAAGCTTCATCTAGGAAAGCTCTAAATCTAGCTCAGCCTATGTATAGACCATTGTGAGTTGTGCAGGGTCCCATTCTAGAAACTTAGGTCCTGCTTTCAGGTGCTCTCTTGGTAGGCAGTTCATTACATGAAGCTGAACCAAGTTGGTAAGAGATAGTTTTGTGTCTGAGAATGTGCTGAAACCAGTGCCAAACTTACATTGTGGTCTTGGCTTCTCTATAAAGGATGGATAGTTAGTTGGATGAATGGGTGGATAGCGAATTGATTTTTTTTACAGCAAACATAAAGCTTTTGTCCCTGTCATCAGATTAAGACCGAATGTATAATGTGGTATGGTCTATGAGCAATGAGGTCTCCAATTCAGATCCTGCCTCAGCCATGAGCACACTGCATGGCCTGGAGGAAACTATTATCTTTCTGTCTCAGCCCTCCTCTGGCAATAGAGTGATAATCAACTCACCTTCTAGATCTCAAAAGCATTAGTAGAATTATGTAGCCCAGTTCAAGTGTTGTTGCCTGAACCGGTGGAGACGAGTAAGGTTTTGCACACTAACCCAGCCCTCAAGGCCCCTGCATGCACCAGCTCCACCCCTGACCCTGACCTTCCAGCTTTGAGTTGGAAGCAATGGGGGGTTCTTTGTGTGTTTGGCTGAACATGCTTAGGATCCTTCCCATGATCAGGAACACTCATAGTATAGGGTGCCGTGCCACAGTACTTGGGAGGGTTCTACGTGCATTCAGCCAAACACACGAAGAATCCCCTCATGACCTTGAGGCAAGGAGTCAGCAGGGATGGAGACATTGGGGGAGTGGCAGTGCAAATGCCACCCCCCATGCATTCTTTGAACACATGGAATAACAACACCCAAATAGGGCCTGTGTGGGTGTATTTTGGACAGTCTAAAGTGCCATGTAGATGCTTATAATTGTTTAGGCCCATGTTTACTTTTTATTTTTACACATCATGAAATAGCTTCTACAAGGGCCCATTTTGAACATTTCTGGTGACAATTTGGGAGCATGTACATATCCTCTGTAAGTTTTGTTATTTGATGCTGAATTGTCCCATTGTTCCACCCTCTCAGGTCTTGGCCTAGGGGCAGGACAGGCTCCAGTTCAGGTGAGGGAGGATAAGGACCAGAAGGACAATAGATTTGGCCACAGATGAGCTAGAAGTCAGGCACTGGATCAGGCAGATAAGGAGCAAAGGCAAGTGCAAGGTCAAAGTCAAGGGGAAAGTTGCTGAAGAGGCCAGAAGCCGGTGCAATTGCAAAGGCAGCAGGGATGAAAAGGATGCAGGAGACTAGGCAGAGTCCTCAAACTCAAGTTGCTTACTTTTCAGTTGGTGTTCTTGCAAGGGCTTTATAGGATCTGGTGTGTCCTGATTGGCTTGGAGAATCAGCTGACATTATTCAAGCTGGGTAGTCAGCTGACTTTCTTTAGGGTGAAACTGCAGCCTAGAGGGTGCCCTTTTCCCCAAGGCCTTGTTTGCCTAGCCTTCTGAGGATCCAGAGTGCTGTAGGTAAGGTGCTCAAAACCGGCTGATGGAGATCCCAGTTCAAGGCCTCAATTGGTACTTCACACAACCTCAATTTTGTTCCCTGATTCCCTAATTCCATTTTTTTTCTCCATTTACAGAAGCCACTAGTAACAGAATCTCTTATTTATTTATTATATTTATACCCTGCCTTTTTTCCTGAAAGGAACCCAAGGTGGTTACATAATCCTCCTCCTCCTCTCCATTTTATCCTCACAACAACCCTGTGAGGTAGGTTAGGCTGAGAGTCAGTGACTGGCCCAAAGTCACCCAGTGAGTTTCATGGCTGAGCGGGGACTAGAACCCGGATCTCCCGAGTCCCAGTCCAACACTCTCACCACTACACCTTCTATCTTCTTCTATCCTCAAGGCCAAATTCCATTTTGGACAAGTAGTCAGGGGCTACATTCCAGTGATGGGTAGGACCTAAGGCAAAATGGGCCCGGACCAAAATACCAGCATGGTTTAGTTTAAAACTCTTAGTAAGCCTTAGGAAAGGCATTCCAACCATTTAGAATGGGGGAGGGGAAATCAGCACAAAAGCTGGGAAACTACCAAATGATTGGTGGTTGGGGAAGAGAGGGTGGGGCCAAGGTAGGGCGAGCATGGCCTTCTGGGAAACCCTGGAGAGATTGGGGCCTAGGCAGACTGTATTTGGCTTCCCGGGCCTGAGGTCTTCTGCACCCCTGCACTAGTGCATTACTAGTCACTAGAAATGTTTTTCACACACTGATTTTCCTTAGATTACTATAACATGAAGTAACTGAAGTGGCTAGTAATAATTCATTAATAGTAACTAGTAATAATTCATTAATAGCTGGAACTCCACTGGAGAAACTGCTACCTACTTCAAGCACAGCATGAGAACATGTGGCAACTAGCAGACTGAAAACTAGTTTATTCAGAGACAAGCAGCTGGAAAAAATGTGAATGCAGCCCTAGAGTTCCCAAAAATGGAAATAAAACCTACTAGATTAAATATTTGCCAGATTAGGCTTTTCAAATCAAGGATATCCTTAAAACAATTATTCCTCTTAATAAACATTAAATCAATGATAATTTAAATACAGGATTATACAAATTGACTAAGATCTATTCTAATCTGAGAAAGTCATAAAATGAACTTGCGGTGCTGTTTCTAAGAAGCAGCACCGCAAGTTAAGAATTTGTAAGGTCAAGTGCAGGATCATTTCACAGTCATTAGAGTTCCCTCCCCCATTTTGCTTAGACATAACTGGGAGCAGATGGACAAGATAAACATCTGGCTTAGACAGTCAGGACCAAGGCCCCGACATTCCCGAGTGAATTTCTTTGGTGTGTGCAGAAAATAATTGGTGACAGAAAAAGAAGAATCAGGAGTAAGCCAAGATGTCCAAAGTAAACCATTTGCTGATCCTATCAATAAACAGAGTGACTGCTGTTGTCACCCTTGTCAGACCCTGGCATGCCATGAGTGTTTTCTGAAGATTGGGGTGGCACTTAGGTTACTGCAGCAGTGTCCCTTTGAACAAGAATGAATGAAAACCAATCACAGCCCATTTCATTCTCATTTGATGTCTAAGGTTGTCATGTTTGCATTTCAGCTTCATTTGAGTTGTTTAGACATTTCACAGCCAGTTTGCAAGATGCCTGTCCCTCCTGAATTATCGGCATGGAAAAGAAAAGGGGGATTCCAAACTATCCCTTTAAATAAAACAGTTTAATGGAACTCAGCTGTATGCGATTACTTTTCTTAACCCTTTGTGCACTCAAATATACTGACAAAGGCTTTTGTTATAAAGGTATTAAAATGTTTCAATAAAAATAATGTGAGACATAAATGTAATGAAAGCTTCAGGACAGTCTTTTATATATTGGTTGCAAGTTCCTTACCTAATCAAACTGTTTGAAGTATGAAATGTCTACAGTTTCCAAAGTACTGTATATGTAGTCATTACAGAAGCCAGTTTGGAGATTGCATGTGTAAAGGGGAAATAAAGAGTGGAGACACAAGATATGGTGGAAAATCAGGGCCACATTTATTGAATAATCAAAGATCTGCGAAGGGAAGAAGTGCAGGTGCTAACTGAACTGGCCATTGGCCAGTGGAGCTGTTTATGGGCGAAACATCCAACCCCGAGGGGTGGCACTGCAACTCACCACCCCCTAGTTTTACACCACCATGGTGCTAGGAGGCCTTCCCAGTGTCACCTCCTCATGGGGCTGCACAACACCGATGCGGGTGAGGTGAGTCGGCCTCAAAGGCACTCCTTATCTCCCACAAACTGAGCTGCACAACCCAGCAATGGGGAGCCTGGGGTCTTGCCAGTCACCTGAAAGGTGCCATTGGATGATCACCGAACCCTACCCCACTGCCTATTCCCGCGCTTACCAGCCAAATGCAACCAAATTGAATCAAAACAATATGGAAAATGCCCAAAATAACAAACAACCAACCCTGGATCACAGTGTAGAATAGGTGAAACACACACACTGCCCCTTATGCCAGTCGAGGAAATGAGCCAAAATTCCTACCCGGCCCCCAAACAGGTGACCAGAGGAGCCTACACTGCTAACAGGCAGGGAGGGAGCCACAAAAGAAAGAGGCCAAGGGTGGGGCAGCCAGGCCTAATATTGGCCCTGGCGCTCTGCCCTCCTTAAGCCTCATTGGTGGGTGAGATCACCCCATGGTGGTCTCACTCTCATTCCCTCCATGTGCAAAATTCTCCCTGCCCACAGCTACGCATGGTTGGGGGAAGAGAATTCTTTAAGGAAATGTGATTTTGAGCCAAATTACAAAGCATTTTGTGGGAAGCAAATCACTTTACCAGCTTGTACTATGAAATTCTGCCTAGATAATACATCTGTCCTCTATGTCAGACTTTCACATTGAGATTAGGTGTGGTCAATATTGGAGATGGTGCAAGCAAAATTACACATTCTTCTACATGTGATGGCAGATATGAGAATGTGTAGGAAACATTTAGTTTCTTATACTGTACCTTATTGGCCACATCATGGATCCCTTCCTTACATCTAACTTATGTTTTGTTATGTTGCTATACCGACAGAGTGATATCCAAGTAATGGACCAAAGTAAGTAAGTCCATTTATCGAGTATGCCAGAGATATTGATGAATCAGCAATACAACCTGGAAAATATGAAGTGCTCTATATCTGTTAGTGCTTTATAATACAACTCCTTAAAAAATGTTGAGGTTTGGCCTATAGTACACTGTTGGACAGACTTCCATTAGGAGGGGCTCATCAGTGCCCCCCCCCCATCTCTGAAAAAGAAAAGGCACACATGACTTACTCTTGCTAAATCTACAGGATCTAAATGGTAAGTATACAAGTCATGGTTCAAAGCCAAAAGGCATCTCCTTTGGATGTTGGGGAGCTCCTTTTCCACCCTTTTAATCTTGTGCTTCTCTGGCCAGTCATGACTGGAAAACAACCTTCAAGTAGGGATGTGTGCGGAGCTCGATTGGGGGGTGGAAGTGGGGCGAACTCACCCCGTTCAGCCCCCTGAGCTCCGCGCAACTTACCTTTCCCCAGCTCGGCACATGTCCCCGTGAGAGGAGCCGGGGAAAGCAACTTCCAGGTCCCCAGTGTGTCACTTCTGGGTCCCTGGCACTGCGTTTACATAAATACCATAGAGAAAACCACCTTAAAACAGCCGCGATTTGCTATTAGTGGCAATTTTAAGGTAGTTTACCCTGGTATTTACGTAAAAAATGCAGCGCCAGGGACCCGGAAGTACGCCGAGCACCTCGCTGAGCACCTCACCTGGCGCCGCGAGACAAATCGCATGGCAGGGGTGCTTGGCGAGTGCCCCCACGAGCTGAGGTAAGGGAAATTCGTCCATCCCTATTTTCAGTTGATTTGAAGATGTGAATATTTTGACAGAGGCCAGCAAATTGTGGCTGGCTGTACTTAGTAATCAACCATTATTGCTTCTAGTGAGCTGTAAAGTCCAGTCCTGCCACAGTTTGTCTCCAGCGAGTGTACCTGCCAAAAATGAACATTGTAGCACTTTGCAAAACCAACTTTAAAAGCTCTAGATATAAAAGGGGGTGGCCTGTAGGAAGGACCCTCAGCAGTAGAATCACTGGGGGTATTGGGGAGTGCTCATGTGCCCATATTCTTCCCTCACTTTTCCAAGTGTGGATAACCTAGGGGCACATGAGCCCCCCAAAAAACCTGAGGATCGTGCAGAAAATGGTGTTTTGGGCGGCTACACCCTAAATTGTCCCTCTTTCTAGCAGGCTCCCTTGGGGGGGGGCGGCGGTTGGTGTGATCACAAGTCCCAAGTGTCCCCTCGGTGTTGCCATTGACCCTGAGTTTCTAGCACCTCAGGGAGCAACAAAACGTGTGGGGATTCTCATTGCCAGTGCCAGAGGTACGCAAGTTTGACGTTACTTTGACACATGTCACACTGAGCCCTCCTTCCTGTCAGTGGGAATCCTCTCCAGTTTTGAAGGTTCCCCTGATGCTAGCAGTTGGGGACACTTGCAAAATTGGTGGGCCACTAGGGACACTTGATCTCCCCCAAAGAAACCAGGAGATCGCACTGTGAAAAGGGGGGAAGAGCCCTTTTCTGCAAACCACAATTTCCTAGGGCTTTTCAAGGAGCTGATAGGCCCGGACCTGTCAAACCTGTCAGCTCCTTGCAAAAGGGAGAAATACTTGCAGTCTGGGGTAGGCACAGTACAGGGTGGGTGCCTGCTGGATTTAGTACCTCACCCAGGGACCCCCTTGCGCTAACCCACCCTGTCCGATTTGTGCAAACCAAGCAGGTCGTTGTTTTTTTTTAATGAGAACAATTATTTGCACACATTATCAGCAGAAAACTTTTTTTTAAAGGAGCGGTGACCATGGGCAGCCCCTCCAAGGTACCGCAGAGGGGTCCTTAGAGGGACACTTCATGGATGCCCCCATGGGGAACGTGAAAGCTGGCTTGACAGCTGGCTTTTACGATCTCCCAAAAAAGTGGTTAGGAAAAAAAAGTCAAGCTACAGTGAGGCCAACATGGCTCACGGCAGTGGGGAGCGGGGGTAGCCTTTGCCAGCTGCTGCGAAGTGCTGCTTGGGCACTTTTGAGGTGGCTGGCAGTAGCAGTTACCCACTAGCCACTCTTCTTTTGCCACTCTTGCCAAGCGGCTCGCTTGTAGTCAGGGTTGAGCCACGACGGGCCGTGTCATCCTGGTTCGGATAACACGACAACCCATCGTGGGTCAGACAGACCCTACTACAAGCCATGGCTTTTCAGGGTGACTTATAACCCCCCAAAAAGCCACCCTGACAAACCTGTCATGGGTTTGCATGGCACAAATCCCATTGTAGCTTATAAGCCACAGAGGGTTGTGGTGTCATGCAAACCCAGTCTCAATCTTTAAAGAAGCTCATATTGAAGCTCCTACCTTATAGATTTCATAGATCATAGAGTTGGAAGGAGCCTACAAGGCTATCGAGTCCAACCCCCTGCTCAATGCAGGAAACTAGAGGAGGGGTCTCCCATCCAAGTAATAACCAGGCCTGACCCTGCTTAGCTTTCCACGCTCAGACAAGCTGAGCCAGCGTAAGCCACAGGCCTGTATTGACCACACACACACACACACAAAGCCTTAGAGTAAACACAAAAATTGTGTCGTTTAAAACCATTTAATAAAACCATTATTTAATGCAATGTAACCTATGGATTCTTCTTTTAACTTGGGGATGTTTTTGAATGGTGGTCAGGGAAATTGTTGACAAAAGTTGGTCAGGGAAAGTCAGGGAAATGGGAAAATGTAATTTTCATGGCAACCCTGCCACCGCTGCCCTCTCCCTTGGAGCTTCTAGAGCTCCATTCAGAGTAGGAGGTGCTAGCTCTGTTCCCCAGACCTTCTGTCTCTCAGGACCTTAATCTTGGTCCCTGGGGGCTCCTCCTGAAGCTGGGGTACACGTGTTTCTTTCTCCTCTGTCCCGGTTCACATCCCGCTTCTCTCCTCTCTCACTGGCTGTTCTCAGTCCTCTCCGCTCATTCAGCAGGCCCAGTCTGTCTTATCTTCCTGCCCCCCGGCTGTCTCTCTTCATATTCTTATTTCCAGGCACTCTCCTCCCCATGAAAAGTCTCCCTTTTTCACTTTCTCTCTCCTGCTTCTGCTCTCTCACATGTTCACACTCCCGCTCATTCTTCTCATGCCTTGGATCTTCTGCCTCCAGCACCTCTGTTCTCCTTGGGGGTCTTTAAATCTCCTGCCTTCTCAGCCTCCCCTGCCATGATTAGCTGCAACCGTGACTCATGTCTGGCAGTGGGTGAGCCGACAAATGCATGCCACCTGCTTTCTATGTATTCTTCAGGCACCACTACTTGTAGCTAGCCTGGCCAAGCCTCAGCTGGGACTTCTGACTGGACGGTGGATGGGGCAGCAACTCCTGGTGGTCCTCCACATACATTTTCAGTGCTGTAACTTGACTCCTGGTCTATGATTTTCTTTAAAGTTATAGACCCAAAGTAAACTGATGTTGTAAGTATTAATGGCAATTTTGTTTTAATTTCAATTTAATTTAATTTTTGACATGTATATATGCTAGAAATATATATATATATATATATATATATACAGTTATACCTTGGATTGCAAGCATAATTCGTTCCGGAACCGTGCTTGTAATCCAAAGCACTCTTATATCAAAGCGATTCTCTGGCGGGCGTGAGCAGGGCTGATTTGTATTGCAAGACGTCGCTTGTTTATCAAGTCAAAATTTATTTAAAAAATTTGCTTGTCTTGCAAAACACTCTCAGACCAAGTCACTTGCAATCCAAGGTATTTCTGTATGTATATATATATATATATAGCATAAGCTTCAAAGCGGCTAACAAAATCACACAATGAAAACCAACTACAAAATAAAGCAGTACATTAAAAAAAAATGCAGCAGCAACAATGAGAGTACACTGAAGACATCTTTAAAACCACCATCATTTCATTTTTAAAGGGAGAAGGACAAATATCATACAGACATCAAATACCATTAAATTCCCCAGAGATCAGGACAGACTTTACTTGGCACCTAAAGGATAGTAAAGAATGGCACCAGGAAAATATGTCTACATAGGAAGCTCCATAAAATATGATCCCGCCACCAGTAGCCACCTATGTAGCCTTCAAAGGTGGAGGCAGTGAGAAGAGAGCCCCTGACAAAGATCTTTATTGACAATCTCATGTAGGAGCACATGGTCCTTCAGATGTTTTGGCCCTATGCCATTTAGGGCTTTGAAGGTCAAGACTTCAAAATGATCTTGAGCCCAGAAAGACCCTGGTGGCCAGTGACAATCTTTTAACACTGGCATGTGTTCATGGTGCTCAGTCGTATTTAGCCATCTGACCATTGCATTCTGAACTGGTTCTTACCTCCAGATGCTCTTCAAAAGCAACCTCGTGTACAACAGTACACAACAGTAATCTAGCATGGGTGGTACTAGGGAAGGGGTAAGCAACCTGGTGCCCACCAGATGTTTTCGATCACAGCTCTCACAATCAGTTACAATTGTCCATGCTGGCTAGGGCTTATGGGAGTTGTAGTTCAAAACACCCCTGTATTAGGGCATGGCAGGTCATCTTCCTCCAGTAAGGGATGTGACTGGGGCACTGGATGAAGCTCATCAAAGTCACCACAAGCTACCCAATGTCATCTGAGCATCAAACAGCAGTGCTGGATCTAGCAGCCCAAGCTGCAAATCTGGTCCTTACAGGGGAATGTGAGCTCATCTAGAATGGATTGAATGTCGTTTCGCTGAATTGAATTTAAAAAATGACTATTACTGATCTGGAAATAATAATAATCAGGATAATTATTTAGTTGGAAGTTGTATTGAGCTTTGAAACAAATTTTATGTGAGAAATTACGGTAAGATCCTCAAAAACTAAGCATGTTTAGAAGAGGCATGGTAACTAGCTTACTTAGAACAGGTGAGTTGTGACCACAAGATATGTTAGAGGATCTGTGATCTGGTACCTTTATCTTTCACGCTGCAGTGCAAATCAGTGCACCAGCTTTGGGGGGAGACAGAATGTTCAATTGGCAGAAAGCTTGAAAAACAGCATGGGTGGAAAATCTTAACTTTCCCCTCCCCATGCCACAGTCTCAGTGCACTTCCCCTTCCCCATGGGCAATTTTATTTAAGAAATGTAGGCGATCCAATCAAGGGTCTTAGCATCTGATCTAATTTAGCCCTCAGGTCCTTTGTAGTTTGCTATTCTGTTAATGCCTGATAGAGGTGGGGGGAGAAAAACAGGTAAGTAACCCCATAGTTTCCCCAGGTGTGTTTGCAATAATTGTTTCGATCTCTTTTTAATCTGTTGGGTCTATCATCGTGATTGTTTGCTGCCAAAGGCAAACAGGAACTCTGATGGTATATATTCACAGGTATACATGATGCCACCAAAGGTTATTGTATGATAGAGCAGATAGAAAAACACAGTTATCAGGGCTGCGTTCTATGGTAAAATAGTGGTAAAATGGCAGTAACTTTGTACAAAGGTTGTCTACAGTCCCTCTGCAAAGCACAATTTATAAAATAAGTTTAAGAAGCAGTTGAGGGATTCAACAATAGAGTGTGCTTGCTAAGTGAAAAACTTGCAAAGGCTTCTAGTATGGGTCTGGCATACACACACCTCTGTAGCACAACTGTTGCCTCTGCTCCTGAAAGTGTATTTGAAGATCAATACACGCAGTAAGGCTTTGTACTGTTACTCTGTAACACAGAGAAAATGGTTCTTGTTTGAGCAAGATCTAAAGAGAGGTAGGGTGGGAAAGGGGCTGTAATGGTTCTTGATGGTTGCAATTTGGTTGGTGCTTTCAGGATTCCTGTTTGCCTTAGGATGGGGTAGTGGTACCATAGTATCAACACATATATTTAATTTTTGATAGCCTGGACATGTGATTGTCACTTAAGTGTCTGGAAGCAAGAATTTTTTTATTTTTTTTATTTTATTAATTCTATTTATACCCCATCTTTTTTCCTGAAAGGAACCCAAGGCGGCTTACATAATAATCCTCCTCCTCTCCATTGTATCCTCACAACAACCCTGTGAGGTAGGTTAGGCTGAGAGTCAGTGACTGGCCCAAAGTCACCCAGTGAGTTTCATGGCTGAGCAGTGAGTTTCATGGCTGAAGCTCAGAAAAGAGGAACACACATGTATGCACTCACCATGTGGATGAAGCAAATTTATTTACAGAGTGGTTACCTCAGGTTGTTCTTCTGCCCTGTGGAGAAGTGGATTTGAATATTGGCAATACTGTAGGAATATCACCCTTCCCCCATAGCCACAGTAGGGACTATATAATAGATACAAGGTATGAGAACACCCTTACTGATACAGCACCACCGAGTACTCCCATTCCTTTGATGGACAGGGATAAACCTTTGTTTGGTCTATTTATTTATTATATTTATGAATCGCCCATCTGGCCAGACATCTGGCCACTCTGAGCGATTTACAATCCAATAAAATACAAGGGGACACACACACACACACACACAGTATAAAACACAATTAAAAACAAAACAAAACTTAAAAATCCTAACCCACCCCATAATCCCGCCTGAAAAGCCACGTTTTTAATGCACGGCGGAAGCTAATCAAGGAAGGGGCATGGCAGAGGTCACTGGGGAGAGAGTTCCATAAATTGGGGGCTGCCACAGAAAAGGCCCTCCTCCTAGTCCCCACCACCCTGGTTTCTCTGGCTGATGGGACAGGGAGAAGGCCGTCTGTGGCAGATCTTGTTGAGCGGCCTACTTGAAGTTGCTGGAAGCGCTCCTTGAGATATATTGGACCGGAGCCATACAGGGTTTTAAAGGTCAACGCCAACACCTTGAATTCGGCTCAGCAAACAACTGGTAGCCAACTCTTTGAGCACCGGAGTGATGTGATCACGCCGGCGGCAGCCTTTAATCAGGCGAGCGGCTGCATTCTGTACCAGCTGCAACTTCCGAACCGTCTTCCAGGGTAACCCCACGTAGAGCGCATTACAGTAGTCTAGGCGAGAGGAGACCAAGGCATGAACCATTGATGGGAGCAGATGACTAGGAAGGTAGGGGCGCAACTGCTGTATCAGATGGAGCTGGTACAGCGCCGCTCAGCTCACAGCTGACACCTGAGCCTCCATGGACAGCTGGGAGTCTAGAATGACCCCCAAGCTGCGGACCTGGTCCTTCAGGGGAAGATGTACCCCATTCAGCACCAGGTCAACATCCCCTAACCTTCCCTTGTCTCCCACCAGAAGTACCTCGGTCTTGTCGGGGTTCAGTTTCAGCATGTTCCCTCCCATCCAGCCACCCACTGCCTCCAGGCACTTGGACAGGGTTTCAACAGCCAACCTTGGTGAGGACTTGAAGGAGAGGTAGAGCTGTGTGTCATCCGCATATTGATGACAGCACACCCCAAACCTCCTGATGATAGCTTCCAGCGGCTTCAGGTAGATGTTAAATAACATCGGGGAGAGGATGGAACCCTGCGGCACTCCACAAGTGAGAGGCCGAGGGTTCGAAGCCTCCTCCCCAAGAACTACCCTCTGGTACCTTCCAGAGAGGAAGGACCAGAACCACTGCAATACAGTGCCTCCCACGCCCAACCCCTCCAGGCGGTTCAGGAGGATACCATGGTCAACAGTATCAAAAGCCACTGAGAGATCGAGGAGGACTAGAAAAGAGCATTCGCCCCTATCCAAAGCCCTCCTCATATCATCCACCAAGGCGACCAAGGCCATTTCTGTCCCATGTCCAGGCCTGAAGCCCGACTGGCATGGAGAGTTATTGACTCTGCTTATTAATGCAGGGACACTGTGGGAGGTAGGGTTAAATTTTACCTATGCTGTTTTCCAGGCTTTCTGCCAATGTAACATCTTGCCCATCCCACTCCCAAAGATGGCATTTTTCATTGCAATAAAAAATAATAATTATCTGATGTAGCTGCAGTGCCAAGGGCCACACAGCTAATTCCATGTGCTCAGCATTTGTGTTTCACAAACAGCAGCACTGCCGCCGCCCCCCCCACACACACTCAATGCCAAACTGCTTTTTAAAGGCAAGCCAGTGTAGTATAGTGGTTAGAGTGATGGACTGGGACTCAGGGGGTCTGGGGTCTAGTGCTCACTTGGCCATGAAACTCACTGGGTGACTTTGGGCCAGTCAGTGACTCTCAGCTTAACCTACCTCACAGGGTTGTTGTAAGGATAAAATGGAGAGGAGGAGGACTCTAAGCTGCCTTGGGTTCCATTCAAGAGGAAAAAAGGTGGGATATAATAAATGTAATAAATAAAGGTCCAAAGCACACATTACTTTAAAGATGCAGCTAGCAGTGTTGTTTCTCTCTCTCTCCAGAGTAAGCTCAGTGCCCCTGATCTGGATAGGGACCCTAGCATGGGTAGGAGGCTTTAACCTTTCCCCCCTGCAATGGGCCCAGTCTAGATTGAGGACTCCGCATCTGCAATATTTTTTGTCAAATAATGATCCATTTGCTTTAATGGATCACTATTTCGGAATATAAATTCCATGCACGGGGGTGGGGGAACTGATCCGGATCTAAAGTCAGGGCAGTTTCAGAAACAGTTTGTGTTATATGCCAGAAGACTGATCTGCAAGGGGGAAAGACCCATGGGATGTGCACGAAGTCATTCCCTGAATTACGGCCAGCAGCAGCAACAACACCCTTTCAGAGCAACACATCTGTACCTGCTAATGTTCTGTTTTGACTGCAGCCAATTTGTTCTTGTTATCGTTTGCTTTTTTGTCTCTTTTGATAACAAGCTCCACTAGTTATGATTCACAGTGCAAAATCCACAGCCTGCGCATCACACTTTTTAGAAGAAATTGATGGTTCTGTTCTTTGTCAGCCTTAATTTTCTCATGACAAAGTAGGAGTGTAGTGGCTGTCTTGTCAGAGAGGGGATGACTGCACACAACATATGTAATGAATGATCCCCATGGCTGTTATCACTAGGATCCAACTAGGCACCACCAACTATTTGGCTTTCTTGAGCTTCTTCTGCACGTTCACCATGACTAGTGACAGCAAGCAAGTTCTATGAGTGTTTATGAATATGTGTTTTTGGGTTGTTTTCCTCAAGCAGCTTATCCTGTTGTTTCTCTTGCATGGCGTGCCTGTCATCATCTCAATTTTCTTTTAACCAGCTCATCGATTCTCATTAGGCTCAGCCAAATCCATAGGTGTTAGGAGGGATGCAAAATAAAAATGACTCTTTCCAAGCTGCTACACTCAAACTCATAGTGAGATGGGCCCAATCAGTTACAAAGACGGTGTCTATAGGAAGCAGCACGTTTGCTAATGTCATTTGCCACCCTTATGGCATGACCCTGTGTGCTACTGCTCTGAGGTAGGGATGGGCAAATCTGTCAGCTTCGCTTTATCTTGCATTCATTAAAAATATATACCGGTATATATTTCTCACCCAAATATGGAGAACTTTGCACATTTTGATAATCAAATTTGTTCAGTTCACATTTTAATGCAAACGTACCTAATTTCACACTTTTAAACCGATACGCACACAAAAATCAGTTATCCTTTGAGATTCAAAATGTTGCAATGAAGTTCTCCAATGAAAAAATGCATACAAAAATGTGTATATTAGGGGGAAAATGTTCAAAAATGCATCATTAGGGAAATTGTGAAAAATGTATGTATTAGGCAAAAATGCATGTATTAGGAAAAATGTGCACAAAAATGCTTCTGAATTTTCATGCAAAACTTTTTTTATTAAAAAGAAAAAAGAAAAGAAAAAAAGAAGTCCCAACATTCAGGATGAACCAAGTTTAAGACTGGAGAAATTCCCAACGTTCAAGATGAACTGAAAAATGAGAAACTAGGTGAAACCCAAATTGATAGATTTGTCTATCCCTAGTTGTAACTGATTTTGTTTTTGAAGTGTGCAAAATTTTATTTTTGACACAGTGCTATATATTAGTACAAGAAAGTTTGAGAGGTGTTGTCTTAGCATTCCTACTCTGAGGCAGCAACTAAGAGATTCAGGCATAATGTTTTTAATGCCAGCACTGAGACCTAACTCTGGCCCTGAACTCAACTCCTACCACAGCAGCTATCTTTAGTCTGGTTACACCTATATTACTTCTGGCAGGGAAGGGACCTCTCTAAGCCCCTTGGCAGCAGCTTGTGAAGCCTTTTTAGATTTTAGGGGATGGAGATCTGGTTTCCTGGCTGCACTTGAATGGGACCAAAGGCAGCTAGGCCCATATGAATAATTAGATTTGGTCAGACTAAAGCATGGGGGTGGGGAATGCCTCAGTCCTATTTTGTTTAATCTAATTCTTTAGGAAGTAGTAAAAGGTAGCGCTGAAGCTAGAATTGTAATTACCTCTTCCATGTGAATCCATGCCCCTAAAGTGAAGGAATACCACATGCCTGAACTGCTCCTAAGAGTAGATATTCGGCTATGATTCTCTGCAGATTTTCTTGAAAGGAAGTCTTACTGGTTACTTCCAAATATCTTTGATTAGGATTGGAGTGCTGCATCAGCAAGAGTACAATCCTGCAATCAGGGAGGGGTTTGGAGATAAATCTCAGTGAATATAATGCAGGGATGGGGACTCGGACTCGAGGACTCGACTCGTGAGTCGGACTGAGTCCCTCCTCTGACTCGACTCGGACTCGAGTCCTAATATTTTTAATGGGACTCGAGACTCGACTCGGGACTCGAGACCAAGGACTCTTCAACATCCCTGGGCTGTGCCAGAAGGAGTGGAGAGGAGCGTGATTGCCGGCGAAGAGCACGTGGAAGCGAGGTGTGCCGCTGCTCGGCCACTATGGATGGCTACCAGGAGTGCAGCCCCAACAGTGTGTCAAGATTTATTTTGATTGATGTGTTGCGTACTTGGGAGAGGCAGAGAAAGGACCTGAGATTACTCTGTGTGGCTGCTCTGAGTGTGAAGTAGCCTTATTTTATTGGGAAAAACCCACATTGATTTTAATAGGGACTCGTGGAGTCAGCTTTGGGAGTGACTCGTGACTCGTGACTCGTGAGTCACCATTTTGGACCAAGGACTCGGACTCGGACTCGAGACTCGGGTCCAAAGACTCGTGACTCGACTCGTGACTCGAGACCAAGGACTCTTCAACATCCCTGATATAATGAGACTTCTCCATGGATCCCATTGGGATTTATACATGTAAGGCACCAGGGCAGGGTGTGGTGTCAAACCAGGAACTCTGGCGGCAGGCACCTCACTCCATGTAGCACTGGGACAGCTCTCAGACAGATGGAGTTATTGGCCTAACCTCTGCTTCATATAATTGCCAACAACAGGAGTGCTCCTTTACAACCCAGCTGGTCCAGAGGAACCAATAGGGACATGGCTGGTGCCATCTAACTGTTGTTCCAGGCTTGGTTTCTCAGTCTGAGCAACTTGTCTCACAGAGTAGCAACACTGCTTTACCTCCCTTCACCAGCCTCACCCAGAACCTGACCACCTGTCTAGACCACGCCACCTGACTCTGGTCCTTTAAATCCTTGTCCATTCCATGGGCTTGCCTCAGATAACATCATTGGCCCCAGCTATACTGGGCTCTGACAGTAGGCACAGAAGAATTCCACCTCACACAATGGATAAATCAAACTGAAGCCATATTTCCCCCACTCGCAGGCTTACACACATTATTTTTATTGAGGGTGAAGAAAAGTGTTGAAAGCAGAGATCAATTTTGTGACTAAGAACAATTCATCTATGATTTTCCTATCTCATACAAAATATGTGAAAGTGCAAGCAAATTAGGAATATGAATATTCTCTCCCTCTTTTTTCCTTATCAAATGAGTTTCAGTGCAGGAGTTAGTTCCTACTTAAACACAACAAGGTAAAAGCAATTTGCAGTTTGATACAGCAACCATTAAAAAAAAAAAAGATAAAGGACCAGATTTCCCATGAAGTATGGCCCATTACTTGTCACTCTAAAAATGTTCCCATTCAGTGTCAAATGGACACTTGCCATGGCAAGATGAATGCACATTCATAACAGAAAATTGTCCATCTCTCCTGACACCTTGGGTGCACTGAACTAATTCAATATGCTTCAACTATGATCGTGCAAATAAATGTTTGATGCACCATATGGAAGCAGTGGACACCTGCTGCAAGGTGTCACCCAGCAATATTGCACATCTGATAGAACAGCCCTAACATTATTTCACTCAAAAGTCAAAGCTTGGCACCCTGCTGAAAACATATCAGTTGCATGTAGTGCTGGGGACCTGAAAGCTGAATGATCCACTGCCTATAATTTTGTCAGGATATTCCAAGTGTCTCCAAGTAAAAGAGTTTCACATAGGATCCTGACTGTTAAGTTCTTCCCATCTCAGAAGAATTTCCATGTCCCTGGTATACTTTTGGAAGTCTCAGCTTTGCTGTGAAAATCTCTGGGTGCCCTGAAGGATAACAACCATACTTTACTCGGCAGCTGTAAATTGGGCAATAAAACATGAAAAATGCTGTGACTACCTGCAGTAGGAGCCTGGAGATGAAGTCAGGAGCAGTTTATATCTGGTAAGGATAAGGGATTTTGCATCCCAGTTCTTCACAACTTCCTCTTGCATATATTATAAAACCACCACTTCATGCCTGCAGGCTTTAGGCCTGAAGCAATCAGCTTCATGGGTAGGTGCTGGCATAAAAGGAAATCCAAGGCAGAAAATACTATCCTTTTAACCTAGAAGCGTTTAGGCCAGGGCATCAGAACACTCAGTGGCTACATCAATAAAAGAAAAAGAATACATTTCTTCTGACTTGCATAACTTGCTCAGCATGAATTCTTAGTATAGAGTTATTTTCAAACTTAATTGAGTTACAAAAAGCTAGATTCCATAGTATAGATTCTAGGATGTGCTTCCACCACAACTCTCCACACTTGATCATGTTCATCAAGACAAATACCAATATATGCATGACAAGCACATCATCTGCTGTTTTATATGGCAGACATCACAGATATAACCAGGTAGAAGTATACCCCTTTTCACAACACTTAGCAGATTATGCTAAGACAACACCTCTCAAACTTTCTTATACTAATATATAGCACTGTGTCAAAAATAAAATTTTGCACACTTCAAAAACAAAATCAGTTACAACTAGGGATAGACAAATCTATCAATTTGGGTTTCACCCAGTTTCTCATTTTTCAGTTCATCTTGAACGTTGGGAATTTCTCCAGTCTTAAGCTTGGTTCATCCTGAATGTTGGAACTTCTTTTTTTCTTTTCTTTTTTCTTTTTAATAAAAAAAGGTTTGCATGAAAATTCAGAAGCATTTTTGTGCACATTTCTCCTAATACATACATTTTTTGCTCACAATTTCCCTAATATGATGCATTTTTGAACATTTCCCCCCTAATATACACATTTTTGTATGCATTTTTTCATTGGAGAACTTCATTGCAACATTTTGAATCTCAAAGGATAACTGATTTTTGTGTGCATATCGGTTTAAAAGTGTGAAATTAGGTACGTTTGCATTAAAATGTGAACTGAACAAATTCTTCCCCCATCCCTAGCAACACAAGCATTATAGGTATATGAGATTAGGGCAAAAATGAGATGTACAGCCTTGATAGAGTATCACATCATTGATAAAGTACCAAAATGAGGGAAAGAACCAAAATTAGGGTTTGGGAAATTCAGATTTCTCTGTTGTTGTTGTTTTCATATAAAAACCATTTCTTTTCCATCCCATTTGACAGATAATACCATTAAGCTTCCTGACAGTCAAAAGCTTCTTTGGGAAGTTTGTCTAGTATATACTGCTGCATAGGACTGGAATATTCACCAAATAATCATATATTTGCAAAGTATTCTGAAGATAGGCACCAACAAATTTGTAGTGGAAACATTTGAGAATCTGGGGAAGCAAATTTATTTGGGTTTTCTGGCTGCCCAAATATCACAGCAAGATGTCTGGCCTTGCAAGAGGATATTCAAGTAGTGCCCCTCAACCAGTGTATGCGAACGTAGGAGGGAAATGAAGAGCCGAGACACTTATTTGGTGTTTAACTGGGCCACGTTTATTTACATACAATGAACTGCAAAGGGATGGAGTGCGGGTTATTCTAATCTGGCCTCCTAGGCCGCTCAATTGCGCAATTGGGTGGAGCATCCAAAACAGGGAGGTGGCGTTGGATCCGCCGCCGCCCCATTTTCCACTTTACAGTGTTGGGAGCCTTTGTTGCGTCGCCCCCTCTCGGAGTCCCACGACAACAAGCTTGGCGAGAACAAAGGCATCACAGGAGTTCCTGATCCTCAGCTGACTGAGCCTACTGACCCATCAATCTGAGGTCTCCTGAAACCGCCTGTCACCTGAATGGTGCCAGGGATGCTCACCTCACCCTATCAATACCCTAACCCGCACTTACCCGCCACAGAGAGGGACCAGCGCCTGCTTAGTCCCCTCTCCCGCACCTGCCCGGAACAAGTTCCAGCAGGGCCCTTTGCAGGTCCTTGAGAAACACGTTGTTGCCTTCCTCAGCCAAATGCCTTCCATCGGTGTGGTACAGCTCCCTCCGCTCTGACACAATCTCGGGATGGGGTACAGAATTACCCTCCCCACCCCGCCATTTAGCAATTTCTGTAACCCTTCTGGCTGCTCAGTTCATAATCATGGAGCTTGCGCTGCCCCTCGAACAGTAGCGTGGCTGGATGTGAGACCAGACAATCTGAACCGCAGGCCATCCTTCTTTGATGGTCAGAAAGTCTGCAAGCGCTTGCAGGATCATGTAGAAGTGGGAGCGAGCCTTGCAGCGGCTGCCTAAACTAATTCTTCGAGCTAGTCGATTTTCCTTCTCTCCCTTCACAGACCTGACAGGCGAACACAATTGAGCTGCGAATCAGCAAGGTATTTTGCTCAAGGCTCGAGAGATAGCTCCCTTCTAACTCTGAATATTATAAACCCTAGCTAGCTCCCCATGTCCTTCAGCAAGAAGTTCTCACACAAAGAAATGTAGTAACAGTGATTGAAATGCAAAACCTAATGCAAAACCTAAGTCACAGCAGGTTCACAGCAGGTAAGAGAAATGCTAATTTGAGAACAACAGCTCTTGCTCGGGTTTGTAATGCAGATGTCTGGGAGAGCACCTTTTTATGCTCGCCAAAATAATTAAGTATGCAGAGTGAACAGAACAGACCTATCTCGATGCAAAAAAAGCCTTCGAGTTAAATTAGCACATCCCTAGGATCATGGCCTTGCTCCTGAGTAAGCCAGAGTAAGCCAGACCATTCTCCCCCCTATCAGGTGCGGGAAGGTTGCTCGTTGAAGCCAGACCGGAACAGGGTGCTCAGTAGGTTCTGCCACCGCAGGCCGTGGCATCCCAACCCGTGGATGTCCGGCATTGTTCAATTCCTGGCTAGGTTCTTTAGCATGAAGTTACAGCCCTCCGAGCCGCCCAGCAACGAAGGTGTGTCCGCACACCAAAGCACGCACCGGTCTGGCCCATGAACATTCTGCAAAAGAAACAGAGGCCGCAGTATCGTTCATAGAAATGTGCGTACGTAAGACCGATATGCCTGAGATCGCCAAGGCCCACCGCCTGGACACTGTCATCAGGGAAGCCCACTGCTGCCCTGTGTTATCTCCCCATCAATGTAAGCGCAAACCTGTGCACGGAATTCTGGACCATTTAAAACCGTGATATATGTAATTGGCATCTGCCCTGTGTGGGTAGATGTGCGGTAAAGGCAACCGTGCCACTAATTTAATTGGGCTGATGCTCTTTGTGGGGCTGGCTCTGTCCTAGTCCCTGTGAGAAATTAGCCTGGTTGCCTGCCTTGGGTTGACCCTTATGGGGCCTGAGCTTTGGGCATGTGCTGACAGCATGCGGTCCTCCGCAAAGCCCACAGGTATGTTGGAAGTTACACCCAGACCGTTTGCCGCCGCCCCTTGAGAAATCCCAGCAGACTGGCCGGTGTTGAACCGGCTGCCCCGGTGAGGTGTGGGTCCCGGGGGATCCTTGGTATTTGTCCAGGATGTGCCCAGTGGCTGCTCTTTCCCCCAGAATCAGGCGCGCTGGAATTGTGTATTCCATCTAAATGTCACTGTCTTTAGTGTCCCACCTGATGTAATGATCAGCCGCCACCTTTTCACGGAAAGCCTCGTCATACTACAGCCGAGCAGGTCCTTTGTAGCGGAATATGCTCGAAATATTATGTCTAAATATTTAACCATTACCACACCTTTCTCTGGGTATCTTTGTTGTACTACACCCGTATAAGTCAGGTACCCTGCCAGCCAGTTGGGCCATGTACGGGGAGTTTTTCCTCTTTTTTGCATTTTCACCCGGGGCCTTCTTGGGAACTATTCACAAAGGCGATATGTGCAGGGAGGTGATGGGCAACGAGGCAAATGGGTCCAAAACCCTTCCTGCTGCCGCTTCTTATCAGTTTTAGATTTGGACTATGTGCTCTGCTTCGATTACTGATTTCTGTTTGCGGGACATCATGTGCACTCGATGACCCTGAAATGGAATCTTAAAACCATCACGGAAAGCATTTAGCAAATAATTGGCATCACTTATTAGGGTAGATTGACAGTAATGCGGCCAGCTTGGGCAAATTAACTGGGCTGGGGCCCTTTTTCGGAGGTGGGTGCTGTCCTGTATGGACACTCGGCGCAAGCATGCGTGCGCGCGCGGTGCAGGAAAACTCCGAGCCCCCCCCCAATGGGAGAGATGTGAAGGGCAAACCTCAGACTCTCGCACCACACCCACACCTCTTCATGTGCAAACAAGTATAATCTCAGCTGGGGGCCTGGAAATGTGAAATGTACATATCTCAGATGGTGCCTCAGAGGCTACCCATCTTGATGTCTACGTGCCCTAGCCATTTGTATGCAAATGCAATGCAAATGCAAGCGTAGCCATGAGCCACCCCTCCCCTCCGCCTGGGCCAAGTGAAGTTCATCATGACTGGCCAAAGACAGCTGGGCCCCTGAAGGGAGGGGGGGGAAGAATCCACACTGCTGCTGTGGCTTCTGGTTTCTGTTGTTGGGTTTTGCACATGAAGAAGCACAGGCCTGCCAGACCAATTACCTGCTGAGGCAAGCCCTGGTGAAGACCAAGCAACCCCCAGGCAAAGAGAGTGAGGCGGCCTGTGTCGCTATGTAGTCAAGGAACCAGCCATGTTATTTTGTGGCTCTACTGTTTAGGAACCAAAGTGTCTTCTTAATGCCCAATGGTGAGCCTGTTTGTGTGAATGGCCATGTTGCCATGCTATTGTGTGGGTAGTACTCACCACTCTCTGGGGAACCCCCCCCCCCGCATTGTTGGATGTATCTGCATATGCCTGGTCACAGTGCCGTGACAATGGCTCAACTGCCTGCTCCCTAGAAAATCGGCTGGTGCTGGGCTTTTTAAGCTGTAAAACACTCCCTGGGGAATCCCCTGCTGTATTTGATGTTTCATCATACGTCTGGTCCCCAGGCCGTGAAGGTGATTCAACTGCATGCTCTCTGGAAAACCGGCTGGTGATGGGCTTTGGTGGAGCCATGGCGCTAATGGTAGCTGCCGTTTCCTGCAGGCGTTCTGAAAATGAATGCAGAACATTATTTTGTGATTTGCTACGCAAGGAGCGGCCCTGCGCTGTTTGCCTCTTCTTGGCAACCCTTGAGGCATGGACGGGTGGGACATCATGGTCTTCTTCATCTGAAGAGGAGAGATGAGTCGGTGGCGGACGCATTGCTGGTTGCTATGTGACACGCCACTTGCCTTTCTTGTCACCCTGTAAGACTAAGAGAAATTGGTTAAAGGCAACCAAGCAATATCACAGGGATATTTCCCTGCTTAACTTTCCACACTCAGACCAGCTGCACCAGAACACTGAGGTGCAATAAAATTGAACTGTCTCTCTCCTGCCAGACCAATCTGATCTCATTTTTTGATTGGGTGACCTCCCTTGTGGACTGTGGGAATGCGGTGGACATCATATATCTGGACTTCAGCAAAGCTTCCGACAAAGTGCCTCATGATATCCTGATTAGCAAGCTAGCTAAAAGTGGGCTAGATGGAACAACTATCAGGTGGATCCACAATTGGCTACAGAATCGGACTCAAAGAGTGCTTATCAATGGTTCCTTCTCAAACTGGGGAGAGGTAATGAGCGGGGTACCACAGGGCTTGGTCCTGGGTCCAGTGCTCTTCAAAAAAATTTTTTTTAATGACTTGGATGAGGAGGTGCAGGGAATGCTTATCAAATTTGCAGATGACACAAAGTTGGGTGGAACAGCTAATACTCTGGAAGACAGAAACAAAATTCAAAGTGATAGGCTGGAGCGCTGGGCCGAAAACAACAGAATGAATTTTAATAGGGATAAATGCCAAGTGCTGCACCTAGGGAGAGGAAACCAAATGCAGAGTTACAGAATGGGGGACACTCGGCTCAACAATACCACGAGTGAGAAGGATCTTGGAATTGTGGTAGATCACAAATGAGCCAGCAATGTGATGTGGCTGCAAAGAAGGCAAATGCTATTTTGGGCTGCAATAATAGAAGTATAGCTTCCAAATTGTGTGAAGTGATAATTCCCCTTTACTCGGCACTGGTTAGGCCTCCTCTTGAGTACTGCGTCCAGTTCTGGACACCACACTTTAAGAAGTATGTAGACAAACTGGAGAGGGTTCAGAGGAGGGCAACAAGGATGATAAAGGGACTGGAAACAAGGCCCTATGAGGAGAGACTGAAAGAACTGGGCATGTTTAGCCTTCAGAAGAGGAGACTGAGGGGAGATATGATCGCACTCTTTCAGTACTTGAAGGGATGTCACACAGAGGAGGGCCAGGATCGCTTCTCGATCATCCCAGTTTGCAGGACACAGAATAATGGGCTCAAGTTACAGGAACCCAGATTCCACCTGGACACAGGGGAAAAATTCTATCCCAATCTGGAGGCATTCAAGGTGCAGCTGGACAGCCATCTGTCAGGGATGCTTTGACCTGGATGATTCTATGATTCTCTCACAGACACACACACAAAACCCTAAAAGTTACAATTAAATTAATTAAATTAAAATTGATTAAATTAAAATTGAATAAAATTAAATTAATGAAAAAGAAAAAAGAGAAAGAAAAAAACATTCACAGGAATAACCTTAATTCCAAAAAATTTTGCAGGGCAGGCGTCAATTGATTAAATTAAAATTGATTGAAATAAATTAATGAAAAAATTTCACAGGAATATCCTTAATAGACCTTCGCCACTGAGCTACCATCCTGAAGTTAAACAAAAGGAGGAGAGGTAGCCCTTCGCTACGGAGCTACCAGCCTGAAGTTAAACAAAAGGAGGAGGGGGAAACCTTTGCCACGGATCTACCCCTGCCTGCCTGAAGTCACCGGAGGAACTGTAGACGCGCTCACTGAAGCCCCGGGTAGTCGTCGGGCCCTGGAACAGCTGTGCTGCAATCAGCTATTAGGCGCGGCAAGGATCAGCTGTTTGGGGCGAAATATAAGACCCGTAACTAGCCGCATGGCCGATAAGCAGCTGATTGGAAAGTGACTGATTGAAAAGCGGCTGCTTGGCGCGACCCGAAAATGAAGGGGCGAAGCAGCTGCAAAGAAACGTCCAAAACGCGGGCTACAGGGGCGAAATGAGCAAATGACGAGCAGCAGTTTGAGGGGGGAAGCAGACAAAGGGGCAAGCAGCTGTTTGACGCTGGAACAGGAAAGGGAGGAAAATCTTTTCAGCACAAGGAAAAATTTAAAGCAAAACTGTGCTGGCAGAGGTAAAGCGGCGGCGACCGAAGGTCCGCCCGGAGGCGGCTTACACTCGCTGCCCACACAGAATCCCCCAATCCTCTTCAATATAGAATTTAAAGGGCAAACAAAGTATTTTTTTTTAATCACTAATTTTAACCGTCACTGAAGCAAGCACACACCCAACGTCCCTAGCTTTAATCACACACGCGTACACACCCAAAGGAACGATACCAGGAGGTAGATCTCTATCCTCAGTCCTTTGAACTGGATTAAGTGAAATGGATTAATTGAGGAAGCTGCCGTCCCCAGCGGGACCCTCCACCCGGATCCCTCATCCCCGTCTGACTGTGCCACGGGCCCACGTGGTCCTCCGTCTATGGATCCCATGGTGCCAGGAGGAGGTGATCAGCGAAGCAGCTGCAGGAAAGCTGCAGGAAACAAAGAGGGTGTGGGTTGGGGCTGCCAGGCCTGATATTGGCTCCAGTAGCCCCACCCCTTGTAGACAAATTACCTGCGTCAACAGGTAAGCCTCGACTCTCTTCCCCCCATGTCCGCAACATTTCTTCCCGCCCACAGCTGCGCGTGCTCGGGGGAAGGTCCAAGGCAGCCTTTAGCAGAAGGAGATGGGGTGATTTTCAGCAATTTCCCCTCCACCATAGTCCCATTCCCACCCCACAAAAAATCTGCTCCACAGAATTCCCAAACTGTCCAGTGTAGATTGGGGGGTGTCACAGGGGGCTGCAGGTCGAAAAGGAGGGGGTCACCTGAAATCACTCATCCTCCCTGTTCTGCTAACAGATGCTTTCAGCTGGCAGGTCACTACAGTAATACCTTGGATTGCAAGCATAATTCATTCCGGAACCGTGCTTGTAATCCAAAACACTCTTATATCAAAGCGAGTCTCTGGCGGGCGTGAGCAGGGCCGATTTCGGCCCGCTACGCCCGCTCGAGGTGAGTGGTTACATCCCTATGACTTGTATTGCAAGATGTCGCTTATCAAGTAAAAATTTATTTTAAAAAATTGCTTGTCTTGCAAAACGCTCTCAGACCAAGTTACTTGCAATCCAAGGTACAGTAATACCTTGGATTGCAAGTAACTTGGTTTGAGAGCGTTTTGCAAGACAAGCAAATTTTTAAATATTTATTTATTTATTTTTTACTTGATATACAAGCGACGTCTTGCAATACAAGTACTGTAGTACGGCTTAAATTAAAAATCTCTGTACAAATTGGGGGGGGGGATTTCATTTTGATATAAGAGTGTTTTGGATTACAAGCACGTTTCCGGAACGAATTATGCTCTCAATCCAAGGTGTGACTATATTACTGTATTGGGTTTCCAGCCCTATATTTTAAGTGTGACAAAAGTGGTGTGAACATGTTCTTTACTCTTAAAACACTTACTTCAGGATGCAACAAGTGTGTGCTGAAACCACACTTTTAACATTCTTTATAATGTGTCCATCTTCACCCACAGGGTGCAATAGTCGGTATTCCTGTTTCTTCTCAGGTTGGATTAGAATGCACTTTCCCAATGGAGAAGTTTCATCCAGGGATAGTGTTCTGTCTTTACCTTGATCAGGAGCCCATGGGATGCTCCAGGTTGCCTGGGGGCAATGCAATCTAGCAGGTAAGGCCAGAGTTTCAGGATCTGGCAAGCTCCACATGAACAACTTGTTACAACAAGATGTGGAGTCCAAATGAGGCCTGCCTTTTATCCTTTGCAGCCCAGATTACCTCTCTCAGGTCCTGCCTCTTTCCCGGAAGATAGAGAGCTTAAAGGGACAGTCTTACAGCATGGAATCTAACACTCTGTATCCTCTTTAGTACTTATTAGTTCCCTCCTGGTTCATTGCCTGCACTGGTAATCGGAGAATGTGGGACTCCAGTTAGGAAGGAAGTGGCCCATTTCTTGGAGATTTCTTGGAAATTTCAGGAGTTGTGGGCTCTGGGAATCCCTTTTCAGGGGTCTCTTGGCTGACAGGCTCTGGTTCAGGCCTAGTTTCAGAGCCTGGGTCTGGGTCTAGCTCTTCTGTGGCCTTTGCTGCTGCTACTTCTGATCTGGCTGGCCTTACTTGTCTAAACAAGAGTCCAACCCACTGCCCAGGATAGGAATATGAATGATATAAAGAATTTATTGAAGTAAGACCATCATTCAAGATTCTAACAGTTGAAAGACCTTTGTTTAAGACCTCGGAGATCCACTGCCAGTCAGAATTGACAATACTGGGTTAAAATTTGCAAGTGGTCTAATTCAGTATAAGACAGTTTCAAAGTGTATCCAGAGTACATGGCAGGAAGTGAAGCACCCTCTCAGCCACTGGTAAAATGACCAAGAGCCACTGGGAGGAAGCATGAGTTGCCTTCCAAGAAGAGCATCATGGCAAAGGGGAGACCAAATTGAACCCATCCATTGGCCAGAGAAGGAGCAGCTGCAGGGACCTTGCATCCTCCCACTCCCATCCCCACTCTGCCAGAAAGTACTCTGAGCTCCCTGCAAACGTCATCCAATTCTGCCAAGAAATAGAAAAGTTATCAACAGTTCCCTTAAAATAGATAGATAGATAGAGGTGTAGCACAAAAACAGGCATAATTCCCTTCTAAAGGGCTACTATGCCTGAAAATTCCATCCACTTCTGTCAGAAATATATCTCCATTTTATTATTTCCCATGGTAGTCAATGGGAGGCATGAAATCTTGGATTTCTGAATATCGTCACGGGTTCGACACCTGAGTCAAAGTGGATGGCCTCCAAAGAAGTCCAATTAGAATTGGGCCTGGTCTTTTGCAGGTGTCCCTAAACATGATCATTTGGGATGTGTGAATCAGCAAAACTAGAGCTTGACGAAGTTCTCCGAATTCCATCTCGAAGCTTGTTCCGACTTGAGTCTGTATCAGATAGTGAGCTTTGCTTTCCCACCCTTTCCCCATGAAATCTGTGCATAGTTTCCCACATATTTTCCAAATGTATGCATCAATTGTGCACATCTTTGAAATATATGCATTCTTCTCCCATTGATTAAAGAATATTTGTGCACATTTTTTCAAATGTAACCATGCTGTGCTGAACGCATTTATTCTGGTCTATGAATCACACCTGGTCTATGAATTTCACATTGGAAATGCACAGACTTTGACCACGGATTGTGTCCACCTTTGTGTTCAATCTGGAAGGTGTGAACTGGGTAAATTCTGATCAAAAACAAATTGAATTTTTTTTCTCATACATCACTCTTTGGGATGTGATCATTCAAAAGTGCTCAGTAATAACATTTCAGATTGTGCATGCTGTTCCTTAATAATTGATGTGTTTCCTTGAACAACAATTGAAAGATAAGAATGCTGCAAAATGGAAAGGCACAATATATTTAGCTGCCAAAAGGAGGTGGGGTATTTTTCTTACAAGATGATGCAAAGTGATAATATACGGGACCACAATATTCAGAGCCAAAATAAAGGGCCTTCTCAGTAGTGGCCCCAATGCTGTGGGACTCCCTACTGAGACATGTATGGTTAGCCTCTTCAGCTTTAGTGTTCCAAAAGCCTTTGAAGACCTATTATCTGTTTGAAATGACTTTTAATTGATCTGATTTTATTGGATATGCTGCAGATTTACTGCTTCTCTCTCTCTCTCTCTCTCTCTCTCTCTCTCGTTGGTTACAATTATGTTATGCTGGCTGTTTTTTATTTTAAAATGTTATTGCTTATATTTGGATTTTTGTATTTTCACAAGTTTTACTATTGTTACATTGTTTCAGTTTTGGGATTTATGTTGTTGCATGTTACCTTGAGAGGACTTTGTCCAGAAGGCAGCCTAAATAATGCTTACAGCCCATCAATAAATCCATGTATTATGTGTTCTGCACATGTTTTCCTGAACATGATTGCATGTTTGCAACAGATCCTCTTGCCTCTTTTGCCCAATGCATTTAAACATTGTCATCCTAAGAAGAAGAACTTATTTTTACTCATGATTAATAAAATCAGGAGTTTTCAATTCCCAAATGTTCACATCACATGTTTGTGCCATAACAAGAAAGGGTTTGGTAGGCCTTTAGGCATTACTGATTGATTCCTGGGTAATAACCTATGCATCATCTGGCTAAGGTTAAGTGCATGTAAATTATCATTATGACCCTAAGCGCTCTTGCAGTTTTGTCACAAATATGTGTTTGCATTAACAATCACAGCATTTATTTCTTCTCTTGTTCTCTTTGTAAGAGGCAACTGCGCTCCCTGGGGTCATATACAAAGAAGGAGGTCCATTTATACAAGGCGTGGAAAAGGTTCAATGAGTCATCAAAATGTAGCAATTTGACAAAGAAAAGGTTCTGCAAGAATGCTTTGGCAAGTTGGAAGTAATTACAACACATGCTCAGAACATTAATAAATAAGGCACTACGCATAAGTGAAATATTATTATTTTAGAAATAAATTACAAATTTTGTCTGAATATTGTCAATTCTGTGAATGAGACCTGTCAGCTTGATTTTAAACATTTCGAGTAGCAACACTTAATTCCTAGTTCAACAAAAAAACATTTGGGGCACAACCTTATGCATGTTTAGACAGAAAAAATGTCCTATAACTGGCTGGCTGGGGAATACTGAGAGTTGTAGGACTTTTCTCTGTGTAAACATGCATAGGATTGTGCCCTTAGGGCGCAATCTTATGTCTCTCTGACTTTGTCGGGGGGGGGGGCATAGGAATTTCCAAGGAAGGTGCTGCTGCGACCTTGGAAATCTTTTCCGAGGATGCAGTGCCATGGAGTGCCTGTTCCCCCACCTCATAGCTGGCAAGGCTCTTTCCCGGCTGGCAGGGAACTGATCATGGAAGACTGCGCTCAGTTCCCCCTTGGGGGGGGCATTCCTGGGGGCAGGGAGGGGAGTAGAGAGACACTGCCGGATTCTGAAGAGGAGGGGAGAAACTTTAGATGGCCAAAATCAGCCACCTAGATGTTTTTTGTGTGTTGAAGGAGCATGGAGGATATTTATTTATTTATTTATTTATTTATTTATTTATTTATTTATTATATTTATACCCCCGCCATTGTTCCTGCAAGGAACCCAAGGCGGCTTACATAATCCTCCTCCTCCTCTCCATTTTATCCTCACAACAACCCTGTGAGGTAGGTTAAGCTGAGAGTCGGTGACTGGCCCAAAGTCACCCACTGAGTTTCATGCCCGAGAGGGGACTAGAACCCAGATCTCCCGAGCCCCAGCCCAACACTCTCACCACTACGCCACACTCCTATCCTTCATGCTCCTCCCACCCTCAATTGGATGCTCGTAATCCTCTGAGTTTGGAGGGTTACGGGCAGCCTCATAGGATTGTGCTGCCCATTGCTTAAAAGGAATACACTTTCCAATGTTCTGGCATTAATGATTTCTTTCTCACAAAGAAGTTCATTTCTTTCTGTTGCTGCTGTCATTAAAGTAGCGTTTTGTTGCCAACAATACCCTTCCCCCAACCACGCGTAGCTGTGGGTGGGGAGAATTTTGCGTGTGTGGGAGAATGAAAGTGACACCCTCCAATAAGGCTTTATGAGGGCGGGGCGCCTGGGTCGATATTAGGCCCGGCTGCCCCACCCTCAGCCTCTTTTTTTTTTTTTTTTAATATTTTATTTACTTTTCAAAACAAATTATAACAAAAATATATATATAACAGAATACAAGAATATCACACAAATATAACATAAACAACATACAATAAATCATGAAGTGCTTCCCCCCACCCTCCAAGGGACCAATTAATATACTTCTATCCTCTTGATCAAATAAATTCTAAATTCCAAAAATATAACATATCTTGACAAGGCATGTTACCCTTCCCCTTTATTAATACATAGTCTAGTAATTGATTCCATATATCCATAAAATTATTCTTCTTTAGCAATCCTTTTTTGCATTTGATACTACTAGTTAGTTTAAGGGCTATGTCCCAAACTTCCTTATACCAGTCTGTTATTAGGAAAACATGTTGTACTTTCCAATTTCTCGCTATCATTAGCCTGGCCGCAGTTAACAAGTTTACAATTAACTCCTTCGTATTTTGAGCCTCTTTCTTTTGTGGCTCTCGTGATAGAAAGAGTCCTCCGTGCTGCCTTGCCTGCAGACACGTGGTCCTGCTTTGCCTTCTCCTGCCTCATCGAGACCCAGCATGGTGTTCATTCACACGGTTTGGTTGTCTGCATAGTGGTGCGGGGGTGCCTCTGCCGCTGCTGTAGCCTGCTCCTCACGGGTCTTTGTGCTCGGGAATGACGGCGGCCTCCTGGGTGGGGCTGGGGTGGGCTAGGTGTCGTGTGCCGCGGCTGCAGCCTACTCCCGGCCGGCTCCCTGCCCTGAGTGGCTGGTCTAGTTGGCCTGGCTCCCCCCCTGAGGTGGCTGCTTCACGCTGCTCCACTCTACCGCATCCCTGTTGCCCTGCTTGTGATTAGTTACAACTGTGGGGGGAGGCTTTATTAGTGCAGCCCCCTCCCCCAGCTCACCTACCTTGAGCAGCCTGTCTGGTCTTCCGGGCCCCGCTGCACTCTTTCAGCGGCTACTTCGCACTGCTGTGCTTCTCTGCTGTGGCCTGCTCTCCTCGTGAGGCGCCGCCACGCCTTGCTCTACCGGAGTCCCGGCTCCATGCGGGCCTTGCTGCGGCTCCCAGTGCTGTTGCGGCCTCCCCATTCACCGGCCCATGCCACTTCTGCCAGGGAGGCCCCACCCACACGCGACTTGGATCACAGCCTTAACAGCCACTGTTGTATGGCGGCTTCCAACTTGGGCCCTACCTTTTCGATGACCCAAGTGCCGTGGGGAGCGTGGGTCTACCTGTTCCCACCCAACCAGTGCCGTGAGGAGTGTGGGTCGACCTGCCCAATTCCTCTGCCTGGCCTCTCGTTATGGAGCACAGTATAGCCATTTGGGCAGGGCAGAGCCAACTCACCTGAGCAGGCCTATTTTATATTTTTTTAAAATTCTTCCTTGTCCTTCTCTTTCCTTGTGAATTCTCTAATATATAAGAGAATTATATATACAGATAAGACCTGTATTAAGTTTGTTTTCTCTGTATACTTACTTTGTCTGTTGCCATTGTACTACACACAAGGGTTGTTGTTTTGTTTTGTTTATATATATATATATATATATATATTTCTTGTTGTTACTTCAATAATACTATTGCATTACTATTCACTTAACCAATGTGGTTGATTTCATTCCCTAGTAGCCACGATGCCACCCAAGAAGCGACAGGGTGGTAAAAAAGGAAAGGGGCGCACGCCCAGGCCCCTGGCAAAGTGCGTGCGCTAGCCAGCGGCGTCCTCTTCATCAGAGGATGAGACCCCAGACGTTTCAGCGATTCTCACCCATCTGGATGCAGTTGAGAGGGGGAGGGGCCTCCCTCCCTCTGTGCAGGTTTCTGGGGAGGGTGTTCCGGGCAAAGATTGAAGATGGTACAGCTAGGGCATAATACATTTGTCTCTATCAGTAGGGAATTGCTCCCAGTCATATAGTGAATAATGTGCTAGTGATGAAGCAAATTTCAGAACTGTGAGTGTTTCAGAATTAGTGCTGAGCTGAAATCTCCACCCCCAATTAGGGATGTCGGAGAAATCCACAACACAATCAATTGAGTTTGGATTTCTGTGAATCCAACCAGATTCTGCAGTGGAGGCTTTTTCCAAGTTGCACAGATTCCACAAACTTGCAGATCAGGTTTTACACTTTTGGGGGGCAGATTTGTACTAATGCAGATTAGCACAAGTAGAACAAAATTCTGATAATCTGATTCCATCAATGAGTGGATGACGGAATGAAAGATGCCTCACAATCCGGAAAACACAGATGGAATGGATTTAACAAAATTAATCCATCCCTAACCCCCACCCAACTTTGCCATCCTATTGACAGAGTTGGATGGTCACTCTGAAAACCTGGAGGAGCAAACTTATTGGTGAAGCAACTGCACTTCCTTGTGGCTGCCCGCCCCTTTCCCCCCCTCCCAGGAGTCTCTAGACATGATAAGGCTGGAGTTGCTGGACCTTGTCCAAAAAGGGAAGTAGGCAGGGTGGTTAACATGCCACTGTGGCTTGTTAACCACCCTGTGATCATGGAAACTGGGCCACTCTCTCTCTTTTGGCCTTCACTTATTCATGGCTGTTAATTGGCTGTTAATCCGCTGAATCTACTTTCGGTTTCATCTCAGAATTGAGATCTGAGCACTACATGACTGTTTCCTTTTCTGCTTTCCCACTACATAACTTCTAGGTGGCACTGTGGTATAGCGTAAGAGCACAAATACTCAAGCAAAAGAAGCACTTTCTTTTGCTTTCACAATTAAATGCCACATTTTCCCTGCTCTACAAAAACTTGCTGAAAGTGCTGGACACAGAAGCAAAATCGGAGGGCCATGACATTATCTAAAGGCCCCATAAACAACTGTGAGCAGGGAATGATGAGCGCATGATAAATGCCTCATGTAGAAAAGCCCCTTATGATAGTTCCTTTCCCTTAAAGTGACACAGTCACCTTCAGAAATGTATTGGTCACTGTCTGTGATCCTTCAGAGGCCAATTGAATGCACTTCAGGCAGGGACCTGTTGGCATTCACTGCCCATGGCTGGAATATTTAGTACCAAATATATATATTTGTTGGTGGTGTCCTCTGGTAGGCCTTCACTTAGTTGTGTCAGTATGAGTCACTGGCCATACCAATCATTTTAAACTTAACGTAATCCTTCCTCAATTTGTACTTTTCCAGGCAGGGAAGCATAAAGTAATTATGTATTTGTTGATTACATCCCAGCAATTTTGAAATATAAATTAAAAAGTGGGTCATTTTTCCTTGTGGGAATTAGAACCATGTAAACAGAAGTTTGAAGCATGATAGTGTAATGTATAATATTCTAGCAAGAAAAATTGCCAGTTTTCGAGTGGCTTTCATCACTAGGGCTTATTGCTGCAGACTTTGCCAGTATCAAGAACACAGCCTTTCAAAGAGATAGTAACCCATCAATCATATGTTCTATTTTGGATGTCTTTCCAAGAACTGTTCATGTGTAAACCAATTCTTGTTTGCAAGATTCTTGCTTCACCCCATTCTTATTCTTCCAAAATAAGACACATCAAGTGTTGAAAACCCAGAGATAATTAATCTGAAAGCATTCTAAACATGTAATTAATCTGGAGAGCTAAAACCATTTTGATAGATTTGACTCTTTCCAGTTATGAGAGTCTGAGAGGGGACCAGCTGTTGATGGCCTTCTGAATTACATTCTTCATAAATCTCATACTGAGAGTAATTGTTTCTTGCAGGTCAGCCATGTAATGTCACTTCCAAGTTGTTGATGTCATTAAGTTCCCATCTGAAATTGAATCAAGAAATGGAGTTATGAAAACAGAATTTATTTGGGGGTAAGACTTGAAGGTTTCAGGCAGTTTATCTTATAACAAGAGAAACTAGAAGATGTGTTGATCACAGACACTGAAATAAGGGGTGGCAACATTCTATTATATCAATGGCTCTATCTCTTTTGTAAGACTGACAAGAAATGTGGTACTGAGAACTCCTGGTTACATGAAAGCACCAATAAATCTACTTGCTGTGAGAAAAAGGCTGTGTGGAGTTAGTTTTTGAATCCAGCATTTTAACAGGTGGAGCAGCAAAACCTAAGGTAACAGGGAGAAAGAATAGAGGCAAAATTGGGCAGATTTGATCACTTTCGTTGTCCTGTGTTCCCTTTTTGGATCTTGCTCTCTACATTTCCTAATGGTTTCCCATTCCCTTTCTATAAGCTTTTAAATATTGGTCTAAATATAGTAGTTAATTGGAACTGGTTCTTGAACACATAAGGCAGAATCCAATGATTCCCTTCCACCATTTATTTCTAGAAGGAGGGAGGTTGGTGGAGCTCAACGGAGCTCTGCCGACCTGCCTCATTCTAGAAACAAGCATTTCTACTTGTTTTAGGTTACCCTGGAAGTGCTAAATTGATGTTGTGCAAGCAATGGGGGCCGCTTGCACAATGGAATTGGTGGGATGTAAAAGAATCTGTGGGGTGTGAGCACCCCCTTGGATTCTGCCCACAGCTGTGTCCTCCATGGTAGATGCAGGAGCTGGTGGGTATCCTGTTGCTCATTTAGTTGACGAATGACATGTGTCCAGTTTTATGACACATGTTTGTAGCAAGGGTCATTGCCATATGTCCCCAGCCACACATACACCCCAACATGCATGTGCACATGTGTAACATGTAAGTATTGATCTTGGGCTTAGAGATGTGGTGCACCACTGGGAGATTGGGCTTTACATTTAAACCAAGGATATATTATTTATTAAACATAGGCCAAGACTTGAATCAAAGTATACAAGATTTATTACAAAATGCATGAGATTACCCAAACATATTACTTTAATAAGTTATATTGATTCAATTAAGCTTGGACTAGCAATTGAGTATAACTACATTACTGTTGAACCTACACACACACACACACACACACCTTTATACCCACAGTAGAATACATTTAAAATAGATCCTTGATAAACTTTATTGGTCTTTTCCCTCATAGGTAGGGTTAGGGTTTCATTTGACCCTCCCCTCAGGTTTTTAGGTGTTTGTGCTTAGCCTGAGAAGGGTTTATGTGACTGGGCCTAGAGTGAAAGGACTGTGTCGTCGCATATTTTTATTTTATTTTGTATTTTTATTGTATAATTGTATTTTATTATGTAATTTTTATAATTGTTGTAAACTGCCCAGAGATCTTCAGCTATTGGATGGTATAGAAATGGAATAAATGATGATGATGATGATGATGATGATGATGATGATGATGATGATGATGTAGACAGAAAAAGACGGAGGCAGAGAAGTTATGGTTGTCAAATAAGGACATGGGGAGGACATGAGGATTTGGCAGGTGGAGTTGGGAGGCCTGATGCAATGGGGACATTTTGGATTGTGCACATGTGTAAGGGGCTTGGGTAGCATGAGAGGTAGAGCAGGGAGATGACAGAGAAAAATTGGAAAGTGAGAGAAAGATTAAAGCACAAAGATTCATTTACCTATTCTGTAGGAAGGGGATACAAGAGGAGATTTGGGAGACTGTGGATCTGAGTTCCTTCCAGGTTCAGGGTTGTCCTTTGATTCTGTGATAAGGAACTGGAGGTAGTGATGCCCTTATCAAGTTCCTTTAACTTTTGCACATTGTAAGACTTTTTTTTCTTTGCTGGAAAATTTGGGGGGGGGAAGACAAGTCTGTATGTTCCCTAGGAGCCCTGACTTAACCAACAGCAAAACAACAAACACAGATGGAGGGAAGGAGACAGAGGGATGAGGAGGGGAGGGGAAAGAGGCAGAGTCCAACTAGCTCTAAGTCCAGTTCAGCTTTCTGCACATTTCCTGGAAAGGAAACCCTCTTCTAAAACCTTAGATAACAAGGTAGGTGGCTATTCCCAATACAAAGGGAATCAAATGTCCCATGTGCAAAATGTAGAGGAATGGTAGGTTGCAATGGGTACTGTGTGCAAGCATTGAGGCTTAGGTCCCTTTCCTTAATGGATGTTAATGAAAACTAATGACTTCTAATGGGTTTACTGGGGATGGTGATGGGTGGTGCTTCATGAATGGAGCGTTTTTCCCACCAGGGCTCCAGATTGGCCGATTCAGTCTAGAGCAGCTTGATTAGGATAGTGACTTAGCAATCAGAGAGGCATTAGAATGTTCTGGAGTCTCCATTGCATGCATACCAGTGGGTGGTTCTTGATTAATTTAGGGCTCAGTCTTATGCATGCTTAGACAGAAAAAGTCCTAAAACTCCCAGCATTCCCCAGGCAGCAGTGCTGTCTAAGCATGCATAGGATTGTGCCTTTAATTGACTTAGAGGTCAGTGAGTACAAATAGTAGTTTTTGTGCCCTGGCTGATCCTAAATCCTTGCTTCTAAGCCCAGTTCAAGGTACCTATGAAGTCTTACATAGGCTCGGGACTCAATACCTGATGGAGCACCTTTCCCAACCTGAACCTATCCAGACACTACAACCAACATCCGAGGCCTTCCTTCGAGTGCCATCTCCAAGGGAGGCTTGGAAGGTGGCAACAAGGGAGAGTGCCTTCTCAGTGGTGGCCCCCCAATTTTGGAATGATCTCCACACTGAGGCCCACTTGGCACCAACACTGTCATCTTTTCTTCACCAGGTTAAGACTACCCTCTACTCCCAGGCATTTAATGGTATATGGGGGGGGGGCATTTATGTCAGCTGACTTCATCAACAGATCTAGTATTTTATTGAAATTGTTTTTAGCAGTTGAAATTGTTTTAAATCTTGTATATTGAAATTTTATGCTGTATGTTGTGCTGTTTTATGCTCTCTTTGATTTTGTGAATTTTATGCTGTTTTGTGATTTTGCGAATTGTTGTGAACCACCCAGACAGCTTCAGCTATTGGGCAGTATAGGAATTAAATAGATGATGATGATGATGATGATGATGATGATGATGATGATGATGATACCCAGCTGTCTGGAAGGTGTGTGAGTGAGGCATACCACTAAAATAGCAGGGCAATGGGGCTTCCTGGTAACAGCTTTTCCATGGGTCTAACTGCAGCTCCTTTGATGAACTTCTTTGAATTTGATTGGAGTGAAATTTGTGCCTTGATGATGGTCATACTTAGCAGAGATTGTACACCTTAAAGAATAGGTTGGGTTCAAGAGTTTTCATTCTGCTGGCAGCAGCATCTCTGAGCAGAATTTCATTCAGAACATTCCCAGTGGCATAAAGAGGGGGCAGTCTTCTCTGATCCCCCTCCCTCTGCAGCCTCCAGTGACACCTTTCCCCGTGGTACTAGAGGGTCCCCAACCCTCCAGAGCAGATTCTCTGGGGATATTTTGGACAGCAGGGCAAGGGGGGAATTGATGGAGATACTATAGCCCCCTTTGTTTAGGCAGTGGAAAAGCTCTGCTGGATCAAAGCCCTCACACTGATGGTAGGAGAAGCCCTTCTATCCATGGGAGGCTTTTGCTGGATCTAACCCAGTGTTCTGTTTCATTTCAGTTAATGGAAAGTTCAGCAGTTAACATTCAGATAATTTTCCGTCTTTGAAGATTCCCACCTGACAAGTGCATATAGGGAAAAACAGATTGCCTGGGTGTAATGAATGCCAAAAAAAAGCATAGGCCAGTTTCATAGTTTTACCCTGATTCAGCTAATGAGATCTACATCCAGAGGCAAGAAAAGGCTGCTATAGAATCTGACTACACAAGCACAACTCCAGTGAGGCAGGCCTTCAGTATCACGGCAATGTAATATGCATTTATGTAAACTTGTAAACAGATAAGTACCAAGACATATGGGAAGGAAGATGCTGGGGAAAGATAAAATTCCCAATCCATTTTTTCCCTTTTATTCAGTCATGTCATTGTGCAAGCAGTCACATCAACATTCCTTTTAGTTAAATCATTGAACAGATTAGCTGGAGGCTCTGTTTAGCAGAAGTATGGTGAAATGCTAAACAATGCTGGCCTGTAAACAGAGTCTCCAGCTAACTTACTAGGTAACATAGTGTTTATTTATTGATTGATTTAATTTGATTTGTACCCTGCCTTTCTACCAGGGCACTCAAGGTGGCTTACAATCATAAGTAAGACTTGATCAAAACAATAATTAAAACAAATGCATTAAAACACAATTAAAAACACAACAATAGCAGAATAAAAATTGCATCCACCGGAACAGACTGGCTTACATGCCAAAGGTCTGTTTGAATAAAAAGGTATTTGCTTGCTGGTGGGACAGCAGAGAGGGAACAAGCCTAGCCTCCCTTGGCAAGGAGTTCCACAGTTTGGGAGCAGCCACAAAGGCGGCCCTCTTTTGCGTCGCCACTAAATGCGGCAGTCTGAAAAGAAGGGCAGATCTTGTCCTTGCACACTCAATGGGATGTACATTTGGATGGGCATCCTAATGTGAGGAAGCCTTGATCTGACTGGCTCTGCAAGAGGGGTGAATTTCAGGTTCCCCATAGCACCTATCCTCTTATGATCAGTTTCATATGTGTGTGAAAAATTGCCCCAAAGGATGGTCTTATTTCACAGAGGGGGTGGGGTGGAAGGAGAGACATCTGTATTCAGCGGTCTGCAACTATAGAACATATAAGAAGAGAATCAGTATCCAGAGTAACATTTCATCCAACTGCTGCCTGTCTTACTGTACGTGCAGTAAATATAAAGGCACCTCTCCATCACAAAGAATCCAATCTGCAAGCCTCTTCAGTGTGGATAACCCATGAAGCATAAGGCTATCAATGGCTACTGTTTTTGATTATGTATTACCTCCATTATCAGAGGCAGTATATGCCTCTGGGCACTAGTTGTTGGGGAACTTGAATGGGTCAAAAGCACATAATGTGCAGGCCACATGCTGACGCTAAGCAGGTATGAGCCGGGTCAGTGCTGGGATGGGTGACTGCCTGGGCAGCCTACATCTGTTCTCCTGCATTGAGCAGGGGGTTGGACTCGATGGCCTTATAGGCCCCTTTCAACTCTACTATTCTGTGATTCTATGATTGCACTGACGTCATGCTCACGGGCTTCCTACAGGCAGCAGGCTGGCACTGTGTACTAGACTAGATGGAGCCCTGGTCTGATTCAGCATGGATGGCTCTTCTTATGTTCTTATGTGGGTCAGTTTGGGATTTATTCTGATCAATGTTGGTGACTTGCCGCAATCTAGCAGCTGCACGCAGCAGCGTAAATATTAGGAGGTTGACCTTCTCTTCTGCATTCCTACTAGGGTAGCCAGGTGACCTACTTTACAAAGGACAGTCCTCTATTCTGGAGAACTGGCAGAGGACAGTCCTCTATTTGAAGTTGTTGTCTATTTCAAGAAGGGTCAAGTCTAAGTCTGGTTTAAAGTTAAGGAATCATAAGGAGGGAGAGCAGCAGGGGCCTTGAAGTTGAAGTTGTCCACCGTTGGCCACTTGGACAGCAGACTGAGCAGGCACACAGGTCACCTAGCCAGTCATCTTTACTAGGGTGAGATGTATTGTATTTTTATTTACATTTATTTACGTATTGTATTTTTATTTATTATTATTTCCAAATTGGCATATATATATATATATGCCAATTTCATGCAAATTATTTATTTATTTATTTATTTATTACATTTCTATACTGCCTTTCTGCTAAGGCACCCAAAGCAGTTTACAGTGTTTAAATACTCAAACAAACAAACGTCGTCCCCCCCCAAACCAAACATATACACCAGTTCTCTCAGGCCAACTGAAGGTTTTTTCTGGAGCTTCTGCTACAGTCTCCCTGGCCTGGGCTTTCCTTCTGCCTTCCCCCTGTAGCCCCAAGGAAGGCAGGGGAGGGGCTGCCCCAACAGCCCTCTCAGGCCAGTGATGGTCATTTCAGGAGCTGGTGGCAGTTGCTCCCCGGCCTGGGCTTCTCTTCTGCCTCCCTCAGGGCACACAGGTCTTAAATAGCCCCAGGGAAGGCAGGGGAGGGGCTGCCCCAACAGTCCTCTCAGGCCGGTGATGGTCATTTCAGGAGCTGGTGACAGTTGCTCCCCGGCCTGGGCTTCTCTTCTGCCTTCCCTCAGGGCATACAGGTCTTAAATAGCCCCAGGGAAGGTGGGGGAGGGGCTGCCCCAACAGCCCTCTCAGGCCAGTGATGGTCATTTCAGGCACCCTCTTTTTCGGTGATGCATTTCCTCTATTTTGGTAATGCATAAACAGCCACCCTAATTACCACCCATGTTACAAGAGCTCCCGTGTGCATATCAGACTATGTTGCAGGCAGTCTGAAAGACCAAGGAACTCCAGTCAGTGGCAAAGTGAGGTAAGACTAGAATCTGGATACAGGAATTTGCACAACAACTTAACCTGAGAAGGAATAGCTCAGACTAAACAGATCTGGCAGAAATGGTAGGTTAATTGGGGCAGGAACCAATCAGCACATTTCTGGGAATCTTTGAACAGAGTGTTCCAGGGATTGAAGGTTTGGAGTTACATCCCCTGCCTAGATCCTAGAACCAGGTTTGTGGAGCAACAAGCAGGAAAAAAAACAAAAAATGCTGCAAAGGCAGTTCAACCTTAAGTGTACCAATGAATTTTATGTAGTACTTCTGTATTGGTAGTGGGGGAGGGGGACAGAGAGCTCTGGTTGGCTGTTGTGCCAGTTGCAGGATTCACATCTAGCAACAGATCCTGCAGACTAGCATGCCAGCTATATATCTCACAACCTTGGGTTATAAATCTAAGTAACTTTGGGTTGTGCTTAAATGACTAAATACAAGTTACTCCCTTCAAGTTACTTTTTCTTAATTGATTTGTGGATTGGATTGGCATCCCCTTTACTTAATTAGAGGAAAGCAGTACTGAATCCCACTGAAGGATTAACTCTACTTGCTACAGCACTGGGAGGTTTCATTTCCAATTGCATATAGCTGAGCAGATTTTTCAGGATGACAGAGTGACTGAATGAGATGGTAACACTGCTATTGAATGGGACTAATCCAATTGTTAGTTGGAAGAATGATATGCTCTGTCAAGATGGAGATCTACAACAATAGAGATAGTGCAACTCTGAGATGATATTTTGAACATTATGCAGTCTCTTAAATGTCTACCATTGAAAGAAATGGATTTTATGTGCTTTAAAACTGTGTTTAGTGGAACTGAATCCAATATTGCTACTGTCCATTATATCAAGACAGTTCTTGCTTTTGCATTTTGTATTCCCTTTAATTCATTGTTCCGTCCTTTCCTCATAGGCATCAGTAACTGACCACTGAAACTGAGCAGTTAAGAAAGTTTTTCATACTTGGCATCAAGAGATGCTGTAGGGTTCCTGAGCTCATTTCATTTCTGACTATTGAAAGCTCACAGTCAAGTCATGCCTCTTCAGCATGAAGCTCCAAGGAATTGCTTAGATAAAGCACTGAGAGAAGAGGAAAGCTGAAAGAGTTAGGAAAAAAAAAAAGCAATAGGGACTAGAAGGGGTTACAAGCAACACAGAAGTAGCAGTCGGCGTGATCTTCAAAGAAAAGACGTGGAATCTCGTGGTACACAGCCAAATCAAAAGGAAAGCAAAAGGTAACATTTTGGTGCTCACCTAACCTTCAAAAGGCAGCCTACAGAGGCACTAGGAAAAAGAGCTTGAAGCTAGGTTGGCCTCAGAGATTCCATGGTATTTGAAAGATGGAGATTGTGACAAATAACAAGAATGTTCTCTTCTGCACTCTCAGCCAAATCAGGCTGGGGCAGTGGGGTAGGATGATTTTATGTCTGAAAAACACTCATGGTATGTCTTTATTAGAGATGGTTGAGCTCCCCTGGGAGGGCTTCATTCAAACTGGGACAGGCAATTATGAGCAAAAGTGGAGGAAGCTTGGAAAAAATCCCAGCCCCAAGAGTTACAGATGTGCTCCTAATTGTCACCCTCCCACGAGGCCCCTGTTCCCCTTATCTGGTGGCTGCAGTGAGAGGGAGGGACAAATTCTTTTCTAGCTCAGATTATAATCCAAGCTGGAGAAGAATTTGGGAGAGGGATAACATTTGCCTCATTTTTAAATCCAGCATTATGAGGCACTGAGGCTTGTACTCTGAGCCAAGGGATTACAAAGATTAGTCACATCTCTAGTATTTATGTAAATCAGGGACCCAGAACCCCTTCCAGCCCTTGAGCTCAATACCAGTTTGGAGAAGCTCTCAGGGGCTGTATTCCAGTGGTGGGCAGCAGGGCCAAAATGCCAGCATATTTTAGCTTAAAGCTCTTACTGCTAGTAACTAAGCCTCAGCCTTTTCGAATGGGGAAGAAATGTGGAAAATCTGGGAATTCACCAAAGGATTGGAGGTTGAGGGAAAGGGGCTGGGGCTGGGCTGGGGAAGGGGGCATCTCTGGGGAATGCTAGAGGGCCAGATTGGGGGTTCATGCATGCCAAATTTGGCCGTAGGCCTGTGGTTCTGCACCCCTGATGCAAATATTCATTAAGATGCAAACAACCAAAAGTAGCTCATTTGCCCCTGTCTAAGCCTTCGGACATGAAGATATTTTCTATGAAGGACGCTTAGGTTGTGTGTCCTTAAGAGCTCTTTGGTGTATAATTTGTTGCATCTTCCTACATGCTGTTCTTCTTCTTCACTACCCCCCCCCCACAATACAATTATTATACTGTATAGCAGCACATGATAATTTGCTTAGTAAGTGAGGCCTAGAACCATGGTGAAATTCATTCACCATGCAATACTTCACCATTCACCATTCATGCAATATAATGTTGGCATCATGACTTAGTCAGCAGAAAAGAACATTACTATAATATTATTATTCTCCACTTCCCAGCAATGTCTTTGAAATGGCTTAAAAGTCAATACAGAAAGACATCATATCCATCAATACCGCTGACAATGCTTCAAAATGATTCCAAATGCACCAGAAAAATAACAGAACTATGTTAAAGTCATAGAATTGGAGAGCACAATATTCCACCACAGGGACTTGTAAACAAAGGGGAAAGCTTGCCAAAGAAGGTAGCTTTTTAAAAAAATCTAAAATAGGACAGTGAAAAGTCCAGACAAACCTCCCTTGGAAGGGCATTCTGTAGATGGGGCACTACAACAGCTGGCCCAAGACGTTTTGCTGCCTGTGGTAAAAGACAAGATGGCACCCCACCTCTGTTCCATGTACAGAAGCCAACTGGACTTACTTCAATACTGGAAAAGGGGCAGTGATGTCCTCTACTGCAATTTAAGTATCAAAATGCATTTTAAAATGCATACTTCTGGAGAAAATATGTTTAAAATGTATATTTTTAAGAGAAAGATGTGTTTAAACATGAATTTCAATGTACATTTTCATACATATTTTAAAAAAAACAATTTACACATGAATGTGTACATGGGATGGAATTGACTTATGGGTGGACACACACACAAAAGTGATGTTGACTGGAAATGGGCTGGTTTGTCCAATCTTAGAGCAGTTCCTCCCAGCGGAGTGTTTCCCATTCAGAACCCATTGTCCACCAACTCCCAAATTGACATGCCTGCCAAGCATTATCACCTCCATTTTATCTGGATTGAGCTTCAGTTTATTGGCCCTCATTCAGTCCATTAATGATTTCAGACCCTGTTCAGGAATACCAATGGTTTTACAGAGTTTGAGGAAAAGAAAAAAAGATGTTATGTCATCAACATAATCCATATCAGTCACACTGAACTCCATACCTTGCATGACTGCTCCCAGCAGCTCCTTTTGAAATTAAAATGGGAAGATTCCCATGGCATGGAGAGACAAACTCAAATGATCATTTCTGTAACCTATGACTGATAGGAGCAAATCATCACCAATTAGAGTTACACCTTCCCCAAACCTGACAGGAAGCCAAAAAAGATACCATCATCCAAGGGTACTGAAGGCTGTGAAAGGTCCAGTAGAATTAGAAGGGACACAGTACCCAATCTTTCTCCTCCCAAATGTCATCCACTAGTGCAACAGTACTTTTTGTTCCATACCCAGGCCTGAAGCCAGAGTGAAATTGGTCCAGATAATGCATTTCATCCAGGACTGTCTGTCAAGAAGTGAACAGCTACTATCCACTCCAGCATGTCACCGAAAAAGGGAGGTTGGATACTGGCTAATAATCACCCAGAACCTATGGGCTGAATGAAAATTTGTCTCACCACAGCCTCAGTTAGGAAGGCCAAGACTGCTCCTCCCTTAAAGATGTATTGATAAAGGTCTGATTTAGGCCTGAACTCCAGTTCACTGAAATGGTGTTCAGTGATACAGGGTGATGAAACTGGCCCTGAAATGAGGTGTGTGTCTAACACTGTGGGAGTGGAAAATTCAAATTGATTCCAGGGGGAAGGATGTGTGTCTGCTTTAGCTGTAGCATGGTAAGAGGCATTGACAACTTTGTTTTCTCCCCTTCTTGCCTGGGAGGTGGAGTGATGTAGCTTTGCTAGGAAATTCTATGACATTCTATGTATTTTGTTACAATTATTTTTAGGCTGCTTTTAAAGGTGGAACCCATCCTATGTAGACCATCATTTTGGAGGCAGGAAATGGTCCAGGTGCCTTAATTTGCAACTTTCACATTGAATGCATTAGTGGCTTCACTTCTCTCTTTAATAGAAGTTTTTAAACTTTTAGAATACCTTCTTTTTTGAAGTATGGAGCTTCCTTTGCAACCAGTGGGGTAGTGGTACCTTTTAGAATCATAGAAAAGCATAATAGAAATGTAGAGTTGGAAAGGGACTATAAGGCCATCAAGTCCAACCCCCTGCACAACGCAGGAATCCAAATCAAAGCATCCCTGACAGATGACTGTCCAGCTGCACCTTGAATGCCTCCAGAGTGGGAGAGCCCACCACCTCCCTAAGTAGTTGGTTCCATTGTCTTATTGCTCTAACAGTCAGGAATTTTTTCCTGATGTTTAGATAGAATCTGGGTTCCTGTAACTTGATCCCATTATCCGTGTCCTGCAAAGTGGGATGATCGAGAAGAGATCCTGGCCCTCCTCTTTGTGGTAACCCTTCAAGTACTGGAAGAGTGCTATCATATCTCCCCTCAGTCTCCTCTTCTGAAAGCTAAACATGCCCAGTTCTTTCAGTCTCTCCTCATAGGGCCTTGTTTCCAGTCCCTTTATTATCCTTGTTGCCCTCCTCTGAACCCTCTCCAGTTTGTCTACATCCTTCTTAAAGTGAGGTGCCCAGAATTTTGAAGTGCAGGAGCTCATTATGACAGGCTGCTAGGGATGTGCTGACACTGGGAAGTCTGGCTCGTTTGAGCTTGACGGACTTCCTGCCCTCTTCCGATCCGATGTTCAGAAGCAGACCAAGTCGGGTTCTTTTCTGCATACTTCCATCTCTAAGACAGGCCATGGTTTGCACATTTTTTAAAAAAAATGTGAAGGAAATTTGCACAAATTGCACTAGAACCTCATAGTTTTGTGCTTCCAATTTGCACAAATCGCGCAAATTGCGTGATTTGCATAAATTTCCTTAGTGTTTTTTTTTTTAAAAAAAAATGCACCAACTGCAGCCCGTCTTAGAGACATAAGTCCACAAGCTGGCTTGACTTGCACAACAGCAAGTCAGTACCAGCACAGGGCTACCGAACCAAAATCGGGGGGGGGGAATTGTGAAAAGCCATCAGATTTTCATCCCCCTATCGGATTCCTCACACATCCCTAATTGACAGCCCTCATGGCCATGCCCTGAGTCCAAAAATTCAGGCAATTGTGTTGATTCATAGCAACAAATCAGTTCTAGCAGTTTTATCCCCACCAGGAGCAAGTCTTTTGTAAAGCAAATAGATTTTGTAAAGCAAACAGGGCATTAATTGCCTGTTCAAGACCAAGCCATAGAATCATAGAATCATAGAAAAGTAGAGTTGGAAGGAGCCTACAAGGCCATCGAGTCCAACCCCCTGCTCAATGCAGGAATCCATGCCAATATACTTTGTATTGCAACAGGGAATATATTATTGTTGGGAAAATTTATTTTCTCCCCCCCCCCACCCTGGTTACTGTGACAATTGCAGCCAAGCTCAGAGGGAACAGAGAGTTCTTAGGGGGGTGGCAGATGATGTCAGCATCCCTGCTAATAAGAATATGCTAACGCTGCATCCCTATAAGCCCTGGCTCCACTACTCCACTGCGGCACATCTGATTTAGCCCTAAAATTTCCCAAAGCAAGAGAAGACCCCATTCAGAATTGCCTGAACTCATTGCCCCACCAGGTCTGATATTTTGGAGTGGTACTCTTGAGTTGTATTTTGGCTGAACTTTTCTCCTTTGCAAAGCTGCCATCTGACCTGGGATTGATTTCCAATCTTGTGTGTCATTATGCAGCAGACTGTCCAGAACTTTTTGGCCTGATTGAAAAGTAAGAAGGACAAAAAGGAAAAGAAACACTGGCAGAAGAAGTAAGAGCCTTAAAAACAAACACACACACCAATGTTTAAGTGAAGTTGAGCCTACAGAAAAGGTTATTATCAAGGACTAAGATCATTAAGGCTGTTGTAGATAGCTCTTTACCTGCTCCTGGAGCCAGACTGTCCTTTGATATCATGAGTCAAAAGTCATCTCATCAATAAATGCACATAGTGCATTTTCAACTGAAATTTGAGAGAATGTTTAAAAAGGTGTACGGAGCGTGGACACACAGAGAGAGAGAGAGAGAGAGAGAGAGAGGACAAGTGCTTTAGTATAGCTGAAGGAACTACTATTTTAAAAACTCATAAATGGTAGATTACTATTGATTTCTTGCCCTCTTTTCCCTTTAAATGGATTGACAAACTGCCCCTGATTTTGCTTTTCATACTGAGCTGACTAGTTCTTAAAGTGTTGATGAAGTTTCTCAAAGCCTAATTCTTGCAGTAGCTGGCCTAAGCGATTTCAAACCATTTTATAGCATGTAAATTGAGTGGAGGGCCATTGATTTTGGATCATAGAATCATAGAAAAGTAGAGTTGGAAGGGGCCTACAAGGCCATCGAGTCCAACCCCCTGCTCAATGCAGGAATCTAGGTCAAAGCATCCCTGACAGATGGCTGTCCAGCTGCACCTTGAATGCCTCCAGAGTGGGAGAGCCCACAACCTCCCTAGAGTGCGATCATATCTCCCCTCAGTCTCCTCTTCTGAAGGCTAAACATGCCCAGTTCTTTCAGTCTCTCCTCATAGGGCCTTGTTTCCAGTCCCTTTATCATCTTTGTTGCCCTCCTCTGAACCCTCTCCAGTTTGTCTACATCCTTCTGAAAGTGTGGTGCCCAGAACTGGACGCAGTACTCAAGATGAGGCCTAACCAGTGCCGAGTAAAGGGGAATTATCACTTCCCGCGATTTGGAAGCTATACTTCTATTAATACAGCCCAAAATTGCATTTGCCTTCTTTGCAGCCACATCGCATTGCTGGCTCATATTCAGTTTGTGATCTACCACAATTCCAAGATCCTTCTCACTTGTAGTATTGTTGAGCCAAGTGTCCCCCATTCTGTAACTCTGCATTTGGTTTCCTCTCCCTAGGTGCAGCACTTGGCATTTATCCCTATTAAATTTCATTCTGTTGTTTTCGGCCCAGCGCTCCAGCCTATCGAGGTCACTTTGAATTTTGTTTCTGTCTTCCAGAGTATTAGCTGTTCCACCCAACTTTGTGTCATCTGCAAATTTGATAAGCATTCCCCGTACCTCCTGATCCAAGTCATTAATAAAAATGTTGAAGAGCACCGGGCCCAGGACCGAGCCCTGTGGTACCCCGCTCGTTACCTCTCCCCAGTTTGAGAAGGAACCATTGATAAGCACTCTTTGAGTCCGATTCTGTAGCCAGTTGTGGATCCACCTGATAGTTGTTCCATCTAGCCCACTCTTAGCTAGCTTACTAATCAGGATATCATGAGGCACTTTGTCGAAAGCTTTGCTGAAGTCCAGATATATAATGTCCACAGCATTCCCACAGTCCACAAGGGAGGTTACCCGATCAAAAAATGAGATCAGATTAGTCTGACAGGATTTGTTCTTGACAAATCCATGCTGGCTTCTAGTAATCACTGCATTGTTTTCAAGGTGCTTGCAGACTGACTTCTTTATAATCTGCTCAAAATCTTCCCGGGGATTGATGTCAGACTGACTGGCCTATAGTTCCCAGGTTCCTCCTTCTTGCCCTTTTTGAAGATGGGAACAACATTTGCCCTCCTCCAGTCGTCTGGCACTTCACCTGTCCTCCATGATTTCTCAAAGATAATAGACAGTGGTTCTGAGAGTTCTTCTGCCAGTTCCTTTATTACTCTAGGATGCAGCTCATCAGGCCCTGGAGATTTAAACTCGTTCAGAGTAATCAGGTGCTCCTTGACCATTTGCCTATTAATCTCAAGCTGCAATCCTGCCCCTTCAGTCTGCACTTCAGGTTTGCCAGGGGGGTCATAGACCCTCTTTTGGGAGAAGACCGAGCCGAAGTAGGAATTGAACACTTCTGCCTTTTCTTTGTCTTCTGTTATCAATTTGCCATCCTCATTGCGTAGTTGAACCACCAGTTCTTTCTTCTGTCTTTTACTGTGCATGTATCTGAAGAAAGCTTTTTTGTTGCTTTTAGCATTCCTCGCTAACCTTAGCTCATTCTCAGCTTTAGCCTTCCTGACACTATTCCTGCAGTTCTGTGCTACCTGCCTGTACTCTTCCCCTGTAGCCTGTCCTTCCTTCCACTTCCTATACGTGCCCTTTTTTTGTTTTCAGGTCGTCTTTGAGTTTATTGTGAAGAACTGGACTTCTTCTGTTGCCCTCGCCTTCTTTTCCTTGTGGAATGTTTGCAATTGGGACTTAAAATTTTCCTTTTTTAAAAACTCCACCCCTCCTGGCTCTTTCTATGAGAGTCACTGCCATGAGATCTTACTAATCATTGTTCTGAGTTTGTTAAAATTGGCTTTCCTAAAATCCAGGGTACCACATTATTAACCAGTGTAATTAGCCATTGCTCTGTTAATAGTTCTGCTGCTTGATGATATTGGCTGGGGGCAGGGAGTGCTTCGAATGGTATTCTATAATACATGCTTCAATCCAGCGGCTCCAGAGCACATGGAACCCTTTGTGAGCAGGACTTCCTCATTCACATCAGTGTTGGGAAATGGTTTCCTGACATTGAGGTTGATGGGGAACATTCTACTTGCACGGAATTCCTTGTACCCTCCATAGCCGTATGGAACTTCTTTGCATAAATTCATCTCTTTAAAACAGAAATATAGTTCCCCTCATATTCATCCATCCTGCAGGTTGTATCAATGTCAAAGTGTAATTGAATTGGAAGGAACCAAAAGGCTATCACATTCAAAACCGTGCCACACAGGAGGATTGTCCACCCAACAGTTCAACCTAAACTAAACCCAAAGCAGGAAACAAGCGCACACAGCATACAAATGTGTGTAGAGCCAGGGGAGGCTGGTGCCTCCTATGTCAGTGGGGCTCCTTATCCATTGCAGCTTTTATTTTGCGCTTTATAGGGGCTACCCATGGTGCTGAACTCCCTCCCCAAAATTGGTTCACCACCATGGAGCACCGTGGATAGCTCCTATTAGTGGTGGGCGATCCTGTGGCGACCCAACCCGCTGCCTCGGTGGACGCCAGCTCTGCGCCTGCCGAGCTGAGCCAAAAGTGAATGTGCACCGAGCCGCTCAGCGAACTTCCAGGTTCTTGGTGGGCCGCTTTTTACATAGAAAATGCTAAGATACGCCAAAAGTGGCTGCAATTTTGCAGCATAACAAAGCATAGATGAGTAACTTGCATTCAGATTCTCGGCTATTCATGAAATTCCCTGAATAGTTTTGGGCAAGTCACTATTTCTTAAGTACAACCCATCCCCCAGGGTTGCTGCAAGGATAAAAATGGCATATTCCTATGTATACAGGCCTTGGCTCCTTGAAGGAGAACAGGCGTATAAAATAATGTCACAGAAAATAATAATTCTATTGCTGTAAGTGATACTTCAGGCAGCTTTCTGATAGTTTTGTCAGCGAGCAAATCCATCACCGGACACAGCCACTATTAGTTTTACTAGGAGAAAAAGGGGGGATTTGCTTTTTCCTCCTAACCAGCTGCTTTACTGGGTTTCCTTGTTTCTCCGCACATTCCGAATAACCTTGAGACACTCTGCTGACTGACATTAGGCTATGATGGCTGCTCCTGCACAAAATCAGCCTGCTCTTTGGGCTGACTTTAACATGCTCCATTGAGCTTCAGTAAACAAGTCCATTTATGAGTCTGACAAAACTTGGAACCCTGTTCATTTAAAATAAAATGAACTCAAAAGTATGCCATCCCCCACATCTATCCATTCCATCCACCATCGTACAAAGACCTTTAAGTTCATTCATTTCCCCTCATAACGCCAGCAGTGGCTGGTGGCTCCAATGTCAGTGGGGTGGTGGTGTATCCGCTCCAGGTTTCAGTCTGAACTGCGAAGGAGCTGTCCATGGTGCTGAACCCAAAATTTGGTGGGGTTGGGTTCAGCACCATGGATAGCCCCTTAAAAGTTCAGACTAAAGCCCAGAGTGGATACACTGCCCCACTGACACTGGAGCCACCAACCTCCACAGCATAAGGCAAACATTCATTTTGTGCATATGTCACATAATAGATTGCAGATTATTTTAATAATAATGAAGGACCTCAAGTGTCACTTGGGAAGATGACTACAGATGGACATATCTGTCAATTTCGGTTTCTCTCAGTTTCTCATTTTTCCAATCTTAAATTCAGTTCATTTCAAACTTTGAGAATTTCTCCCTTCTTAAGTTCAGTTCACCTCAAATTTGAGGGTTTCAAAAAAAATGTTTGCATGAAAATACATAGTTGGGTCCCAGTGTTGGGAAAAAGGCGGGATACTACTACTACTACTACTACTACTACTACTAATAATAATAATAATAATAATAATAAGCATTTTGTGTACATTTCTCCTAATGCATGTGTCCTTTATTTATTTATTTATTATATTTATACCCCGCCTTTTTTCCTGCAAGGAACCCAAGGTGGCTTACATAATCATCCTCCTCCTTTCCACTTTATCCTCACAACAACCCTGTGAGGTAGGTTAGGCTGTGAGTCAGTGACTGGCCCAAAGTCACCCAGTGAGTTTCATGGCCGAGCGGGAACTTGAACCCAGAATCCCAGTCCAACACTCTAACCATTACGCCACACTGGTCCTGTATGCATTTTTGCCTAATAATATGCATTTATGTGAATTTCTCTATGCATTTTTGGCAAGCAATTTTCCTAATATGATGAGGGGGGGTGTTATGCTATTTCCCCTAATATATGCATCTTTGTATGCATTTATTTATTGGAGAACTCCATCGCAAAATTCAGAGAAGTGTGAATTTTGAAGATTACTGAGTGGCTCAAAAGTGCAAAAGTAAGTAAAGGCTCATTAAAATGTGAACTGAACACATTTCTACCCCATCCCTAAGATGGCTACTCTCCTTCTTTTCAGATAGGGATCTGGCAGCCCCTGTTCATGCCTTCTAGCCCTCAAGGCTAGATTATTGTAATGAGCTCTGTATGAGGCCGAACTTGAACGCTCTTTAGAATCTGATGAAGCATACCTTACCTTACTACTACCATCAGAGAGCACATGACACCGATTCTCTCAAATCTTGATACTGTTTCCTAGTGTATCCCAGGCACAATTAAAGGGATCCTAATGCCTCCACCATGATACCGGGGGGTGGGGGCAGAAAATTTGTGGTGGCCTGTGGGAAGCAGCAGTGAGTTCCCAAGTCTTGCAGATGTCTGAAAGGTGGTCACGGCCTAACACTTTGTTTTTGGCACACTTGCCTGGTTGTGAAGGACTGGGGATAATGCAGGGGAAAATCTCCCTCAGTTTCACAGGACCATTTGTTTACCAAAGAGGAGGGATATTTGGCTGCTTTGGGGGACAAGCAAGTTTCTGTAAAATTTCTGGAGGGGGTTGGCTTACCTTAGTTTATAGGAGTTGGCTGAGTTTTCTCTTCTTTCTTGTTCACACTTTGGGGTGGCAAAGCTTCTCTAATGCTCAAAATTAGGCTCCTTGAAGCATCCTGCCTCTCTCAAGATTTTTTTTATCATTACCGGTACTTAAAAGTAGCTGGTGCAGGTGGTTCTGAATTCAACTGAAGTGGTGGCACTGGGGGAGATGTTATTTAACCCTTTCTCCTGCATAATTTTCCTAATTGGAATTCCCCCCTCCTAAGTTGTTTTTTTGTCCCATGGCTTGGGGAGGTGAGTGATTTAGATTGGGATGTAGGGTAAGTTAAATATCCTATACCCCAATGCAACTGCTCTTATCAAATTTGAATCCCATTGCAGGCAGCTAAATAAAAACATGAGATCAGGTCATAGGACTCCTATATAAAGGGTAGTTTGTCCCTGAGTGACCATTGCATCCTCTACATCCCGTTATAATCTCTGAAATTATACCAAATACATTCTGTTATTGATACCATCTTTCACCAAGCCTGGACAGCAAAGGCATATGACATGGAATTCTCAGTGGCTGAGAAGTCCTCTCTCCAGACTGGCTATTTATATTGGGCCATTATGGGAGTCACCCTGAACCCTTAATGCACAGATGCAAGACTGCAGCCATTTAAAGGATTTTAGTTACTCATTTATAAACAGATAGGCTTAGCAGCTGTTGTAACAGTAGTGGTTTGCTTGCATCTTCAATGGGTTTGTCAAACAAGTAGAGCACTCAGGCATGCACACATGACACATACACAAACACCATCTTTAAAATACCTGAGAAGCAGCTATCCATTATCTAAAAAACCTTGCAGCAGTGAGCCCTCACCTGCAGCAGAAGAGGGAGAAAATCATTTAGAAATGTAGGTAGCGTGCTTCACACATTTAAAAATGTCATTTGGGAAAGGCATATTACCTCTGTCATGAGACAGGAACAGAAACACAGAGAGAATCTGTATTACCAAGTAAGGATAAAAGAGAATTTTTAAAAAACTGTTTGGAGATGGTATCTGACTCCAGTAAGATTAAACAAAATAGATAGTAATTGTGCTCCATTGTGTTGGAGAGGATGTCAGGAACTTGGAACTTATGGTCATATGTGGTGGAGTTGCAAAAGCGTATTGGATTTTTGGAATAAAATTTTTGTAGAACTTTCAGAAATTATTGGCATTAATTTGGAGGTCTGTCCAAAATTAGCATTGTTATCAATAACGGAGAAACTTCTGTGCTCACAAGAGAAAAAGGAATTAATTGTAAGTTTATTAGTGGCAGGGAGATTACTGATAGCAAGGAATTGGAAAGTTCAACACCAGTACTTAATAATAGATTGGTATAAAGAGGTTTGGGATATTGCTTTAAATGATAAACTAACATGTAGTATTAAATGTAAAAGGGGACAATTAAAGAAAAATAATTTTAAGGATATATGGGGACCATTTTTAGATTATGTTATAGTAATAACATAATCTAAAACATAGATTTAACATAATGGATTATGTGGATAGAATTGGTTTTGGCCCCGGGGTGACGGGTGCACTTGGAGTTTATGATTTGTACGTTTGTAGGTTTATGTTCTTTGTATGTGTGTTCATTTAAAAATATAAATAAAAATTAAAAAAAAGAAAGAATCTGTATTACCAGTTGGCATCATGTGAATCTGGACAGCAACAGAAGGACTAGCTGGAGACAGAGATATTTATGATGCAACTGATAAGCAGACAGGTGCAAGGTCACTGTGTAATAAAAGCTTTCATTTTTGAAAAGTGGTAAACTTTTATAGGAATGGACTTCACAAATAAGAATGCTAGAGATGTAAAAGGGTAGTGTTGCATCTATTTAGAACAGTGTTCTCCAACCTTGGGTCCCCAGATGTTTTTGGCCTACAACTCCCAACTCCTGGCTGGGGCATGCTGGGAGTTGTAGGCCAAAAACATCTGGGGACCCAAGGTTGGAGAACACTGATTTAGAATGACTATAGCAAGAGAAAGTGATGCAATATGAACAACAGAAGCTAGATTTAGGGGATTAAGGAAAGAATCCAGTGGGGTGCTTCAACTGCCACTCTTATGCCCAGCCAATTCCATTGCACATGCAGCCCCCACTGTTTGTGCAATGGTGACTCAACACTTCTGGGATAACCTGAAATGAGTGGAAATGCTCATTTCTGGAAGGTGGCAGGCCGGCGGAGCTCACACGAGGGAGCTCCGCCGGCCTGTCTCCTTCTAGAAACGAGGGTTTCTGCTCATTTGGGGACTTTCCCCTAGGGGGTGCTAAATCTCCCTTGCATAAGCGGTGGGTGCAACAGAATGGGCAGGACCCACTGCTTGCAGAAGGGAATTGGTGGGGCGTAATGGAATTGGTGGGGTGTGTGAGCGCCCCATCGGATTCTGTCCAAAGTTTTACAACATGAAATAAAGTCAACTTGAGCTGCTTAACAAAATTTAAAATTCACCCACTCTAAACAGGTTGCACTAGCCAGAATTACTGCTAACACAAGAGGAAACTAATGCTTACGAGGGCAAACCAGGAAACTACCACTTCCAGAATGGGACAGGTCAGCAGAGCTCCCTTCCATGAGCTCTGCTGACTTGTCCCATTCTGGAGGTGGTAGTTTTGGCTAGTTTCTGGTTGCACTAGCCAGCACTAGCTTCTCACTGCGCTAGTGCTTGTTCCTGCTCGTGCAGCAGCAGCATTGGATACTGCCCTAAGTGCACATTTTTACCCAATCCAGCAATGTTCCTGTTGGCATGGGAATGCTGATGCAAGCACAGCAGAAGATCCTAATCCCCAAAGGGTTTCCATATTGCTTGATTTTTATTGGTTGGATCTTCTTTCTCCAATGAATTACTGGGGAAGCTGTACATACTACTCTTCTGTGAGCCCATCACAGTCTTCCTGTGAGAATCATAGAATCATAGAAAAGTAGAGTTGGAAGGGGCCTACAAGGCCATCGAGTCCAACCCCCTGCTCAATGCAGGAATCCAGGTCAAAGCATCTCTGACAGATGTCTGTCCAGCTGCACCTTGAATGCCTCCAGAGTGGGAGAGCCCACGACCTCCCTAGGTAGTTGATTCCATTGTCTTATTGCTCTGACAGTCAGGAAATTTTTCCTGATGTTTAGGTGGAATCTAGGTTCCTGTAACTTGAGCCCATTATTCCGTGTCCTGCAAAATGGGATGAACGAGAAGAGATCTTTGCCCTCCTCCCTTCAAATACTGGAAGAGTGCGATCATATCTCCCCTCAGTCTCCTCTTCTGAAGGCTAAACATGCCCAGTTCTTTCAGTCTCTCCTCATAGGGCCTTTTTTCCAGTCCCTTTATCATCCTTGTTGCCCTCCTCTGAACCCTTTCCAGTTTGTCTATGTCCTTCTTAAAGTGAGGTGCCCAGAACTGGACGCAGTACTCAAGATGAGGCCTAACCAGTGCCGAGTAAAGGGGAATGATCACTTCCCGCGATTTGGAAGCTATACTTCTATTAATACAGCCCAAAATTGCATTTGCCTTCTTTGCAGCCACATCGCATTGCTGGCTCATATTCAGTTTGTGATCTACCACAATTCCAAGATCCTTCTCACTTGTAGTATTGTTGAGCCAAGTGTCCCCCATTCTGTAACTCTGCATTTGGTTTCCTCTCCCTAGGTGCAGCACTTGGCATTTATCCCTATTAAATTTCATTCTGTTGTTTTCGGCCCAGCGCTCCAGCCTATCGAGGTCACTTTGAATTTTGAATACTTCCAGAGTATTAGCTGTTCCACCCAACTTTGTGTCATCTGCAAATTTGATAAGCATTCCCTGTACCTCCTCATCCAAGTCATTAATAAAAATGTTGAAGAGCACCGGGCCCAGGACCGAGCCCTGTGGTACCCCGCTCGTTACCTCTCCCCAGTTTGAGAAGGAACCATTGATAAGCACTCTTTGAGTCCGATTCTGTAGCCAATTGTGGATCCACCTGATAGTTGTTCCATCTAGCCCACTCTTAGCTAGCTTACTAATCAGGATATCATGAGGCACTTTGTCGAAAGCTTTGCTGAAGTCCAGATATATAATGTCCACAGCACTCCCACAGTCCACAAGGGAGGTTACCCAATCAAAAAATGAGATCAGATTAGTCTGACAGGATTTGTTCTTGACAAATCCATGCTGGCTTCTAGTAATCACTGCATTGTTTTCAAGGTGCTTGCAGACTGACTTCTTTATAATCTGCTCAAAAATCTTCCCGGGGATTGATGTCAGACTGACTGGCCTATAGTTCCCAGGTTCCTCCTTCTTGCCCTTTTTGAAGATGGGAACAACATTTGCCCTCCTCCAGTCGTCTGGCACTTCACCTGTCCTCCATGATTTCTCAAAGATAATAGACAGTGGTTCTGAGAGTTCTTCTGCCAGTTCCTTTATTACTCTAGGATGCAGCTCATCAGGTCCTGGAGATTTAAACTCGTTCAGAGTAATCAGGTGCTCCTTGACCATTTGCCTATCAATCTCAAGCTGCAATTCTGCCCCTTCAGTCTGCACTTCAGGTTTGCCAGGGGGGTCATAGACCCTCTTTTGGGAGAAGACCGAGCCGAAGTAGGAATTGAACACTTCTGCCTTTTCTTTGTCTTCTGTTATCAATTTGCCATCCTCATTGCGTAGTTGAACCACCAGTTCTTTCTTCTGTCTTTTACTGTACATGTATCTGAAGAAAGCTTTTTTGTTGCTTTTAGCATTCCTCGCTAACCTTAGCTCATTCTCAGCTTTAGCCTTCCTGACACTATTCCTGCAGTTCTGTGCTACCTGCCTGTACTCTTCCCCTGTAGCCTGTCCTTCCTTCCACTTCCTATACGTGTCCTTTTTTGTTTTCAGGTCATCTTTGAGTTTATTGTGAAGCCACATTGGCTTCTTCTGTTGCCCTCTGCCTTTTTTCCTTGTGGGAATTGTTTGCAATTGTGCCTTTAAAATTTCCTTTTTTAAAAAGGATCTTGGAATTGTGGTAGATCACAAACTGAATATGAGCCAGCAATGCGATGTGGCTGCAAAGAAGGCTAATGCTATTTTGGGCTGCATTAATAGAAGTATAGCTTCCAAATCACGTGAGGTGATAATTCCCCTTTACTCAGCACTGGTTAGGCCTCATCTTGAGTATTGCGTCTAGTTCTGGGCACCACACTTTAAGAAGGACGTAGACAAACTGGAGAGGGTTCAGAGGAGGGCAACAAGGATGATAAAGGGACTGGAAACAAGGCCCTATGAGGAGAGACTGAAAGAACTGGGCATGTTTAGCCTTCAGAAGAGGAGACTTAGGGGAGATATGATCGCACTTCCAGTATTTGAAGGGATGTCACACAGAGGAGGGCCAGGATCTCTTCTCGATCATCCCAGTTTGCAGGACACGGAATAATGGCCTCAAGTTACAGGAATCTAGATTCCACTTAAACATCAGGAAACATTTCCTGACTGTCAGAGCAATAAGACAATGGAATCAACTACCTAGGGAGGTGGTGGGCTCTCCCACTCTGGAGGCATTCAAGGTGCAGCTGGACAGACATCTGTCAGAGATGCTTTGACCTGGATTCCTGCATTGAGCAGGGGGTTGGACTCAATGGCCTGGTAGGCCCCTTCCAACTCTACTTTTCTATGATTCTATTCTATGATTCCTCACAGTACGGTTCAGGGCATATGTTTGGGCATTGCTCCCACACATACCAGCCAATCCTGACATCATGCTGCATAGTGAGAAATAGGCAGGGGAGGCCGGTGACGCCTATGTCAGTGGGGCTCCTTATCCATTACAGCTTTTATTCTGAGCTTTATAAGAGCTATCCATGGTGATCCATGGTGGTGAACCTATTTTGGGGATGGGGTGCAGAACCATGGATGGCTCCTATAAAGCTTGGAAGAAACGCTGCAATGGATGAGGAGCCCCAGTGACACAGGAGTCAGCAGCCTCCCCTGGAAATAGGGAAGGGCGAATCAGCAACACTTGAGTTAGCTGAAGTTCTCCAAATAACATCTCGAAGCTCATTCCTACATGAGTCCATATCAAATTGGGAGCTTCCCCTCCTGCTGCTTGAACATCTGTGCTTATTTTCATGCACATTTTGGGAAATGTGCATATCAGTTGTGCACATCTTTGAAATTTACACGTTCTTCTTCCATTGATTAAAGCATATTTTTGCACACATTTTTCAAAAGTACACTTTCCCCCCATGTACGTTTTTCAAATGTACGCATGCTGTCGAACACATTTATTTTGGTCTGCAAATTGCATTGCAAGCTTGGAAATGTACAGACTTCGACCGAAGATTGTGTCCGAGTCCATGTTTGCTCTGGAAGGTGTGAACTGGGTAAATCTTGATCAAAAATGAACTGAAACAAATTTCTCATACTTCGCTAGTGAGAAAGAGATTGTCAGAAGATACCAGATGACACTCCTGCCATGTATTCTTTAATCTAAAAGAGGAGACATGTGAGATAAAACTGGTATAACTAACCAAACAAAGAAAGAAAAAAAATGCTGGTTCTGTTCAAATACAAAAATATATTAGAGATTACTGAAAAACAAATGCACAGTATTATAGATTGTATTATATATCATAGTGAATTAAAGGAATTCCAACACCTTAGAGAACAGCTTAACACTGAAAATAGTCGAAACAATAGAGCTTAGGGTCAAACTACACACGATGTTAAATATGTTACTGAAAATTGAGTTGTTGTTGTTGTTGTTGTTGTTGTTGTTATTATTTTAAACTAGAAGGAGCAAGGCTGGGGGAGATTAGGATTGGGACTGTGGCTCGTGAAAGGGGGGGAACTCTTTCATGGCCCACTGTGGTTTTAGCAAAAATCCCCATCTGAAGCTGGCTGCTAGTAGCCCCCAGGAGTGAAGTTCCCATTGGTATCAGTGGAGCATCAGTGGAAGCTTCTCTCTGAAATAGCTGCTCCTGTGTGTGTGTGTGTCCGTGTGTGTGTCCCCGCACAGGGGTGATTTTTGTTGGGACCACAAAGGTGGATAAAAGAGAGCCAGTGTGTGGTGTAGTGGTTAGAGCGTTGGACTAGGACTCAGGAGATCCAGGTTCTAGTCCCCCCTTAACCATGAATCTCACTGGGTGAGTTTGGCCCAGTCACTGACTCTCAGCCTAACCTTCCTCACAGGGTTGTTGTGGGGGTAAAAGGGGGAGGAGGACCATGTAAGCCACCTTGGGTTCCTTGCGAAAGGAAAAAAAGGTGGGATATAAGTATAATAATAATAAGATTTTATCCCCACTCCACATGTGCAGAGAGGTATCGGTCCCGATTGGTTCCCATGTCATGTGTCCCCTAGTTGAAAATAAAAAGTAAACATTTTAAAAAGTAAAATAGAAAGTTTAATTAACAGATACAAATAGAAAATGGAATGTGTGAGTGTAAAATAAGGCCAATGCATGTAACATTAAGCATTTGGAGTTTCCTCTTATGCCATCTCCGTTGAGATGAACGGGACCTGCAAAAAAGCTAGTCTAGTTTCCCCAACCGCCTTGACTTTCAACATTTCTATTTGCAAAGCACTCCCCCCCTTTTAAGCACCCTTCTCTGTTTTTTTCCTCTTGTTTTGTGTGTGTTTTAAAATTCAGATCCTAAAAATACAGTCAGAATCCTATGGTCCCTGGGTGAGCATCCCATCCCATGGACCATAGTAAAGCCCCTTCCATTGTTGGAGACAGTGCTCTGACCTCAGAAGGGGGAATCATCAAAGATGTGCGCGCTGCCCCCTTGCAGCCAGTACACACACACACACACACACACACACACACACAGAGAGAGAACTGTATGCTGGGTGCTTTCCAAAGTCACATGGGTGGCCTCAGCGAGGTCAGAAAAGGTGTGTGCCAGTGGGTGGGGAGGGAAGGGGAGGAGAGGCCAGGAACACAAGTAATCCTATTGTCTCTCCAGCCCCAGTCCGGTCCAACTAGCACACCCTCCCTACATGGGCTCAGAGGACTGTCCAGAGAACAAAGCCAAACACGGAGGACGGAGAGGTGAAAACCACCTTTGTTGCTCCTCCACCCCGCCAGCAGCAGCTCAGCAGGGCATTGGATATACAGAAGCCTCCAAGTTCAGAGCCTTCTGTCTCATGAGGGCACAACCCATAGGATTGTGCCCTTATAAACTTTATATCCATGGAGTAAAGAGACATTATATAAACTGGGGGAAAAGGGGGGAAGAGACATGGTGGCCTGTTTTGCTAACTCAGGTTATAAACAACAAAGAGTCTTGTGGCATCAATTTATATCAGGATATATAAATTATTTTGTTACTGTGATGGAAAGTATAAGCTGATGCAGTTCTTCTAATGAGTAATTTGTTTCTATTTTTTAGAACAATCTAACACTATAAAATGATTTCCTTTCTGTCAATCTTGCTCCCATAACTTATTACCACACTTCCATACCCTCGACTACACATTTTCCCCATTGCTGTAAAATATATATTTCATTCCCTTTGACACTAGTTTTTCTATTAAACTTGAATAATTTACTTTTATTGTCAGATGGTTGCAAAATTAAGTTGCTTTATGAAAATGCAATAAAATATCCCTTGTGTTATTGGATCATTTCAATTTCATTTTTAGTCAACACTGAGTAATAATGGCACAGTATACAATTTCTGTAACAAATGCTGATGGGCAAGCTCGCTGTGGCTTGCCTCATGATGAATTTATTTCTTCCAAGCTTTCTGGGAGAATTCCTAGAAAAAAGCTTGGAACTTTCCAAGTTTTTCCCTGCCAGTTCCACACTCCTGATTCCCAAATAAACTTAATGTTCACAATGAGGGTGGGGGTAATAGTCAGGATTCAGGAATGCTTGTTGAATACAGGAGAAGATTTACAGGCCTCATCCTTTTGGCATGGCTGCCTCTGAGCATGCTCAGTGGCCATGTGTCCTCCTTTACAGAGGCAGTCCTATATTTGAAAGGATGTCAGAGGACAGTGCTCTATTTAAAACATCCTCTATTTCAAGGGTTGACCAGCCCAAATCCAGCTTAAAGATAAACACACACACACACACACACACACCATAAGACGGGAGAGCAGGACCTTGAACTTGCCCATCAGCAGTTCACACCTAGACAGCAGACTGAGTAGGCACACAGGTCACCTGGTCACAATCTTCCTCTCTATGGTGAGATGTACTGTATTTCTGTTTAAATTATAGTCATTGTTGCTTAATTTTCATCTATACATATAAATTGGCATATGCATTTTTATACATATGCCTGTCCTATTTTGTCCTCTTTTTTGGTGATGCATACGTAGCTACCCTATCAGGAGTAAAAAAATTTCCCCCTGCTGGGGAATGCATGTGACCTGACAATTCCTATGCCTCCTGATTCAATGAATTAGAACAGAAATCATCCAACAACACCTCCCCCCCTGCCCCTGGCAGGGAAAGGATTCCTCTTATAATGCTGAGGAGTATCCAGAACTTAAGGATAAAACCAAGACTTCTGTCTCCAGTGATCACTCCCTGCCACCAGGTATGTTTGCATGGGGTGGGGTGGGGGGACTGTTAGGGAGGAATAGCTGTCAGCAGCAGGCAACCTATTATGAGATGGACCCAAATTCTGAGGTCCTAGATCAGTGATGGCGAACCTTTTTGAGCCCAAGTGCCCAAACTGCAACACAAAACCAACGTATTTATTTCAAAGTGCCAACACTGCGATTAAACCTGAATAAATATATGATAAAATAAATAATGAATATAATAAACAATAAATATAATATTAATAATGATAAAAGAGAGGATAATCCTGATGATAAAAATGATTTGATTGATTAAAACCCCCATGTAGACGCTTTCCTTACATTTGTGCAATTTTTCAGGCTGTAGAAAGTTTATAGTTCTTATTTATGCTAAAAATGATGAGTGGTTTATAATTCATGTATAAATAATGATCATAAAGCCCATAGATAAAATTTCCTATATACTACCGTCTGTGGAGCTCCTAAGTCCAGGACAGGGCAAAACTATAAAAAATACACCAGAAAACAGAAGTGGGGGGAGGCATTCAAAGAAGTAAATTCAAACCTTAACAATGCAGTACAGGAGGCTGGGTAGGTACCCTCATGAAAGCTAAATTAGTGGAACAACCATCTGACCTGCGGTTTTTCCTCTTCATGTCATCCCAGCACTTCCCACAAAAATGCAACAGGAACAAGGAAAGCAGTTTAGAAAGGTTTTCTGGTAGCTAATATGGAGGCAAAGCTCCTTGTAATTCCCCCCCCCCCATTATAATTTATGGAAGCGGGAGACACGAATGCTATGGCTCTCTCTCTCTCCCACACACACACACACACACACAGAGAGATTTGTCTGCCTACTTCTGCCTATCTCTGTCTCGCTGCAGAGACAGATGGGAGGGAAATGGCTCCAGCAGCAGCAGCAAACCCAGAGAATTCCTGAGCAGGAACTAAGTTTGCACAAGACTCTGCAGCTCAACTCCAAAGTCATATGTAGCATCTGCAAAGTTTTGTGCCTTGGGTTACTCTTCCCTAAGCATGATCTTTCCAGCCTGAAGAGGGAAAGGGTAAAGAAGGACTAAGGTTGGGTTCTTTTTTTTTTTTATGCGTTCTTTTTAAAGAAGCATGTTTCCTTCCCTTTGATCACCCGCTGCCAAACCTGTTTGTGGGATCCCAGCTTTTCTCTGCAGCTGTTTCCAGGACGCTCCAGCACACTCCCTTTATCCACGGGGGCTGCTGCTGCTGCTGCTTTGGAGATTTCCCCCCCCCCCATAAATCCCCTGTGCCAGGAAAGCAGCGTCCCTGAGCGTGCGTGCTTGGGAGTCCTCCCCACCTCAGCCTCCTTTTTCCACCTCGGCTCCAGCGTCCCCTCCCCCCAAGCCTCGCCGTGGCCAGTCCTGAAGGCGCAGAGAGAGAGAGAGAGAGAGAGAGACCTTCCCTGCCTTGCTACGACTTCCCACGGGAGGAAGGAGCAGTATAAAGGGAGGCTGCCGCTGTGTTCCGCTCTGCTCTGCCCTGCCCTGCCTTACCCTTACCCTGCCTAGGACACTTCCTGGTCGCAAAAATGACGCGACGGGACCCAGCGGTCCAGCATGGCGGCGCGGTTACTTGCCGCTCCTCCTGTTGTGTGTTCCAGACTATGGCTCACGTGCCCACAGGGAGGTCCCTACGTGCCACCTGTGGCACGCGTGCCATAGGTTCGCCATCACTGTCCTAGATCTTAATGGAGCCTGGATTTTGAAACTGGGGAAGTTCATATTAGAGAGAAAAAGGCTTCAGAAAATGGAAGTCTTGCCTAAGTGAGGAAAACAAAAGGGAGCACAAGCTTACACAAAGGAGATGCAAGCAGAGATGCGAAAAAGCATTTTGAGGAGCATATCACTAACAAAATCAAGGCCAACAATAAAAAAAAAAACTTTAAATATATCAGAAGCAGGAAATCAGCTAGGGAGGCAGTTGGACCACTGGATGATAAATGAGTCCTAAAGGAGGATAAGGAGATTGCTAAGAAGCTGAATGAATTCTTTTTATCTGTCTTCACTGCAGAAGATACAGGACAGTTACCTGTGCCTGAATGGATGTTTTCAGGAAGGGAGTCTGAGGAACTGAGGCAAATAGTGGTGACAAAAGATGAAGTTCTCCATCTTATTGACAAATTGAAAGTTAATAAATCATCAGGCCCAGACAGTATTCATCCTAGAGTTCTTAAAGAACTCAAATATGAAATTGCTGATCTTCTAACAAAAATATGTAACATGTCCCTCAGAGGCAGTATGCCTATGTACACCAGTTGCCAGGGAACAACTGGCACCGTGGGCAGGAGGGTGCCGTGGCACTCATATGCTGCTCATGGGATCCTGTGGGCAGCTGGTTGGCCACTGTGTGAACAGAATGCTGGACTAGATGACCCCTGGTCTGATCCAACATGGCTCTTCTTATGTTCTTATGTTCATATTCTGAGCTTTCCCCCATTTCCAAGATTCACCACCATTTTCAAAGTCAATCACTCATTATTAACTTGTAAGAACAATCCTTAGCTGTTTAGAATTTGAACGTTTTACAGACCAGCTCTTTGTTCAAGAGCAGATGTAAGAACATAACTCATTTTGAGTAGCTTTAGAAACTTAGAAGAACCAATCTTCAATACCCTCACTAGTGATTGAAAGAAAAGAGAGAATGTTATTGAACATAGCAGATGGGTGACATTTTTTTCTTCAATGCCCTAGAAATTAGTTCTAATTCATTCTACAGATCATACTATCATTTTTTCCCCCATTGAGCTTGTGCAGAAGTCAGTATACTCCAACCTAAGTATTTTTCCTGGCCATCACCCAGGCTAGGCCAACACCCAGTGAAAAATTATTTAAGGAAAGCATCTTCCTGATTAATAAAGTGAAACCTACCGTAATTATAAACCAAATGTAATAATATATGTGCTTGGAGCTAAAAAGAGATGAGAGAATGAGATTATGCCAAGGTTAATATGTGATTTAGGTCAAACGTAGCTAACATGGCTTGAGGGTCATAGCAGACCTCTCATGAAAACATATAGAATTATACCATTGGAAAGGAATGTATTTATTCCCACACTAACTATGTTCTAAACCAAAGATAAGTCAAATGAAGGGTCATATAAGCAAGACAGGAGAACACAGGATAGCATATTGTTGTCTCTCACCTGAAAACTCCACCTCCATCATAACTAGTCATTAGCTGTGATGCCTTGTAATGTCAGCAAATATTCTAACTTCTGAAAATAAGGTTAGTCATACAGTTCTGACAGTCAACCTCTAATTATTGATGTCTTAATACAAAATACAGACATATAAAGGAATGCACAGGAAAAACTCAGGGTGTGTTCCTTTAGTTCCTGGTAAAGTTTAGTCTCACAGTGCCTACCCCTCCCTGTAGAGGTGGGGGACCCGTTAAGATGGTCCTCCCTCAAAGACTTATGGAATCTGACAGATTCCTGAGTGTTTGGGGTGATTTTCCAGTAGCCACTGCCAGTGATTCTGTTGAGAGACCCTTGTCACACTGTGAAACTGTGAAGCATGAAGAGCCATCGACACAATCACTTCTGAATGCCCTCTTCAACACTTTGGAGTTCAGATGGCTCCCTCCTTTACCAAGGAGCTTCAGGCAATGAAACAGGCTGTAAGCTGGCTGGAATGCAAGTGGCATAAGACTCGTCATGAGGGTGACCGAACATGCATGAGAGCGCATCATTGCACCTACTGTGTGGCAGTGAAGGTGCCTACTTTGCTGCCTCCATTGTGCCCTTGAGTAGCTGATCAGCTGTGCTTTTCTGAGTGGTGGTGGGGGTTGCTTTCATCTACCTGTATGAATCCAGTTTTAGAGCCCTTGGAGGCTCACTATGACAAGTTTTCCAAACACTTCAAGGACAAAATCACTCACTTTCATGCCGACTTGACACAGAGCCTGTTAAGGTGTCCAGTCCACTGGTTTGTCTTGTTTTGTAGGATCAGTTTCAGTTTTTGGAACCTGGGGATGTGGACAAGATATTTGCATCTACCACATGCTCCCTTGAACCTTGCCCCTCATGGCTTCCTCAAGCTAGCTGCGGGGAATTGACTGGGTGCATCAGGGGACTCGTGAATGCATTATTGCATGATTGTGTGGTCCTTGCTCCCTTGGGGGAGGCAGTGGTGTGACCACTCTTGAAAAAAACCCCTCTCTGGACCCAGAGTTTCATGTTTTATGCCAACTATCATCCAGTCACAAATACACCCTTCCTGGGCAAGGTGCTTGAGAGAGTTCTGGTGGCATCTTCTCAGCTGCAGGTGCTTGTGAATGAAACTGATTATCTGGATCCATTCCAGACTGAGTTCAGGTGCAGTTTTGGAACAGAATCGTCCTTGGTTGCCTTGATGGATGATGATGATTTTTATTTTAATTAATTAATTAATTTTATTTCTATACCGCCCAATAGCCGAAGCTGTCTGGGTGGTTTACAACAATCACTGAAAAAATACAATATAAAATATACACAATAAAAGCATTATAAAAATTTTAAAACCAAATTTTAAAAATGACTCAAATCCCCGCTCGGCCATGAAACTCACTGGGTGACTTTGGGCCAGTCACTGACTCTCAGCCTAACCTACCTCACAGGGTTGTTGTGAGGGTAAAATGGAGAGGAGGAGGAGGATTATGTAAGCCGCCTTGGGTTCCTTGCAGGAAAAAGGCGGGGTATAAATATAATAAATAAAATAAATAATAAATAACTAAAACAAGTTAATACAACACAACCAGAAAAAAAACGTTATAGTTAAAAAATAACCACCCCCCATCTTCTCCTGAATATCACCTTCTTCAGGAGAGGACCAGGGGAATGCGACCCTGGAGCTTTCAATACCATTGACCATGGTATCTTCCTAGACCACCTCGTGAGTTGGGAGTTGGGGACACTGTTTTACAGTGGTTCAATTCTTACTTACGGGGTTAGTTCCAGAGAATAACATTGGGCATCTGTGCCCTGGCAGTTGAACTGTGGGGTGCCGATTTTGTCCCCAGTGTTATTTAATATCTATATGAAGACATTGGGAACAGTCATTAGAAGAACTGGGGCAAGGTGTCACTAGTATGCTGATGACACCCAGTTCTATTTTATCTGATTCTGACTCAGAGGTGGCCATGCATGTTCTGAACCAGGGCTTGGATGCAGTTATGGGTTGAATACGTGAGAGCTGGACTGACTCGGGTTCAAAAGCTCACCTAGCCAGTGACCCTCAGTCCCAGTCACGCATATGGAAGGAGGAGATAACAGCAGTTAATAAAGATTAAAGAGTTTATTTGTAAGACCCAATTACCTGGGATTAAGGCAAGCAATGCATCTCTTACGCAGAAGAGATGTCCTCTGTCATCTGTCTCGCGACATCATTGCAGATACAAATCCAAGACCTCAGTGGCAAGGCTGAGATGAAGTGAAGTGACTGACTTCAAGTAGAAGTCCAGAACAAGAGAGAAGCTGTCAACAAGTGTCAGTCTTTATACCCCTAGACCCTGTACCTATAAATAGGATATTACTCACCAGTTATATAACCTATTCTTCACAACATGTTGACTGCAACTTGTCACATGATTACTGACTCATATCACCTTGAGACTATGTCTGGTGACAATAGACCTTGTGTACTTCACCTCAGGAGACATCCTCCATGTAAGGTGACAATCTCGATGTCAGGTGACAATCTCGTTCTGCCCATGCAAAACCTAACAGAATAATGGCTAATAAACTGAAGCTGTGCCCTGATAATACAGAGCCCCTATGGAGGGACAGTTACTGTCAGAAGTGCTGCCCCAGTGCATGTGCAGAGACGACAAGAAGACTCAGGAAGTTCATCAGCAAAATCCTTTACTGAGGCTTTTAAGCATAACAGAACTATTTACAGAGCAGTTGCATAGAGCCCCATGCAACTGGCACAGTCCTCCAAACAGTAACACAGGCAGAGAGCTGAGAGCTGAACACTGACCACTGGCCGCTGACCAACAGAAGAATAACAGCTCACAGATAAGCGGCTCCCTGCCTAGGAATTTGTCCTTGAGCAAATTACTTTAGCCTTGTGCACTCACAGGTGCACACCGCCAGGCTAACTTTTCGATTCTTTCTGCCACAAGGACAACTTAACACTTTCAGTCCTTGACAGTTCCCAGGTCTAGAAATTGCGGTATTTGCCAGATTGGGGTTGCTCCTGGATCCCTCCTCGTCACTGGATGCCCAGGTGATCTCACTGGCCCACAGCACCCATTACCAACTTTGCTTGGTGCTCCATCTACACTCGTTCCGGGATAGGGCTAAGGATAGCAATAGCCAAGTCACAGTGATCCATGCACTGCTAACCTTAAGCTTAGACTACAGTAAAGTGCTTATGTGGGGCTATATTTCTTACCTTATACTGTTTTACATTTGTTTTTACATTGGATTTTATGTATTTTTAATGTAAACAGCTTAGAGATCTTAGGATATCAAGCAGTATACAAGTAGTTTGAATGAAGAAATAAATAACTCCAACTATTTCTTGGGACTTATGTGACCTCATAATGGTTACTTATTATGTTTATCCTGCTCTTCTTCCAAGGAGCTATGGACATATTAAGTTTTCTCCCTCCAATTTTACCACCACAACAAACCTGTAAGGTCACTGAGGTTGAGGGACTGGTCTAGGGTCACCCAGTAAGCTTTCATGGGTGGTACAGAAATGTAATAATTAAATAAGGCCTACACAACGAAACTACCTGAATAATTTTGAAGTCTTTTGATGAAATGCATTGCCTGCAGACAGATGTTGCTTATGGTATATTATATAATCTAAAATGGCCCTTCTCCAGCTCAGTTCTCTCTTAAGAGCATGGGATTCATCCTTTTTTATGCATATGGCACTTTTAATATGCAAAATGCATTTCCATTTTTATCTGAGCCTTATAACATTTTGAAGTAGGTCACTACTACTCCCCCACTTTGCTGACGAGGCAATGAGGCTGAGATTAGCCTAATGTTACCTAATAGGTTGATGGCTCTGATAGCATTTAAACCCACATTTCTCAGATACATTTCCATTACAGCACATTGGTGCATAATAAAGATTCCGCCCCCCTCAGATTGGAGGCCATTGCGGACTAAATTGGACCATGTTAAATCTATCTCAAATTCCCCCCTGATAATTCCAAATATAGAGGGAGCTTCATAGTTCTTGACATGAAAGAGTGTTCTTAAATATTGTGCTTTGCGAGTTATCCTCATGATATCTATTAACATTAATGGGAGTTGTATAACTACTGTAAATTCGCAACAAGGCTCTAAAATTACTCCTAAGTGGTAACTAATGACAAATATTATGACCTGGCATACTCAGGATATGAAAAGAAATAAGAGTACACTCATTTTATTCTTTAAAAGTCAAGTGTACACAATATTATTTTTTTAGAGTATACTGGCTGTGACTAGCAGTTAGCACATACCGGTAAGCAGTATTGGAATGGCTTTTCTTAAGTGGCCTAATTATCAGACTAAAAAGACCTTAGGGAATAGGCCTAGCTTTTCTGAGGTCAGTGAGTAAAATTTAGGATTCTAATGAGAAGAAATAAGTTGAAGGGATTAGTAAGGCTTTCTACTTCATAGCTATGAGGTCTTTTCTGTTTAAGAATCTATAAGAGACTTTCAAAACATTGTCTGTGGCAATTAGGCAAACAACTGTCACTTAAGCTCAGTCATTATGGTAGTTCCTTTCCTTGAGTGATTCAGTATTAAACAGAATTAGTCCTGGTTTATAGTGTTGCATATTACAGTGATTAACACAACAGAAATATTAACATTTCAAAACAAAACATTTTGTCTTCCACCTTTTTTAGATGTTCTGATGTGAATCAAAAGGTACTGTAGACAGGAGGTCAGTTCACATGACACAACAGCCCACCCTGGGTTAATTTACCCATGAGGAGCTGCGGTGTATGCCTGCCCCCATTATGAATATGCAAAACTCAGACATGAAACTGAACAAAGATAATGTTGAAATCCCACAGAACGAAACACAAGCAAGCAGGGATGTTGAAGAGTCCTTGGTCTCGAGGCACGAGTCGAGTCACGAGTCTTTGGATCCGAGTCCGAGTCCTTGTTCCAAAATGGTGACTCCCGAGTCCCGAATCCCGAGTCACTCCCAAAGCTGACTCCACGAGTCCCTATTAAAATCAATGGGGTTTTTTCCCAACAAAATAAGGCTACTTCAGATGTGTGGTTTAAATAAATTCTAGGCACAAGTGTGCCTTTTTATTTCAAAACTCTGCAACTGATTTTGGCCAGAACAGACCAGGCAGAAAAACCCAAAATAATCAGGCAGGCAGAGGAGGCAGGGAACCCCAAAACAGGCAGGCAGAGGCCTTTGTCTTGGACAATTCAACTGTTGAACTGGTCAAGAAACCAGGCAGGCAGAGGAGGCTGGGAACCCCTGACAGGCAGGCAGAGGCAGCCAAACCCAAAATGTCTGAAAGGTTGCATTTTAGAAAAATGATTTTAAAAAATAAACTTGCTGTACTTCCTAAAACTTATCCATGTTGCATTTGAGGAACATGATTTTTTCTAAATGTTTGGCCCCCATTCTGGAACGGTGAGATCTCATCCAAATTCCACCCTCACTGAACACCCGCTCCACTGGTGATGAACTTGCTGGAACCAGAAACACACTCAGAGAAGCCACACAGAGTAATCTCAGGTCCTTCTTCTGCCTCTCCCAAGTACGCAACACATCAATCAAAATAAATCTTGACACACTGTTGGGGCTGCACTCCTGGTAGCCGTCCATAGTGGGCGAGCAGCGGCACACCTCGCTTCCATGCGCTCTTCGCTGGCAATCACGCTCCTCTCCACTCCTTCTGGCACAGCCCAGGGATATTGACGAGTCCTTGGTCTCGAGTCCCGAGTCGAGTCTCGAGTCCCATTAAAAATATTGGGACTCGAGTCCGAGTCGAGTCAGAGGGGGGACTCAGTCCGACTCACGAGTCGAGTCCTCGAGTCCGAGTCCCCATCCCTGCAAGCAAGCATTTAGTTTGAACGAGAATTGAAACAACAATTAAAATACCTGGGAGAAGTAAAAAACTATCTGAGATCTGGAGTTACTTCAGAATTTGTTGATACAAGAGTCTGTTCCCTTCCTTTGTTGGAAGAGAAGCAACACAGCAAGTTCCCCAGCAATAATTATTTACTGAGAGGGACGGGCATGACTTGGATGACTGTTTGGAAGGAGATGTCAATTGCTATTGGGGACAGGAGAAAATGTGTACTCTCTATTCCAAATTTGAAGGAGGAAAATATAGTCTTTGACAGAGGAAGATGATTCCAGCAAGAAAAATGGTTGGCGAGACTGGTAAAGGCATATGGCATTAACTGAAGAAACATTTATTCTTATTGCTGATTGGAACCTTCTAATTGACTTCCTTAAAAAAGGAAAAGAAAAAGGGATTTGTTTATTTGTGGGTATAGGGAAATAGGTATTGGTCAATGTATTTGGGGTGGTGGTTTACCTGTAGGTGGGGGGAATAAGATGGAAAAATTATCTAGAGATGTTCTTCTTTTCTTTCTTTCTTGGGAGTATGAGGTAAGAATATAATGATATATCTATGTCAAAATAAGTTTAAAACTCTGGTATTAATGGAATATTTGAAAATACATGTTTAAAATGTTAAAGAGAAATCTCACAAGAGGAGGTAATGTGGGTTCATGATATTGAATGAATTGGCTAAAATATATAAAGGCATTTGTGGGGTTTGTTAGTTAGATGGATAATAAAAAGAAATGTGCTTATCTATTTGTGGATTTGAAGAAGGAGGAATACTTTGTAATGGGTGATCTTATTTTTTAATGGAGGGGGAATTAAACTGAATTTATTTTAAAAGATGAGTGGTCCAGAAGAAAGATCTAAAAAGAGAATTGTAGTAGTGATAAGGATTTTTGAAAAATTTATTTGGTTTGGCAGTGTGACTAGTTAAATATTGTTTCTAATAGAATAGGAGAAGATATATGCAGTAGAATTAACTAACAGGCTATTAGATAGGTAAATGGAAACCTCTAATAGACTATGAGTGGAGAATAGATTCTGTCTATCTGTGGGCTTGATGAATAAGGGGAAAACTTTTTTGACAATAGAAAAAAAGGGAACTTTGTTGGGGTTTTTAGAATAGGTAAAAGTATTGTTACTTACATTTGTTTTAGAGAAAAATCGGAAGTCCATTTTAGTTTTTGCTTTGTGTTTATTGTTGTATGGTTCTTTCTTGTGGTGTTTGTTGCTGTAAATAAAATTCAATTGCAATTAATTATTTTTTTTAAAAAAAAGAATATACACTCAACCAGGGATTGTCGGGGGTTGTCGTGTTGTGCAAACCCAGCCAGTGGAGGTTATCTGAGGGCTAAACAACCCTCACATAACCCTGCAACAGATTGACAACCCCTGGTCAGGGGTGCATATTCATAATGGTGACTGGCACATTCCGCAGCTGCTTGGGGGTAAATTAACCCACAATGGGCTACCATGTCCTCCAAACAAGGTCATTATGACAGTTAGGGTGGCCACTTATGCATCATTAAAAAAGAGAACAAATGAGGAAACCAATTTGCATAATATTTATGCATATTTATAGGGACATGTGCAAATTTAGAAATGATAACTATTCTTTAAATAATTAAATAAACAATGCATGCCTATTCAAGTCTGCTGTCCATGTGCTAACTGTTGACAGTCCACTTCAAGGCCCCTGATCTCCCTCCTTAGGACTCGTTGACTTTAAACCAGACTTGGTCTGGACAGCCCATCAAACAGAGAACACCTTCAAATAGAGGACTGTCCCCTGCCAGCTCTCCAAAGAAGAGGACTGTCCTCTGTAAAGTAGAATATCTGGCCACCCTAGTGTTAGTTATAGAACAGTGAGGATGGAATGTTCCAAAGTGTAGCATTTGCTGTGCATGAGTGATGTCAAGTATTCAGTCATGAAAAAACCTTCCAGTGGAGCTTGAGCCAACAACAAGATTGTCTCTTAGCTCTGGTCTTGAAGGCAAACTCATTTTCACTCAAGCTCTCCACAAGGTCAGAAACTGGAATCTAAGGCTGATGCCTTAATTGACATGCCCTGTGATCATTGATGATGTGCAATGATGTGCAATGATGTGCAAAAAAACAATGTCACAAATTGTCCTTACTTACAGCTTACCCTCTATGTGCCCACACTTTTCCTTAGTCTTTCAGGCCCAAATCCAGATGGAGCAGACATAGCGAGTGCCTGGGACCAGAAAGGATGCCCTACATGGTCCTGGTCCTTTATTGCCTTATGAAGCATCTGAGCCTTATGTATTAGTAGGGGACTACTCCTGCGTGTTGGCTGAAGCCTACAGCTGCTTTCATCGTGTCCCAAAGATAAGTTCCATACATGCAGGAACACAGTTTGACCTGCAAGGCCATGCAGACAGTCTGCAACCTCCATGTGAGTTACTGTCTGAGTCTAAGGGGGTTTGTCATGGAGTGAGCATGGGATATTCAGAAGTGGCTATCAAAAAGTCTCAAATGTAATGCACAATCTCTACATTTTATATTTATTTATTACATTTCTAATCTACAAAATAACTAATGTTCTCTGGGAAGATTCCAAACAGTTAAAAAACAAAAATGCAATACAAAGATTTACAAGAATAAAATACAGTATAATGCAGAACAATAAACAGCACAGGAATTGATAAAACAGCCATAAAATCTAGAACTAGATCTCTAAAATGCCTGGGAGAAAAGAAAGATCTTTGTGGGTGACGAAAAGATAGCAATGTAGGCACCAGGTGAACCTCTTTGGGGAGTTTATTCCATAAGTGGGGTGGCACCATTGAGAAGGCCCTCTCTCTTGTAGCCACCCCTCTAGCTTCCTTTGGTGGAGGCACCTGGAGAAGGGCCTCCAAAGATGACCTAAGGATCCGAGCAAGTACATGTGGGAGGATACATTCCTTTAGATACATACATTTTATTGGAAATTCTATGGAGAAGCCCTATTGTCACGGCTCTCCATTAGGGGTAGGCGATTCGCCCACCACTCGACTCCTGGCATGCTCAGTGAGTGCTGCCGAAAGCGAGCACCAGCTGAGGCGCTCCCTGGACTTCTGGGTTCCCAGTGTTACACTGTTTACGTAGAAAATGGTGTAAGATACATTAAAATGGCCGTGATTTGCGCAAGTTACACAAATTGCAGCCGTTTTTAACGTATCTTATGCCATTTTCTACGTAAACAACATAGTGCTGGAACCCGGAAGTTGCTTCCCTGGCTCGGCTCACGAGAATGCGAGTCGAGCCGGGGAAGCAGGTAGGGTGAGCTGATTTCCTGCTTCTGAAAGAATGTTTTGATTGTTGGCCTTGATGTTGTTAATGATAAGCTACTCAAAATGCTTTTTTAAATCTTATTTTCTGCTTGCATCTCCTTTGTGCAAGCTCATTCTCCCTTTTGTTTTCCTCATTTGTGCAAGACCTCTGAAGGAAGCCTTCTTTAATAGCTTCCTTGACCTTGCTTGTTATCCATGCTGGTTAATGAAAAATCTGTGATTTTAGAATAGATTATAAAATGGTTTAAGAAATCCTGGTCGACAAAGCTGGTGAATCCCAGAGGCCTTGGTTGGTTCCTCATTATCCAATGAAAATAACTGTGGCCTGAAACAAAATGTTGTTTTGAAATTGCACTGGATAAAAGTTGTGAAGGACTTTGCAAATTAAAACTGCAATTCTATGCACACGTACTTAAAAGAAAGTTCCCTTCAACATCAGTGGGATATATTTCTGAGTAGATGTAGTTATGATTGGGCTATAAATTATTGACAGGACAGTGGAAATATGAGCTTGGATCCACGAATATCACTTTATTTCAATCCCTCCCAATCAGCAAAACATTACTATCTTAGTAGATTATATAATGATCCCTATTATAATAATCTATAATTATCAGGGATGGGGACTCGGACTCTAGGACTCGACTCGTGAGTCGGACTGAGTCCCCCCTCTGACTCGAGTCAGACTCGAGTCCCAATATTTTTAATGGGACTCGAGACTCGACTCGGGACTCAAGACCAAGGACTCGTGTTCCAAAATCGTGTTCCTCAAATGCAGCATGGATAGGTTTTAGGAAGTACAGCAAGTTTATTTTTTAAAATCATTTCCCTAAAATGTAACCTTTCAGACATTTTGGGTTTGGCTGCCTCTGCCTGCCTGTTTTGGGGTTCCCTGCCTCCTCTGCCTGTGTGGTTATTTTGGGTTTGTCTGCCTGGTCTGTTCTGGCCAAAATCAGTTGCAGAGTTTTGAAATAAAAAGGCACACTTGTGCCTAGAATTTATTTAAGCCACACATCTGAAATAGCCTTATTTTGTTGGGAACCCCCCCCCCATTAATTTTAATAGGGACTCGTGGAGTCAGCTTTGGGAAGTGACTTGTGACTCGTGAGTCACCATTTTGGACCAAGGACTCGGACTCGAGTCCAAAGACTCGTGACTCGACTCGTGACTCGAAACCAAGGACTTTTCAACATCCCTGATAATTATCCCCTGTATAAGGAGGTCCTACATAATGCCTGATTCACACATTACATAATTTTTGGATCTGGCCTAAGTGGGACTGATTATTCACAGGTCTGAATAATCTGGGGAAAGAATTAATACAGGAGGAAGTGATAAAACTAGGTGCCATTCACATAATGTTCTTATTACCCAGACATCCTACACTTCCTCCCCTACATACACCCCATCATTCTTGCCCATTCCTTCCTCCTGAAGGCAAAGAAGGAAAAGAAAAGGGTAAAAAGAGAGAGAGAAAGGGGGGGGGGGAGAGAAAGGTAATTACAAGTTGCTTGCTGCCCTTCTCAGTTGGTATATCATTCTTAGTAGCAACCCCATACTTTTGTGAATTTGTCCATGTTTGCTCCAGAGCACCTACTCATGCGCTACCTGTGTCAACAGATCATGAACCCAGCTTTTGGGTCCACATTTTGGGGGCAATGGCAGAAATCAAAGCAGCCAAGAGTATTGATCAAATCTGTGGGCTCCAGAATGCATTTTTCAAAAACCTTGTTCTATACATTTTTTTCCTCAACATCCGTAATTGTATTTATTTGTGATCCTGATAACTCCTCTCATTTCTTTGAGGTAAAAGATGCTAATGTAATCCTAGTCTCAGGAAGAGTTTTCTCTTCTTGAAGACATGGACTCAAATTATCTTCTTGGAGATCAAGCATTAATCAACGGTGTATGATGATAAAGGAAAGACATGAGATCATCCAGGAGTGCTACCGTAACACTGAAGGCCATGATATAACCGTGATGACCAGTCATTACCATGTAATCATCACCTGAACAGTGCTGGTGGTGGCTGATGACCACAGGGTAAGGCCCAGATGATTAGTCCCTCCTACATGGTGGCAGGTCCTTAAACATTACAGCAGCTCTGTGGGATGAATTTATGGGAAAGAAGCTTCCACACAACTGCTGTAATGCCGAATGTGCACCTATCTTGTTACTGATTAGTTGTCCAAGGTCTAGGCTCTACATTTCTAATCTGAAATTCAAACTCAGAGTCTCATATGAAGAGACTCGACTAATTAGCTAATGTCTTGTATTTTAATGAACCAAATCCTTTATTAACCAAGGCTTTGGGAATCCTGCCAAGACTGCTGGAGGAAAAGCTTCCAGCTGGAGAGATTATCTCCTGAAAATTTTGTTCTCATTTTGTGGTCTGTTTTCTTAATGCTTTCTATTTGGTTTTAATGGATTAATTTTCAAAGTGCAAACCATCTTCTAAAGACCAACAAACAGATGCACTTTGCAAGAAAATATGGGCTGAGGAAGGGAATACTCCAGAATCAGATCTTCAAGAACATTCTCTTGTAAATAATATTTCATCTAAGCTCAAGATGCAACCCCCTCCAAACTCTCTGCTCAGCATTATTTCTAAGCTTTTAAAGCAAATTTTCAGAAAAAGATTGGCTTTCCCCCAACAGTTCTCTTAAGTTTTAGAAGACCAGTCCCACTCCAAAAGAGATCTTGCCATCCTTCCACTGTCTCCAGGTTTTGCTGCTGCAACTTGCCCTTCTCCTTTGCAAGTCCACATTTTCTCTTAAATCAGGGGTAGGCAACGTGGTGCCCATGGGCACCAATGTGCCCCAGATATATTCTTGGCACCCTCCCACTTTAAAAAACCCAACTCGTTCTCTTATTGGCATCTGGGATTGCTCTGAAATAGGTATCTATTGGTGCTGAAAATTCTGGGTTATTTTTTTTCCACTTGCACCAGCTGAGTCCTACAAGCATAGTAATTATGGCAGTGTTCCACTACTGTAAGGGGTTTGGTAGCATTCCTATCTCCAGCCAGTGGGTATAACTCATGGACAGGCCTGTGTTGGTAAATGTAAATATATCGAGAGTGCCCGTTCTGTACCCTGTGAGAACTTTGCCCCTCTCCACTTAGAGAAGTGGAGACACACAAAAATTAAAATGATACCCTTGAATGTACGAGAGAAGTAGCAGCCTAATACAGAAGACTGTGTTGAAAGCTTAACACAAAAAGAGGTTTTGATTTTACTGTTGGGAACAGACTGAAGTACTACAGACATGCACTTGATGTGAAACTGCCCTAAGAGCATCTTCTGAATGTCTCCAGGGCTCCTCTGAACACATCCTGCTCCATCACCTCTTAGTTCATTTCAGCTCATCACACAGGGTCTGTGCAGCATTAACACTCCACATTGATGTAGAATGTGCATGATGGATGGGTTGAAGTCACAAGTACAGGCCTGCCCTTGTATTCTGACTGCTGTCTTACTGTTCACACTGGGGCTTCAGGATTGAAACAGGAGGGAAACAAACACACATCAACATATCAGACAGTAGTGCAGGACTGAATCATGAGTTTCACTGTAATGTCCTAGAATGAACTTCCTTACAGCAAAATTCCCTCTTGGTTGAAAGAAATGTCATCTGCCTGAGTTCATTCAGTAAATAGGACACACACACACACACACACACACAGAGGAATAATTGGCCTATACCAGCACAGTAGCACCAGTATTTGTTTTTGTTCATTTGTTCTTTCAATCATTCATTCACTTTTATTACATTTCTGTAATAAATAAAAAATAAGCAAACCTCTCTGTTTAGAGTTGAGAGTATCTGTGGTTCTAGTATTTATGTATATATGTAGTTAGGTAGTTATTATTCAGGGCTCTGAAAAAAATGGGTGAGAACTCAAATAAAACATACCAAAATATTTTGAAGATTCAAAACAAGTCTTCTTGGAAGACAGACACATTAACAATCTGAAAAGTCTGTTTGTTTACTGCATCCAGATTGGTTTTTAGGTAGAGATGCCACTCGCCAGTAAAACTTGGAATTAGGCAGCTCCTAAGTTGAACTGTAATGCTCGCATGTGTACTGAGCTTGGCTGGCTATCCAACAACCATTGTTATTCAAATCAAAATTGATTACAAGAACCTAAACTTCTTGGGAATGCCCATGTGATGTGCCCTGGCATGGTCACATGGCCATTCCAGGAAGTGCCTGCTCGACTGAAATGCTATCTCTGAAGAGACCTACATACATACTGCTAAAAGCATAAAAGGAGCTTTCCCAAACCTTTTCTACTTTAGAAAACCTGTTGCAGCACCACTGTCTTCAGAGATAGTCTTTCAGCCCAGCAGGTACTTCCTGCAATGGTCATGTGACCATGCAAGGGTGCATCACATGGGATGGTCACATAGGCATTCCAGGAAGTACTGCTGGGCTGAATCACTATCTAAAGACAGTGGTGCTACAGCAAGCACATAATGAGGTTTTTCTAAAGTCCTTCTCCACCAAGATTATCACTGAAAAGGATCCAACTTCCAATTAAACAAGGTGGATTTAGTTTTCCAGATCTTGCTTTATATCATCGGGCTTATCTTCTGACTCGTGCTTAATTTTGGTCTTTCTCATCTGCATCAGATCTTCTGCCGTGGTCAGTTTTGAAATCTTCTTATCTGGTTTCTCTCTCTCTCTAAATGGATGCCATTAGATCCTAGACATACAAGAATGCATCGGGTTCCTCCCACAGTTTCTACAGTTAGAGATGTGTGGCATATAATGTCACATCAATTATACTTCAATTCATTTTCTCATGCTAAACTTACTTTATGAGGCAATCCGCATCTAAAAATGGGTAAGAACCACTGCCCAATCAGGGAATCGCCACTTTGGTGTCTATACCTGTCATATCTATGGATCTTAGGCTACATCTTATTCAGCAAAAACTTTTGTTTCATGTCTATTGGACACCGTGTCTCTTTAATAAGGGATTGTCTAATTTAGCTAATTGCTGGTGGTGCAATGCAGTGAATGCTTCTTTTAATGCTTCTTTTAAACATGTTTTGGCAATGCCCAGTAGTTGCTTCTCTTTGGGAGGAAGTTATTATACAGATAAATTTTGTACTGCAACAATCTTTAATATTTGCTGATGTACACGCTTTTTAAAATTACTTACCTGCTTCATGGAAATTAACAAATGGTCAGTGTAAATGGACTCTCCATGCCCTTTTGACAGCTAAAAGACAGATATGACAACATTAGAAGGTAAGTGCTCACCTCCTATAATGCAATGGATTGAGGACCTTATAATGCTTTCAACAATTGAATGGGTGGCATATAGACACCACTGTCAAATGGATACTTATTTGGATATCTGTTCCGCTTTTGAAGCCTATGCATGATTGCTAGAAAGTTGTATTTTCATTTCATATGTATTCATTGCTATGGATATATACAAATTCATTATGTATATTTAAAAATAAAAATAAAAGAAAAAAGAAAAAGAAAAAAATAGAAAAAGCTTTAGAAAAGCTGTCTGAAAAAAGTGGCGCTTCCTAAGAGCATGCACATGTGGGTTTCAAGGAAGAGGAGGTTGAAGGGGGAACAATGCAGGCTGGGGTAACTGGCTGGTGGGCAAGGAGGAGGTCTGTACTTGTGTAGTAGTATACAAAATGACAACTCAGAATAATGGAGAACTTTAATCTGAGAGTAAACAGAGGAGCAAATTACAATTTGCAAACTGGTGAGCAAATTACAATTTCTGTTTGGTTTGCCCATCACTAGTTTTAGGCATGAGCAGGGCTGCAACAACTATCCTGCCCCCAAAGTTGCACACTCCCAACTAGCCCTGGCCCCATGTCCATCCGTACAGTGCAAATGTCTGCAGAGAGGGAGCCTTTGCACATTATTATTATTATTATTATTATTATTATTATTATTATTAATAATAATAATAATAATTTTATTTATATACCGCCCAACAGCATTCAGCTGCACTCACAAAGGCTTCCATACAACCTGGAACCTCTGCCTTAAGCTGCATGTTTGAAGGGTCCCTTCCTACAGATGTTCGCTCTGCATACACAAACACCAGATGAAAAGGCCAGGTGAAGTGTGTTAACCTGGGTGGTGGGGCTATTCATCATTACCCCCACCCCCAGTCATGCATCGATACAACACAAGAGCCAAGTTGCTTGAGTTGGACTTCTGAATATGACACAGGGGCACCATCTCTGGAAAGGCTAAACACTCCATGTCATGATAGGCCTGGAAAATATTGTCCCCTTTCTTTCTATTCACTTCTACTTTTCATCTTTCTTCATGGTTTCTGTGGGTCAAACTGGGTTTCTAATGCTGTAAGGAGGACTTTCTCTCCTTTCCAGGTTACCCTAATTGCACAGAAACTCTGGTGTAAAGTCAGATATTGAAAACATCACAATTTCTTCAAGCATAACTGGAGAAAAATTTTCTCCATTCTTTTATTTTTAAACACACGCACGCACACATATATTTCCATATACACATATCTATCTGTTAAAAAAAAAATCTTCAGAAAAGAAGCTGTTCAATATTCACACAAAGATGGAGTCATGTTGCTTTGATAATTGAGACTGTTGGAATCAGCTGATGGGTATTCTTCATCTACAGTGCTCCTTAAAATAAATAGTCGGAGGTTTTATTTAAACTTTGTCATGTCTGCATCTTTGATTTGCACAAGTTATGACAAAGGAGAAATCCCGGAGTGAAAGAAAATACTTTATCTGACTGCAGTTACATGTCAGTTGTGGTTCCAAGTAGTATTAAGTTGAAGTAGGTTATTGTTCTGCTGAAATCAATGTGACTTACAATGTAAATGTACTTATGAGGATTGAAGGGTTTGTGCATTTCATCCTTGCAGATCTTCCTGGATTTTTTTATACAGCTGGAACAATAGCTGCATATTAGCTGAGTTGTCTGAGTTTTGTAGCATTCTTTTGTTGTGGAAAGGGAATTGGTATATCATAGCAGAGGCATGCGGAAGCTTTTCTACTAACTTACTCAAAACTGCAGGCTGCTTGCCATGTGGTTTGACCCAGAAAGGCTTTTTTAAGATTAAAAACAATCCAGACTAGTTATATCAAACAAAACAGCAGGTTTATTCTAGTTGCAACATCTGGTATTCTTGCATGCTTGTTAGTCCATGCAGGCACAGCTTAAAGTTTGGCTGAAGAGAGCCAGCAAGGCACGGGTTGCTTTGTGAAGGTCCAGAAGAGAGAGAGAGAGAGAGAGAGAGACAGAAACCGAGAGAGAGAGAGAGAGAGAGAGAATTTCCTCTAAGCAAGATGCCCAGGTGTGGGAGGAAGTGGGTGTGGTTAGGCAGGTTAGTTCCCATTAACCCATTCCTCCCCTAGTGACCCTATGCATGCAAAGTTATCCATAAGTCTAAACATCTTTATGGGTGAAATCCAATGTCATGCAACTTGCACAAGGGGGCTGTTGTCTGTCCTCTCCTCAGTTCCCTCTGCAGCCCCCCCCCCCCATGCAGTGGTGTAGCAGAGCCAGGGTTCACAGGGATGCAGTGCTGGCCCTTTCTTATTAGCAGGGACTCTGATGTCATCGGCCACCATCTCAGACTTCCCTGCTCCTTCTGAGTTTAGCTGCAATCCTCACAGTAGCTGCGGGGAAATGAATTTTTCCCAGCAACAATATATTTTTCCTTATTTTAATGTAAAGTATTTTGTGGTGGCTTGAGCTCTTGACTGTGCAATCGAGACCCCATTAGCTTTACAAAAGACCTGCTCCCAGTGGAGATGAAAGCTGCTAGAACTGGTTTGTTCAAGTGAATCGATCAACACAGTGGCCTGAATTTTTGGACTCTCTTTAGGGGCATGGCTATGGGGGCTCTCTTTAGGGGCGTGATGATACACCTGCACTTCAAAATTTATCATGACACCACTGCCCCCATGTCCCTCCAAAATCTGTTCCAGAGGTTTCCCAAACTGCAGGGGATGGGGAATCAACCCTTCCCATTTCACTGATGGAAGCCATTCTGTCGGCAGGAGGAGCTCATTGGATACAACTGCATATCTTTATGCATAACTGATTATGACTGAGATATGACTACACACACACGCACACATACACATACTGGGCTTCTTGTGTTCTCCAAAACACCAAAGAGTCTTGTAGCACCTTAGTGCCAAATTGATTTATTATGGCATATGCTTTTGTGGAGTGGAGTCCACTTCATCAGAAGCACTCTAGCCCATGAAAGCCTAGGTCATCATAAATTTGTAACACAGCACACTTTAATGGGGTGGGGGATTGAAGTGGTGGATTTTGCACTGCTTCCAAAGCCCTGCCAACGTGTACCAGCCAGATCCTGAGGTGTGTGTGTTTATGCGGGTGTTTCCAGGGTTTCATCCTGGAAGATCTTAATTTTTTTAACTGTTGTTTCCACAGCTGCAGACTAATGTAGCTACCCTTCTAGAATCTATAAAGTGAAGTCAAACTATTTCTGGCAGATATATATTTTATGAGGTTCCTAGGGTGGGGGAATCTAAAGCATTAGGAATTGATGGTGGAACTATATTTTTAACTGATAGTCACAGGATAGAAATGAAGTGATTTCTTATGGCACCTTCTGACCACTTTTGCATTGCATGAGCTCTTGAAAAATGTTCCACAATCTACCGCTTACAATTCTTCTGCAGGCCAGGCTTGGGAAAACTTCAATGACATCTCTCCTTAAAGGCCATTTCTTCTTCTTCTTCTTCTTCTTCTTCTTCTTCTTCTTCTTCTTCTTCTTCTTCTTCTTCTTCTTCTTCTCCTTCTCCTTCTCCTCCTCCTCCTCCTCCTCCTCCTCCTCGCTCTGTTACCATCTGCTTGTTGGAATACTGAACCACTGGGGGAAAAACAAAGCTAAGCAACTTTGTCCAGTGGCTGCAGATTCGAGTTGTGGCGTTAGGGTAGTTTGAGGGGGAAAAAACCGTGTGCAAGGCCAGTAGGCGAAAAAGCAAAACACCAAGTCAGTTTCTTTCAAACTCTAAAGTTTACTAAACTAAACTTGTAAAACATGAACAGATCAAAGAGTGATATATTACAAGAGTGAAAAACAGAATAGCATGTCAGACAAAACAGTTACAGTCATGACATACAAACAAACTCTTATCACACCAGAATGCTCTCTTACCATATATTTACCTATACTCCTTACTCCCAACAAGCTTACAAAGACTTCACACACTTTATATACATTATGGTACAGTCATGTGCTAAATTAGGTAATGCCAGCTGCATCAAGGCATGATGTCATCCCAGCTGCATCCACTTTAGCTCGACCCTTGCTCCAGTTTCCCTGGACACAAAAAACTGTACCGGTCCCTCACTGGGACAAAGGTGAATCTTTCTCAGTCCTGACCTTGATCAGGCTTGTTGGACTCTGTAGCCTTCTAGCCCGAAGGCAAACCCTGAATATGTGGAACCCATATTCCAACACCCCTCCTTGCCTGAGAGGCTTGAAGCTTTATTGCATTTTCTACTAAACACATTCCATTTTACAACATTCCAAACTTTGTTATGGTTTCAAGGAATTTGGGCTTGGGCAGTGCCTTGGTCATGACATCTGCCAAATTCCCCTCTGACGGGCAGTACATCAGTTTGATTATACCAGTTTGAATGTGGTCCCTTACATTGCAATACTTAACAGCTATGTGCTTAGTCTGGGCTTTCAAGTGTTCTGTGTTGGCCAAAGATATACATGCTGTACTGTCACAATACACCTCTACCGGCAGTTCTTGATCAATACCCATATCTTTGAACAGTTGTAGAAACCAAGTTATCTCCCCACATGCCAGTGAAACTGCTGCCATTTCTGCCTGACAACTGGATGTGGCTACACTTGTTTGCTTCTTTGAAACCCAGTTTACTATGGTGTCACCAAATTGCATGACCATGCCACTGACTGATTTCCGGGACAATACACAGTTTCCCCAGTCAGAGTCCACCCATATTTGTAAGTTTTCAGACCCTTTCACCGGTAAACTTAAACAAATGTCGAGTGTGCCTTTGAGATACCGCAGCACTCTCTTTGCTGCATTCCATGCAGGAACAGTGGGTTGTGCTGTGAACCGACACAAAACTCCCACACTGGCAGCTATATCTGGTCGTGACCACTGAGCCAGATACAGCAGACTGCCAACCAGGGATTGATACCTTTCTACTTCATGGAACACTTTGTCTGTAGCAGTTACTAATTTAACAAAATCTGTGGTCATAGGTGTCAGGACCGGTGCACATTCTAGCATACCATATTTTTCTAGTAATGCTACCACCTTTTGTTTCTGGTTCAGACAAATAGACTCTTTTGACCTGACCACCTGCACACCTAGATACTGTGAGACTTCACCCAGAGATTTTATTTTGAATTTCTGCCCTAATTGCTGTGCAAATGTGGATATCTGGCTGCTGCTTGACCCAGCACACAAAATATCATCAACAAACGTGATTAAGACCATGTAGCTGTTTCCTGACCCTCTAGTGTACAGACACGGGTCAGCTACCCCACGTTTGAAACCAAATTGCAGCAATGTTTCGTTAAGACAGATGTTCCAGGCTCTGGCTGATTGCTTCAGCCCATAAACTGCTTTGTTAAGATACCAGACCTTTCCCTGTTTACATTCAAACTCCGGAGCCGGCTCCATGTATATTTCCTCCTCCAGAGGAGCATTTAGATAAGCAGTTGTGAAATCTAAATGATGCACCTGTAAATCCCTTTTCGCAGCCAGTGACAGTAGCAACCTTACTGTTTCTGCTTTTGCAGTGGGTGAAAATGTTTCATCATAACTTTCCCCCCACCTTTGCGAAAAACCCCTGGCAATTAATCTTGATTTAAATATGAATTCTCCCGAAATTGACACCTTCCGTTTGAATAACCACCTGCTGCCAGTTATTTTTACTCCTGTTGGTGCTTTCACCTCTGTATATACATTGTTCCGTTTGAATGATTCCATTTCACTGCTCATTGCCTCCAACCACTGTTGCTTTTCAGTATTAGGCAAATTATTTACTTGTTCAAGATTCTCAGGTTCAACATATGTAACATAGCAAACTCTTGCCCCTCCTATCACAAACCTCTGGGGTGGAACACCTTTGTTACTCCTCTGAGATCTTCGGATCTCAATTTCAGTACTGCCTTCACCGGCTTGTTCCTCCCCACTTTCTCTGGCTTGCACAGATTGTTTTATATTCCTTGGGCTTTGGCCCCCCTCTCTCGCCAGCTGCTGCGGCTTGGCTGGCTCAGAGTCATCTACCGGAATTAAAACTTCTGGGTTTGCATGTATACGTTGCCAACCTTCCTCCACAAAATCTGCATTTTGAGATATGATCACCCTGGCATTACCTCGTGAAAACCTCCAGGATTTCCCAGTGCCAGCATATCCCACAAAACGCAACCTTTGTGACCTTTGTTCTCCCTTCCTTCTCATTGATTTGGGAATATGCACGTATGCAAAACTACCCCAGACTCGAAGGTGGCCAAGCTCCGGAGCCCTGTTAAATAGCTTTGTATACGGTATATTATCAATCACCATAGACCAGGTTCTATTGCACAGGTAATTGGCTGCAAGGATTGCTTCACCCCAAAAATGCGAGTTTGTGTTTAGACCAGCGTCAGTTAACAAACACCTCATTATTTGTTGAAGAGCCCCTAATTTTCTCTCAGCCGTACCATTTTCCCACGGAGAATGGGGGTTCGCAAGTTTGTGCACTATACCATTTGTTCTCATGAACTTCTGAAACTCTCCGCTCAAGTACTCCCCACCCCGGTCTGTCTGTAGAGTACGTACTTTTGTGTTAAACTGCCGCTCTGCATATGCTACCCAGTCACGGAACACAGAAAAACACTGAGCTTTTTGCTTCACCAGATACACCCATGTGAACTTGGAATATTCATCCATAATTAGTACGACATATCTTGCACCACCTTCACTGGGTTTGAAGGGACCACACACATCGGAATGCACCAACTCAAACACTTCATTGACCTGCCTGTTTGACTTTCTACTTATTGGCTGCACCCTAGATTTCGCTTGTTTGCACACTGCACAGTTTAGATACTTTTTGCACCCTTTCAATGTAACCCCAGTACAAGACTCAGCAGTCTTCTTAATTACACCAAATCCTGAATGCCCTAATTTCCTGTGAAATGTGTGTAAACATCCATCGTGTAAAGGTGTATTATTAACCATGGCAATGTGGGGAGACAACACATATAGCCCATTTACCAGGGAGGCTTTGGCAGCAAGCTTCCCACCTTTGAGTATTTCACAGCCAGCTTTTGTGAATACCACCTCATACCCATCATTGGTTAAACAAGATACAGATAATAGGCTATAGTCTAAATTGGGGACACACAGAACATTTTCCATTTCTGTTTCTAGATAGGGTACTTTGCACTTCCCCTCACCCACAATAGGACACGTGCTCCCATCAGCCAACGTTACAGTGTGACTACTGCTTTCTTTAGACACTTTGTTAAACGATACAAAAGGCAAAGACGAGTTAGAAATTGTCTTGGAACTCCCACTATCAAGAATCCACCTTGATGTAGGCTGACTTACATTCACCCTCACAGTGGCAGACACAGAGTTACTACAACGTCCATCTTCCTGGTGTTGTTTCTTCCTCTGTGGACCGCCCTTCTGCAAGCTCATCTTACAGTGTCTTTTGATGTGTCCTGGCTGCCCGCATCTGAAGCACCTACGCACGCTCAAAGCTGCCTCCGTGTCTTCTCCGGCATTTCTTGGTTGCTCTGCGCTGTTGCTGTAACCCGACACTCTCTCCACTCCTCAGCCTGAATTCCTTCGGATGGAGGGAGCTGCCGGCTGTTTCTGCTGCTGCTGTTTCGCTTTCCTCCTCTCCTCTTCTTCCAGGAGACGGCCAGCAAGATAATCCATTGTTAGATCGTCTTCTGGGAGCGAAGCAACGCTACTGACCAGCAAGTCCCAGCTCTCATCCAGGGATGACAGAACAATCTGGACTTTGTGGATTTCTTCATATCTCTGACCCCGCTCAGCAAGCTTCATCAGCAGCTCCTGTATCGCTTGCAAATGGTCAGAAACTTTCTCCCCGGGCAGCAACTGCTTCCTGTACAGTTGCCGTGCCAACAGGATTTTACAACTTGCAGAGTCCCGAATATGTATCCTCCTGAGAGTAGCCCAGCAGTCGGCGGCATTCTCCAGCGATCTGACATGCAAGAGTTGTGCATCTGACAGAGACAGCACAATCATTGCATGAGCTCTCTGCATCCGTCTGCTCTCTTCAGGGGTTGGGTCGTGCGGGGGATTGACAACAGCTATGTCCCATAAATCCTCCCGCATCAGGAACATTCTGGGTTTGAATTCCCAAGCCAGGTAATTCTCACCCGTCAGCTTGTCCACCACCACTCCCGGGTACTGTTGCACCACCGCCATCGGTACGCCATCCACGGTCTGCACAGGGGGAGCTGGTTCTGGAATTCTTCCCTCCTCTATCTCCAGAGGATCACTCTTTATCACCGGCTTTGACTCCACCGCCCTAGCCGTCTGTTCTTCCAGCTTTTCAGGGTTTGTTGCCAGAGAAGGACCTGCGATACAAAGCCCTAGCCAGGAACTTTGTAGCGATCAAACTTCTCAGCACCCAAACAAAAACACCTCACTGGACCTTAGCCAAAAACAAAACTCCACGGATCTCAATACCCATGTGCCACAGAGCTGCTGGGCCCATAACCTGTTGGAATACTGAACCACTGGGGGAAAAACAAAGCTAAGCAACTTTGTCCAGTGGCTGCAGATTCGAGTTGTGGCGTTAGGGTAGTTTGAGGGGAAAAAAACCGTGTGCAAGGCCAGTAGGCGAAAAAGCAAAACACCAAGTCAGTTTCTTTCAAACTCTAAAGTTTACTAAACTAAACTTGTAAAACATGAACAGATCAAAGAGTGATATATTACAAGAGTGAAAAACAGAGTAGCATGTCAGACAAAACAGTTACAGTCATGACATACAAACAAACCCTTATCACACCAGAATGCTCTCTTACCATATATTTACCTATACTCCTTACTCCCAACAAGCTTACAAAGACTTCACACACTTTATATACATTATGGTACAGTCATGTGCTAAATTAGGTAATGCCAGCTGCATCAAGGCATGATGTCATCCCAGCTGCATCCACTTTAGCTCGACCCTTGCTCCAGTTTCCCTGGACACAAAAAACTGTACCGGTCCCTCACTGGGACAAAGGTGAATCTTTCTCAGTCCTGACCTTGATCAGGCTTGTTGGACTCTGTAGCCTTCTAGCCCGAAGGCAAACCCTGAATATGTGGAACCCATATTCCAACACTGCTACTGGCAAATAAAGTTTTAGCTTTCTGGGGACTGATTCTCCTCTTCTCAAAGAGCTATTAAAAAAATTAATCAAGCAGTTGTTCCTGTAATTTAAATGGGAAAGCATTCAAAAGCTTAGTTAAAGAACAGGGGACCCATCCTTATTCTTGACAGTGTCCTATATACTCCATTCTCTCACAGTGGAAGAGTGTAGCTGAATTATTCAGCATTTCTGTTTTCCTCAAAGACACCTACACAAAAGGAGTGCTTTCTTCCTCACTGTTGGCCACCAGGCCCTGAAGAGTCCCCACAGGCACATGTGTTTCATATGTGGTAATATAATCACATAACTTGCAACAAATATTTCCTATGCTTTCACTTGTATGTAATCCTATGCTACTCTGTATGTAGAAAGTTCTATCTCACATAATGAAATGTAACACAATGTAACACTGTGATGCTAATACAAAGGGCCTCTAAGGGGGCCTCTTGAATTCTTATGACCTGTTGAAGTAAACCTGTGTCTAACAGTTAATTGGTATTGAGATAAGGAGAAGTTACTTTAAAGAAATGTTAATTTTGGAAGTTGGCTGGACATTACAGGCTTACTGGGATACTAAGACAATTAACAGAAGGTGTGAACCATCCTTCCTTAGTCTGTGTCTTTCACTCCCTAAACTCCTCAGTACACACATGTCAATTAATTGTTATTTACTGCTTGAAAGAGAAACCAGATATTGTAAAAGCATAAATCTGTCACAGTAGAAAGAAACAATGAGCTCACCTTATAGAATTTTTTAACACGCATGCGCTAAAGTAAGACGCTTGTAGAAAGTATAAAAATGCTTGTATTTCTAATGGTCGGGTCTCACTCTGCCTTGGAGTGGAACCATACAGCGCTGTATTTGAATAAAGGAATTCTTTTTTTTACCCGTTCTGGCTGGTTTATTGGGCCATAAGTCAGCTGGAAAATGAACTCAGGAAGTGGCTTTAACTTCCTTACCACACATATATCCAGTTACTCTATCAGGGAATTTATTTCCTATATTTTAAATATATATATACCACTCCTTTATTAAGATATCCACAGACATTTCCGCGGCCCCTCCCAATCAACATTAAATGATAAAAACATTTTTAAAAGCAGCAGCTAGGAGCAGCCTGAGCTGCTGCATCCCCTACACATTTACCTGGGAGTAGATGTATATAGGATTGCATCTTAAGTCACTTGAAAACAGAGAGAACAAAGCAATAAAAACAGTTACCAGTCCCCTGTTGAAAGCACTGGGGAATAAAAAGATTTTAAGTGATCATCTAAAAAATAGAAGAGTTAGTGCCAACTGAACTGAATTTGCCTGCAAATGGCCATGCCCACTGGTCCCTGCAACATAAACTGCTGCAGTTGTTGATGTAGAGAGAGGATGTAGAGAGAGCGGTCATGCCTGCTGTTCACACACCTACATTTACATTTACTAACTGATCTGCACCCTTAAAGGTGTGGCCAAACTAGACTGAGCTGGAAGTACATTTTTGACATTGTGAAAATAAGGTACACAAAGTAGTGTCAGGGATAACCTGTTTTGTATGACCCAAACAATAGTTTTTATCTTTAGGACTTTTCTTCCCCTGCCCCGCCACATTCTGTACTGAGTGCAAAGATCAGAAAGGCAGAAAGCAAGATCTCTGAGAACATAGCTGAGTTTGGAGGCATCAAAAAAAGTTTGACTTTCAGAGGCCTTAAAGCCTACCCCAATATAGTGTAGGAAAGTTATCTTTTTCTCCATATTATAATATTTCATCTTTGCAGAAGTTTGAGCACAGTCATCTTTGACCCCCTTTCCTACTGATTTTCAACAGTCTTTTTAACAAGCAGTATTCTTAGGTCAACTGGAGGAAAGTTCCTTTCATGTGAGCACTTTTTACCCATGTAAGGAGGCTGTGACAAAAGTTGCCAGAACTTGAATCATATCGTTATGAAAATCCTTTTGCTGTCGTCTTTCTGTAAAAGTTGTTTCTCCTTTAAAAGCTAATTGAAGGCTTAATGACTAAGCGGGTTCTTTTTATGATGTCAGATGATGGGAAACCACAATATTTCTGAAAGGACATGAAAGAGAATGGTTCTGTGGAAATGAAGCATACACTCCCAAGAAGTGAATTTTTGATGTGCTTTGATGAGCTACCCACCCTAACTGAAATGAAGGCAAATGTTACTGTATCTAGTTAATGGGTGCCACAAAACACAGCAGATATCAGTGGTGATTGTTGTCATGGTTTAAAAATACAAAACTGGCACAAAGCCACAAGAACGTGAGTGGAATACATTGCCTTTATATAATGGGAAAAGAGCAACATACAGAATCTGTGATGAGCACTCTCACCAATCTGTTTTTGCCAACTTTTAGTCTCCCTCTCTCTATCCATCCATCCATCCATCCATATAAGCTTGTAGCCTATCCATCACATCTGCCTACTTCATTCCTAGTACTGTATCAGTATTACATAATATTTTTTCTCAAGAATAATTAAATTCCAACAGTAAATTGTCTTTGAGAACCTGAAGGCAAGGCAGAAGCACTTGTTTCCAATCTTCTGTGAGATATGTCAAGGACTACTTGCTCATTAAACAGTGATGTCATCAGGATTTAGCTTTTAGAATAAATTGGTGCTTTTTTAAAAAAGGGGGGGGAGCCCCTTGCATTTTGTGTAATGAACTATCTTGTTTGGCTCTTTCATTTGCTTTCATTTTACCCTGTTTGCCTTTTCCAGAGTTTCTGATCAATAGTTTTTTTTTTTAATTTGAGTGCCAATCAGTTATGCAAGGCTCAAAATTATAAGGCATTCAAGTAGGATTTTTGTTAAGCATGGAAGTCAGTTCTACTGTTTCCTTCACTAAATGCCAAGATGTGTGTGTGTGTGCGCGCACGCATGTGTATACATATAATAAAGGGTTGAATCCAAAGATGTCATTCTGCCAGCAAGAGGAGGGTGCCTCTGGACTCTGGAGCAGATTTGGGAAACACATGGGGGGACTGCAGGGGGTAGGAGAGGATCCACTTGCACAAGGGTTGAATCCAAACCAATAATCTGGTTCATATACATCATCAATATCCTGGTTTGCACATCATCAACAAGTTTTGTTAACTGTGGGTTGCTGAAAATGAAGCAGGAGCAAATGAGCATGCTGGTTCCTGGTCACCTGCCCACTCCTGTTAGGGATGTGTGAATCAGCAAAACTCAAGTTCTCCAGAGTTCTCCAAATTCCACCTTGACGCTTGTTCTGACTTGAGTTGAGTCCATATCAGATTGCGAGCTCTGTTTCTTTTCTTTTCACATGAAAATCTGTGTGTCTTTTTGTGTGTATTTTCCCAAATGTTCACATCAATTGTGTGCATTGTTGAAATGTACGCATTCTTCTCCTCTTGGTTAAAGTGTATTTGTGCACATTTTTCAAAAGTATGCATTATTATATACATTTTTTCAAAAGTACACATGCTGTTCAACATATTGCTTTTGGTTCATGAATCACATCGTAAGCTCGGAAATGTACAGACTTTGACCACAGATTGTGTTTGCGTCTGTGTTCGGTCTGGAAGGTATGACCTGGGTAAATCCTGATAAAAAATGTACTGAAATGACTTTCTCATACATCCCTATTAAGCAGCCCAAGCACAGAATGTCCATTATAATAATGGACATTCTGTGCTTGGGTTGCTTATTCTGAGGTCTAGACCCAGAACTCTGGGTTGTTGGGGAATCCATGGTGGATTCGAGCTCTGAGTTGTCTCTCCTCCAACAACCCAGAGTTCTGGGTTCAGACGTCACAATAAACAACACAGAAATAGAGCATCCCTGGGTTGTTTATCATAGCAGGTGGGTAGCTGGGACTGAGCATGCTTGCTCGCTGTCACTCATTCACAGCTACCCAGGGTTTGTTTAAACCCTGGGTAGCTGTGACTTGTGAACTGGGTCAGTGTCTCAAAGCCCAAACAAACTGAGACAGTGAGCAAAGGAAAGCAAGTCAGGGAATAAGTATAGAATAGAATATTGAATTGTAAAATAGATAGATAGATAGATAGATATGACTTTTTGAATTTATAATGGAAAGATACCTTACATTTATAGGACAATCGTACGACTGAATTTCATTCTGGCAAAAATAACTTTGCATAATTATTAAAGCTCTCTGGACCACAAGGGAAGGCAATTTGCTGGTAGTCACCTTGAATTTATTCTGTGTTATGAAGTTAAGCAGCTCTTTAACTGAACCAATTGTTTTATTTTATCCACTTTTAATTAGCCACTCACTTTTGCAAAGCTTTCTCAATTATTTAATATATATTTGCCCTTTGACAGTAATCACTTAATAATTCAGTTGATTAAATTTCAAAGTAGTGATGGTTGGCAAACTATTCATTTTAGCCATATATTATGCATTGTGGTTGTGACTTTCAAAGCAATTCTGGATGTAACCTTTCATGGTTTTATTAAAAGCCCAACAGTTTTGTATGTAGCCATGTTGTTTAGTTGATGTTATTTGGTGGCAGAGCTGAGGAATGAAACTGAAAGGGCCATTAGTGGCATTATGTTCCACTAGATAAATAAGTTCCCCCACTCCCCGCTACAAATGTCCTCCTCCCCACATTAACATTAGGAGGAAGATGTAGGTTTGGATACCCCGTATCTTCCTCGCAATGCCAAGTTGCACTCTCATTGTCTTGCTCAGAATATTTATTTTATTTATTTATTATATTTATTCCCCGCCTTTTTTCCCCGCAAGGAACCCAAGGTGGCTTACATAATCCTCCTCCTCCTCCTCCTCCTCCTCCTCCTCCTCCTCCATTTTATCCTCACAACAACCCTGTGAGGTAGGTTAGGCTGAGAGTCAGTGGCTGGCCCAAAGTCACCCAGTGAGTTTTATGGCTGAGCGGGGACTAGAACCCAGATCTCCCGAGTCCCAGTCCAGCACTCTCACCACTACGCCACACTAATTCCTTTATTTATTTATTATTTATTTACTTGTTACATTTATATCCTGCCTTTCTTCCAAGGAGCCCAAGGCAACATATATGATCCTCCCCCTCCTCTCCACTTTATCCTCACAACAACCCTGCAAGGTAGGTTAGGCTGAGAGTCAGTGACTGGCCCAAAGTCACCCAGTGGGCTTCATGGCCAAGTGGGAACTAGAGCTCGGGTCTTCCGCGTTCCAACACTCTAACCACTACACCACACACTGGCTCTCTATATGTCTAGCTACAGTGTCTAGTTACATGCAGTATTTGCCCTATCTGAAGTCGAATGCTACCAAATTACAGTGCTTAATATCCATGCATTTTATGCTCTAAAACAAATGTTTAGATTTACAGTCAATATTAGGTACCAGAAAAGAAGTAGCAGTACATGTTACATGTTGTATATGCACTACGTGGGTAAGACTTTATTAAGGGCTAAAAAAGTAAGAAGCCCTAGATTGTCCAGTGTGACTGATAGGAAGGAAATATGCTGGTTGTGCCAATCCAGCAGAAGCACCTAATACTGTTTCTTCTGAATACTGAATGCTCTTCATGTGATTTTTTTTTACCGTTGAATCTTCAAAACAGTGAGAGAGAACTTGTTCCACTAGATTCTTTGGGACAGATTAAAAACAAACACTGTGGGGTAAAATCTGAGGAAGGGTGACTGTGGGACCTCTACAGGAGGCAGGCACCCTACATCCTTGGATTTTGCCCATGCAGCAACGTTTACTTTCCCCATACACAATCTACATACATACTGGAGTGGCTTTGCTCCATCAGTTCGTAGAGTGGCAGGCAAGTAGAAAGAGGCTCCGACTTTGGCAGAGATGGGTGCAGGGGTGTGTGAGAGATGATTTCTTAGAGCCCCCGGACTGGCTCAGGAAAATGGTCAGAAAATCTTCAAATTGTTTTGGTAAGAACTTGATCACTTTCTGATGAGTTAATTTGAAGGGAGGTCAGATAACCAAGTCTTGACAGCTGTGCCGTCTTGTAGCATTGGATTTCTGATCCCTTCTATTCAGGGTTGATATTTGCAGGACACTGCCTTGGGGTGGAGAGTTGAATTACTTTCATGTCCTTTCCAAACCTCCTATTATTCTATGATTTCCACTGAAAAGCCCTTGGGTCCATGGGCTGAAAATAGCAGCCTTACTCCTCTGTGATAAATACTTTTGTGGAATCAAGTCATCTTGATTTTAATGGGATGTGTTTACATTTAATGCGTTCAGAATTGGGATGTCAGGTTACCATTTTCTTAAAATTAGGTAGTTTAATTATGAATATAAATATTGTGGCAATAGCACAACATCCCACATTGCCAGCTGAGTCAGACATATAATTACCATATAGTTTTTCTTTAATATTTGGTATGATGAGGTCTTTGAAATAGAGGTGGCATTGCAAAGGGGATAATGCTCTAAATGTGATTATTCTGTGCCTCTGTAAAAAAAAAAAAGAATCATCTGGATGTATCCCACCAAATATACTATTTTTCCTGTAAACATCTCTGGGATGTTACCCCTTGCTAGCTGATGTTCTCTGCTTCTGGCACTTTAGAAGAGCAGTGGCCAATCTGACGCCTATGAAACCATGCAATTCTTGAATAGTTCACAAAAGGGGATAAAAATTAACTAAACACAGAATACATGATATGAAGAACACAACAGGGGCAGGGTGCCAAACCTCAGGCCCAGGGGCAAATCTGGCCCAAGTGGGGTCCCAAGCCAGCCATCTGGGGTTCCCCAAATGGCCACGCCCCCTTCTTCCTTTTCCCCCAACCACTGATAGTTTGGTGGTTTTCTAGCTTTTGTGCAGTTCCCACACCCATTGTATAAGATTGAAACGCCTCTCCTAAAGCATATTTACAGGCAGTAAGAGCTTTAAGCTACAATATGCTGATATTTTTTGTAATTTTGGCACGACTCCTTTTGCCTTTGGCTCCACCCCTTTTGCATTTGTCACACCCACCACCAGAGTACAGGCCCTGAGAGTGCCTCTGAAATTTGGCCCTCAGGGTGCTGCAGTAGGGACTTCCTCCTCCCTGTGGAATCCCTGTCCTTGCCCTGTGCCAGCCTGGGAGAAGGAGGAGTTGTTTTATTTATTTATTTATTATATTTTTGAATCACCCATCTGGCCAGTCATCCGGCCACTCTGAGCGATGTACAGCCCAATAAAATACAAGAACAAAGCAGTGTAATATACAATTAAAAACTTACAAAATTTAAAAATCCTAACCCACCCCATATTCCTGCCTGAAAAGCCACGTTTTCAATGCACGGTGGAAGCTAATCAAGGAAGGGGCATGGCGGAGGTCACTGGGGAGAGAGTTCCATAAATTGGGGGCTGCCACAGAAAAGGCCCTCTTATAAGTAAATAACGGTAACTGTTGTTTGTAATTTTACATAGGTTGTATTTTTAGTCATTTATTTTTCAATTGTTTGCCCATTTTAGGCTACAGTCTTATGTACACTTACACGGGAGTAAGCCCCACTGAAAATAATGGGACACTTCTGAGTAGACAACCAATTTATGGAGGGAAATAGACTCAAGTTTAAGATCGGTGAGAATTTAATTTAGTTCATTTTTTTCATAATGATTTACCAAAATTCGCCAATTTCTTCAAAAATTGGAGGGAAAGAAATGTAAAGAATCCGAATGTGGGAGAAACTGAAACTGACGGATTTGTCACTGCAGGCAGAGGGCTTTGAGTATTTCACTCCTAAATGTCTGGGTCTGAAGCCCGGTGTATTCAACCTTGCCTGTGGTGTTGAATTAGGGTTGCTGCCTTTCTTTTCTGACAGCATCCTCATTTTTAATGTGGAAGGAAGACACAACATGGTTCTCTTCATGATTGGAATAGCTGTACTTATTGGCTGGTGCAGATGGGTGAGAATTTTCATTTTGTTTCATTTTTGATAATTTACCAACATTCACAAATTTCTTTATCTATGTAATGGAAAAAACTTGAGATATTTTTTTTTAAAAAAAATTGACTGCAAATTGCAAAAGCAAGTGAAACTCACAGATTTCTCCATTCACACTCAGGAATGTATCCACTGGTGCCAGTGTGCTTTTGGAACAGATGCCATTGGCAGAACCAGGGCCGGTGCTACCGCTAGGCCAACTAGGCGGTTGCCTAGGGCGCGTGGCTGGAGAGGGCGCAGAAACGCTGCGCCACCCCCACCGCCCCCGCCGGACCCCCCCGCAACCCCCCTGCAGCCACCGGACCCCCCGGCCACCTACCTTCTCCGCGCCGCTGCCGGAGCCCCACCCGCGCTCTGTTTCCCCGGCCAAAAACAGAGCGCAGGGGTCCCATCGTGTCACTTCCTCCGCGCTGGGAGGACGCAATGGGACCAGCGGACGGGGAGGTAGGCTCGGAGGAGGAGGAGGAGGAGGAGGCGGAGGAGGAGGCGGCTAGGGCGGGGGGGGGAAGGTAGGTGGCGGGGGTCTGGCGGCTGCGGGGGGGTTGCAAAGCAGGGGTGCTTTGCTCCGGAGCCCCCCCACGGCACGAGAGGGGGGGTGCTAAATATAATTTTGCCTAGGGCGCCAAATTGCCCTGCACCGGTCCTGGGCAGAACTGATTTCCCTTCCCCCTGCAGTCCCCTGTGTGCCCCCCAAAAATCTGTGCCTGAGGGTTGGGGGACCCTCCTGTAGGTGGGGAACCATCCAGAGCAGATTTGGGTGCACATGTAGGAGTGCAGGGGGGGAGGAGAGGAAGGGATAATCCCATTCCAGGAGCATGTTTTATGACATAAAATCAAACCAAACATTCTTATAAAATGCCTGGGCAAATAAGAAGGTCTTAGCCAGGATCTGAAAAAAACTGTAGTGCCAAGCCTCTTGGGGGAAAAGCATTCTAGAGTCGGGCCCACTGCAGAAAAGGCCCTCTCCTTTGTGATTGCATGAATACATCATGCACCTCTGCTAAAGATGGCACTTTGAGAAGGGCCTTTACAGACCTCCTTAAAACATGAACATGCGATATAGGATTCAAAATCAATGATTATGTTTATGATAAATGCTCACAATCTAAACAAACCTAACATTCTTTGCCAGAATATTCTTTATTATATGAAGTCTATGCACCTTTAACCACTGGCTTTGCTTCCACAAGTCCATCATTCTCTCATTTAAATTGTACTCTTTAATCTGTTTGTTAAAGGCATATTTGTTAATGATTGGGGTTATCTTTGTTTTCACTCATACTAAGTCCCTTTGTAATAAGCATTGACTTGTCTTGATACCTTTCAAAAATGTATGCTCCCATGAACAATGTTTTAGAAGCGTGTGCACTCAAACATTTCAAATCAAAGGATTATGCCAAAAAAAAGAAAAAGGGGAAAAAAGCTCATCAGGTTTTGCTGTATAATGAGAGTCCAGCCAGGATTACTGGTGCATAATTACTTGAACTCTAAATTGTGCTGCCAAAGTAGATCAATTGCTTGTAATTCCAAATGTACCCAACAGGTATTGAGGCCTTGGATGAAGAATATAAATTCCAAATTATGAACTGAGAACCTTGTCCTGGCTCGGCATGTTATAGCCTCAGGGGAGTTTCAAATGTCAATCAAGTTGGCAGAAGCCCATGTACACATGCCCAGCAGGCCTCACCACCAGTCCTTGAAACTCAAATATGCACACATTTTTTGAGTACAAGAGAATTCCTTTTGAACAACTGTCTGTGACTACAGAAGGAAAATGGGCCTTCAGTCACCCCTCAAATCTCTCCCATCTCTACAGAATATTCTCATCGCAGTCACCATGCTGGAAGACGTAAGATCAGCAACATCCCCTCAGGAGAGGATGGATTTATTATCTTCCCAAGTAATACAGATATCTTTAATCCACAAATCATCACTCCCGTAGGGAATACAAATAAGCACTCGGACTCCTCAAACCAAGACTACCCAGCACATTAGTAAGAAGCATATAACTGGTCCATGGCATACATCCGCTTATTCGTCACAATACCCACAAACAGGCTCCATCTGCAGTTGCTGGGCCTAATGCTCACTTGCCTCAGGATAACTCTAGGAGCTTAATTCCTGAAGAGAAAATGGCAAGATGTTCCTTCTCCAAGCTTAGATTCACTCTCAGAAGCTGATAAACAGCTTAGACTCTATAGAAAGATATAGAAGATTTGGTCATATGGTAGAGGCTTGATAAATATATCACAGTATATCCACAGGTACACTGGGAAATCATGCTGAAATGTTTTGAAGCAGCATTATCATTACACACACACACACACACACACACACACACACACACACAGAGCTGTAAACAGAAGAGATTAATAACACAACTAAATATGGCTCTTTATGTCCATGATGCTGCCATTTGTTTACATTGCTGCAATGTGCTTAAGATCTTGTTCACTTACTGCGTTGCTTAGGGCTTCAGCAGCTCTCAGCCCGGGGCCCCTTTTTGTAAATGAAACCAACTTGACAGGGTGATTGGGAGGATGATGGACTGTTAGACTGTTAAAGATGTGGCATAATGTGGGCATAGTCCCTTGAGGCCCATGATTCTGAGCAATTTCATAAAAATATACATAGGCAGGGAGCATTGGTAAGTGGTCCATTCCATGGGTAATTATAACCACAATCCTTATGTTTCCAGGAATATAGCTTTGGTATGCCTCATCACCCATTTAGTTTGCCACTATGAAAACATGCCCCAGGTTCATGCCTTCAAAGTGCTACATGAACACAATATGTTACATTGATTTGGTGCACCAGTTCGCTACATGCAGAATAAAATAGCCCAAATAATAAAGACTTGCAACTTGCAAGCTGCATGCATACTTGCGCTGCTTGTAGTAGATAGCTATTATTTATTTTTGTTATCATCATTGTCATCATTATCATCAGCATCATTTTTAGTGGAAGGAATAATGCCTTCATTCTTTATCTCTCAACAAATGAGCTCTTTTTACTATACAAAAGCATGCTTCACCAATACTAATTAAACTGGCTTTGTGCCTTCAGAAGTGATAGAGTAATAGTTCTGCATATTGATTATCCATTGAAAAATGGAAGTGGGATTTGTGTGACTTTGTGTGCTGTTAACCTGTCCTCCTTCAAATCATCATGTTAATCATATGCTTTTCTTTTTCTGTGGCTCTTTATTTAGTATTTTGCTTGGGCAGCTAATCACTGAAGGTCAAACTGTCTACTGGATAGTGTGAGCTAGGAGATCAATACCTTGCTTGTTTGCACTTGCACTTTACAATCTCCTTGCCATTAGAAGGCTATATTACCAAAATTCTTTTTTGAACCTTGCTCATCCCCATTGTTAGATAAAAGAACAGGAGGCTCCTGCAGTATATCATGTTCTGTAAGAGCAAATTTCTCTATTTTGGGAGGCCACACCCACACATATGCCAGTCTCCTGCTCCTCCAATCTCAAACTGCATGTACAAAGTTAGGAACCTTATATCCCATTTACTTCAGGGCATTAACCATGTGTAGAACTGGAACTCTGGTGTCTCCTCTCAGACCATTCTGCTCCACGTGCTGGGCTGCCTACAAGTGTTTTAGTATCCCACATAAGAACACAAGAACAGCCATGCTCGATCAGACCAAGGATCCATCTAGTCCAGCATTCTTTTCACACAGTGGCCAACCAGCTACCTACACTAACAGACACAATACAAAGTGGGGGGGGGGGAGGAAGAATGGAGAATGAACAGGAAAAACAAGCTATATATTCAGTTGGTGGTAAATAATTGTTTTTTAAAACATGAAATAGTAAAAGATTATAAACTTTGACTGCAATCTTATATCCACTTTCCCCAGAGTAAGCCCCATTGAACTCAATGGCACTTACTTCTGAGTAGACATGTATAGGATTGTGCTTTTAGGGTTGGATCCAGACTCGAGTAGGCCCATTGAAATCAATGGGACAGGTTAGTCATGACTAACTTAAGTATGATTGAGTTCAATGGATCTGCTGTAAGCAGGACTAAGTCTGGACGCAAGCCTTGTTTTTGAAATGATCATCATTTATCATTGGGAGGCCAAAGCCATCTTAGAATTTTGATTGTTGACATGTTTAGTCTGGCATGTGTTCTTCTTTTCCAATCCAATGCTCAAAAGATTATGAATCCATTTTCCTATGTATGTTTGTGACATTGTTTGTCCTGTACCTGTAGAACAATATATGTACATACAGGGCTTTTTTTCTCAGAGAAAAGGTGGTGGAACTCACCCCCCTCCCCTGGCCACGCCCCTACCCACCCCTAGGACCGTCCCCTAAAACCGCCCCTTTAGAGAACAGGGATGCAAGTAAAATTTGGGGGGGGCTGTAGAAGTAAATGTATGGAATTAAATAAAAAGCAATGCAGTAAAATATGCAAAAAAATTGGAATACTTACCAAAAGTAAGCTCAGAGACATTCGTTTTTGAAAGGTGTTTATTTATAAGTTTTGCAGTTACACATATTAATCACAGTTTAGTAAAGTGAATACATGAAAAGAAAGGGGGGGATAACAGGGGACCAATTACACATTGCCTAAGCAAATATATTTGGGGGCCTTAGCGACCCAGTAAAATCAATGACATGTCTTAAAATATATCCCTTTCACTGGCTTACTAATCACTTCAAGCATCTTGATCCTCTTCTCTCCCGTCCACTACAAATTCGGACCCAAGTGAGTCACGAACAGCAAGATCTTTTGTGTTTGCTTTTGTGTTTCTTAATTGACTTAATTGACTTATTACTAACTCTGAGTCTGAAGAAAACCCCCACTGTACTTATGCTAATTGCTAAATTGTTTTGTAATGCTGATGATTTCAGCAACACAACATACATTCTTCAATCTACATTCCTACTAGAAAGTTCACAATAATAGTTAATGGGGGATTACGAACTGCTGTTAACATCACAAGAATTTAATTATGCTGAGTGATAAAGTGAGCAGCGCTTTTTAATTGACTGAAAATAGGTGGCGGAACGCCGTTCCGGTGCGTTCCGCCAGAAAAAAAGCCCTGTGTACATATAGGACATGTGCACATATTGTACATATACAATACATATACTATATTACATAGTATAGTACATATACTATATGTGTATATATATACATATACACTATACATATTGGACATATGTGTCATCCATGCAAGAAGCTTGACACAAATTAAATTGTATTCTGGAAATTATGAATCTCCATTAATTGTGGGATATATAACGGCTCAAGGCTATGCTAGACTCTACGTCAAATGTGTAGCATCTAGGTAATCCTAACATTTTTTTTTACTCTAGTGTAAGTGTGTGGGGTCCTGATCCAGACTGGAACCACCACACATCAGTAGGGGGTTATACCTGCCCACCCAGTGAGTTCTCCCCTAAATTCCCTCCCCCATCACATGGGGGCTAAAGAAAGCAAGACAGTAAAGTTCCACTGGCACCAGTGGAGATTTCCCCCCTCTCTATAGCCCCTGCATGTGTGGTGGGGGATTTGGGGGGGCAGCAGCTGGATGGGAATGTATAATCCCCCCCACTCATGTGTGGTGGTCCCAATCTGGATTGGGGCCCCACACATACACCAGAGTAAAAAAAACAAAAAATAAAACTCTGTCAGGACCACCAGTATGCTACAAATTTAATGTAGTGTCTAGTTTTGCCCTCAGAATGCGAACCAGTCTTTTTTCTGTAAAATTTTAGAGTCATGGCTTCATTTAGTCAAACTTGGGCAAAACACAGATACCAAAATATTTAGATATTTGGTGTCTAATTAATTCTGACATTGGAAAATTTAATTTAGAATGAAGTACAAAATCTTCTTTGAACTTTCTGACATCTGTCTTGAATGATGGAAGGCATCATGAAGAGAAGGGAGAGACTGAACACATATTTTCCTTTTCCAGATGAAAAAGTCCCATTGAGTTTCTTTGATTTATACCTGCCTTTCTACCAAGGAAATGGCACTCAAGGTGGCTAACAGTAATAAGAACCAAAATAAAATGTAGTTAAAACAATAATAAAACTACATTAAAAACACAACAGTAAAATAATAAAAACAGCACGCAACCCCACAGACCAGCTTACATGCCAAAGGCCTGCTTGAATAAAAATATATTTGCCTGCCAGTGGAAGGACAGCAGAGAAGGAGCCAACTTTGCCTACCTTAGCAGGGAGTTCCAAAGCCTGGGAGCAGCCACCAAGAAGGCCCTCTTTCATGTCACCACCAAACACATCTCTGGTCGTGGCGGTACTGAGAGAAGGACCTCCCGCAAAGATCTTAAAACCTGGGCAGATTTATATGGGAGAAAGTAGACTTTTAGGTGGCTTCAATAGGTTCAATGAGGTTTACTCCCAGGTAAGTGTGTATAGTATTGCAGCCTTAGCCTGCAATCGTATGCCCACTTACCAGGGAGTAAGCCCTTTTGAACTCAATGGGACTTGCCTCTAAGTAGACATGTATAGGATTGCACTGTAAGGTTACAGTCCTGTGCTACTTGCTTGGGACTAAATCCCATTGAACACAGTGGTACTTAATTTCTAAATAAATATGTGTAGGATCTAGCTGTATGGCTGTATAATACTCACTGAGAAGAAACTTATAAATTTGCTTTGAATTTTGCTTTAGGCTAAACCTGGTAGCAATTATGGGCTGTAGCAAGAATATGTTTCAGAGAAACCAGAAGTCTAGATTCTGCTCCTCTTGCTGAAACTGGCGCTGTGCTGAAATCTCTCCTCCAATTTCTTGAATGTTTTCTTCCACCGCAAAAGAGGCTTCTGTTTTTCTGTCTCCCACTCTTGAATTCCCCCCCCAAAGCAATTTATTTTCTATTCAATTGAATGAGAATGGTAAAAAAAAAAAAAAAAAGTGGGAGAAATGTTCAGCACAGCACTATCTGAAACTTGAATAAAGTAAACCAGCTTGAGTGTTTCAGAAACTGTTTAATCATCAAGCCGGTTTTGTGTTGCTACCACTGGAGATCATGGATGAGTGAGAAATTTGTTCTGTCGAGCTTTCGTTTACAGATTTACCCAATCCACACTTGTAGACCCGAACACAAACCTGAACACAATTTGCGGTTGGAAATCCATACATTTCTGAGCTTGCAATGCATTGAACAAAATGACATGTGCACATTTGAAAAACACACAATGAAAAATGCCTACATTTTCCAAAATGTGCACAACCACAAACACACTTCAGTCAGTGGGTGCATGTATCCAAAAATGTGCATGTGTAATGTGAACTTTAATGTGTATATTACAAAAATACGTACACTTTTCTGTGCAGACAATAATGCAAGCTTATGTGGAAATGGAATGGAATGAGCTTGATCTAAAAAAAAAAAAGACACATTGAAAAAAATTGACATTCATCCCTACTGGAGATTAATACTCCTCTTTATAGCTGGTTCCTTCTCAGAGCACCTTAAATTGTTGTACCTGTGGCATTTTTTGCATCAGATAAGTTTGAAATTTAACGTAATCATAGACCTCATCAAGTAGATTATGGATGCCAGGTTTCCGGTTATTAGTTCAACAGGTGTCATTTTTATAAGCAATAGAATTTTGAAGCTTATAATGGCAGAACCTTTTTTTGCTACTCACCTTAACTAAAGGGGCACTCCCCTGTTCGTTTAATTCTTTCTATAAACAGGCCAAGTAAAAAGCTTTAGAATAGTCTGCACAGTTGCTGTTCTCCATTTAGTAGAACATCTTTACAGTTGGAAAAGAATGGTTTCTTCTCATTTGATCCTCCAAAAGATTAATATTATTTCATCGTATGTTCTGACAGTGCACAGATTAAACTTGAATTAAGCATCCATTCATTCAGATCAATCTACAGTATAGTCTAATTAAAAGGAGAATTGCCCAAAGCAGAATCACCAGAAAATCATTAGTATCTGAAGGCTGTTTAAAGATGTATGGAAAATAATTATTTGCATCACATCACTTTATATCTAATGATTTACTCAAAACTCAACATGTCACTTGGATTAAGTTGGAGAACTCAAACTCAGTCTTGGTAGAGTTGCAAGGGCTTCACATAATACAAGAAGCAGCAAAAAAGACAATGTGTGAGCACAATACATGAGATGTGTGTATGTACTAGTGGATGGGTATAAAAGTTGTAAATGTCGGCAAAGTTACATTTGGATCAAAATTGTAGGATGATTTTCTAAAATTGTAGGAGGACTTAACAAAATCCACATGTTATTCATCAGATCTGCTTCATGTGCATCCACGAAATCCTTTATAGTGTTTATAATATTGTAGAGATGGCAAGAACTTTGTAATCTGTCTCAGGATTTGGATAGACTAGAGTGTAATGCAGAATGGATATCCAAATTGAGTGCAATTCTTTTCCAAGGCTTTTCCTCAACTCAGCTTGAGCTTTTGTGTGTGAAGGCACAGCTTGTTGGCAGGGGTAAGGAGAGTATTGAACTGCCTCCTGTTTCCTGCCTCCCTCCTCCACCTCCCCCAGCACCCCTCCAGACTTTATTTAAAATAAAGCAGTATGTGGCAACAGCAGCACTTTGTACTTCTTTCCCCCCTTCTTCTTTGCTTGCCAGCTAAGGAGAATACTGGGCATGTGCAAGAGCTGTGCATACCCTGTGCATTCCCCCAGACTAAAAATGGTGGTGAACCTTGGAAATGGGGGAAAGCTCAGAATACGAACATAAGAACATAAGAAGAGTCATCTAGTCCAGCATTCTGTTCACACAGTGGCCAACCAGCTGCCCATGGGAAATCCACATGGGCAGCTGGTTGCCCTCCTGCCTATGTTACACAGCAAGTGGTATACATAGGCATACTGCCTCTCATACTTGAGGTAGCATATAGCCCTCAGGACTAGTAGCCATTGATAGCCTTATTCTCCATGAATTTGTCCAGTCCCCTTCTTAAAGCTGTCCTAATTGGTGGCCATCACTACATCTTGTGGAAGTGAATTCCATAGTTTAATTATGCGCCATGTGAAGAAGTACTTCCTTTTATCTGTCCTGAATCTACCCCCATCAGCTTCATGGGATGACCTAGTATTATGGGAGAAGGAGAAAAAAGTCTCCCCCTGTCCACTTTCTGCTTTAAACAAAAATCCTATAATTTCCAGTGTGTGCATAGAAGTTTCCTTGTAGGCGGAATGGCTTTCAGGGAGGACATTCTGTTGAGCAATCCCCAAGTCTGAAATACTTAATTGTGCTCCTTGGCAGAGAACTTCCTACCCCGTTGTTATGGCTCAATAGGTGCTATTGTGGTCATTTCATGAGGCTCATTGGATCCATCCTCCCCCACCCCCCAACACATGCTGTTTTGCACTCATGATCTTAAAGTCATGTGATTCTCTGTGCCATGGGAGCTGTTGCTGGAACAGGACCATGTGGATCCAAAGGACTGCTTTTGGTGTGGCTGTGTGAATCCCCACTTAGAGATGTTAACGTGCCTTGGGGGGGCGCCTCGCCTCACCTCTCCGTGCTGGGCCCCCCCCCCCCGCTCGATTCTCAGCGGAGCGATTCTCCGCGCCGCTCAAGCCGCCCGCGCCCGCCATTTTGGATGGTCAATTTTGTGTAGCCATACTTTCTATTAATCAGACATTCTGCCTCTGATACTGGAAGTAGCATATATAGCTATCATGGCTAGTAGCCATAGATAATCTTATCCTCCATGAATTTGTCTAATCCCCTTTTAAAGCCATCCTTTATTGGCCATTATTACAACTTGTGAAAGTGAATTCCATAGTTTAACTATGCCCTATGTGAAGAAGTACTTCCTTTTATCTGTCCTGAATCTCTAACCAAGCTTCATGGGATGAACCCAGATTCTAGTATTGTGCGAGAGGGAGAAAATGTCTCCCTATCCATTTTCTCCACACCATGCATAATTTTGCCCATTTCCCCCCCACTGTCAAACAGCACTTACCCTTATGAAGTTTCACCTAAGGTTTCAAAGCAGTCTGGGCCCAACTCAAACCCGGATATCTCTTCATACTGGGAGAGAGTGAATTTGAGACTCCACCAACTGTAAATTTGCTTCCATCACTATCTGAAGCAAGTGAGAGTCGTAGTCAAGCAGTGAGTCAAGTGAGATAGAGGGGATGATGAAGACAGACAGGAAGAAAAAGAAACTGGATCAAAAGCCTGAAGTCCTAAAGCGCTTTAAAACTAGGGATAAACAAATCTATGTTTTGCTTTCTTTATGGTTCACACTTCTTTAATTGCACCTTGTTTATGCATCAGTTTGTGAATGCTTTTTAAAAAAAAGTTTGTGTGAAAATTTTTACACAATTTTTTTCACAATTTCCCCAAATATACACTTTTTTTCAAGGAAGCAAGCATTTTCCCCTAATCTATGCATTTTTGTACACATTTTGCATTGCCAAATTCTGAGAAGTGTGAAAAATGAACAATAATTGTATTCGGGTTTGCATCTTAGTTCAAGAAGTGTGAATTCAGTTGGTTTGCATTAAATCAAACCCTAGTTAAAGCAAGAGGAGCAGGAGTAAGAAAAAAAGTCAACATCAGAAAATAAATAATGATCAGAAAGTGGGGCAGGAGTATTAGAAAGCTCCAAAGGAGTATATAAGGCTGAAATAACGTCAAAGATAAGGCCAACAGAACTTGAAAAATGTTGCAGCCCAGGATCACAAATCCCCACTTGGCCATGAAACTCACTGGGTGACTTTGGGCCAGTCACTGACTCTCAGCCTAACCTACCTCACAGGGTTGTTGTTGTGAGGATAAAATAGAGAGGAGCAAGAGGATTATGTAAGCCACCTTGGGTTCCTTGCAGGAAAAAAGGTGGGATATAAATATAATAAATAAATAAATATTAAAATCTCACAAAAATAAGAATCAGGTAGGAAGACAAGGACACTGATTGCAGGAATTCAAAATAAAAGAGAAATGAAGGCCAGGAAACAGCAGGGGACCTGCTATCTGTAAACAGACGGGAATCAAACTCAAAGGATGAAAAAGAAGATGGAGAAAAAGAAAGAGGATAACAACAATAGGCAAGCAAAAAAGAAAAAAGGGGGGAAGTAACATTGGAAGCTGCTTTATACTGAGTCATCTCATTGGTCCATCTAGCTCAGTACTGTCTACAATTACTGGCCGTGGCTCTTGAGGATTACAAATGGGAGTCTTTCCCAGTCCAGCTAGAGATGCCAGGAACTGAACCTGGGACATTTGTATGCAAAACATTTGTTTATTTATTCATGAATATGGTGTCTAAATATTTTTTTTTCCAAAGCAGCATACAAGGTATAAAATGAAAACATCAAAATTAACATTAAAGGTAATAGAAAGAATAATTCCAAGCCAGACATCCTATTATAATACTCCATTCCAAGCCAGAAATCCTATTGTAATATTTACCACTGAACTATCATCGCCATTTTCTTAATTATACTAGCTGATTTTTAGTGCATGTTCATAGGAAGTTGCATTATAGTGAACTGAGAAGGACCAGTTCTAAGCTGTTTCACTTGCCTCAAAACTTCATTTTTTAAACTTGCAAACAACGGCACCACAAAATTCTGAAAAGTGTGAATATTGCCCATATAACTGAATTCCAGTTCATGTGTTGGTAAGTTCATATTAAAATGTGAGAGAAGCAATTTTTTCTCCCATCCCTAATGGTCCCTGTTTGTCCGTTTAAACTTTGTTTTGCTTCAAAAATATTTGCTATATAATAGATAAAGACCAATTTTCTGACAAGTTTTCTGGGAGATCTTATCAGGGTATGAAACAGAATCATCTATTTAAGCCCCGGACTTTGAGTGCTTAGCTCTTAAAAGTCTAGTTTTGAATCTCTGTGCATTCATCCCTGTTAGTGCTGAATTAGGGTTTCCACCTCTTTTTTTCTGACTGGCTCCTCATCTTTGATGGCTACATGGCAGGAGGCAGGTACATCATAGTCTTCTCAATGCTGGGATTAGCTGTACCTATTGTTTGGCTGGTGCTGATATGTAGGAAGTTTGTTTCGCCTCATTTTTTATAAGGATTTACCAAAATTCACAAAATCCTTCATATCTGGGAGAGAAAGAACATGAGAATTTAAAAATTCGAATGCAGGACAAAGCGAAACTGGCAGATTTGCCCATTCCCAGTCTTGGCCATTATATTATTGCTGATATGGTGGGAGTTAGATATGGTGGGAGTTTTACCTTAAGAAAGAAAACAGATTTTTTTTTTTAAACCAATGTATCAGGAAATCTGATAACTAATGTATTAATATTTTTCACCTCTTCATTTTACCTTTTCTTCTCAACTATTTGGGGAGCTATACAATATTCTTAACAGTGTTGCAGTCTTCTATAGTCCCTCCATTCTCTTATGTGCTGATTTCTATTTTCACAGAAGCACAGACTCCCAGACTTTTTAAGTGAGCAAATAAATATTGTTTCAGTGCTAACACAGTCCTCCAATGCAGGATAAGTAGTCATTTGCTTGAAATTATTTTGATTGTTTTTGAATGACTACACCTGCAGCCAGTATATTGGTTCTATGGTTAACAGTGCACTTCAGTCTTCCAAGCTGTCAATTTGGCACTTTTAATGAAAATTAAATTCATTGCAAAGGAAGAAAATGTTTTTTCTTTAAATTGTAATGAATTTGGACACCTGAAATTGATGGCTGGCTCTAAGTGATGTCTAGCACAGCTTTCTTCTTCTACTACTACTTCTTCAAAATGAGTCTAGTTTTGAAACCCTCCTAAGAAAATAGTAATCTTTCACGGAATATATTTTCTTAAGATCAACAGAATTATTTAGGTTAGTAGGTGTGATCATCACCAGATGACTTTAGCTCAGCAATTTAACATGTTGAATGTGTGTGCTTTATGAATGAATCCCATTTGGGTGACATTTTGTGTTTATTATGTCAAAGTACCTATTAAACTCTCAAGCCTTTAGGTGACATGGTAAATATCAGCTGTCACCAGAATAACCAACAAGGAGAAAAAGTTATTCCTAACAGGCACTACAATGAATGCGCCAACATTGTGTTATAGTTAAAAGAAACCAAAGTCCTTTTCAGGCTTTCTTTCTTTCTGTAAAAAATAAAAATAAATAAATAAAATGCTTCGGCTGTGATACATCTGTACATCTCCCACCTTGTCTTGTTCTGATGTTCAGTAATCATGGTTTTAAGGGGGTCTGTTTTTCTGCTTAAAATAAATCGCACTGATAAAGAGGAAATGCAGAATCAGGTTACTTACTGGTTTTATATAATCACAGTCACCACCTGCCACGTTCCATTTTCAAAGTCCAAATTACCTTGCAGGCACAAACACTTGCATGAATGCAAAGAGCCCATATGTTTGAAATTTCCAAAGCTAATCCACAAACTATGGATGCCAAGTTTAGGCTTAGACTTGCCCCACATGTTTCAATAGTACTCACATGAGACCAGTGTGTGTGTGTGTGTGTGTGTGTGTCAGAGAGAAAGAGAGAGCGAGCGCATGCAGCATTAGATCAGTTAAATGGTTTGCGTGGATCATCCTCAACTCCCATACTGCAGGTCAAATTATGAAGCTTACAAAAATGGAATTCATACCATAATCTAAACAGCTATAAAATGAGAACACTATATATTCCAGCTTCATACTAATATATAATGTAATGCTGTAAAACAAAGAACCCAATGTGAAGATTATGAGACTTCTTTTCTATTACTAGACTGTAGCCCTGACATAAATAGTGTAAGTGACAAATGGTTCAGATTACAGCAGTGCTTCTCAAATAGTGGGGCGGGCCCCCCAGGGGGGGCGCGAGGCTCCGTAAAGGGGGGCTCGTTTGACCTCAGTTAAAAGTTTTTTTTAATATTGTGTTCCTTTAAATCCTGTGCTCCTTTAAATCTTTTCTGCTACAGTTAATAAAGCTATTCTTTGTTGTAAATTGATCCACATTTCTTTCTTTTTTTATTCTCTTATACGTTAATAAGAATACAGTGTTATGCAGAGGTGTACTTATAACAATTTTATAGACAAATGATACTATTTACAGTCGCGCGGGGGGCGCGAAATGTTTTCTTCTTCCTAGGGGGGGCATGACAGAAAATAATTGAGAAGCACTGGATTACAGTAATACCTTGGATTGCAAGTAACTTGGTTTGAGAGTGTTTTGCAAGGCAAGCAAATGTTTAAATATTTATTTAATTTTTTTTTACTTGATATACAAGCGACGTCTTGCAATACAAGTACTGTAGTACGGCTTAAAATAAAAATCTCTGTACAATTTTTTTTGGGGGGGATTTAATTTTGATATAAGAGTGTTTTGGATTACAAGCACGTTTCCAGAACGAATTTTGCTCTTAATCCAAGGCATGACTGTATTTTATTAATTCTTCTAGCCGCATTCTGGTAACAAGTTTCACATTTTCTTTCTTCTACTTGACTACAGAACTTGAACCACGATATACCCAACCAATGTCCTATGTGTATCTGTTCTCTCTTTGGATTATATAATAATACTTCCTCTCTCTCTCTCTCTTGCAGTGTTTGATGTAAAAATAAAATCACTTGACATTTTGACAGCAAATATGTTTGTTCGTATGTGAAGAAGCCACAAAGAGGATAAAAGCACAACAAGAAAACACAGTGCCCCTGGGTTGTAGGAACATGCTATCTTCTCATGGCCACAGCCACTGCCATTCTGAGAAAGACCTTACACATACTGAAATAATAATATAGCTTGCAAGATATCCCTTCTTTTGCATAGTTCTGGAATTATTCTGGAGGTGTTAAAGGGGCTGGGCCATAAGTCTACATTTCTGAAATGCCATCAAAATTAATGCTGTACATGACACAGCATTACGATTGTGTGCTTGTATAGTGCTTTTATCCACAGCGATTCTATTGATTCCAAATGCATAAAGCTTTGTCCATTTTTTTCTATTTTGTCTCCAGCGTTGCAATGTAGGTTCATGTAGTGATGTACTGTATGTGATACTATTGCTGGTATTCATTTGATATAACCAAGGACTGTAGCTCAGTGGGAGAGCATGTGTTTTGCATGCAGAAGTTCCCAAGTTTGATTCCAGTTGAAAGAAAGAAAGAAAGAAAGAAATGGGTAGCAGATAGTGTGAAAGACCTGTTTGAGGTTCTGGATAGCCACTGCGAGTCAGGGCAACTTGGCAGATAAACAGCCTGACCTAGTGTAAGACAGATTCCTATGTTTGTTATGCCTTACAGCAGCCTTCCCCAACCCAGTGTCTTCCAAATGTGTTGGACTGCAACTCCCATAATTCCCACCTGGGAATTATGAGAGTTACAATCCAACACATCTGGAGAGCACCACAAGGTTGCCTTATGAGATTTTAGTTACCGTATTTTTCGCTCCATAAGACGCACCGGACCATAAGACGCACTTACTGTATGGTACAAAAAAATTTTTTTTAAAAAAAAAATCAGCTGAGAGGCGGGGGCTTCCCCTGCCCCACCCAGGAGTCCTCCGCTCTTCCGGACCAGCAGAGGAAAGTTAAAAAAAAAAAAAAAAATTTTTTTTTTTTACTATATTCACTCCATAGGACGCACAGACATTTCCACCTAGTTTTTTGGGGGGGTAAAGTGCGTCTTATGGAGCGAAAAATACGGTAGTTAGTTAATACATTTCTACACCACCCAATATCTTCGGCAGCCCACAACAAACTGCTCTCTGGGTGGTTCACAACAATTAAAACCACAAAATACAACATAAAATACAGTATAATTTTTTAAAAAATAAACTATAGTATAAAATAGGAGCAAAAGCCAAAAAAAGAAGAAGCCAAAAAGCACCTAGCAGTAGTACAGAGATTTAAAACACAGTAAAAGATTTAAAACAACAGAGACTAAAATTCCTGGGGAAATAAGAAGGTCTTCACCTGGCGGCAGAAAGAGCACAATGTAGGTGCCAGGCGAGCCTCTCTGGGAAGTTCATTCCACAACCAGGGTGCCACAGCTGAAAATGCCCTCTTCCTCGTAGCCACCCACCTCACTTCCTTTGGCAGGGGCTTCTGGAGGAGGACTGTTGGGAATGATCTTAGGGTCCAGGCAGGTATATATGGGAGGAGACGATCCTTCAGGTAACCTGACCTCAAGCTGTTTAGGGCTTTGTAAGTTCTATCTGTAAGACCTATCTGTGACAAGTTTAGAGTCACCCAGTGGAAATCAGTTGGGGAAAAGAGATGCAGTTCCACCCTCCCAATATGGTAACAGTATTTGTACATGTATAACAGTGGCATGGGAACACATGAAAGGGATATTGCTCCCACATTGCCATAAATGTGTGTATGAATGGGGTTAAATGCCTCTCACATACCTTCTCTGCTTGGTATGATAGGTTCCAGGGACTAGGGGGGAAAAGCAGTGCCTTGAGACTGTACATAGTCTTGTCAAGGCTGTCTTGCAAGCTATTATTCCATAAAATCAGTATAGTTGTGTAGAAAAGTATATAGAAATGCCATCTCTGTTGGTACCCCATCCATAATTCAGTATATCAGTTTAAAATAAATAAATACAAACATAAAGATATTTATACATAAATATGTCCAGCTGGAATTGAGCAGCCATATGAGGAGTTAGCTGAAAACACTGGGAAGAGAGGCAGTTGACTGGAAAGCCAACACTTTTTTGGCTTATTTATCATATGAATAAGCAGGTGCCCCTAATTGTGTGCATATACTTGCATGAAAAGATAACATATGAAATGGACCTCCTAAGGCTCACAGTAAATGCCATTTGCACCTGGAGGAGGAAAGAAAGAGACAGACATGAGTGTTTTGGGTTGAACTAAGCCCTCTTTATTTAACCATCAGGAAAAACCCACCCAGGATCTGCATGTGAAAGTGCAGGACTATAATTCTAAAGGTCCTGCAGGCACTTGGCCTGCCTTTCCAGGTGAGCCAACCCTGCCTTGGGAAGGGGTGGGTTCAAGAGCCCCCCACACCTGCCCTAGAGCCACACCTTAAATGTAAGTGGGAGGGGGCTTCCCTGAGTCACCCCACCCTGTGCCACACAACTCCAGATTGGTGAGGTAGGTTGGTCCCAAAGATAAGCTGTATACTGCCCATGGGTCACACAGCCGTGAGCTGTGGGCTTCTGGTGTAGCCAGTCACCACATAAAGGTGCTTCAGGGTGCTCACCCACTCTGGCTAACCTACTAAATTCCCGCACCTTCCTGCCACATAACCAATTAAGCTATTTAACATGCTCCTAAACCAATCAAGCAAACTGAAGACAGTGCAGAGTGTGTGTGTGGGGGGAAACCTGCTCACCAGGCCAGTATGTGAACAGGCCAAAAATTCCTACTCAGCCCTCAAAGGGAGTGACCAACTAATCCTGTACTGCTTTGAGTGAGGGTGGATGGGAGCAGGAAGGAAAGAGGCCAAGGAAGGGAAGGGGCCGGATTTTAAAGCCCTAGCTCCTCCCTCCGATGCGGCATGGCATATGGCTGCATGCCCACTGGCATGTACCCGCCTCTTTGGCCCTGGCCACAGAGGCATCCCCTGCCCCCCCCGCCTTCCCAGTGGGGCCAAGGAATGAGATTCTTAGCATGCCAAGGTTCCTCATGTCACTCTTTTCTTAGGCTGCCTCATATATAGGAATGTGTGCCTGTGAACATATGCAGTTGGAAATACTTGAAGAAAACTCCCTTTTCATCATTTTTTTAAAAATAAAAGCCTTCCTCTATTGAAAGTCAAACTATTCTGATGATTACTTTTTCACCTTCCGCTTACTTTTTTTTTTGGTCTTCTTTGCACCTTTCAATTCAAACTTCCAGACTTCCTTTTTCCATATTCGTTTCACCTCTAAGTTTCTGATCTACTTTCTCCACTCTTAGAAATCCTACTGCATGGACTGTTTTAATATTTCTGAGCCAATATTTCCAACTGCACTGAAAGAACAGAAGTAAAAGAACAAGTTTATCCGTAGCTGTTAAATACAGAGCGAACTGGCACAAGCCCTTAAGGATTACCCCAGTTCCATTTCTCCTCCTTCATCTCTAAAAATAATTCCCAGTAACCCACTGATATGAACAAAAGCCAGCCCTTCCTTCTTATGAATTTTTATTCCCTACAGAGGCTTATGGTGCTATAAACCAACCACACTATCAAGAAGATAGCATCAACTCCCTCCCTTTTATTAATAAGAGAGAACCTCCTCATCTTGTGCTGGTAGTGATATGAACAGTTATTGGTGTAGGTAGGTATTGTTCACTCTAGGTCATTCCAATAGAGACTCTGATTATCTAAGTCATCACAAAATAATGATATTCATTACTCTTCACAATCTTTGTCAGAGTGACAATAACAGACTGTAAAATATACAGTGCTACCAATGTAAACAGAGCACAAGCAATTTCAATAGTGTATTCAAGGGCTGCACGGCAACACTCCAGAGAGTCAACAAAATAAGAAGCTGAACTTGTAAAACTAAGCCCTTAATCTTTTGAATTAGAGCAAGCAAAAGGTGAACAAAGCAGATAGGTTTTCCCTCTCACCACCTACATACTTTTGGTCTCGGCTTACCCAACGAGATCTTATTTTTAAGATTAAAAAGGGAAGCATAGGATTCACATGCAGTCTTTGGGGGATTTTTGTGGTCATGCCCTCTCAGTGTGTTATTTCCGTTATATGCAGAACATGATACCAAACTTCAAAATAAAACCTATTTTGGATGAAAGGAAAAGAACCTTGACTCTTGCTGACTGGAGATTTACCCTTCAGTTGATTTTTTTAAATTTGTATTATTTGTAACTAGAATAAAAATCCCTGTAACCTAAATCCCCCCCCCCCCGATCTAATTTTTATTTTTAAGAACATTAGTTCTGGTCTGGTAATAAATAAATCTTCAGCTGTAGCAAAAAATGTCTTGTTTCTGTTCTTAAACTGGTGCAGTTGGCTCCTTCAAAATGGTGACAGAGGTTTCTGTGATGACTGACAAAACACCTGTATCAATAAGATGGATGACAACAATTGAAAAAGTTTTTTTTAAAGGGATACCCCCAAGACCTAAACCAGAGTGTATCTGCAATATAATAATTCTACAGAATGACATGAATGACTTTCAGGTAGCCTTGCCTATATCCCCATGACAACCTGAGCTTCAGAACTCAATGCTACATTCTCCACTTATTGTTTGTTCTCCAACAGAGGCATCCACCCTCCTGACAAGAAAGGAAAATTATTCCCACCTGGTATTATCTGTGTCCTGATAGACATGCCATATATGCCATCTAGAAAATATTTTCATTTGATCATAAATAGCACTATGCACTGAAAGGAACACCAGCAGATTTTTCATTTTGCACTCTTACTGTTCAGCGTACCCTATAGTGATCTTTGGTTCCTGAAATTGGATTTAATGAAAAAAGTGAACGTAAAAAGGATAATGTAGCATGAAAGTGGATGCTGAATGAACCACAGCTAATTATATAAAAATTAGGGCTGCAACCTTTAGTTAATTAATTAGTTAGATTAATTAATTAATAACATCTCAAAAGTCTTAAAATACGCCCCCAATTAACTGAGCAAGAATATTATGTAAGTATTAATTTTAATATAAAAACTGCAGATGGCAGTGAACAATTCAGAAAAGTTAAAAGTTATTCCCCCTTCAATCTGTCACATACACACACCCAGGGCCAGCCCTGCCATTAGGCAGAGTGAGGCAGTTGCCTCAGGCAGCAGAGATTGGGAGGTAGCAGCAAGGTGTTGGAGGAGAGCGCTGTGGGCCACGTGGCCTGCCCTCTAAGCTAGCCTGCTGCCTTCTAGTGTGGTGGAGGATGCTCCATTGCCAGCACTGAAGATTCAATTGCCAGTCCTGTTGGCTTTTGTATGTGGAATGGGAGGGGGCACCATCTTGTCTTTTGCCTGAGGCAGCAAGATATCTTGGGCCAGCCCTGCACCATCTAAACCCAAATTTATGTGTGTTCATTTAATCAGTTAAGGAATTGGTTAAAATTCATATGATTAATCCGCTAAGATTCCTTTAATTGGATGACAACCCCGGTAAAAATAAACACAAATGAGGTACAGTTTTGCACAAATCTCTTAATCTGGGCGCTGGTCTTCAAACCAAGTCAACATAATTTGAAAGTTGTTCTGACTCCTAGGACAAGAGTTGAAGCTGTCATTATAAGTCTAGAGGACACTCATCTCCTAAAAAAACCCCCAAACACTTAAACTCTATTGAACACAAGGTCAGTGGTATTTTAAGACTTAGGGGATAAGGTAGCTCTAGTTTGGCATTATCCTTGATGTAATTATAATCACGAGGAGGAAGAAAGCAGGGTCATGCAGAGAGGTCTGAAGAAGGGGGCTGACTCTATGTGTGGGAGGTCTGGCTCACCATGATTTTAAACCGCAGGGTTCTAAATCATAGGGTTAACCTATGCATGTAGAGCAGGCTCCTATTCAGACCTTCCCCCAATGCTCAGGGAATACAACAGCAGGAGTAGGGCCAACAGGCTCCCTTATTCCATGCAATCGTAATCACATGGAGGATAATGCTCAAATAGGGCTAGAGTATAATTAGAATCCCCTGGAAAAATGAACAGGAGCAAATGCATAATAATTTATTTATTATATTTATACCCCGCCCAGGGCCGGTGCAAGGCAGTTTGGTGCCCTAGGCAAGATCAGATATTTAGCGCCCCCCTCTTCCCACTTGAGCCCTCCCTCCCTCCAGCCCTATGCTCCTGGCGCCCCCTTTAGCCCGGCGCCCTAGGCAGCCGCCTAGTTGGCCTAATGGTAGCACCGGCCCTGACCCCGCCTTTTTTCCTGCAAGGAACCCAAGGCAGCTTACATAATCCTCCTCCTCCTCTCCACTTTATCCTCACAACAACCCTGTGAGGTAGGTTAGGCTGAGAGTGAGTGACTGGCCCAAAGTCACCCAGTGAGTTTCATGGCTGAGCGGGGACTAGAACCTGGATCTTCTGAGTCCCAGTCCAACACTCTAACCACTACGCCACTCTGGCTATAATAATAATAATAATAATAATAATAATAATAATAATAATAATAATAATAATAATAATAATAGAAATACAGGCACAGAATTAAGGCACAGGAAAACAAAAATACCATGTGCAGGTTGACTAGTAAACTCTGACAAGTTATGAGAGGCCTCACCACCATGGCACTCAATGTCTGCTTCTAGTTTGCCATTTGAGTTAAGCAGTAGCAGGGCGTGATTTTCTGCTTGGCAGAGAATTGGACTATAGGATCTCTTTTCTCCCTTCCTATTACATCTCTCAAGAATCTTAAGGTAGACATCAGCTTGACAGTTATCCTCCACTCCTGTTTGTTTCATTGTGGACAGAGTAACCCATCAGTTTCACCCTATGAGTAGGCTTGGAGAAGCCTGCTCCAGGTTTTCATGGTGGAAAGATACAAATCTATTGAAATAGGATTCTCACTACCTTATTTTCTGTGCAGTGATTATTATCCTCATGTGATTGGGTTTCCCCAGGAAATCATCATCATCATCATCATCATCATCATCATCATCATCATCATGTTTGCCACATTAGCTTCAAGCCCCCTCTCCCTTTGAATTGCTGGAAGTATTCTTTTCAAGCCAAAATGTTTCTGAATGCAATGTATTTGAAAGATCACCTTCTCCCATGTTTTCCTACCTGAACTTTGTCTTCAGCTGCCCTGCTTCAGCTGCCCTGGTCAAATAAAATAATGCACATGGCATAGAGAGGGCCTTTTCAGTAGTGGCATCCCGGCTGTGGAATGCCACCCCCAGAGAGGTTCACCTGGTGCCATCTTTATGCTAATTTTACTTCCAGGTGATGACTTTTTAAAATTTATTTTCCCAGGTGTTTGGTGATCTTCACTTTTAATCCACTGCTCATCTCTACTTTAGTTTTTCTGTGAAATTGGTTTGTTGAAAATGTCTCATTGCGATTTGTTGTTTCATGGTTCTTGCATCTTAATATTGTATGTTATCATTTTATGCTTGCAAGCCACCTAGAGAACAGTGTTATTATTATTATTATTATAGATGCCACAAGTAAATAAATAACTAAATATATAATATAGATTTTAAATGTATGAAAATGTTAATCATAAAGCTCAGTAGAAGCAGAAACGGCATCTGTCTCCTCATGAAGTGTTTGGTACCTATGCTTATATGATCAACAATTTTAACTTAAGATGACCTAAAAGAAAAGTGGCTGACCAGCAGTGAAAGCTGGATAGCAATTAGGAGAAGTTGCCAGATGGTATGTGAGCATAGGACTGGCACTGGACACAAGGAGAATAGGCAGCCGTGCTTACTTGGATGACAGATTTACTGCTCGGAAAAGGCTAGGAATGCTCTTGTGGTCTTTTCCCCAGTGTTCTAATGGGAAACTAAGAAAGTTCATAGTAAAAACTTCCCATCTCCTAAAACCTGAAGTGCTATAATGCAAGTGTAAAGCAGCCTTGCCTTTCTTGGCATATTTGGTTCTTCTGTCATGCAAAATTTAACCCTTTTGTCCCTTAACTCCCAGTTCTGCAGAAGGCAACTATTTGGATGGGAATGGAGGCATGGATGAGCCATAACAACAGTGGAAATCCCTAGCAGATTTAGACCAACTCATCTATATTGCAAGGTGCATGCTATAGACAGAGCTCAGAGGTATGCAAACTATATGTCATTGTGGACTGAACTGGAGTATGGAGTCGATAATGGGATGGATGCAGGCTAAGGAGGGATGCACGGATCAGCAAAGCTCAAGCTCGCCGAAGTTCTCTGATCCAATCTTGAAGCTCATTCCAACTTGAGTCCTTATCAGGTTGTGAGTTTTAGGGGTTTATTTTTCTTTTCACATGAAAATTGATGTGTATTTTCACGCATATTTTCCCAAATGTATGCATCAATTGTGCACACCTCTGAAATGCACGCCTTCTTCTCCCATTGATTAAAGCATATTTGTGTGCATTTTTAAAAAGTATGCATTTTGTCATGTGCCTTTTTCAAATGTACTCATCTATTGAATGCCATTGGGGGGGTGTCCACAAATCACACTGCAAGCACAGATATGTATGGACCATGACCACAGATTGCATCCAAAGTCCATGTTCAGTCTGGAAGGTGCAAATTGGGTAAATCCTGATTTAAAATGAACTGAAATGAATTTCTCATACATCCCTAAAAGGAACTGAAACTTCATCATGACAGAATAGAGGTTGTCCTAGTTAGTAGGTGAGCCAGTCTGGAAATAGAGGTTCAGCCTTCGCTGGATGAGGTAGCACTCCCCTTGAAAGCACAGGTTTATAGTCTGTCAGCCCTTCCAGACCTGGCTCTGGCCCTGGATGACCAGGTGATGGACATGGCCACGGGGCTCTTTGCCCAGGTTCTAGAGAAGGAAGATCTTGCTATGGTGACACATGCTTTAGTTACATCATGACTAGACTGCTGCAATGTGGTCTACATGGGGCTACCTTTGAAAAGTGTCCAGCAACTTCAGCTTGTTCAAAACATGGCAGCTAGTGTGATGATAGGTACCAGGTATCAGGAGCAAATTATCTACTGCAGAAACAACTCTACTGGTTCCCTATTTATTTCTATGCCCAGTTCAAAGCACTATTTTTGACCTTAAAGCACAATACACTTTGGAACTAGGATATCTGAAGCACTGACTTCTCCCATATGAGCCTGTCCATATGTACATTAAGATCTAGAGAGACCCTCCTTTGGTTTCAAAGTCACATTTGATGAAAATGAGGGAGAGGGCCTTTGCTGTGGCCACAACCTGACTTTGGAACTTCCTTCCTAGGGAGATCTGTTTTGCTCCCATCTTATGAGCCTTCTGTCGTGGTGTTAAAAGGTTCCTGTTTGGAAAGGTCTTTGGTCTTTAAAGGCCTGACTTTACTGCTGGCCTACAGTGCTCTCTTGGGGGCTTTTATGGGGTTTTAAATTATATTTTATTGCAGCTGTCTTAATTGATTTTATTTTTTGTTTGTTTGTTTACTGGTCCATTTGATATTACAAATTTTGGTTCCATTGTATGTTATGGTTTTGTTGTAAGCCACCTTGAATTTTTGTAAGGAAAGGTGAGGTATCAATATTTTAAACAAACAAACAAAACTAATAGCTGTGGCAGCATAGCATGGGTGCCCAGTTCTGGTAAAGCTTTGTTCAGCAGCTGCTTGATGTTGTCACAGGAATCTCCCCACCAGGCAAGAGTCCCTCACCTTTCTTAAGTCACTGTCTGCTTTATAGTTTTATGGTTCTGTTTCCTCTCAGTTGCACCCCTACTCAGAAGAAAGAAGCGAGACACAGTTATTGGGTGAAGTAGGCCAAAACTTTATTAACTCATTACAACAAGATCTGCAGCAAGGTCAACTAACTGTGTGGCAATGAAAAGAGGCAAGGGTCACCTTGCAACCTCCTCAGCATATTATGGATGAACACACCCCCTTCTCAAGGCACAAGCAATATGACTCCCACTTGCATCTAGCTGACTACCTTTCAGCTGAGGGAGGACCTCCTGGATCGCCTCCCCCAAGCCCCGTGACTTTGTGCATGTGCACCAGGCAGGCCTCAAGTAGGTTCCTTTCCCCATCCCTTATCATAAAGGTGCTTCAGCGTGCTCACCAATGAGTGATTGCTCTTCTTTTTTCCTGCACTGCTTTACTGTTGTGTCCAACCTATCTAGGAGCTGTGCCACCCATTCCAATCTCCCATACATTCCTTACTAATCAATCCAGAGTAGGTGAAAAACTCTGCAAGCAGGTTCTAATCAGGTTACAGGTACAGAATTCCTACTCAGCCCCACAGTGACTAGTCTTACCTGCACTGATTCCAATAGGGCAGGTGGGCAGGTGCTGAACAGAAGGGAAAACGGCTGAACCCTGGGCAGGGCAGACTTTTATAGTCTGATGTCCCACCCCTGCACCAGCTGGCATATAGACACAGCATGAATCCATTTGGCATGGGGCCAGTCATAATGAGGATGGGCACAATGTGACCCCATGTTTCCATGTCCTGGAACAGCCTTGCATGGAGGAACCCTCTGTGTTGTTTTTATTATCCTGTGTTTTTATTACTGTACAAAAATCAAAAGGGAGGCACCAAAACCAGAAAGAATAGAAAGAATAAAGGAAAAAGAAAAAGAAACTAGTTCACAAAAGTGCAAACAATTAAAATTGATTGCAATCCAACATGTTTCAGAACAGTAGGCTCCCTCTTTAGGGGCAATCTACAAAGGATTATAAATTAAAATCAACTAAGTAAACAAAGGTCTATATAAAATTATGTAAATGAATAAAAACATCTAAAATATCAAACTATTTAAAAGGATAAAACCATCATTTTAAACACTTGTAAAGTGCAAATATTAATACAAATGGAAGGGACAAGAACAAAAAACTCATTATAGATCAATACTTCAAAATTATATGTGATAAATATATCTCATACATCCGAATTCTGAAAACAGGCTAATGTGACTTACAAAAATAGTGACTGTCTTTGGGTGTTTCCAGATGGAGGGCTCCTAGTGCTCAAAATTAGAAGGCATTGTGCTGTTATTCCATCTTTTTTCCCTTAACAATTGTTTTGCGGTAAGAAAAAAGATGGAAGAAGCAGTGGGAGAATATGGAAAGAGTATGAGCGGAAGACAATAACAATGAGTGAAAGACAATATGGAAGAGGTATGAGTGGAAGACAATTCATATAAAATTCCATGAATGAAGCAGGGTAACAAAGCAATACAAACCTCATCTGGGTGGGAACACTCTTTTTTGCACCATTAGGGAAACAAAATGTGAAAGAAGAGCTGATTTATATAGCTACTGCTAAGCAGCAGGTGACAAATTTAAGCAATGCTTAAACCATGTGTCAAACCATGTCCCTATATCTTCAGTCTGGAGACCTCCCTCCGCATGTTTGGGCTGAGGGGAAATGTTGTCCATGCCTTCTGAGTGCATGTTTGTGTCACAATAGTTGTTGTATACCATTTTTCATCCATAAAGGTTCTCAAAGCAGTTTGTAATAATAAAGTCAGATTTATAGAGGCAAATGATATAACTCTCACAACAAAAGACCTGGAATACCAGGTGTTGTTGAAGGTATCAAACAATGGTGTCATGTAGTGCTTGGCTCTGCTCCCCTGAAAGGTGGTGGGAGATGTTCTTCACAAAGAAGTCATTAACTTTAAAAGTTTTTACATGCAAGAAGCAGCAGTTGTTGCTGGGAGGCCTTCATAGTGCCAGTGAAAACTATGCCCCACAGATCACTTACACACACACACACACACACACAGATTTCCAGTTCCATCATGTTTGCTTCTGATTAGCCTTAGAATATTGCCATAAAGAGTTTCAGACTGGATCACATGGTTCCCTCACTGTCAAATTAGAGGTGCCTGGAAGCTAAAGAACACAGGAGAAATCACTTTTCCCCCCTAAAAAATACACTAGATAGTTCAATAAACTGCACTGAAAGGACAGAGAAAGCCAAAGGGCAATCTGGCTTGGAAAACATTCCTTTCCAACTTTGAAAGTGGTAATCAGATAGGCCATGTATGCAATAGCAAAACTCCATCACTGAGGCCACAAAATATTTGTTAAAGCATGCATACTGGGGCTATGCATGCAAGCTTTCTCTACTCTCCTATAAGCACACATGGCCCCAATTCAGATCAGGACCATGGTGTTCCAGGAGATGAAGATTTAAGCTCCCCCACATTTTTAAATGGGGGGGGGGTTTAAAAAAGAAATCTCCATCATGTGTGTATGCATGTGTGTGGGTGGGTGGAATTTCACACCAAAAAAAGGTAGTGGGGGAAAGCTTAAATCCTCCTTTCCCAGAGCACCATGGCCCTGATCTGAAACAGGACTGTGCATGCTTACTGGGGAATAGGGGAAGTTAGCATGCATAGTCCCACTAGTCATGCTTTAATGAATGTTCACTTTGGTCCTGAACCTTCCCAAGAGAGAAATTTATATGAACAAATGTAACATTTTACATAACAATACACCATGTCCCTTATGAATATGGAAGGCAATCCAGAATGTGATTCCAATATTTTTGGCAGCTTTGGCATTTTTTCAGGCTTATTATTTGAGAAAAGGATTACTGTTTTTGAATATAACACTATGTCATTATTTGTTGTAAACATTGTTTGTTGAACAAGCCAGTATACTGCTCACAGACATTCAAACAAACCATGGCTTGTTTCACCTAATGTTAGTTTGTTGTTCCCTGCCTCCTCTGTGAATGCCTGACTGCTATACAGAAGTCTTTTGTGGTACCTAATAGCCAGCAAGTTGTCACCACATTACCATTTCTCTTACCATTAGCTGGCTGCAGAAGTAGGGTGGGGAATATGAATGCTCTTCGCTTCAGAGAACTTTGACCACTTTCAGTTTGACCCTGAGCAAAAATAACAGCCCTAAAGCAACCCAGTTTCTCCCCAGTACATTGGGTTGTATTCAGTGCTGTCCATCCATCCACCAGTGGAACACACATTGTTGGTATAATGGATTTCCTCTCCCCCTGTAGCCACCTGGGCACACCCCAAATCTTCTCTGAAAGGTTAGGAGACCCTCTGGAGCAGATTTCAGTGGGTGCAGTAGGGAGGAGAGGAAGGGGAAGTCCCTTTGCACAAACAGAAGTCACATGACATTGGATGTAGTCCAAAAACTTTACTGGTGAGCAAACAGAAGAACAGGTTTTGGCAACAATGTGGATCCTTAGGATATAAAAGCAGATGGGTAGACTGCTCCAGAAACAGCATTTAGCAGAAAAGACTCCATTGCTCCTTTTAAAAAAAATCATCACAAGGCTGCTACACAGCAGGCAGCTGAGGTGGAGAGACTTGTCAACAAGGAGATGGGCCCTGAAGGGAGGCTGTTGCCAGGCAGAGTGAAGAGGGATGGAGAGGTCTGTGAAAGCACCAGGAAGAGTCTCTTCACATATGAAATTCATTTCTGAGTTGCTCTTGTGTCTCTGTAGCCAGGCGAACAGTGGGGATGGTGTGATGCAACAAACTAGGATTAGGCCAGGATACTGAGATATTTGACGCTTTTACCTTTGTTTTTGCCTCATATAACTTATCTGGTGAATTCTTCACTTTCACTGGGTAGTTTTCCGGAATGTTTCAAGCATGCTTCTGTACGCCCCTTGTTAAAAAAGCCTAATTTAGACCCTTCAGCTTGTGTTAATTACCGCCCTATTTCACTTCTTCCTTTTCTTTCTAAGATTTTAGAAAGAGTAGTTCTCTCCCAATTGATGACTTATTTAATTAGATTTAATCTCCTAGATTCTTTTCAATCAGGGTTTCGTTCAGGCCACTCCACAGAAACAGCCTTAACTTATGTGATGAATGATATCTTAGTGGCGAAAGCTCAGCGTCAAACATCTGTGTTGATTCTGCTGGATCTTACGGCAGCTTTTGACACACTCGACCACCATATTCTGCTTTCAAGGTTGGCATCACTGGGAATCAAGGGCAATGCTTTATCTTGGTTTGGTTCCTTCCTTTCTAATCGCTCTTGTTCTGTTTTGTTTCAGGGTTCAGTTTCAGATGTTTTCCCGTTATTAGTGGGAGTTCCACAGGGTTCAGTCTTGGGTCCTCTTGAAGTTTCATTGTATACTTGTCCTCTTGGACGTTTGGTTTCTGATCGGGGTTTTCAGTATCACACCTATGCAGATGATACGCAGATATATTGAAGCTTTGCATCCATTGATACTGCAGTGTGGCAGTCCGTGACGGAATGCCTGTCAGGCGTTTCTTCATGGATGACCGCACATCATCTGAAATTGAACATGGATAAGACTGAAATTCTGGTATTTCAACCTGATCGTGTGTCACCTCCCTTATTATGTCCTTCTTTGCATATCCAGGGCTCAGTGGTGGCCCCGGTTTCAGCTGCCAAGAGCCTTGGTGTTTTGCTGGATGATCGTTTGTCCTTGCATCCTTTTATTAATAGGACTGCTAAGGCATGTAATTTTCACCTTTTGAACATTCGCAGAATTCGCAAGTTTTTGTCTCCTGAAACAGCCCATCTGCTTGTTAAGGCTTTGGTGGTATCCCGCTTGGACTATTGTAATAGCTTAATAGCTGGCTTGCCCTCTTCTGTGCTTCTTCCACTGGTTCTGGTTCAGAGCAGCGCTGTTCGTGTTGTTCTGAACTTGCCCCGATACTCCCATATTACTATGGCCCGTAGGAATCTTCATTGGCTACCCATTCGGACTAGGGCCCAATTTAAATTATTGGTTCTTGCCTTCAAGGCTTTGTGCTCTAATGTCCGTCATTACTTATCATCTAGGCTTTCCTGGTATGTTCCTTGTAGGAATTTAAGATCAGTGGGCCAGGGATTATTAGCAGTCCCACCGACACGCTCTGCCTTGTCAAGGCTGCGAACCTTTCAGGATCTGGTTCCACTTTTGTGGAACAGGCTTCCCATGGACCTCCGATTGGAGGAGGATCTTTCCCGCTTTCGAACGGGATTAAAGACTTATCTTTTTAGTCAGCCAGAATGAGTGGTTGGGCTAATGTGGTGGTTGCTGGGATTTGATACTGCATAGTAAGTGGTTGGTGTTGGTTATTTTATTGTATTGTTATGTTTACTGTATATGTTATTTGTCCCGCCCTTTGGTATAAGGGGCGTTATAAATAAACGTTTATTATTATTATTATTATATAGCAACAAACCAAGGTCAGTGAAAGCTGAGAGTCACAAGCCAACTTCAAACTATAGTTTCAGATTGTGGTTTGTTGGCCCCAAACAAACCATAGTTAGTTGGCTGGGTGGGTTCAGACATACAAACAAGCCAGAGTTAAGCTAAACAAAAATGGTTTAGCATTACATCTGAATGAAGTCAATGAGTTTCGTTGGTCCAATAGAGCCATTTTAAGATCTTTTTACACCATCTATGACCAGCATCAGGAGCACACACAGCTTCCTCTGCACTTTCTCTACAAAATATACTGAACTATAAATTCTCAGTGTAACAAAGTTTATTGCACTGTGGAGGATAGCACATTATTATAATCAGGAAAATATTGCTTTTGGAATCACTAATGTTGTTTCCATCATTACTCTGTACTAAACATGATCCGCACATTTAATTATTATTCCTTTTTTGTATCCGCAACCTTCGCAGAAGAGCTGTGTGCCTTTCACTGGTGGGAAATCACTGATTTTTCAGAGGAAATGTATTTAGGTTTATGACTGAATATAAATATGTATAATTTTCCTCAAAAAACTGAGCCTCAGATTACAAGAGGAACAGAGTAAATAACAAACAGAAATACTGCCATTCGTTACCCTTTTGTCTACAAGTTTTAGTTAGAAATAGAGGAGAAAAAAGGAAGCCAAAAGCCCATGACAGCAGCCAAAACACCCAAAAAACTATGCTGTGAAAGTAATTTGTCGAAGCCAAGAGGTCTGATATATATATATATATATATATATATCTTCACCAATACTGAGTATTATTTATGTTATCCAAAAGGTACTGCAATGAGTCAACACCTTCGGAAGCACTCCCCAAACCTACAAGCTTGCAGTAAAAAACAAAAATTAGTTGAAGATCTATTTCCTTTGATCCATTCAGACTGATTTTCACAGCTCACTTCTAGTGGTGCACAGCCAGTGATGTGGATCATACTATACCACTGCTGTTCAGTTAAATGAGATTAAATTGGCACAAATGCTCTTTGAATTATGCTCTTTAACATTGAACATGTGAGCATTTAACTTGGAAATGAGTACAATTAAGATGTGACTGCGGCCAGGAGGAGTGATTTTGTCCAGTTTAGGCTGGTGTGCCAGAAACTCCCATTCCTGGTACAGACCTGGTCATGATCCTATACACTTGAGTTACACTGCAATTGACTACAGTAATGCACTCTATGTGGGACTGCTCTTGAAAAACACTTGGAAGCTTGCTGTAGAATGCTGTTGCTAAAATCTTGACTAGGGCTAAGTGTTGGGATCACGTGACTCTTTTATTGTACCAGCTGCACTGACTGCTGGTACATTTCTGAGTGAGGTTCATGGTTCTGTTCATTACCTTCAAAGTCCTAGACAACTTGTGACCAAGCTACTTGATGGACCATCTTCTCCCATGTGAATCTGCCCAAAGTTTACTATCAGCTGATGCAGCCCTCTTGTGTGTGCCATTGCCTTCTGAGGTACTACTGGTGTCAACACATGAGAGTACTTTTTCTGAGACAGCCCCCAAATGTGGAACTTGCCTTTGCAAGAGCTTTATGTCCCTCTATCTGTGTTCTGCTGGTGTTGCTGCTTTGGCAATGCTTCCAATGAAGTTCAATGTGACCAGATTTTCGATGGTTTCATTCATAGTTTAAAGTTGCTATGGATTTAAAGAGTAGGCCAGCAGATTTTGAAGCTGCAACTGGGGAAGTTATATTGATCAGTTCCAAATGAGCAATTCTGAAAAGTAAAAGCAACAACAACAACAACAACAGCAACCTTCTTCTGTTCATAATTAACCTGATACCACCACACAGCTTTGCTGTTGTAGCTTCTTGGCATGTAGCCTCCCAGCATATATGGGTTTTGGCTGCTTTTACATTTAATTTGCATTTGAAATACAACATCTGCCTTGAAATATTAATTAGCTATAAGTCCTTTATGAAATAAGCCAATACAGAAAGTTTTGATTAAGCTCTGTTAACTTATTATCCCTCTGATGTTTATTTAGTACAGTTGTAATGTTTCACTAGTGCACAGCATTTTCAGTTTGATGCAGTTGCCAAGACTTAGTTTTATAGCTGCATGTGGTTTCACATTAGAATAATCAGGTCTATAAGTCTGATTAGAATTCCACACATTATGCCCATTTTCCAACAGAGTTGAAGCAGCGCACTAATCAGACATGCTCCCATGCTGCTGGTCATGCAGAATTCAACACCAATGGTATTGAGTGGCCAAATTCTAGAATCTTTCCACAAGTCTTCCAGAAATTTATACTGTTATTATTCTAAAGAGATTCATGCTGAAACTTTTGACAAGAATTGTAACATAGTGTTCAATTTGCTAATTGAACAGAAAACTGGTGTAGGTTGCTTTAGTCTGAAGATATACACCTAGGGGTAAATTCCAGCATAAGTCCTACTTAGAACAGGCCCACTGAAATGAATAGAACTTAAATTTGTCATGGCTAACTTAAGTCCCATTCATTTCAATGGGTCCACTCTAAGTAGGATTTATGTTGGATTTTACCCCTAATATCTTTTTTCCCACCCAAAATGAACTTTTTCATCAACAAATGTTAGGATAAAAGTAAAAAAAACCTTAATGTTTCATTTCTAAAATCTATATACCCAACATTTCAAGAAAAAAGCATTTCATAATATATGTTTTTGACTTGCTGTTATGAAATAAAGATATTCACCTAAGAAGCAAAAACAGATTGGATTTTGAAGTATACATACGCTTGTTCAAGAGATAGACACCCCTTGCTTCCCTGCATCCCAACAGGCTGGGGAGGGCATTGCACTCACCTCTGAGGTAGTTGGGACAGCATAAAACATATAACAGCATAAAGTAACAATATAGAAACCTTCCTTTTAAAGTAACAGGAATCATAAATAAAAAGCATTCTTGTTTTACTCCTTTTTAATACAACATTCTTTGTTTATTCCACCTGTACCTCTGATCCATTTGTCTCATGCCTAATGACCACCTACTTTACATAAAAGGGGTATGTTAAATAAATGGGCGTAGATTTATGTTGGCAGCGGAAGTGAAGGGGGGGATTGCCCAGTGCTCTCCCAGAACTGGTGGCAATGGCAGTAGTGAGAAGGGCCATTCCTCCACACAGACACACAGGGGTAGTGCTGTCCCCACATCAACCAGGCACCAGTGACCTTATTATATTAGCATTGAGGAAGTTTATCCTGAGACATCCATTTCGCCCCACCCACAAGAGAAGCTTGGTCCCTATTGTTCAGTGCAATGCTTCCAACTATGCTGCTGCTTACGTCTTGCAGGTGAGCTCCACCTCCATGGGAAAGAGCCCTGTATGATGGAGGCATGAAAACCACACCAGTCTCCACTGACTCTAGCCTCTACCCACTTTACACATGAAACTTGAGCAGTTTAGTGTACTTGACATAATTGTCCTGTGAATAGTTAATTTCACAAACATTGAGAATAGTTCATTTCTCAAACACTGGATCTCTCCATTCTAAAGTCTCCTGTATTAAAAATTCTGCTGCAGGATTTAGCTGCCTCTAAAACTCCACCTTCATATATTATCTCTGGACAAAATATATATATTTGAAAATGTACAGGTCTTTTTTGTTGATGATTTAGGAACTAAAGGAAGGCCTTGAGCAGGATATCTCAGCAAACATGCCATATGGGAAATACAGGAAATATGTTTCCTCCTCCTATATTTCTCAGTCCACATATGTCTGATTAATTCTTCAGATGCCCCAGCACAAAACACACTGATTTTCCTAACTACTTCATTATACGTGGGCCTATGGACTATATATATTCTATAGGCCCATGTAAAATGAAGTAAAAGCAAAGGCAGAAACTTATTTTCTCTTAAAAGATGTGATTTTGGTTGCAATCCTAACCTGGGGGTAAGCCCCACTGAAATCAGAAAGACTTACTTTTGATTTGAGGAGACAGGTATAGGATTGCATTGTGTGTATGTGTCCTACATTGGTGACATTGCTATAGTTATTGCAATGTATATAAAAATAAATCACCACAACAAATAGCCTTAAAATACACTGGTTTTTGCAATATGATATTGAACATGTCCAAAAACAGGCCTTTTGGAGCCTTCCTGTGAATCTCCCCCACAACTCTCTCCATTTGTGATGCCTGTTCTGAGAATTCTGGTGTGGTGAGGACTCCTAAGTTGCTGCTGAACCCACCCAAAGCCATAATGTGGAAACAAATGAAACTCGGCTTTGGTATGATCTGATCTGCAAAGTAGAACGTATTGATTTAAGAAAATATTTCTGAAGTGAAATGGCTTGCAATCCTTCCTTGTTTACAGGTCTTTACTCTGAATTCTCACAGATGGTTCTTTTGAAGGAGGATAAATGGTCACGATAAAACAAGCGCAATTGGATTTGCAGCTGTGAAACTTGGAACCATGCTTTCATTATTTTTATCCTTTTCAGGCATCACGTTTAGTAGGAGAAGTATTCATGTGGTCTGAAAGCCTCAGTGCAGCTCTCGGAGGTAGTGAATGACAGTTCAGCACACTGCGAGGAGAATGATTGTGAAGCACTGTCATGACCTTTATAGTCTGAGTAAAGATTTACCTCAGCAACTAATGAAGTATCAAAACAACTTAAAGGAGGTGCTAGTATGCATTTCGCACAGATGCCTTGCCATACATACGCATTTTGGGTATGTAATAATTTTGCATGATGTATCTTTTAATTTTTCCTATTTTATTGGATGTTTGAAGCATCTACACTGGCACACTTTGTCAGAGAAGTATATTCAGCAGTTCCAACAAGGAAGTAGCTCACCCTTAGTCCAATAACTCATTCAACCCAAACATGTAGGTTGTGGGGAAAAAAACATGCCAGGAGCACGACAGAGAGTTCAAGGTAATTTGAAAGCCAATATACTCAAATCAAGGGTAGAAGACCTGCTATCATTAATTGCTATTTGTGCTCCCTTTCAGGTGAGAGCTAGAGGTGGATGTGTTATACGTAACAGCTATTTGAGCCTTCCATTTTGACTTCATGAAAGCCCACTTCAGGCGTTATTAAATAAGAAGTGTGGAGGGAAGATGGGGATTCACGCACAAGCTCTGCCCCCTCCACCCCTGACCTCCCTGTGTTGATGGGAACCAGTTAAATATCAGCCTGCCATGCACCGCTTAAAAGCACAGGAGCCCTGCTAGGGTGGGGGAAAGGTAGCAAGCTTCTTAACCTTTCTTCCAGGCCCGGGGTCGGGGTTGGCATGGGTGGGCACGCAGTGGTCAAGAACCCAGAGGCTTCAAAGGGCCCATTCCTGATCCTGTTGTAGGCATTGCCAGGGACAGGCTGCGGCTGCTGCTGTGGTAACTGCTGCTGGTCCTCCTCTCTCCTCCTCCTAGCCCAGCCAGTCCCACTAGCAAAAGGAAGTGCCATGGGTGGCAATCAGCTGGATGAGCCGGCAGTGTCTGTGCTATGCCATTTGAAAACAAAACTTTTATTAATTGTTTATTCATTTATTTATTACATTTCTATACTGCCCATTAGCCAAAGGTCTCTGGGCAGTTTTCAAGATAATGCTTAAAATTGTAATATACAATTTATTTATTTATTTATTTATTTATTATATTTATACCCCACCCTTTTTTCCTGCAAGGTACCCAAGGCAGCTTACATAATCCTCCTCCTCCACTCCTCCATTTTATCCTCACAACAACCCTGTGAGGTAGGTTAGGCGGAGAGTCAGTGACTGGCCCAAAGTCACCCAGTGAGTTTCATGGCCAAGCAGGGACTAGAACCCAGATCTCCCGAGTCCCAGTCCAACACTCTCACCACTACGCTACACTGGCATTGTACAATAACATAGTACAATGTAAGTTTAAAAGAAAACAAAACCAAAGTAATCACCAAGATGAAAGCCAACAAGAGCACAGCCGTCTGAAGCTGCACTAACACGGTTTTTTTTTTTTTAAATTGAAGGGCTAAAAAGCCTGGAAAAATAAAAATGTCTTCACCTGGTGCAGGAAAGACCACAATGTAGGCACCAGGTGAGCATATCTGGGGAAGTCATACCACAACTGGGGTGGCACCATTGAAAAGGCCCTTTCCTTATTAGCCCCCTGCCTCATCTCATTTGGTGGGGGCACCTAGAAAAGGGCCTCTGAGGATTACCTTAGGGTCCAGGCAACTATATATGGAAAGAGATTATCCTCCAGGTAACCTGCTCCAAGCCATTAAGGGCATTGTAAGTCAATACCAGCACTTGAATCCGTGGCGGCGGCAGCGGCAGCAGCAGAGGAGGCGGCAGTGGCAGGTGCAGCAGGAGGTATGGTGGTGGTGGTGGCGGCGGCAGCGGTGGCGGTGGCGGGGGGGGTCCAGAGGCGTCCGGTGGCGGCTCGAGCAGCGTGAGCGGCGCGGAGAACGCTCCACGCTGGCGCCGTTCAGAAGAGTGGGATTGGGCCGCCGCCGCCGTGGAGATCCGAGCTGCAGAGAACTTCGGGCCCAGGTAGGGCCTGAAGTACATCCCTAAGGTCCAGGGCTTCCTCAGGAGCGCCAGCTATACCAACAGGAAAATCCCCCAGAGCTCTCTGGAATCCATCAAAATCCATTCGCCTCTGAGGGTAGACCATTTTAATAGGTCCCCCACCCTTGCAGAGGGGAAAGGCTGCCAAGAGTCTAAACCTCAATAGGTTTAAACCTCAATCTGACCATGACAAGGGGTAGATGTTAATTCGCCCACTTTCAGATCACCATCCTCCTGTCCAGTTGAGATAGAAGGCTTATATTTTAGTAGCAGTGATCTGAACCAATCAGATACTGGCTTTGGCGGTGGGGTGGCCAATGAGGTCACAGAAGTGGTGAAAAGCCCATCCCTTCACCACTTCTGTGTCCTCATTGGGCATCCATTTCTCAAAGGCAGTGTCTGATCGGTTCAGATTGCTACTTCTCAAAATGTAAGCAAAAAAAGTTATGTTTTCAAGTGGCACGGCACGGGCACGGAAGGCTTGTCTGGCTGGCTGCCACCTGTAGTACTTCCCTTTGCCAGTGCGGCCACAGGAGGAGGAGGGATGGAGGAGGAGGTGGCGGTGGAAGTGCAATGATGGCAGAGTGATGGCAGCAGTGGGGGGGTGAGTGGGTGGGCCCTTCAGCAGCACTATGCCGAAGGCCCACAGGAGACTTGGTGCTGACTTGCTTTCTTGATTTCTGCTTAGACTGCAGAGAACTGATTAGCATGGAAGGCAATTCATTTTTCTTCTTTCAAGATACTTGAGTTTGCATGTTGCATCCACTGGGTTAAAATGTGAACAGGATGAATTTCTTCCCCATCCCTTCAAAGACTAGCTTCATGAATGGTGCAAAGTCAGGCAGACCATAAAATTCAAAGGACGAGGCTTTTTACCCTTCTTCAGATCTCTTAAAAGTGCAGACAGCCTTTTGGAAGGGGATCCAAACACCTGAAATGCTTTGACACATAAAGAACTTCACATACATAACATTTCCCATTAACGTTATGAGGGTTTCCTCGCCTGCATAAACCTATATGCATGCATACGTTGTCAGACACTACTGGTGCACTGCTTGAGTGCCATTCTGTGTCCTACACTTATAAGTCATTATTTCTAAGCATCAACTCCTTACCTGTAAAACAGGGAATATTAATGAATTATCCATCAGTTTTATTATGGGGATTAATGAGATGTGAATGATAAAACATATTAAAAGTGCTATGGAAATGTTAAATAATAGATCAGTGTCAAGTATTAGTCCAAACATTTCTCTCCCTCTCTCCAATTATTTCTTCTTGCTTTTGAAAACCCCCTATCGTTCCTAAAATAAAATAAAAAACATTTTTAAAAAACCAAACCTGAGATGAATTCATACACCAGAGTCAGAGCCATTTATTAGACTTAATTAAGTGCGTTTTTCTGCAGAAAACATGTACAATAAATGCAATCCCCATCAACATGACAAATAAAATTGCACATTGCACCAATGGAAAATTAGCCTTCCACTCTCTTTCTATATCAATGAGGGCCTCATCTCCAACAGGAATGAGAGAGACTGATTTTAATTGAAAAACTCAGACTGCAGTTAATTATTCTTTTGTTCTTTAGATGCACAAAGAAATGCTGGCATACCACACAGAGATTCTTTGATGCACCCCCCCTTTTTTTAAGAAGGAGGGGAGGAGAAAACAACTTAGATTATATTCTGACATTTATTATCATAATCAACATTAGATTTAAAAAAAACCAAACCCACCCGCGCGCGCACACACACACACACACACACGTTAGAGAGACATTAATACATTATTAATGGGGCAACCATCTTTTGTTCATTATACCCTGACAGCAGATTATGCTCCAGTATTTGCCAATGCATATGCATCTTTGAAAATAGCACAGTATTTATTAAAATCCACAATAGGGTTCTAAATATTTTATAGCTTGTCATTTTTCATTTCTCATTTTTTACCATAATATTGAAATAGAGTTTTAAAATTGAGTGTCTGTCCTATTTTTCCCTGGGAATCAGACTGTTTTATGATGCTGTTCCCAGCTTCCACATTCCTGAGTGCTGGTAAGTTTGGGCAGCCTTAACACAGGTTTAAGGCTGCCCAAACTTGTGACTTACAGGCTTGTTTTTGTTAATAAACTGTTTCTTTACAGTTGGACAGTTACTATGAGGATACAGAATCATGCACACACAATAGGATGGTTGAATTTGCCAGTTTTGGTTTCTCATTTTCCCCATCTTAAGTTCCTTCCCTCCCATTTCCACATCAGTTTGTGACTTTAAATAAAAGTCTCCACAAGTATTTGTATGCATTTTTGTGTGCATTCGCCAAATATATGCATTTTTGTGCACACCTTCCCCTAACTTACACTCTTACACTGAAGGATTAACTGTGTTCTTGTTTGCATATTGATTCCACAAGTGTAAACTCTATCCCTACCACACTGCAGGGGGTAATGGTCCCAATTCAACACCAGCACCCTGCTGCTTCTGCCTGAAGTTCTGAACATCTGATGTTCTTCCTGAAGTTCTAAACAACTCTTTCCAGCCCCAAGAATTTGAAATACAAATCGGACGGCTTCCTTCAGCTATCCTTGCGAAACAAACCAACCAACCAACAAACAAATGAATAAATAAATCATCCTCAGCCTAAAAAGGAAAAAGAAAGGAAAGGAAACCTAGCCCTCATCGAGTCTAATACATTTCCAAGCATTGTCATATTGTCGTAGTGGAACCAGCCAGGGCTTCCGGTGGTGAAGTGCCAGGGCGGGGCTTCCCTGTTTCCTCTGAGCTTAGCTGCAATCTTCACAGAAGCTGGAGGAAAATTAATTTTGCCAGTGACAATATATTCTTGTGCACTATCCCTGTTGCAATACAAAGTATTTTGGGGTGGCTTGGTACTTAAATGGGCAATTAAGATACATTTGCTTTACAAAAGACCTGCTCCTGGTGGAGATGGAAACGGTTAGAACTGATTTATTGATATGGATCAACACACAGCTGCCTGAATTTTTGGACTCTCCTTGAGGTCAAGGCTATGAGGACCATCATGATGAGCACTGTCACGTCAACATTTGCCACTCCACCACTGTGTCCCAAGTATCTTAGACAAAGAACAGCCTAATGGTCCTTAAGATTATAGGGGTGTACAACCTTTTCTGGGACACATGTGATGCTGGCTCAGGTATCGGGGGCTGCACACACATGTACACACACTCATACACAGATGCTTGCACGTGCACACACACAAACACACACATACACACCAGAAATCCTCATACTGATAGCTTTTTCTTTGCTGTTAGCAGCAGCAGGGAAAGAGTGAACTGTATGAGGGCTGCTGGAGGATGGGTGGAGACTGGAGAGCCCTCTCTCCCCACCCCCAGTGATCCTGATCCTTGCTGGAAAGAATGATCTGCATTATGGTAGAAACAATACCATTGATGGGAAATCGGTAGGGGAAGAATCCAGGGGCTAAAGTTACGGCCTTGGGGGACACAGGCTTTACAGCCCTTCTTTAGAATATGCTTTCAAGGAATACATCACTGGGAATAGTCATTTTGCATAACAGAAAAACGTTGCTATAACAATATTCATTATTTTTTTTGATCTGTAATTTTGGACTTTACAGAGCCAAGTCTGACATTTGACTAGTTTGTCCAAGGATTGGAAAGCTAATAAGATAGGCTGGAACATCTATGTTTTAAATAATTGCATGTGATATATTAAAAATCCTTCTATTTCCATTCCCAGCCTCTCTATGAACTGATTGAACTGATCACTGCATCACAAAATTGCTACATAATGGAAATAAACCAAGAGAAAAGGAGAGATCATTACAACTCCTTGATGAAAAATGGTGGAGCAGTTTATCCAAATGAATGATTGCTTCCTGCTATTCACTTAGCCGTCTTTATGCTGGATTGTATCAAGGGTGATTAGATCAAATGATTACAAAGTTTTAAAAGGGAAATGTAATTAATAACTTTTAAACACACACACATATATATAGCCATTCTCCAAATTCAAACAGCATGAGGGAAGAGAAACACTTATGGTTTTTAATATTGAGAAGGGAGAGAAATACCTCCAAAAGCTGGCATAATGTTGAAACCACAAAAGACCTCTCCAGGCATTGTGCAATCAGGGTCCTAAATCATGCAGAGAACTGACGTGTGTAGAACAGGTTTCCTGCTTCAGTCTTTCCCTGTCCAATGTGTGGAAAGTGGTGGGGATGGAAGGTAGAGACATAATGGAGGTGGTGGTACTGGCGAGTATGGGCCACATCCTGCCCCTTCATCCAGTGAGGATGACTGCCCAAATAGGGCCAGAGTCTGAAATTATAGAAGTCTTAAGATGGAGTGAAGGAAGAGTTGTACTGACTTAATTTAATCACTGTGCCAGGTGACGCTTTGTCTCTTCATTCCCTTGGACATGTTTAATAGGGATGTATGAGAAATTATTCCGTTTGTTATTGACCAGAATTCACCCAGTTCACATCTTCTGGAAAGGAACATGGATTCCAACTCAATCTGTGGTCGAAGTCGATACATTTCCAATATTGTGACACGATTTGCATAACAAAAAATTGCATTAGAAAAATGTGTACATTTGAAAAATGTGCCCGAACGCACTTTAACCAATTTCAGAGCACACTTTAATACATTTTAAAAATGTGCACAATTGATGCATACATTTGGAAAATGTGTACAAAAATATTTTCATGTGAAAATCAAAACAAAAACAAAGCTTGCAATCTGATATGGACACGAGTTGGAATGATAAAATGGAGAGGAGGAGGATTATGTAAGCCGCCTTGGGTTCCTTGCAGGAAAAAAGGTGGGGTATAAATATAATAAATAAATAAATAAATAAATAAATAAATGAGCTTTGAGGTGGAATTCAGAGAACTTGTGGCTTGAGTTTTGCTCACAAGAATTTTATTTCTGTTCAAAAATCATGCATTCCCAAAAGTGAACAGGAGCAGAAGCGCAATTTTTGGAGAAAAGTTTGCAATTTCCCGAATTTGCCATCATGCTAAAAAAATTCATTTCTTTTTTCAAAATGTGTGCATTTTTTAAAAAAGCCACGCCTTTTCATTCTTTGTCAATGGGGGGAAAGTGCACACTTTTGAAAAATACACACAGAAATGTGCACTTTTCCCATTCTAATGAGCCAAAAAGCAAGCTGAAATTGGGAGCAAGATGAAATGAGGTTTGTGATTTTCAGAGAATGTAGGAGAGCTCAAAAATCTCTGGTTCTCTCATCCCTACGGGCAGCGGCGCCGCCCAGGCATAAGGAGTCTTTCTCCCACTGAGGTCACCACTTGTTCCTCTTTCTGTATCTCCCTCATCCTCCACTGGCCACTCTCCCAGAGGTACCAGATGCTTTCCCATGCTCCATTCCATGCAGGTCATACCCCTAGCTATTCGTCTGTGGGATTGTTCCTACTTGTTTCAGGTCAGCTCCTGTACCCCTGAAAGCTTCATGACAGACAGTTATGGAACAGGTGATGATGTTCTTAACATGAAGCTGGTGCCATAAGGGACAATACACCTGCTACTCTAGTGTCCATAGAGTCACTGTCCAAGGCACAGGAGCCTTGCTGAGGTGACCAGTTGGTAACCTCACACATGTGTCTTTCCCTTTTAGAATCTCCTTTCCTCTGCATTTCCAGGGGGCCAGCCATGTTCCTCTGTTGCAGCAAAAATAACAAAGTGTCTTGTGGCACCTTAAAGGCCAACAAATTTATTCTGGCATAAGCTTTCATGGGCACTGTCCACTTCATCAGATGCATCCAATGAAGCGGAGAGTGCCCAGGAAAGTTTACGCCAGAACACATGTGTTAGACTTTAAGGTGCCACAAGGCTCTTCATTGTTTTATCTTCTGACTCTGAATATTATTCAATGAAAACATTAACTTTGCCACATGTGATGTGTCTTTGTTGCTAGGGAGCGGTAGTTAGGGATCCTGCTCTCCCATCCTAGAATGAACTGGCTTCAGCTGGCCTCAGGTTGGGACTCTGAGGGGATGGATAGGCTTACTAGTCTGTGAGTGGGCAGGCCTCTAATGGCAAGCAACTACAGTGGGTGCTGCTGACAGGCTTATGAGACTTTCAGTTGGAAGGAGGGACAATAAGGGGAGGGGGAAGCCTGCTTGGATGCTGCCCAGTAGGACTGGCCTATCAGGTGAAATGGGGGGAATTGGTCACATGCGTTGCCAGAAGGAGGGGTGGAGTGAAATGGCTCATTGGCCCATGTAGGAGTCAGGCTATTGACTGGTGCATTACTCTTGCTGATGGACTCAACTGTGCCTGCATGTGGGAACCTCTCTCCACCTTTTCTAGTGTGGGTTTCTGCCCTGGATTCTATCCCAGGACTTCCTGCATGTAAAAACATGAAGCATACAACCAGGCTCTGGCTCCTCCTGTAGCCCTGTGCTCCCAGCATCGAATGACTGGGTCATGAGGCTGTGGACTAGTTAGGGTGGCCACTTATGGATTGTCAAAAAAGAGAACAAAACGAGGATAGTGATTTGCATAACAATTGCATATGGAAATGTATGTGTACAGATGCAAATGTAGAAATAATTTTATACTTTAAATAGAAATACAGTCCACCTCACCCTACTGTGGAAGACTGTGACCAGGTGACTTGTGTGCGGGCCTGTTCAGTCTGCTGTCCAGGTGCAAATTCCTGATGGGCAACAGTTCTTATGGTTCTTTACCTTTAAACTGGAATTGGATAGGATAACCCTTCAGACAGAGGATTCTTCAAATAGAGGATGGTCTATTTCAAGATAGACTTCAGTACTTCAAAATAGAGGACTGTCCTCTGTAAAAGGGGACACCTGGCCACCCTAGGACTAGGGGAAGTTAAATACCCCATGGGTGTGTTTGATTCCTGTTTGCTGCTGCTGTTGAGTGGTTATGGAACTGCTCTGTGATGTTTGCAGTGTGGGATTGTGGCCAGTGAGCTTGACCCTTGGTTTGCCTGTTATCCAAATTCAACACACAATCTCTCTCTCTCTCTCTCTCTCTCTCTCTCTCTTTCTCTTTCACACACACACACATTACATTGGACTGTATAATGTTATATATTTGCCTACATTTCTACTTCATTTGAAATCAATATTTAATGGTTTTCAGTCCCTCCACCCTAATGCTACCATAAAAATGAGGGACAGAAGAGTTTCTTTTCATAGATTTCATAGATCATAGAGTTGGAAGGAGCCTACAAGGCTATCGAGTCCAAACCCCCTGCTCAATACAGGACACTAGAGGAGAGGTCTCCCATCCAAGTAATAACCAGGCCTGAGCCTGCTTAGCTTTCCACACTCAGACAAGCTGAACCAGCGTAAGCTGCAGTCCTGTTTCCTTCTTCCTACTCATCACACTTTTTTCCAAATACATCTTAATTTGATAAAGTACAGTATCTGGTCCATTTTTCTTTATTTAGTTTAGTTTAGTTTGCAACACATAGAACTATAGTCATCAGAAAATGTATCAGTACTTATCTGTTTGTCATCATTAGGCCTACATTTCTGAGTGTATTGCCCATTTACGGTATGTTAAACTCTTGATTAATCTGCTTGTTCCATATGCACAACATATTTAATATATTTATTGAATCAGTTTGAAAGAACAATTTATTGAAACCGAATCAGTCTGAAAGAACTGCAGTTTCTTTATTTACCTCACATCATATTAAACAGAAGAAATGTCCGATATTAATATGAAATAAACAGGCTTGTGGTAAGCCAGAATCAACATCATTTTGCCTCACCTAAGCAATTTCTTTACTCAAGAGCAAATTCAATGTCTCTATAAAACAATGAAATGTGCAGGTTTCTTTTCTTTCTCTCACACCCTCCATTCATTTTCCAGACCTCTTGCTTTTATAAATCCTGGCCAAGAGAGAGATCCAGCCAAGCCAACATATAACAAGAGCAAAGAATGTGCGATTTTGGAGATTTACACTTCAGTTCTGCTGCTCACAAAGAAGCTGAGGATAAAGTTCACAGCTTGCCAAGGATTGCCTGAATAAACTGAAATGATTAACCATGTGAAGGATCACCATCATTAGATGAAACCAGCTCAGTTTGCTCGCCAAGTTGCCTAGGGCCAATTTTTCAAAAGGGCACAGAACCAGCCATTTCCCGTTTAGGAACCTAAATGGAGTGGGTAGCTTTCCAAAGCATTTAACAAAAAGCAGTTCCCATTACTGTGAGGACAAGCTGTTGGGATCTGAACACTCCTGAAAACATGGCCTGTAATTTTGTTTATGTCTCAAAGGAAAACATTTTTTTTTAACGCTACAGAAAAACAAGCCTTGTCCCTTGCCAAAACCCAATCAAATGCAACAGCAAATCAGTTTGTAACCCTGTAACCTCCCAAGACTCTCCTCAGATACAATTACTGTAGCTAAAGTCTGATAAAGGTAGATCACTGTGGTACCACAGCCTCCCCTGCGCATATCACTGAAGGCACTGAATTAGTCACAAAGGACAACTGACTGATCGGAATCATATTTCCTGATATTGGTTATTACTCTACCATGCTTGCCTCAACACAGACAAACAAATGAATCAACATCCTCTCATGAAAGCTGTATCTGTCAGTTTCAAGTTCTCCTACATTCAAATAATCTTAATTTCTTTCCATCCCTCTCTTATCAACAACAGACTGAATCAAGATTCTCACTCATTCCTACTCTCATGTGCATGGTTGCCCATCCTCTTGCTACGTCACAGTTGTACTATAGAGTTTGAAGTTCTCCCATTTGGTTGTCAATAGAAGAGGATGATATGGAAGTTCCCTCTATCCTCTGTGTGCAGCATCTTATAAGCTTCTAGGTAGTAAAAACAAAGACCATTGCAGATTGGCAGAAGTATGCACAGTGGTGCAGTTAGCTAATTTTAGACTCTGGATCTAATGGTCTTATGGGGCGTGGTATGGTGGTTCTTTAGATGGTAAATATGTATTATTTCCCTCACTTCAAAATGTGATAAGCCAGCCCTGCTACATTTGGGGGCCCTACTGCTTGGTCTGCTGAGTATGGCCCTGGTCCTCTTCCCCAAAGTCCTCCCCTGCAGCACCACTGGAGTAGGGGGGGCAGGGGGCATTCTTGGCAAGTAGGGCAGAATCAGAGAGCTCTCTGTTTACATGGCTATCAGTCAGTCAGGCGATCACTCGTGACGGAGTAAGATTGTCTTCCAGGATAAAAAAGAAAAATTACAAAAAGGAGATTTTAAAAGGAGGAAAATTCTAAAGAAAATTGTGTAGACTCTAGCAATGGGTCCGTAAGTGACTGTGGAGGCCAATTCTAGATCCACACAGCTTCCCACAGTGAGGACACAGGTTACCAGATGGAAGATGGTCTTGTAAAGGAATCATTTGACGTGCTTTTCGCTTAGCACGTTTCTCCCTTTCACCTTGCACTCGAGCTTCTTCAAAGTCCATAGAACCTTTGTGAAAGGCCAACCTCCAGTTAGATCGTTCATGGGCCAGAGCGTCCCAGTTTTTGATGTTTATATTGCATTTTTTTAGATTAGCCTTAAGAACATCTTTAAACCTCTTATATTGACCACCGATATTCCGCTTTCCATCCTTGAGTTGGGAATAAAGTAACTGCTTTGGGAGACGGCAGTCAGGCATTCGAACAACATGACCGGTCCACTGAAGTTGGCATTGAAGGATCATTTTTTCAATGCTAGTAGTCTTTGCTTCTTTTAGTACACTGACATTTGTTCACCTATCTTCCCAAGTAATTCGCAGGATTTTCCGGAGGCAACGTTGATGAAATCTTTCAAGGAGTTGGAGGTGACGTTTATAGATAGTCCATGTTTCGCAGGCATACAATAAAGTTGGTAATACAATGGCTTCATAAACCAGTATTTTGGTCTTCTTACAAATATCCCGATCCTCGAACACTCTGTGTTTCATTCGAGAAAACGCGGCACTTGCGGAGCTCAGACGATGCTGGATTTCACTGTCGATGTTAGCTGTAACAGAAAGATAGCTGCCAAGATAGAAAAAATGATCGACATTTTCCAGTATTGTCCCGCCAAGCTGGATAGATGGCATCACCAAAGGGTTAGCTTGCACTTGCTGATGAAGCACTTTGGTTTTTTTGATGTTAAGTGAGAGACCAAGTTTTCCGTATGCTTCTGCAAAAGCATTTAGGATAGTTTGGAGATCATCCTCTGAATGTCCGGAGACCACATTATCATCAGCATACTGAAGTTCCACAACGGAGGTTGTAATTACCTTACTTTTTGCTTTCAGCCTGCTGAGATTAAAAAGCTTTCCATCTGTTCGATATATAATTCCCACACCAGTGGGAAGTTTCCCCTCGACAAGATGTAAAATCATGGCGATGAAAATAGCAAATAATGTTGGGGCAATAACACATCCCTGTTTAACACCTGATCCCACTTTAAATGGAGCATCATGAGAGCCGTTGTTGTCCAAGACCGTTGTCGTCATGTTGTCATGGAGAAGTCGCAAGATATTCACAAATTTATTGGGGCATCCAATTTTCATAAGGATAGTCCAGAGAGCTGTTCGGTCTACAGTATCAAAGGCCTTAGCAAGATCAATAAATGCCATATAAAGGGGTTGATTTTGCTCCCGGCATTTTTCTTGGAGCTGACGTGCAGTAAAAATCATGTCTACTGTCCCTCTAGAGGGGCGGAAACCATATTGAGTTTCAGGGAGGATCTCTTCTGAAATAGATAGAAGACGGTTTGCGAGAATCCTGGCAAATATTTTACCTGCGGTAGCTAAGAGAGAAATGCCCCGATAATTTCCACAGTCTGTTCTATCACCTTTCTTAAAGAGGGTGATAATTATGGCATCCCTGAAGTCTTCTGGGATCTCTTCTCTTATCCAGATTTTTTCGATGAGTTTATGAAGATGTTGTACAAGTTCGGGGGGCCCTTCTTTAAAGATTTCAGCAGGAATCCCATCTGGTCCACTATCTATGTTATCCAGCAGTGTCTGTATATTCCATGTTCCAAAATTCAAATGTCTTTTTCGACCGCTAAAATGGTGACCCCACTGGATGCGGTAATCCAGTCAGGGGAGAAAGAGGTAGACTATGTTTAGGGCACCTTTTCTAGCCCCCTCCCCATACGGGGTAAGCAGAGTGGATCCTAAATAGGGCTGCTCAGTCATGGATACAACTGCCGAGCTGCTCGACTACCTCGTTCCTTGAACAGGGCGAGTGAGTCTGCATCCACCGCCCATGTGCTGGTCCGTGACTAGGGGCTTCCAGATTCACAGTCCTGCCCCCGTCGCCATTCGCCAGTCGCCATGGGACTTTTTTGGTTGGTTGGTTGGTTGGTTGGTTGGGTTGAGTTGGTTGGGTTGGGTTGAAAGACGCCTGTGCATGAAGCTGTTTTCTGTGGGGAGATCGGTGCACAACGAATCACCACACAAACTTGACAGAGGACGGCAATGATCCAATGGCATGGTTACCCTGACGATTGGAAAACCATTCTCTGCTGCAGCCTTCATCCGCCTTCACAGCCGTTGTAATTTAGGTTTAAATTATCTTCCGCCTGTTCTGCCGTTGAGGACTTTTTGTTTTGGATCGTTCTTTGTCTGGTTCCTCTCCCCAGACCTTACCGCCATGGGTGACCCTACCGGGAGTATATAGCTCCCGACAGCATTGCTCACAGGGTTCATCGGAACATGCAAGCCCACTCACCACTTCAAGGTGATGATCTGGCGAGAGGGTTACATGGCTATACAACAACTAATCAGATCTTTAGGACTGGCCTTCATTTATTTGGTTAGCAACAGAAAGGATTTTTGAAAATTAGTTTAGTTTGATGTAGTTTAATTTTAAAAAGGAAATGCATTTAATGAATAAAAATTAAGAAACTGAAGAAAAAATGAAGAGCTCAAGGAAATGTATCAAGTATAATAAACATATGCTGTAAATTTAATTGGGACCTGAATGGGGTATATCTCTGCTATATTATCTAAGCTAGAAGATGTTGATGATGCCATTGCTACACACAACATTAACAATTGTTTCCTATATTTTGTTATTAAAGAAGATACTGATATAATTTCTACTCTGTGGAATTACGCTTTCCAGTAAAAATGATCCAATCTAAATTCTGAGTTTTGCTATTTTTCCTGCCTTTGGTCTGAACAAAAATTGCAATACTTTGGGGAGATCTTGTCAAACCAACTGAACTTTCAATGTCATGATTTCAAACAAGCATCAATAATATTCTTAATATTACCTTGTATTTTTTCATGCAGCACAATTCTAAGCATGTTTCCTCAGCACAATCAGATGCATGTTTACATGGGAATAAGTCCGACTGAGTTACGTGGAGGTTATTTCCAAGTAACTGGGCATCCCTGAGAGTAAGAGTGTTTAGGGCTGATCAGAGAGTGCCTCCTCACTTTCTCAATTTATTTTATTTTTATTTATTATATTTATACCCCACCTTTTTTCCAGCAAGGAACCCAAGGCAGCTTACATAATCCTCTTCCTCTCCATTTTATCCTCACAACAACCCTGTGAGGTAGGTTAGGCTGAGAGTCAGTGACTGGCCCAAAGTCACCCAGTGAGTTTCATGGCCGAGCGGGGACTAGAACCCGGATCTCCCAAGTCCCAGTCCAAAACTCTCACCACTATGCCACACTGGCTCAATTGCATTCTCAGGGTTGCAAAAGTGGGGGGCAATTTCTCCATATTCTTCCGTTGTCTGGTGAAATTCTAAGCAAAGTGGTGAAAGTGTTTTTAAAGAGTAAGGCATACAAAACTGGAGGAGGTGCTATCCAAAGATGTGAACAGACAGCTTTTGTGCTGGGCTTCACCCCAAACTCACTCTGAACTGCTGCGCTCCACACCTAGTTGCATGCAGGGAACCCACATACCAGAATTCTTGTTGTTTCAGGGATTGGCAACCGTGAATTTGGTTTTTCATTCCATTCATATTTGACACCCCTGAACTAAGGCAAATTGTTAACATGAGCATAGCTTACAAGCAGAAAATTAAGTAAAAGAAAAGTATTTGGTTCACTTTTGGTGTACTGCTGGGTTTGGCATATCAAAATAATTAGGACTGTATTTTTAAAATAGATGCTTTGTCTCCCTGCCACATGTGTTTCAGTTTCTTATTCTGTTATATTTCCATTAGAAAAGAAGAAGACATCAAGGAACCTTATTGCATCTGAATATAGATTGTAAAGTTCCCAGTTGTTGACAGACTAATTCTCTAGACTCTTTGTATTGGCCTATTTTTTCCCTTGTTTTCATTTTTCTATTATCTCTAGAGTTTGCATTGTAGTCAAGACTCAAGACTCTCAAATATTGATGTCCATTTTAATTCTCTTTTAAAACAGTGTCTGACTGACTCAATTGACACATTGTTTTGATACACCTCAGACCTAGGAAAAAGCAGCTGAAAATCAGACAGGCAGATGGAGCAAGCAATTCCTTCTATCAACCTCTTATCCTTATTAAAACATCATTTTTAAAGAGCAGTACAAATCTTTGAGAATATTAATGTAGAGTGCTGTTCCATGTTCTGCCCAAGTGAAGGCTTCTAATAGACAGAATCCAGTCAGCATTACTTAAGTACTCAAGACACTGAAAAGAATATTGGTAAATACTTCATTAAGTCCCTTCCACTAAAAAGATAATAATTCATCCATCCTGAGATTATGAGTGGTGGGTCAAGCTGGTGCACTACTTGGCTAATGCTTAGAGGAGCTGTTCCTCCAAGTGCAGGCCAAGTCTTTTCACCTGGCACTCCATCCTGATGGGGATAAAAAGTGGTGGGCAACTCAACCAGCTGAGTCCCTTTCTCTGTGCAGAGATGTTCTGTGGAGACAGGTAAATGGGTGTCAGGGGAGGGGGCAGAGCTTGATGAGGGCTTTAGGAAGAGGGGTCCTGTCCCTGAAATCATCTGGCCCACCAGATTGGCCACAGAGGGCAATCCAGCCCCTGTGTCCAATCCAGGTTCCCACCTCTGATGTGAAGGAAGAGTATCAGTTTTTAAAGAACTTTGTCCTCACACCAGCCCTATGAGTCATGATAATTCCCATTTTCCAGTTAGGCAACTAAGGTGACCTGCCAAAAGACCTTCAAATAAGTTGATGACAAGAACTTCAACCCAGGTAGGTCTTCCTGGGCCAAACTTCAACCCACTTCCCAAAGACCCAAAGCAATGCCAGGACCCTTTGTTTACAAAAAAAGTGTGGGGAAATGTAGAAAATAAGTCCAGGATTGAATTTGTCTAAAAATATGGGCTTGTTTAACATTAATCAAATCCAGAATATTATCCACCATACTGACAGGATTCTAAAATCCTTCAGAATGTGCAAACAACTTTGAACAGGTATTTCAGGAAAAATTAGAAACCCATCTACAGCATGGGGTTTAGCATGATCGCTACTTTGCATTTATTTTCAAAATTTATTAAACAGTCTACAACTTCAAAAGTTTCCCAAGTGGTAAACATTACAGAAAAAAGAATCAAAATACAAAAGAATACTCAAAATCAAGATGGTTAAAACTATGGTTGGCCATCCAAGAAATGCTTGTTTAAATAAAAATCACTTTAGGAGATACTGAAAACAAAGCAACTTTGGTGCCTGCCTGACAACTAGCAGGAAATTCCACAGAGAGGGAGCCAGTAGAGTAGAAGCTTTACTCTGAGTGGACTCTAAACAGACCTCAGGTCCATGCGGAACCACTGGGAGTGCCTCTTCCAATGACCTCAGAGACCGGGCTACCTGATAAGGGAATACATTCAGAAATATCCTAGTCCCAAGTTATTTAGGCTTTATACACCAATAAGAAAACTTTAAACCAGGCCCAATAGCAAATAGGCAGCAACTTTGTTGTTCCCTCAACAAAGACATTGCATGCTGAAAAGGGACAGCCCCCGACAACAACCAAGCTAAAGTATTCTGCACTAGCTGCAGATTCTGGATCAACCATAAGGGCAGCCCCACATACAGGATTTTTCAGTAATCTAGTCTTGAGGTTACTAGCACCTGTACCACTGTGGTCAAGCTGTCCCTGTCCAGAAGAGGATGTAGCTGGTGTACCAGCCAAAGCTGGTAGAAGGCACTCTGAGCCACCATGGCCATTTGGCCTCTGGTGACAGAGATAGATTCAAGAGTACCACCACCTTATAGACCTATTCTTTCAGAGGATGTGTAATCCCATCCAGAACAGGAAACAAGCCTACCTTCTAAACCAGGGAACCACTCACCCGCAGGCCCTCCATCTTGCTAGGATTCATGCACTGACATTCAGAGTTCATTATGCACACATCACATATGATTCTACATTGTTTGAGTTTAAAACAGAAATGCTCTTTTTATATCTTTGGAAAAAATACAGCTGGCAGTCCAAAGCAAAGTGAAAGAGGAAAACTTTGGTGGTAGTAGTAGCAGGCGATCACTCATGACCGAGTAAGATTGTCTTCCAGGATAAAATTACAAAAAGAAAAATATAAAAGGAGGAAATTCTAAAAAATGGTATAGACTCTAGTGATGGGTCCATAAGTGACTGTGGAGGCCAATTCTAGATCCACACAGCTTCCCACAGTGAGGACACAGGTTACCAGATGGAAGATGGTGCTGGAAAGGATTTGTTTGATGTGCTTTTTTGCTTAGCACGTTTCTCCCTTTCACCTTGCACTCGGGCTTCTTCAAAGTCCATGGAGCCTTTGTGAAAGGCCAACCTCCATTTAGATCGTTCATGGGCCAGAGCTTCCCAGTTTTCGATGTTTATATTGCATTTTTTAGATTAGTCTTAAGAACATCTTTAAACCTCTTATACTGACCACCGATATTCCGCTTTCCATCCTTGAGTTGGGAATAAAGTAACTGCTTTGGGGGACGGCAGTCAGGCATTCGAACAACATGACCGGTCCATTGAAGTTGGCATTGAAGGATCATTTTTTCAATGCTAGTAGTCTTTGCTTCTTCCAGTACACTGACATTTGTTCGCCTATCTTCCCAAGTAATTCGCAGGATTTTCCGGAGGCCACGTTGATGAAATCTTTCAAGGAGGTGGAAATGACGTTTATAGATAGTCCATGTTTCGCAGGCATACAATAAAGTTGGTAATACAATGGCTTCATAAACCAGCATTTTGGTCTCCTTACAGACAGGAATGGTGCAGGGCTGTTTGGCGCCCTAGGCCAAATTATATTTAGCGCCCCCCCTCGTGCCGGGGGGGCCTCCGGAGCAAAGCAGCCCTGCTCTGCAACCCCGCGCCGCGCTGCCGCCGCCGCCACCACCACCACCACCACCACCACCACCACCACCTACTACCTTCCCCCCCCCGCTGCTGGCTGCTGGCTGCGGCTGCCGCCGCAGCCGCAGCCGCCTCCGACGCAACGGGACCCCCGCACTTTTTTTTTTGCTGGGGAAACCAGGGCAACAGGGCTGTTTAAGCCCTGTTGCCCTGGTTCCTCCCGCCAAAACAACGCCGGCGGGGCTCCGGAAACGACGCGAAGGTAGGTAGGTGGCTGGCGCGTGGGTGGGCGCGCGGGGGGGGAGGTGCAGTGGCGGGCGGGCGGGGAGGCGCGGCGGAGGTGGCAGGTGGGGCAGGAGCGCGCCGGCGGCGAGGAAGGAGCGCAGCGTTTCTGCACCCTCTTCCGCCACGCGCCCTAGGCAGCCACCTGGGTCTGCCTAGCGGTAGCGCCGGCCCTGCTTACAGATATCCCGATCCTTGAACACTCTATGTTTCATTTGAGAAAACGCAGCACTTGCGGAGCTCAAACGATGCTGGATTTCAGTGTCAATGTTAGCTGTAACAGAAAGATAGCTGCCAAGATAGAGAAAATGATTGACATTTTCCAGTATTGCCCTGCCAAGCTGGATAGATGGCATCGCCAAAGGGTTAGCTTGCACTTGCTGATGAAGCACTTTGGTTTTTTTGATGTTAAGTGAGAGACCAAGTTTTTCGTATGCTTCTGCAAAAGCATTTAGGATAGTTTGGAGATCATCCTCTGAATGTGCGGAGACCACATTATCATCAGCATACTGAAGTTCCACAACGGAGGTTGTAATTACCTTACCTTTTCCTTTCAGCCTACTGAGATTAAAAAGATTTCCATCTGTTCGATATATAAATATAATTCCCACACCAGTGGGAAGTTTCCCCTCGACAAGATGTAAAATCATGGCGATGAAAATGGCAAATAATGTTGGGGCGATAACACATCCCTGTTTAACACCTGATCCCGCTTTAAATGGAGCACCATGAGAGCCGTTGTTGTCCAAAACCGTTGCCGTCATGTTGTCATGGAGAAGTCGCAAGATATTCATACATTATTTTATAATTGAAGGTATATATACTTGGATATATGTATAGCAGCCTTCCCCAACCTGGTGCCTTCCAGGTGTGTTGGAGTTATCCCCAGCCACCATGGTCAATGGCCAGACTAGCTGGGGATGATTGGAGTTGAAGTCCAACACATCTGGAAGGCACGAGGTTGGGGAAGGCTGACAGTGTGTGTGGCGAGTGTGTGTGTAAGTGAGAGCATCAGATTCACCATATCAGACCAACCTTATTCAGGCATTCCGAAAAACTCTTTGTGTTGATGGGGGTAGGTCTGCAGTGAAACTCTAAACTGTGTTCAGCTGAATGTGGCTACAATCCTATGCACAATCTGGAACCCTGCACAATCAGGGTTAAGAACATAAGAAGAGCCATGCTGGATCAGACCAAGGGTCCATCTAGTCCAGCATTCTGTTCACACAGTGGCTAACCAACTGCCCATGGGAAACCCACAATCAGGACATGAGTACAAAAGCACCCTCCTGCCCATGTTCCCCAGCAACTGGTGTACATAGGCATACTGCCTCTGATACTGGAGGTAGCATGTAGCCAATCAGGACTAGCAGTCATTGATAACCCTCTTCTCCATGAATTTGTCCAATCCCCTTTTAAAGCCATCCAGATTGGTGGCCATCACTACATCTTGTGGAAGTGAATTCCATAGTTTAACTGTGTGCTGTTGCCAATTATACAAATCATTGTAACTGTAGGTTACAGTTTCATCGCAGGCCATCCCCATCAACATGGGGAGGTGAGAGGGGAGGGAGAGGACTTCACATCCCAATCTCTTCAGTCTTTCATGTTTCCATATTTTGAATGCCTGAAGAGGGCTATTGGTGACCATGAGTTCCATCTCTAAAAATAAAAGAGAGAGCAACAGCTATGTCTTTGCTTTTTGTGCTGACTCAAACGGCACTGAGGGGATAAGGTTCTTGAGTGTGACTATTCAACCTCAGTTGTTGTTGTTGTTGTTGTTGTTGTTGTTGTTGTTGTTATTGTTTTTAAAAGAAGTCACTAGTCAGCCTCATGTAAAAATCACATCCCATATCAGAACACAAACCCCTCTTGTCAGGGCAAACCAAAGACTACGTTAGAAACCTTGCTGGGAAATTTTGGTGGGGGAAAAAAATGTCCACATTTTCTTAACAGTTATGCTTTAATATTTAAGAATACTGTAGTACACACACCCCTTTCTTCAGTGAAAATTGATCAGGAAACTTTGTCTTGAAGGCAAATAGTCAAAAAGTGAGTTTTCTACAAAAACTTTGCTCTTAGATATCCTGTGTTTGGCTTTTTCATGGATTTCTCTCCTTCAGTATTGTAGAGGTCTGTATTTACAGATTGCCTGTGATCAATGGGCTATGAAAACATAAACACTTCAGCTTCTAATCTCTTTGTGAAGGATCCATGCCCTGTGGGGTGGGACTACAAAGCTTTAAGTAGGTTCACCATGCCAAGCGCAATGTTACGCCACATTGTCAAAGTGTCACAGGCATGCGAGTGTTCAAACAATACATTAGAAACCCAACAACAGCCGGCAGCTGCCAGAGCAAACTTTCATTCAGCGACTCTTTGCAGAGAAAACCTCTGAGTCAGCTCACTGGAAATGACACAGTTCATTGAGGCCTGACAATAATCACACTCTATGAAGCCCAAAATCGAAACATTTCCTTCTCTCTCTCTCTCTTTTTTCTTCATTCCACCAGGGATGTTGAAGATTCCTTGGTCTCGAGTCACGAGTCGAGTCACGAGTCTTTGGACCCGAGTCTCGAGTCCGAGTCCGAGTCCTTGGTCCAAAATGGTGACTCACGAGTCACGAGTCCTGAGTCACTCCCAAAACTGACTCCACGAGTCCCTATTAAAATCAATGGGGTTTCCCCCCCCCAAAAATAAGGCTATTTCAGATGTGTGGCTTAAATAAATTCTAGGCACAAGTGTGCCTTTTTATTTCAAAACTCTGCAACTGATTTTGGCAAGAACAGACCAGGCAGACAAACCCAAAATAACCAGGCAGGCAGAGGAGGCAGGGAACCCCAAAGCAGGCAGGCAGAGGCCTTTGTCTCGGACAATTCAAACTGTGGAACTGGTTAAGAAGAGACCAGGCAGGCAGAGGAGGCTGGGAACCCCAAACAGGCAGGCAGAGGCAGCCAAACCCAAAATGTCTGACCCTAACCCAAACCCCCCACAACAACACATCAATCAAAATAAATCTCAACACATCGTTGGGGCTGCGCTCCTGGTAGCTATCCATAGTGGCCGAGCAGCAGCACGCCTCGCTTCCATGTGCTCTTCACCAGTGATCGCGCTCCTTCTGGCACAGCCAGAAGACTTGTCAACAGCCCAGGGATGTTGACGAGTCCTTGGTCTCGAGTCCCGAGTCGAGTCTCGAGTCCCATTAAAAATATTGGGACTCGAGTCCGAGTCGAGTCAGAGGGGGGACTCAGTCCGACTCACGAGTCGAGTCCTCGAGTCCGAGTCCCCATCCCTGCATTCCACACCCCTCCCCTCTGGCTAGTAAAGACAGCTTCTGAAAACTAGATATGCCTTTGTTCACGATTGAAGCAGACATCAAACATGCGTGTCAGGATCAAAAATGCTATTTTGCAGTCCCATTACACTGAAGAAAGAGGAAAGAAAAAAAAACAGACAAGCTATCATCCCAGAGGACACTGGCTTTTTCTCCCATCTCAGCACTCCTCGAGAATCTCTCCTAGGCCAATTAAGCACATCTAATGTCAGTAGGAAATCAGCAATTAAAGTGCTGCCTTTTTTGAGGAATGTGAGGCACCAAGTAAGTGGTCAGAGTACACAAGATTTCCAGTGGTTGTCCTCAATCTACCTGCTTGCTTATCTGTTTCCTTTTCTTCCCTGTCTTTCTTCTGTCAGTGTGACTATGTGAAGAACGCAATTTAAGAAAGATAACAGTGGGAAATGAGCAAGTACTTCTCTGCCATTTTGATGGAAGAGTTGTTCTTGCTTTAAATTAAAAAGCTAGACATTCCTAGACTTCTTGGGAACATATCTACTCCCACCCCCAAGTGATTCATGGCTGAAAACGTATTTTCTACGATGGCTTGCTGGTCACAAGTAAATACTGCAGAATTAAACAAAAACAGTAGAGCTACCTATTATCCAAAATGTGGTCCTCGTCATTGGGGAGAAATTCAGCTCCTGGGCATTTGTCCTGCCCATGAATTGGACCCAAGCAGGGAAACTGTGATGTATGTATGTATTTATTTAAACATTTCCGCAAAAACATGCATGTAAATACTATGAGTGGAATCCAGTGAAGGTTTCCAATAACAGAACTGCTTCCATCAGCATAACCCGGACAGAGGGTGGGGGATTCCTTTCCCCACTTTTTCATCAATTTTTAAAATATCTTTCCCCTGTCACTGCAAGTGGCGACAGAGCTGCCATCAGTGTCCCTGCAGGCCACCATGTTCCCCCACATTCCTGGTTGAACAAAAATGATCCTTCAACGCCAACTTCAGTGGACCGGTCATGTTGTTCGAATGCCTGACTGCCGTCTCCCAAAGCAGTTACTCTACTCCCAACTCAAGGATGGAAAGCGGAATATCGGTGGTCAATATAAGAGGTTTAAAGATGTTCATAAGGCAAATCTAAAAAAATGCAATATAAACATCGAAAACTGGGAAGCTCTGGCCCATGAACGATCTAAATGGAGGGTGGCCTTTCACAAAGGTTCCATGGACTTTGAAGAAGCCCGAGTGCAAGGTGAAAGGGAGAAACGTGCTAAGCGAAAAGCACGTCAAATGAATCCTTTACAGGACCATCTTCTATCTGGTAACCTGTGTCCTCACTGTGGGAAGCTGTGTGGATCTAGAATTGGCCTCCACAGTCACTTACGGACCCATTGCTAGAGTCTACACAATCTTCTTTAGAATTTCCTCCTTTTATCCCGGAAGACAATCTTACTCGGTCACGAGTGATCGCCTGATGATGATGATGATGATGATGAAAAGGGGGTGGGTCAAGCATTTTGGCTCAACTTTAGTTGATACCTACATATGTATTCAGCTGCTACATACTATCCAAATGTGAGATTGCACAGAATTTTCATACCCTCCGTGTTGAGCCATACTCTGGTTGCAAAGATTATTTTATCAGACATTGTCCACATGTTTTTGAGTCTATCTTTGCCATTACAGGGGTGATAAACTAATGTTAGTAAAGAATGAAAGGCTGCTGATTTCTGTGTACCCAGTACCAAATTGATTTGGTATGAGTTTTCTGTGCTTTTCAGGAATGGTCTGGAATACACAGAGCCCTGAATCCACCCCTTGAGCCTGCCTTCGGGGTATGTGCCCTCTTGACACTATCACTTTGCTCATCTAGTTGCCATTTTCTAGGCCACATGGATTACTGAAGTTATACTGGACACGTGAACTTGATCTATAAAGATTTTCTGAGGTGACAGTAATTTCTGGGGGGAGGGGGGCTACCAGGTATTCCTATTTCAATGTGATATTGTGAATGTGATGTTATTTGTTCTTTACGGCTCTTAGCATTTTAGTTTTCAGAACAACCCCAGTATCTTTTGTTCCTGAGCAGTGGATTAATATTTTACAGCTTGCTACAGATGCTGTTTTCAAGGTTTATAAAGTGGCGTGTCTGGAGGGATTTTATTAATAGCTGGAGGATGGCCAGCTTATTCCAGTAATTTCATCTGTAAAACAAGGATGAGCAAGAGAATTGAAAACATGTACAAATTACATTATAAAACTCCATACAGTGTCACTGTTTATTATTTTATTTATTCAAGAGCTGTTATAGGAAACAAATCTAAAATCTACCAGTGTGACCTTTCATGCTGATATAAACACAAGATTTATTAGTTGTTATTGAAAACTTCAGGCATTATTCAGTACTGAAGGAAAAGCAAAATAAATAATCTCATACTGGTAGATATACCAAGTGATTTCTTCATGGTGTTGCATGCTATTCCACAATAAGGGAAAAGTTGTAAAGGGTCCATTGTTGTCAGAGATGTGCAAGGTAAATAAAACATTTTCCAAAAGATATCCAGGACTACTTCTGATCTCGGATTGTAAAATAATTATATGCCGTTTGTGAACATGGATTAACTGTAAATGGCAAGATGCCTACCTCTTGGGTGTACATAAATGAAAGGCCTCCGTTGATTTTCCTCAGATGAATTCATCCTGTATTTGAATATTATTGTTTTTATTTCTATCAAATAATGTTGTATGGCTCACCAGAGCCCAGTGTTTTGGCCACAAGAAGCTACACAAAAGATGCATGCAAGAAAAAACCACACAGCATAATTTGCAAAACAAAGTAAGGGGGTAAAAAATGGGGCCAGTGACTAGAACTGGGGAACCCCAGGTTCAAATCCCCACTCTGCTGTGAAGCTCACTGAGTGGCCTTTGACCAGTCACTATCTCTCAGCCTAACCTTCCTCACAGGGTTGTTGTGAGGATAAAATGAGGAGGAGGAGGGATGAACCATGTATTCAAGTACGACTTGAACTCCTTGGCAGGATAAAAATGTAAATTAAAAAATCAGATCCAGGTTCCAACAGGCCATGTGATATTTTCAATGCTCGCAGAGACTTTCCAGCCACCCTGAAAAGCTACACCCAAAGGTTAGGTGACCTGCCAGAGTGGCATCCCAGGAGGTGTGAGAAGCTACCACCAGAAGTGGAAAAATCAACTCTAGGTGTGCCTGACAGAACTGTTCACACATGCTGAGGCATCTTTGGATCCTCCTAGTCCAGTGGTTCTCAACCTTTTTTGCCCCATGCACCCCTTTCACCATATGTCAGAATGTCATTCCCTCCCTTTCCAAGATTGTCTGACTAAAGCAGGGCTGATTCAGTCTAAAGACTACAGAGGAAATTTGTGCAAATCAAACTAGGAATCGGGAATGAGACGAATGCAAGCATGTGTTCGACAATTTACAAATATTTTTGGTGGACACGCACTCACACTTGCTGTTTTGCCACAGGATCCCCAAAAGGGATTGGCAAGGGTTCTTTGAGAGATTTTCTGACCATAATAAATACTTCTCCAGGAAGTCAAAGCCAAACATGTTTATTGTAAAGTTAAGCCACAAGTACAACAATGCTACTCCCAGTTCCCTGATGGAAATCCCACCCCTTAGCTGCACAGTCACTGTTCAACCAACCCAAATGCTAAGTCCAGCAGCTCTCCACCTGGGTATTGGGTTTCCATGTTGGGCTTCTGCAAGGCTTCTGCAAGGCTCTCTGCACAGCATCCTCTGCTCCTCCTCGCTCCTTCCAGTTCTTCAGTACTTCACACACAAGCGACGACGACGACCACGACGACCACGACGACCACGACGACCACGACGACCACGACGACCACGACGACCACCACCACCACCACCACCACCACCACCACCACCCTCTCCGTCTGCACTTGCTCCTCTTAAATAGCACCAAGTTTCTTGGATTGCAGATCTTGTGCTTCATTGCTAGCACCTGTGCTGTTTGCATTGTCATCCCTCTGGCCAGCAGCCAGATCACACGCAGGTGAGTTGCTCCTTCTTGCATCAGCTTGGCAAGAAGCCAAGTAATCAAGGCCGGTTGCTGATTCTTAAAGCAAACCTACTTTTTTAAAGCAAACCCAGAGCATAGAGGCAGAACACTGTACAACACTCCTGTACTCCTCGCCATCTTCCGCGACTCCCAGTACACTTGCATTCAAAACTTTGAACGGGACACGCTCGCATGTTTTTCAAGCAAAAATGAAATATACATCCCTATAACTGTGATTTCATGGAAGAAAATTAAGAATCTATCTCCTTCCTGCCATCTATCCATTTGCTCAAAGCAGGAATAGCAGCAACTGTCATTCTGCCTTGTTCAAGAACCAAGGGATGATTTATTTCCCTTTATGTATCTACCTGAGCCTTGTTCTCATACAGCCCTAAGCATAAAATCCAGTAAAGGTGTTTCTTTTTAGATTTTTAGACCACAGAAGAAGGCCACTCAAAATGAAACTGAAATTGGCAGCCTAGAGATGAATTGTACTTTTTCCAAGGCTGTGAGCTGCCGGATGATGAAATAACAATGTAATTAGTAAATAATGTTTCACCAAGAATGAAAAGTATTATATTCTTAGATTCACTATCCATTTACTCTCAATCTACCAAGTAATCCAATGACAATTCAGGCCAGTTAGTCAGTCAGGCGATCACTCGTGACCGAGTAAGATTGTCTTCCAGGATAAAAAAAGAAAAATTACAAAAAGGAGATTTTAAAAGGAGGAAAATTCTAAAGAAAATTGTGTAGACTCAAGCGATGGGTCCGTAAGTGACTGTGGACGGAGGCCAATTCTAGATCCACACAGCTTCCCACAGTGAGGACACAGGTTACCAGATGGAAGACGGTCTTGTAAAGCATTTGACGTGCTTTTCGCTTAGCACGTTTCTCCCTTTCACCTTGCACTCGAGCTTCTTCAAAGTCCATAGAACCTTTGTGAAAGGCCAACCTCCAGTTAGATCGTTCATGGGCCAGAGCTTCCCAGTTCTTGATGTTTATATTGCATTTTTTTTAGATTAGCCTTAAGAACATCTTTAAACCTCTTATATTGACCACCGATATTCCGCTTTCCATCCTTGAGTTGGGAATAAAGTAACTGCTTTGGGAGATGGCAGTCAGGCATTCGAACAACATGACCGGTCCACTGAGGTTGGCGTTGAAGGATCATTTTTTCAACGCTAGTAGTCTTTGCTTCTTCCAGTACACTGACATTTGTTCACCTATCTTCCCAAGTAATTCGCAGGATTTTCCGGAGGCAACGTTGATGAAATCTTTCAAGGAGTTGGAGATGACGTTTATAGATAGTCCATGTTTCGCAGGGATACAATAAAGTTGGTAATACAATGGCTTCATAAACCAGTATTTTGGTCTTCTTACAAATATCCCGATCCTCGAACATTCTGTGTTTCATTCGAGAAAACGCGGCACTTGCGGAGCTCAGACGATGCTGGATTTCACTGTCGATGTTAGCTGTAACAGAAAGATAGCTGCCAAGATAGAGAAAATGATCGACATTTTCCAGTATTGTCCCGCCAAGCTGGATAGATGGCATCACCAAAGGGTTAGCTTGCACTTGCTGATGAAGCACTTTGGGTTTTTTGATGTTAAGTGAGAGACCAAGTTTTTCGTATGCTTCTGCAAAAGCATTTAGGATAGTTTGGAGATCATTCCCTGAATGTGCGGAGACCACATTATCATCAGCATACTGAAGTTCCACAACGGAGGTTGTAATTACCTTACTTTTTGCTTTCAGCCTGCTGAGATTAAAAAGCTTTCCATCTGTTCGATATATAATTCCCACACCAGTGGGAAGTTTCCCCTCGACAAGATGTAAAATCATGGCGATGAAAATAGCAAATAATGTTGGGGCAATAACACATCCCTGTTTTAACACCTGATCCCACTTTAAATGGAGCACCATGAGAGCCATTGTTGTCCAAGACCGTTGCCATCCTGTTGTCATGGAGAAGTCACAAGATATTCACAAATTTATTGGGGCATCCAATTTTCATAAGGATAGTCCAGAGAGCTGTTTGGTCTACAGTATCAAAGGCCTTAGCAAGATCAATAAATGCCATATAAAGGGGTTGATTTTGCTCCCGGCATTTTTCTTGGAGCTGACGTGCAGTAAAAATCATGTCTACTGTCCCTCTAGAGGGGCGGAAACCATATTGAGTTTCAGGGAGGATCTCTTCTGAAATAGATAGAAGACGGTTTGCGAGAATCCTGGCAAATATTTTACCTGCGGTAGCTAAGAGAGAAATGCCCCGATAATTTCCACAGTCTGTTCTATCACCTTTCTTAAAGAGGGTGATAATTATGGCATCCCTGAAGTCTTCTGGGATCTCTTCTCTTATCCAGATTTTTTCGATGAGTTTATGAAGATGTTGTACAAGTTCGGGGGGGCCTTCTTTAAAGATTTCAGCAGGAATCCCATCTGGTCCACTAGCTTTGTTATTCTTCATTTGATTAATGGCTTTTTAAACTTCATCCAAAGTGGGGAGTATTGCAAGTTCCTCTCTAAATTGTTTTTGCGGGATTTGCGAAAAAATCTCATTATCCACCTTAGATTTACGATTTAAAAGGTCATAATAATGCTCTTTCCAACGCAGTGCAATAGACTCTGTGTCTTTTAAGAGTTTGGTGCCATCTTTGATTGTAAAGGGTTTGTACCATAGGTTTTTGGTCCATAAATGGCCCTTGTGGCCTTAAAAAAGCCCCGTGCATCATGAGATTCTGCAAGTTGTTGAATTTCTTCAGCTTGCTTTTTCCACCAGGCGTTCTTAAGTTCTCTTGTTCTTCTTTGGATCTCAGCCTTTGCACTGGCATAGATTTTTTTCTTGGCAGCGCAGTTAATATCATTTTGCCATATTTGGAAGGCTTTCCTTTTTTGGTCAATTCAGTGCTTTTTTTCTGGAGAAAAAGGTACCGGAACTCTTGGATTACATTTCCTCGGGAGTAGATGGCGATTAAATTGTAATGCAATTAATAGAAGAAAAGGTGCTGGAACTCAGTTCCGGTGAGTTCCCCCAGAAAAAAAGCCCTGGGTCAATTATATATTTAATCTCATTATCATTTTCATCAAACCAATCCTGATTCTTAGTTAGTCTTAGTCTAACCTTAGTTTCGTATCCAATAGTTTGTTCACAAGCTGCAGTAATGGCAGGTTTATTATATTCTTAGATTCACTATCCATTTACTCTCAATCTACCAAGTAATCCAATGACAATTCAGGCCATTTGCTAGATGAAATGATACAAATCTTTGGTTTCAAATGGCAACATATTTCTTTTAAAAGGTGTGGAGAAAGCCAACCTAAGCCCCCTGCCTGACACACACACACTCACCAAGGAGGGGGGAAGGAGACCCAGGGGGGGGGGGGGAGACAGCCAGTCTCCACAGATGACAAAGGAGACAAACAACATCTGCATAGAATCACCCCAAGGGGGAAGGCAGGAAGCATCCCCAGGTTTGTCAATGCTCTCGCATATCAGCCCCATCTACATAAGACTTGAATACCTCTCCAGAGCAGACACTTCAGCACCCCTAAGAAATGGCCACTCAACACCATAGGATGGGACCATTAAGCAAGTGGCTTCAAAGAGACCCCATCCCACGGGGGGAGGGCGTCACCCCACCTGACCCAAAAGGCCGCCCCTCAGGGAGGGTGTCAACCCACCTGATCATGGAGGGAGGGGCTACCTGAAACACCAAGGTATAAAACACCCTGCGCAAGGGAACTGGGTTGTTAGACCTGATCAACAATCTTGCCCCATGCCTGGGGTAAGAGAACGAAGGATCGGCAACCCCGGGTAGCCACACCCGGCACGCTCCAGCTAGCTGAAATCACTAGTCGCTTGGGTTGACCGGACCCCCGGGAAACCAAGCTGAAATCACTCACAAGCCGCTTGGGTTGACCAGACCCCCGGGGAACCAAGCTGAAATCACTCACAAGCCGCTTAGGTAGACCGGACCTCCGCCGGGAACCCAGCTAGCCGCTTGGGTAGACCGGGCCTCCACCGGGAACCCAGCTAGCCACTTGGGTAGACCGGGCCTCTGCCGGGAACCCAGCTAGCCGCTTGAGTAGACCAGGGCTCCGCCAAGAACCCAGCTAGGCAGCGTGCGGTTGACCGGGCCTCTGCCAAGACCCGAGCTGAACTAACTAGCTGAGAGCCCTGAAATCACAGTGTCCTTAAGACTTCTTGCTTGCTACTTTGTACCGTACTGATAAGCTGTATTGCTGGCGTGTGTCTGAGTTTGTGAAAGTAATGTTGTAAATAAACTTGTTTTCTAAAAGATACTTCTGTAGCTATAAGTTATCCCTTTGTTCTGAGCTAAGAGTAATAGTCGCTAGAGATCTCAGAGAAAGCCACCCCAAGACTCGCTACCCCCTTAGCATTAAACCCACGCAGAAGACCCAGTTGTCGGTCTTCCACTAAAGGTAATGTAAAGATAAGGAGAGACATCAAGCATCTTTTCTGCTAAGCTTTTAGGAAATGTATGGGGCCGTGCTTCACATAAGGAGTCATGGTGGAATTGGCTCCTGTCTCTTTGTAAATGCTCCAAAGGTTCATGACCTTTTTTTGCCAACAGAGTCATGATGAATTCTTGTCCTGCTTACTTTATAAAATAAAACATAGCCAAATAAAATGTATTTGATATTCCAATAGAAAGTTGATTTTAAAATGTTCAGGAACAGCATGTGGCATAGTCCTCAAAGGACTGTATCATTTCAAAATATACATGTGGTGGAATCACATTTGAATGTAACCCCAGCACAAGAGAAACACACACACACACACACACACACACACACACACACACAAACACAAGTAAGCATGCTGTTAAATACCTTCCCCCATAATGTGCTAATGTCCCACGCACAAGATGCTTTTATTAATGTGTTGTGCAGGGCTTTTCAAATATGAAATTCACATGTATATTCTGAGGTGGTTCACTCCTGTGAGTGTCCCAAGGCTTAACTCTATGGCAGTGTCCAATGCTGCCTGTATGCCAAGGGGACCCACCGCTGGTGCAATGGGAAGCTCATGCTTCCTAAAGCAAGTGGAAATAAGCCAAAATTCTCATTTCTAGAATGGAACAGGTCAGCAGAGCTCACAGAAATGAACTCCGTTGACTTTTCCCATTCTGGAAACTAGTGTTTTTGGCTTGTTTCCAGGATTGCTCTGGGAAATGCTAGCTTCCTGCTGTGCCAGTGGTGGGTCTTGCTGGTGCAACACAAACAGCAGAGGTGCAAGGGCAGTGTTGGATACTGCCCTAACCCAGATTGCACTCCGTGACCTGCTAAATGCTTAAATCAACACTGACATCAGCCCTCTCCAATGCATGAGTAGGGAGCTGTGCTGTGTTAGCTTGTCATCCCCCACCCCACCCTAGCATCAGTGCTCCCCTTTGGCCATGCTCTCTGATGTCTGTGCATTCAGCTGAACATGTGAAAAAATACTTCTACATCTATGTGCATACAGGTGTACACATGTAGGGGCTTCCATGAGACCCGGCGCCATGCCCAGTTGTGGTTCCCTACCACAAGGAAGCGCCAATGTGCCTGTTTGTGTGTAGGAGGCACTTCAATGAGTTCAACTGAATTCACGAACATCAGGGGCATGGCCAAAGTGGTATACTGAACCACGGATGTGGCTAACGAGTGTATCCCTGCTTTCCTCTCAGGCGTGAAATAGATGCTTGAGCTCGTGTGCAAAGAGGGGGGCTTCTGTTTTAAGAGGTAGAAACATGGGCTGTGCTAGAAGTAAAGTCAGCAGCATTTTGCCACTGAGGATGTGTACAAAGAGAAGTGAGATTCTACTGTAGCTTTAGGTTATATAAAGGTTTTATGACAACCCTTACCTGAGGATGATGGAATAGAAAGTGACATTGCAGGGTAGTGGATATTATAAGGGGAAATATTCAGTGGATGCATCTGTTCCCTCAAGGCTGCTTCTCCAGTCTTCTGCCACGCATAAACCTTTCTTTCTCATTCCAGGAATGAGTTCTTGCATTTCCCAAGGTAAATACATAATGAGAAGAAACGAAAAGACTATAGTAAGGGAGCCATGAGCACTCAAATGAGCCTGGAATTCAACATAATATTGCTTTCCTTCCTTCTTCTTTTTTTATTATCTTTGCACAATGTTGAAAGCACAGAATATGAACAAAGATCACCTGAGGACACATTTGAAATGGCAGTCATACTGCTAAGCTAGCCATTTGGCATTTCCAGGTTTTCTCCACCGTGGAGTCTTTATTTTGTCATTTATTATTACTATTAAGCATTTATATTTCACTTCTTATATGCAAATGCTTGAGTGCCAATTTCTCTCTCTAAAAACAATGTTCTAAGGCTGGTCTCTGAATCCCATTTCACAGGTGGGAAATTGGGCATGAGATAGAATTATTTGCCCAAGGCCACCTAATGAGTCCATGACTAAACAGGTATTTGGAAGTCATGCAGCCCTCCCATGTCTCAGAGTCTATTTATTCACTGGGCACACTGCCTCTCAATGGCTAAGAAAATTAATGTCTTTAATGTAGAATAAATCATAGCCTACCTAAAAAAAAAAAAAAAAAAGTGAATTTTTCAATTCTGTTCCCACTATATTTTAGCTCTTCCAATTTCTTTTGCACAAGATGCCTTTTGGAGCTGCTGAGGCATTGCTTTCCTGCAAGTAACTGGAAGCAGAATTAATATTAAATGACACGTGGAACCTCCAATGCTAATTGAAAGCTCAAGGTTCACAAGTTCAGGCACATTCATTACTTCCTTGATCAGTGTGTGTGGAGGAGTATTACTGAATTGTCACTTAATTGCCCCCTATTCAGTCAGCCTTTGACCCTCACAAGGTAGTGTATTTAATTACTAATGTATTATTATTATTATTATTATTATTATTATTATTATTATTATTATTTGTTTTGTCTTTTCTTTCCTTATAGCAAAATAGTGCAGAAAAATGGAAGAAAATAGTAATTTCCCCGCCCCCTCCCACCACCGTCACTACACACACACACACACACACACACACCAAACAGGTAACAAAAGTTGACAGAATTAGGGGGAATTAATGGGCAGTTATTCAGCATTCATCCCCAGATGCACTGAACAGGGAAGCATTAAAATGGGCTGAACCAGCAAAAAGCAAAAACTAAAAATACCCAAAGCTCCACACTTGATAAGGACACAAGTCAGAATAAGCTTCAATAGAATTCAGAGAACCTAGACTAGAGAAGCATGAGTTTTGCTTATTTACACATCATCATTCATTCTCTATCGTCCCACCCTTCAAAACACCCCTTAGATGCCTTTGCCATCTCAATCTACTGCTGTTTTTTTTTTTTCTTTCTTCAAAAGAAGCCTTCTAGCATCTGGCTTCCCCTACAGAATTTAAGGATTGTTTCTTGTAAGTGTTCTTGATTGCATGGGTCTTTAATGAAGCATAGGGAGATTCCTCTGCTCCCCTTGTGATGTAAGCTATGAACAACTTTATCTCTCAACACGGGATACGTCACTTCCATTCTTCCACATGAGAAATCACATGTACCATATTCAACTTCTTTTAAAATGTCATATTCATTAGGTTACATGTTGCTTCTGGGCTACAAGGTGCTTCAGGCTTTTGGTACCCATGAATAATTGGTGCTAATTTTTAGGGAATACTGACTGCCCCCTGTAGAAGTTAATCAGAAGCTAATCACATTAGATACTGCTCCCTTATCTCCTGGAAGCTTTGTCTCCTGTCTGTCTCTTGGGCCATGCTAGTCACTCCCTCCTGCATTAACTGAATAGTGGGCAGGTCAACCACAGCAGATCAAATGGCTGCATTATCTTAATGCTGTAGTGGAGGAAGCTCCTGGTTTCACCCCTTGTAAGTGGAGGTTCTGGTGCCTGCATCATGCTATAGAAGAGCTAGAGGAGGGTGCCAGGGGCAGTTCTGCAGCAAGCTGCCACAGTGGCACCCTGTTTTAGGCCAAGATACATTTAAACAGCCCCTGCAAATCTCAAAAAGGTATCAGCAGCTGTTGCATGGCTTGCTGGGTAATGGAATATCTTGGTGGCTAGCATGCCCAACGTTTTCTGGGATGTGGTTGCCTCTGTTCGTGGTGGATGAAATTGTGTGGCATGAACACAGCTCAGCAGACTTGTAGTGATGATCTTCTCACAACAGCAGCAGCAACACATACCCATTAATTAAATGAAATAATTATAAGAGTTTGAACTTCTTTTAAACCAGGAGGAGGGAACCTTTGGCCCTCCAGGTATTTTGAACTTCAACTTCCAGGTGCCTCAGCCAGCATGGCCAATGGGAAGTGTTTATGGGGGTTGTAGTACAAACCATCTGTAGGGCCAAAGGTTCCCCAGCCATGTATTAAACAGACACATTAAGCCCATCCAAATTACCTCCATATCTTATTTTGTTAGAACAGATGTGTTCTAAGAACACAGACAGAACTCAAAATTGCCTTCTCAGTGGGCGGGCTCGCACGACACAATAAGCTATCATGGTAAGTTACCATGATCGGTGGTAACTTACAATGATGGTTCTGAGTTCTGATAGACAATCATTGTTTCTGGTTGTTATTGTGATTTTGTTCCATCCCAGTCCTCCCTCCACCTCCAGGCATGCAGCCCAGGGGCCATTGTTCCCTCTCTATGTAGGCAGCCTGTTTGTGATTAGTTGGCTGAATGCTCCCATCTAGTGATGTGCTGTCGAGCCTCGAGTGGCGTAGCGGACCGAAATCGGCCGGCCCTCTCACGCCCGCACGAGGCTCAGTCGAGCCTACCTTGTTCCATTGGCAGCTCGTCTCTCCGCAGCGAGCCACCAGCACCGCCTACTCCGGTCCCGTCACTTCCGGCACTGGAAATCACGCAACGGGACCCTGCGCAGGCGCGCTGGACCCCCATGCCACGTACTGCGCCTGCGCAGGGTCCCGTCGTGTCATTTCCGGTGCTCCGCGCCGCTCAGAAGATCGAGGCGGTGGGGCCGCCGCCATGGAGAGTTGAGGTGGAGGCGAGGTGCCCCCCCAGGTTTGATTACACCTCTATGTCCCATCTCCCTCCTCCTGCAGAAATCTTTAACCCTTTCTCTATCTCCCTGTAGCTGATTTTGTTGTCTGTTCCCATTGAAAAAAAATGATTCCTGCGTTTGCGCGCGCAAAAGAGGAAATAAGAGTCGAGACACAGAATGATGGTGAAATTATGGGCCACATTTATTGATTCGAGGATCTGGGAAGGGACGAGTGCGGGTGCTAGCTAAACCGGCTCTCGGCCAGTATACCCTTCAATGGGCGAAGCATCCCAATCGGAGGTGTGGCGCTGTAACTCCCAATTTTACACCATGCGGTGTCGGAAGGCCTCCTCCATGTCACCGCACGGGGCCATGAAACACCATGCGGGTGAGAGGAATTGGCCTCAAAGGCGGACCCTATCTCCCTGGCCGTGCCGTGAAACTGGGCTCAGGTGAGGCTAAGGTATCGCCAGTCACCTGAAAGGTGCCGTGGGATGATCACCGAACCTCACCCCACTGCCTAAAACCCGCACTTACCGCCAATGTGACCAAATCAGGGAGACTACGCAAAACAAAAAAGCACCCAACCCAAGAACACAGTGTAGAGTAGGTGAAACACGCACACCACCACCAGGCCAATCAGCAATGGTGAGCCAAAATTCCTACTCGGCCCCGTCAACCGGCGACCAGAAATCCCACACTGTGAATTGGGAGGGAGGGAGCTGCTTTGAGAAAAGAGGCAGAGGGTGGAGCAACGCTGCCTAATAAAGGCCTCCACCGCTTCTTCCCCTCGCCTTGAGCCCATAGGTGGTTTCTAAATTAAACAGCCTCTCATTCCTCTACGCGTGCAAATAGTCCTCCCACCAACAGCTACGCGTTGGTGGGGGAAGGGTAATGTTGCCCCAACCTTCTCTGCTTGTCACTTTTCCTGATTTTGCCTGGCTGTTTCCATCACCACAGAGAAGCATTTCCACCCACCCACACCCTGTTCTTGGCTCCTCTAGTATGGATTGAGGCTTGACTTTCTCCTCCTAACCCAGTCACCACTCCCGACCTCTCCGCCCATCACAAACACCTTTTGCACTCCCCCTTCTCCCTCCAGCCTTTGTTCCCACCTGGTCTACCATACAGGTGATGATTATTAACATGCTATACACCCTCCCCCACACTGCCTGGTGCTCCTTGTCCAAGCAGCGGCTTTTGATCCTTGCCCCCCTCCCTCTCTGCTCCGCCTGGCACCAAAGCTGCTCTTGCTCTCCCCTCTCCCCTCCGCCTTTGCTCCCATCTTGGCTAGGAGACAGGTGAAGGTTATTTACACCTTTCCGCCCCTCCATGCCTAGATCTGCTTAGCACTGCACCTCTTTTACTTCTCCCCCCCCTCGCATCCACATGTGGCAGAGAACCTACTACCTCTAGCAGTTCTCCCATCTATCCTGCCTCCCACCTGTGTTACAAGTCTGAACTAGATCTTGTCCACACCTTCCCTACCCCAAAGCTTTTCTTGCTCCTGCAGCCAGAGTTTAGCCTTGACTCATTTTTCAATTAGTCTTACTATGCTTACTATCCAACTACACCCCTCCCCTCCCCTCCCCCCCCACATACTTGTAACGTTCTCCAATTGTAATCTACTCTTCCTCTATTAAAAGCATACTTTATTTTTGAAAGAAAAATACAGGTTTTGTTATTCTGATTGTAAAAGTAAAAAGCATCCTACAATTAAAAGTGAAGCAAGCAGCAACGTGTGTGTTGCGTTGCTGGGCAGACATCAGAAATGGAGATCAGATGACTGGAGCGGCTGCTTGTTTTGCTGCTCTTGTCATGCGACTCTGTAGGATTCTTGAACCATCAATAATAAAACAGCTCTCCCTGGTTCGGATGACATGACAAACAATCGTTGTAACAACAAACCCTACAACAAACCGTTGTTTCTTATCGTGGTTTCCGCAGACAAAACAGACCCTTGTAACTCACCATGACTAGGGATGTGCTAATTTAACTCAACGGTGGTTTTGCCTTGAGATTGCTCAGCATAAATTAAGGATTTTTGCAAGCGTAAAAGCTGCTCTTTCCCCAACTCCCAGACATCTGCATTACAAACCGAGTCAGAGCTGCTACGCTCTCAAATTAGCATTTCAATCTTAAACAGGTTTTACCAGTGTCTTAGCACCTGCTGTGACTTAGGTTTTAGCATTTCAATCACTGTTACTACATTCCTTTGCGTGAGAACTTCTTGCTGAAGGACATGGGGAGCTACTAGGGTTTATATTCAGAGTTAGAAGCAGACACTCACAGGTTATGTGTTTATATAATATAGAAATCATATATTAAATTATATTTTACCACACAAGCTCTAAGTTTATTAAAAATTCCTCTGTAAAAAAGGTATGCATCTCACAAGAATTACCACATTATTATGTCTAATCTGTAACAAAATCCTTTTTGTTACAAAGTAATGTAACTAGGAATGTAACAACACTTTTGTTACAAAGGAATGTACCAATTGAGATGCTAAAAGCTGTCTGCTGAGAGCTATCTCTCGAGCCTCGAGCAAAAGATCTTGCTGATTCGCAGCTCAATTGGGTTTGCATTGCAGGTCCGTGGAGGGGGGAGAAGGAAAATCGACTAGCTCGAAGAATTCGTGAGCCAGCCGCTGCAAGCCGCTGCATGTCATGACTGGGTTCAGAGGACACAACAAGCAAACAACGATAACAAACAACCATTGCTTATTGTGTTGTGAAAACCCAGTCAGTTTCTTGGGATAAACTCCTTCCTCTAATCGCAGTACTTTGAGCACAAATCTGATTCTTAGGCTACAATCCTAAATATAATTACCTGGGAGCAGGTCTAATTCTGTCAGGATCTGCTCAGCTTGCGCAGTGCTGCAGTTCCACCTGGTGGCCCGATGGAGAAGGCAGGCAGGTCCGCCTGCGAATACTTGCAGGACTAGCTCCGGACTTGTAGGTGCTTGGCAGCAGCTTAGAGCAGTCCACTCATGAAGACCAACTGGGAGCCACAGGAAACCCTATAAAAGGCTTCCCATTCCTGCTCAGCTTTGCTACAGCAATATGAGTCTTTGTGGTGGCAGCATTGTGTTCATGCTTTGGTTCTTGCTTCCAGTCTTGCCATGCCTTCCTGGATATGACCCTCACCTGTCCTCTATGTTGCCTTTGCCTCTGGTCCTGCTATGCCTTCCTTATACCTGACCTCTTGCCTGTCCTCGATGCTACCTTTGCCTTTGGTCCTGTCATGACTTCCCAGCATCTGACCCCTGCCTGTTCCTATCCTGATGCCACCTTGCTTCAGTTCACAACCCAACAATTAAACCATGGGTTCTCTTCATGGGTTGTTTGTGGTTAACAAACCATGGCTTGTTAGCGCAGCTGGGTTCAGACAGCACAATAACCCACGTTTTAACAACAACCCACTCAACCCTTGAGTGTGGATTATCGTGTTGTCTGATCCCAGCCATTGGCTCTCTAGGAGGATTTAAAGGAGATAGTCAGAAGGAACCATGAAAACAATACAAGAGAGAAAGCCAAATGGAACAAATAGAGGTGCAGAAGGAGAACAAGAGAGCTCAGAATCACAAGGGGGCAAAGTAGATGAGTGGATACTAGGAACAGCAGGGAAAGCCTTTGAGAACCAGCCGGGGGGGGGGCTCCAATGAGGAATTAACCCCAGTAAAATCACAGCAGCCACTCAGACAAAACTGCTTTCAGAAACTGTTCCACAACTCCAGCCTTGGGGGAGGTGGACTGTTGGTTGTGGCATAAGACAAACATTCCAGCTCAGGTAGGAGCAGCCAGAAAAAAACACAAGTATGAATGGGCAGAAAAGGACTCATCATGCACTCTGCAACAAGCCCAGTTGATCCTGATTGTGCAGCTACCGCCCTGTGTGCCCTTCATCATGCCATGGGAATTCAGTTCCTTAAACGACTCAGACTGATGTAATGATCCCGTGCTGTATCCCATGCAGCATTTATTGTGTCATGTCTTTCCATCAGGATGGGCACGGGGGGGGGGGGTATGATGTGCCCCCACTTTATGGTTGAGGCACTGCACCCAGCAAATGGCCATACAGATTTACCCACAATACTCCAGAACTAGAACTTCTGGCTCATTGCATTTTGGAAAATAAAGATGGCAGCCTAAACTGTAGTCACAGGGCTGGGGCTGGGGCTGGGGCTGGGAGCGGGAGCAGAGCAGAACGGGAGACTCAAGCAGTGTAGAATTCTGGCAAGCATCACCAGTTACTTGGGCCTTGGCATTTGCTTGACCATGCCATGTAGTGACATTGTGCCTGCCTGGGAGTAAGCCCATTGAATATAGTCACATTTACTTCTGAGTAAACATATATAGCATTGGCCTTAAAGTGTCTTCCTTTGCTACTCCCATGCCGGTAATGTACTTATTTATATGAATGCAATAATTAATTATTCATACTCTATGTAGTTTTTGTTTTGTTACTGTTAATTAGTATGAATTTTAGCATGAAACATAATAAATTGCCTTCCCTAGTTGAAACTGGAAATGAGGTCTCGACTTATTACATCAGTGCCCAGTTCCTTGCTTTCTGCCCCCACCCATTTTCTTGCAGCATTTAAAAGAGGAAGGGAAAGCTTTTTAAAATATGTTTCTTGAAGTACTCCCTCAAAAATAAGTCCAGAAAGGTAATTTGGTACAGAGATACTTTTTAAAAAGCGGGGGGAGCAAAAAATCATAATACTGTAAAAGGAATTTATAGAACCATTCCTTCTGTAATTATTGCTATATTTCAGACAAAGCTACAATTTTGATGACCAAATACTGCTGAAGAAACCCAGAGGCACAGATATCTGTCTTTCCAGTGTGGTTTTATTGCTTGACTCTAGCTAATGCTAAAATAAAATCTGCATTCAAAATCTTCCTCAGATTGATAGCAAATGCTGGTCAAATATCTGGGGCTGTATTTCCCTGTTGAGACTGTATCTCTGTTTTACAAGTTTTACATGCAACCTGAATGAAACTGAAGATATTGAGCCGTGTCCAAGGTTGGCAATCTGTCACCTCACCGGCGGGAATGTCCAGTAGCACCATGGGAAACTAGCACAACCCAGGAAAGCCTTCCAGGAGCTCCACTAACTTGTCCCATATCAGAAGCTGTAGTTGCACCTAGTTTCCCGCTGCGCTAGCCAGCACTAGTTTCCCATTGCGCTAGCAGATGTTCCTATTAGTGCAGTGGCAGCACTGGATACCATCTATTACATTTACCACCAAAAATGGCCTCCCTGTGTGATCCCTGTCCTGGCTATAATGCCTAGAGCTACTTCCCTGGATGACTACCATCAGCTTATACAGGGGTAGGCAACTTGTGGCCCTCCAGATGTTTTGGCCTACAACTTCCATCAGACAACATAGCCAATGGTGAGAGATAATGGGAGTTGTAGGCCAAAGCATCTGGAGGGCCACAAGTTCTTACAAGTGTCCATGCTCCACTGGCAGCTGCTAGGAGGAGTGTGGAAGAGAGAGATTCAAAATAAGATGGCAGCAGTCCACACTAGGAGTACATTCTAGACATTTCTGTCAAGATGAAAGCAGTCAGCATGAGGAGGCCATTTTCTGTGGCATCCCAAACTATACATGTTATGACCCAGTTCAAATCTGCTAATACAGTCCTTCCATGGAATTGTGCAACCTCAGGCCTGTGGACAGTTTCATACTTGAAAACATCCACATGTTGAAAGCTAGCATTTCATTTAGAAAGGCTTTCAAGTAAGTGATTTCCCACATGCATTCTGAGATGAAGGAATCCCATAAGGACTGTTCCTTGTGCTTGTTTACTTGTCTGGATTGGCTCTTCAAGGTGTCTGATTTAACAATTCTCCTTTCATAAAGGCATCAACAAACAAGTACTAACTCAGCCTACTTAATCTGAAGCACCCCAGCATGATCCCAAAGAAGGATGAGAGGGAATTTGTGGAGGCCCCAGAGAAATCAGTAGTCTTAGAGTCAAACTACATGTAATGCTAATCACATAGTGTGTAGCTAAAGGTTCGCTTTTAATGTACTCTAGTGTAAGCATGTGTCACCCCAATTTATTTATTTATTTATTATATTTATACCCCACTTTTTTTCCTGCAAGGAACCCAAGGTGGCTCCTCTCCATTTTATCCTCACAACAACCCTGTGAGGTAGGTTAGACTGAGAGTCAGTGACTGGCCCAAAGTCACCCAGTGAGTTTCATGGCCGAGCGGGGACTAGAACCCGGATCTCCCAAGTCCCAGTCCAACACTCTCACCACTAATTCAGGTTGGGACCACCACGCACCAGGAAGGAAGGATTAAATCTCCCCCCACACCATATTTCTTGAAGCCCCCCCCTTTTAAGTCTCCATTAGTATCAATGGAAGCTTTTTTTTTCCCCTCCCCTCACGGGGGTGGGGATTTGGGAAAATGTGGTGGTGAAATATCAGTTTAATCCTCTTCTCCCAGCACATGGTGGTTCCAATCAGACTTGGGGCTGCATGTACTTACACTAGAATAAATAAAAGGCTAAACTTCAGCTACATGCTACGTGATTAGTGTAACATGCAGTTTGGCTCTTACTGAAACTCTTTCAAACTTTCTCAGATGTTTTGACCTCAGAGGATCTGTGTACTTCAGTTTTTACTTGAGGTGAAAGTTTAGTTGCAACTCTAAGAGGAAGGACATCTTGCTCTCTTGCTGATACTTTGGTGTTTAACATGCTTCTCATGTACTCTCCTTACCTTCACTGTTAAACAAAACTAGCAAAGATCTATATTCAGAGACTTTTCATAAAAAGTTAGTGTTCTATTTATGTAAAATGTTACAAAACAACAGGAATTTAAGCCTGTGGCAAACCTGCTGCATTAATAAGATCCCTGCTGTCTAGCCTTCAGGCTATTAGCCATGTGAGTCTTTCTTTGGCCTTCTTTGTCTGTCATCTATTTTAATGGGGGTGGGGGTGTCACTGAATATTTTGTTCCTCAGAGTACACATTCCAAAGTCAAATGCCATCCTACTTTCACCCTTGAGAAGGCAACAGTTTCACAAGGACTGTAGGTTCACATAATTAAGGACAACTACACCCAACTATTTCAATTTAAAACCAACTTGGCAGGATAAATAGTGTGCATATGATCTGCAGTTTGCCCATCAATATGAAGTTTCAAGCTTGGGGATGGGGGTGTGAAATGATGATGATGATGATGATGATGATTATGATGATGGCTATATACACAGAATTTCCCCTAACATGTTACTCAACTGTCTTCTTGGACTGGGGCTCACTTGGGTCCCTTGAACATCGTCCAGAAGGCAAATGCAGCCAGTTGCTCAGAAATATGTCTGAGAGAATCGTACATTTTCAACAACTGCTATGAATTTTTAAATTCTTGCTTGTCAAATCCTATAAGTTCTAATTTTTTACAATTTAGGGCATAAGCTTAAGCATGTTTATGCAGAAAAATGCCCTACAAGTTCAAGCTGGTTGCAGATGTAGGACTTTTTTCTTTGTAAACGTGCATAGGACTGTGCCCTTAATGACTTATATTTACCTTTTTCCCCCAGAACTTCAGTTGCTTCAATATTCTTATGACAAGGAATGGTACTTCCCTGCTCCATAGCTTGCCTTGTGGCCAGGGTTGGATTAGCGTTATCCCTTTGGTGGATGGAGCATGAGGCTGGCTGGACCTGTGGTGCTGTCAAGTGCTGGAGGGCCAATCAGGAGTGAGGGGCAGCTTGCCTTGAAAAAGGGGTGCCTCCTACTCCTTAGCCACCATTGCCCACCCCATCCACTCCAGGATCTGAAGTGTGGGATTAGCCAGTAGCCTGTTGGAGAGTTGAGTACAATTGGGGAAGGATGCGGCAGAGGGACATGATTCTCATAAACGGGATACCTACGCTGGTGGATGAAATTACCAACAAATGTCTGCTCATTGCAGATCCCTGCAAATTTAAAGTTGTCACTCTTATTAATCCCTTATATTGTCTTCATGGCTTCTTCCAGGATGTGTGGGCAAAATGACTCCAGATATTTATGTCTCAGATTGTGTATCTGATGCAGCCAAATCCCACATCTAGTACCAAGTCAGGTTGATTTGGAAAGATTCAGGATGTGTCTGACTCTGAACTGAAGCAGGGATCTTCCAAAGCAGACTGAATAAAATGTGAACCCTCCTAACGCTTTGTTGTTGTCGTCATCATCATCATCATCATCATCATCATCATCATCATCATCTCCATTTCTATACCGCCCAATAGCCGAAGCTCTCTGAACAGTTTACAACAATTATAAAAATTACATAATAAAATACAATTATACAATACAAATACAATTTTACAATTTTGTTAGCAATCTAGAGATTTAGAGGGGCATAGAATCACAGACAGTGTGTCTGCAAAAAGAAAAGAAAAGATACATTTCATATATGCGCTTCATTTAATGAATGTGCCAGAGCAGGGGAGGGAGGGAGAGGATGGGGTGTAGTTTTGTGACTGATAGTTCTAGCTTCTATTCACAGTGAGTGGCTTTAGCAGGGTTCTCCAATCACAGTGCTTGGGGGGAGAGATGTTGAGGTAATATATCACAGGACTGATCCACAGTGATCCAGGGTACAATGTGCTTTGCCAGTTTTTTCTCCCAGGAGCAGGAGCATTAAAAGAGGTTTGGTGGAGTCCGTGAGTGGGACCTGGGTGGCTGTAGCAGTAGCACTTGGTGCTTGCTTGAAAAGATGTTGGATGTGCATGTCCTTCTAGCTCTGCCACCCTGAGTCCATCACCCACCCCTGCCCTGTTGTACTTCTTATGACTTTGGAGCCAACTGAGCAGAAAACAAACCAAAAGAGCCGCTAAACCTTTTCATTGATCATAACTCCCCAGACCCTGCACCTATCCTTCTGAAATTGTGCATATATTGTTTCTTATATAGGGTCACCTCTACAATGCATGCCATTTTTATAACAACTGCCCATAAAAACATAAGGGGACAAGCACATCCTTTTTTGAACCCCCCTCCCCAACAATAAATGCTGCTCTTGCACATAAAACTCTGCACCTATTCATTTGAAGCTTGGCAGGCTGGATTCTTTCTGAAGGGGAAGCTATGCCTGAAAATTTCATCCAATTCTGCCAAGAAATATATAAGTTATTGACAGTTCCTTTAAAAAAATATATCAAGATGTTTTGTTTAGCAGAAATATCCATCTACCAACTTGTATGAAATTTGTCAGGCTTCATCCCCTCAGAAAGGGATACTATGCCTGCAAATGTAATTCAATTCTTCCAAAAATAAAAAATGTTATAGCCACTTGTTGGTTTCTAGTGACTGTCAATGGGAGGCATGAAGCTTCAGATTTCCAAAACAAGATTTAGATTTGGCCCCTGAGTCAAATCAGTCTGAGATCACTCCAGCTGTTTTCTGAATTGCTGAATCGGAGTCACAACCTAATTTTGTGGTTCATGCACACCCTTAATTTCACATAATTACCACCTTGTTGAATGGAAGATAATTCGATACCTTGTTGTTCATAGTGAATGATGTTGAAATATCCCCTCTAACCTGGCACAATGTAGCCTATAGGTGTGAAATATAGGGTTTGATTTTACCATTTTGATGGACATATTTGGATCTGCACTGCACTCAGATATAAGCATTTGGGGAATTCTGAGCTAAAATTAGTAACATACATTTTACAAATACTATTTGAAGGAATGGATGCAAGTAAGACATGCTGTTAGGCAGCTGTTCCTGTATAATAACAACACCATAAAATATAAATTCACCTGGAGTGTTTCTCAACAGGAGGGAACAAGGCACCCCCCCTTGGGCCTAATCTGCCCTCATTTTCACACTCCACAAGTAGCCCTCACTGAGTATATTATTAAACAAGAGAATGGTGGAGAAATTAATTAAGAGAATCTTCTTTCCAATAATCCCATTATAATAATAATTTCACAAATAATTCCATTATTGTAGTGCCTTACACTAGATCAGTGTAACATGTTGTCCAAGGGGAAAAAGAAATACATAATTGTTCGTGAATTCACAGAAGGAAAAAGCAATCAGTGTGTGTGTGTGTGTGTGTGTGTATGGAAATCTACAGACCAAATATCCTTTTCTCTAAATGAGTACGTCCCCATGTATATGGGTGCACATGTGCACACATGCATACACACTGACTTCAGTTGAAATGAATGGCTGGCTTTGATTTCATAATTAATTAAAAGATTAATGTGCACTGCACATAGTTGAATGTTAAACTGTCCTGAAATCTAATTCTTTTTTCCCCCTGATGTACAGGCAGAGGCAGGGGGGTGGATTTTTTTAATGTCATATAAAAAACTGACCGAGGAAGTTTACTGAATTCCTAATGTGAAAACACTACATCATTCTCAACACACGGCACAAGCAAACAGTTTTATTCTTGTTTGTGCAGCTTAACCTTCTGCAAAAGTAATTAGGTCTATAATTAAAAAGCTATTTGGAATGATTAAAACCCTGTTATCTGGTGGCATTTAAAGACAAATGCAAATGTCAGAAAGGATAAATTCATTAAAATTGCTATTGAAAAGCAAGAAAATATCAGTCTAGTGGTTAGAGGATGTTACTTGCAAAATGTAACAATATGAAGATAAAGTTAGGCATCCAGCAGTGAAGGTGGTAGTCCATGCCTCAGTCTTTCCATGAAGCCATTTGCTATTCAACAGTATACCATCAACATGTGAATCAATATGGCACAGGGCCTTGGACAGAGCAGGGAAGCAGCACACCATATCTCAAAATGGTTGAGGGGGAGCACAAAGACAGTATGAAATCATGAAATGTATGAAATGTAGGCCCCAGGCAAAGTAGGCATGGGACCACCTTGGGATGCCTCCTTCTCCCAAGCAGGGAGCATTCCTGCAATGTGATGCCACCAAATTTTGTAATTAGTTGGTTTGTTGGTTGAAATGCATCTGTTTGTAATGCTCACTTTTGTAGTGAGCCTGGATCAATATATTACACATTCACTATTAAATTCAGCATTGATGGTGAGCTAAAGCATGCACACTTAAGTAGTACACAGATCCACCCACACAGATCCCCACTAAATTTTCAGTCACTTAGACACCCTCCCCCCCAAAATTACTTGAAGTAGCAGTCTCCTTAGCTTCTCTAGCCCAATGAAGTTTTGTTTTTTAAATCCCCCATGTGAGGACAGAATTTTGGGATGAAAATGGGAGGAGAAAGGCTTAAATGCCCCTGTCCTGGAGCACTATGGTCTGTGTATCCAAATCAAGGCTGTACACACTTACACTGAGGTAATTAATCCAATCACGTATAGCTCTGCTATGCATGATTTGAGGAAATGTGTAGTTTGGCCCTAAGAGTACTTACGAGATAGGAAGTGCAAAAAGCCTTACATGGATGTAAGATTATAGCCCATGGGTTTGGTATGATATCATCTAGGCTTAGTTCTCACTGAGGTGGTAAACCTGTGTCTAGGTGGGGTTACCACTTCAGACTACGGGGGAGGGGACTCATTACGACTGAATTCTCCTCTATAAAGAAGATGTCTTCCACACAGACTTGGTGTTAGAAAGAAGGGGTTTAGCCTAGCCTTCTTTCTGACATAAGGTTTTCTATGTGGAGGGATTTTTGTGCATTCAAAATTTGGCAGATGTCCACAGATTCAGAGATAAAATAATGCTGAATGTTGCCAGCTAAATTCTTCATGCATTCTTCTGGCCCATGAAAGCTTACGCTACAGTAATCTTTTTTTTTCCTTTTCTTCAAGGTGGCACACAAGACAAGACTCTTGTTGTTTCAGTCAGCCAAATATAATTGTCAGTATTCACTAGCCCTATTCAGGAACTGTGTACCGTAAATGCGCGTGGAGGGGGAGTGCACTAGCCCTGCTCCCCTCTGTCATCATGTCCATCTCCCTCAATATGTGGAGGGCAACTTTCGGATGGGGAGATCCTCCTGTATTCGTAGAGGCTCTCCATGTGATTTTGAATGCTAATTTTCCAGCATTCAAAATTGCATGGCTAAACCTGTTTCAGGCAACCACATCTCCCCTACCCTCTCCAAGGCAGCAGTCATGGCCACCATGGCACCTGCTCTGCCTCTCACCCAATGCCTGATAGTGCAGGATTGGCTAGTCACCACCAGTGGGGATTTTCTCATTCCCCATCCTAAACTGGCCACAGGAAAGGAGTTTTCCTTGCCTAGTCCACACTGTCCCATCATTTGGGTTGGATCACTGGTTTCATGGAACTAAATCTTTTACCATATCAATAGGTCACAACTGGCAAGTTCAGTTCAGGTTGGAGGGAAGAAGAGAGCTATAGAACATTGGTGAGCACCCTGCAGCACTCGAGGGTGAAGGGAGGATTATCCAAATCCTCCCCTCAGTCCAGTTTACTGGATGGAAGGGGGGAATCTCCTTGGGTCCTGATGGCCCTGAATGTGTGATGAGAAGATGTCAACTCTGCAGGGAGGGTGCTTTTCTTTTTAAATTGACTGCCCAGTAAAGTGTCTCCTCTCCTGGCTTGTCCTTCAGGCCTGACTTGTTCTGTGGTCCTGCCTCCTGGCTTGTCCCATGTCCTCTGGTTCCCAGCTCCTGGCTCATTTAAGATTTATGCCCACAGGCCAGCCCTGACAGTGACTAGTTGTGAGGGATTGAGGCCTACACAGGCTTGAGTTTGCTGAAGCCTGAAGGCCCAAACACTTCCCTCGATTAGTTGAAGCCTGAAGGCCCAAACACTTGGATGGGAGGGGGAGTTTGAGAGTTTTAGTTTACCCAATAGAAGTTAAGAATTAGATCTCCTATTCAAGGTCACATGATTATAACCTTCCATTCCTGGGAAGGCTATATATGTGTGGGGTGTGGTCAGCTAGCAGCAGTGGGAGTCCTGACTGCAGAAGCAGAAAGAGCAGAGAGAGAAGCAGAGAGGGAGAGACTGGCTGCATAGGAGATAGGTAGTCTGAAGTTAAACTAGAGAACATTGGATTGTTTGTTTGTTTGTTTGTTTTATACTTGCTTTTGGATTATAACCACTCTATTAAGTACATACCCTAATATCATAAGTAAAGTGCTGTTGTTTACCCTGAAAGTTTGGAGTGACTTATTCACCACGTCTACAGCCTACACCCATGCTATTGGAAGCTGTAAAAGGACTTGATCTCCTGGAACGGGAGGGGCCTTGAGGAGAGGCAGAGATCTCCCAAAGGAAGGTTAAGGGGTCCCTGCAGTAGCGGAACCTTGACACTAGTGAAGTCCGATGACCAGTTATATCACTGAACTGATGCCTGGAGTCAGGGAGGGTGGGGTCACCCTCACAAGGTGAGTACCAGGAGACAGCATCTCCTAGCTCTTGCTTTGGTAGCACGTATACCCACACTGAGTTAGGGGAGGTGACCCTATGCCACATGTACAATGTCACATGTACATTGAAAAGGTTTTGATCCATATTTCATTCCAGTGATGCGGGAGCCATCCACAATACTCACTTGTGGATGTTAGCATTCACCAACTGTTTGGCACTCACTATAGCACATGTTATATTATGCATACATGCTATATACCAGGCATGGGGAACCTCTTTCAGCCTGTGAGCAGAATTCAATTTTAGAGAAGCTCTCGGTGCCCACATTCCAGTGGTGGGTGGTGCCAAAGGCAAAAGGGGTGGTGCCCAAATACCGGCATTTTTTTAGCGTAAAGCTCTTACTGCCAGGAACAAAGTCATAGGAGAGGCATTTCAACCTTTTAGAATAGTGCAAAAGCTGGAAACCTACCAAATTATTGGCAGTCAAGGGAACAGCATGGGCAGGAAAAGGGTGCCTGTCCATCTGGGAAACCCCAGAGGGCCAGATGGGGAACTTAGGAGGGCCACATTTGGCCCATGGGCCTGAGGTTCCCCACCCCTCCTATAAACAAGGATGCAATCATCATCTGCCTCCTTAGCTAGATGCTGTAATATAGGTGCTTTTGTTTTTGTTTTTGAAAGACTTTGCAACAGGAGTACATTATGATTTCCCCCAGCTTCACAAACTGTAGAGTTGCAGACCCGGCCTAAGATCTCTCATGCAGTAGTTTAATCCCTCAGAAGAAATATATTCTCCCGTAGATGCTACTGCCTGCCCATTGATCTTATTGCTGTTTGAAACGTGTCTTCTCCCTCAAGACACCACTTGCCATGATATCAGTTATCCCTTTGTTTGTATTGGCCTCTGCCTGGTGTGTTTGTTTTGACTTGATATAATGTATCTGCTCAGATGCCCAGGTCATTCATTATTGTCCCCCAAAACCGACAAACCCCTTAAGTGCAAAATTTATTTTCAATGATCTATTTAGGATTAAAGATAAAGAAGTCTATAATTCATATTGACATCAGGGACAAGGAAGTTATGAAAAGCTTTTCAGTTCTTCAAGAAATATAGTACGCCTTATTTCTATGTTGTATATTTTACTGCCATGGGGCGGGGGCATGACGGGTCACAAAATCCTGGCAGCAGCCAGGCCCCCACCCACACTCTGTGCTTGTGTCAAAACACTGACAAAATACACGCCACAGTCAAAACACAGCCAAAGCACATGCTGCAGACAAAACACAGGCAAAACTCACACCACACACAAAACACAGACAATGCCCCCATCACTCTCCCCACTGCCTTTCCCATCCCCATGTTTACCAGACAGTGGCAAGAGTGGGGTCCTATTTTCTTTTTCTTTTAACTTTTGAGCATTTTCAGTGGGTGGATGCTCGGTGCACTGCAAAGTAAAGCATCAGCTTCCAGCTGCCCAGCACTGGCATTTCCTAAGAATGCCTCTGGGCCTACATGGGAGCTGCTGGAGACCAGCACTTTGCTTCACCCCCAGAAGTAAATTAATAACATACTTTAAAATGTTGAATGGGCAGCGAGTGTGCTGCTGTGTCAAGAGTGCTATGACTCCTACAAGCACTGTTTTAGGGAAGGCAGAGCTAGGAATACTCATCATATCTATCTGGCTGAGAAGAGGTTGAAGGAAATGCTTTTTTGAAGTTTGTGCAGAAAAAGATAATTTATTTGGCGTGTTGTTTTTTTTGTTTTTGTTTGCTTGCTTGCAAGTGAAACAAAAATTGCAGACTGATGCTATTTTAGGGTTTGGCCCTATATACATGCATGCCTCCTCCTCTTTCTACTCCACTTCCCTTGTATATTTGTAAATTTTAAAAAGTTTATAATAGCCTCCAGTAGTCTCTCCAGTTATGAAACAGGGAAACAGGGAACACACAATACTGGCATAAGGAGTAGAAATCTTGAACCTAGAGAGAGAAACTGTGAGCTGGTATACTTTAGCCAGGAAGGAGGAAATAGTCCTGATGTGAGAAGGCCCTGCTTGCTATACTAGCATGCCCCCCCCCCCATATTGGGATGCTTGGTTATGATTATGACCCTAGTTACATGATAATACCACCATTTATATTGGCGGAGTTCTTCAGCATTTGGAGACAAATATGGTATAAAAAATCCTACATGTGTGAATTGTCACTGAAAGGATTGTGGGCTGAATTGCTTGTGTGTATGGAATGTAAAGCTCTCATCCCAGAGAACCCATTCAGATAGGAGCCAGTGTGGCGTAGTGGTGAGAGTGTTGGACTGGGACTCGGGAGATCTGGGTTCTAGTCTCTGCTCGGCCATGAAACTCACTGGGTGACTTTGGGCCAGTCACTGACTCTCAGCCTAACCTACCTCACAGGGTTGTTGTGAGGATAAAATGGAGGAGTGGAGGAGGAGGATTATGTAAGCCGCCTTGGGTTCCTTGCAGGAAAAAAGGCGGGGTATAAATAAAACAAATAATTCCCTTCAGCTTATATTTGATGTTTTCATTTTGATACTGGAAAGAAAGTAATAATAATGTGCAAGCACAACAGATGATACTCCATTATCCACATTTGCCAAATATCCATTGTAGTCTAAACACAGTACAACTCCATCACTAATTTTCACTCAGTTAGATTTTTAATCACCAAGTGTTCCAGTTAACTTGGTGATAGCAGACTGGCATTAAATAACAAAGTGTCAACAGTTCTTCTGTATGGCAAATCCAAAATATGAAAATATAAGTTCTTTGGGCTTGCTTGCTGTTGTTCTGTTCTCTTGCTGACAAGCCTTTCTTTCATTATGTAGACCGCTGGTTGGTTAATTGCCCACATTGCTTGGCTGACGGGAGCTGATGGCTGCGATATAGTTGCCAGTCTTTCTCTGTTTTTGAATGACGTAGCCATGAGTGCTTGTAGAAGGTTACCCCTTCCAGTTGAGACTGGTGGCTCCTATGTCAGTGGGGTGGTGTATCCATTCTGGGCTTCAGTCTGAACTTTAAAGGACCTATCTATGGTGCTAAACCTATTTTGGCCATAGATAGCTCCTTAAAAATTCAGACTAAAACCCAGACGGGATACACCACCCCACTGACATTGGAGTCACCAGCTTCCACTGACCTCTTCCCCAGTTATGGGGAAATAACCATTGCAGTTTTGAAATAGAGCCAGGTAGAGAGAGGGTGAGCTAAGAGATTGCTGAAGGCTGGAAGCATGTTGGTGGGGTAGGGTGTCTGTGAGAATATGATACGGTGTAGTGGTTCTGTTGCTCTTAACAGTGCCTGCTGTTGACCTCCAGTTATTCAAGTAGAGCATATACATCTGTAAAGAAAGCAAGTATCACAAAAAAAAAAACCCGTAACTCTCCACTGCTGTTTCATCCAAAGGAAAACAAACCCCAAACAAACTGCTGCCCCTGGAATTTCTCACTGCTGAGGAAGAGGGGAGCATGAAATAGGACATTTGGGCAGCTAATAAACTTCAGGTTATCTCTGCCCTTTGATCAAAAGCATACAGTGAGATGGTTATTGTGTTGTCTCTGCTTGCTTTAGAATTGCACTTCTCTTGTAATAGAACTTGATGTCAGAGTTATAATTGAACAAGTGTCTTAATTTCAGGAACTGACGAGAATCCCTGTCTTCGTCAGGAAAAAGCATGATGAATGGCTACATATCCTGGTGCACTTTTGATGCTGCTAGAGCCGACAGAGGTAGTCTTTTAAATAAGCCAATGTTTCATCTGCATGTGAATATTTAATGATCTCAGTACTATCTACTGATCTGTTGTTAGAGAGATATCATGTGATGCCTTTTTAGTGGGTGAGTCCTTATATGAATGCAGCCTAAATGAAGCAATCCCATGGATCCTTCACACCTTGTGGAGTCTTCCCACCTGATCAACATCCCTCCCACACCACTGTGTGTGTGTGTGTGTGTGTGTGTGAGAGAGAGAGAGAGAGTTGGGGGGGTATGTCAGGTAGTAAAGTATTGTTATGGTATAGACCTGTACAATTTATGGCCCATCAAGCCTAATGTACTCATGATGTATTGTAACGTAGTAGGTGCTTTACAACACCTCTCACCAGGCAGCAAAACAGGAGGCTTATCAAGCCCTTGATAGACTACAGTACGTGGCAGGTGGGATGCATTTGGCTGGATGGGTAGTGCAGGTTTGTCACTAACTAGGTTTGAGCTGAACCCTCAGGTTTAGCTTCATGGGCTCATTCATGGGCTTCAAAGAGGGGTGAAGTTCACCTATTATGGCAGGCGGGAAAGTAGTGCATCATATCACCGCCCAGGCTGGTGGAGATAGAATTGCCAAATTCCCTCTCTTCCAGCCCACGCTGTGCCTGTGACTCATAGCATAGCAATTCTTCATCTTCCCCAACCCACCCTTTGCTATGAGTCACAGGCATAGCACAGGGTGGGAGTCACCTGGTTCCCCATCTCCTCCAGTCCACACTGTGCTACGACTCATAGCACAAAGCTAGCTGAAAGGGAGGGAGTACCAGGGAATTCCCTCTCTCCCAGCCAGTGCTGTTGCTCTCACAGCATTGTTTATTTTTATTATTATTATTATTATTATTATTATTATTATTATTATTATTTCCATTTCTATACCACCCAATAGCCGAAGCTCTCTGGGCGGTTTACAACAATTATAAAATTACACAATAAAATACAATTATACAATAAAAATACAATTTTAGAATAAAATACAGTATTAAAAAATACAAGCAATAAAAACATTGAAAAATTTACACAAACAATTAAAAAACCTTGAAGGTGGGGTGGGATAATATATGGGACAGACGGATTGTGAAGGTGATGTCAACTAGGATTAAGGAAATTTTTTATAAACTAATTTGGAGATGGTATTTAACTCCAGTAAGATTAAATAGAATAGATAATAATTATTCTGCATTTTGTTGGAGAGGATGTCAGGAAAAAGGGACATATGCTCATATGTGGTGGAGTTGTAAAAATGTACTGGTTTTTTGGCGAGAGGTTTTTACAGAAATATCAAAAATTATTGGTATTAATTTAGAGGTCTGTCCAAAATTAGCATTGTTATCAATAATAGAGAAACTTATTTGCGACCAAAATACGAAGGAATTAATTGTAAACTGGTTAACTGCGGCTAGGCTAATGATAGCGAGAAAATGGAAAGTACATGTTTTCTTAATAACTGATTGGTATAAGGAAGTTTGGGACATAGCCCTAAACGATAAACTAACTTGTAGTATCAAATGCAAAAAAGGATTGCTAAAGAAGAATAATTTTATGGATATATGGAATCAATTACTAGAGCACGTATTAATAAAGGGGAAAGGGAGCATGCCTTGTCAGGATATGTTATATTTTTGGAATTTGGAATTCATTTGATCAAGGGGATGGAAGTATATTAATTGGTCCCTTGGAGGGTGGGGGGGTGCACCTTATGATTTATTGTATGCTGTTTATGATATATTTTTGTGTTATTCTTGTATTTTGTTATATTTTGTTTTGAAAAGTAAATAAAATATTTTAAAAAAATACAAGCAATAAAAGCATTGAAAAATTTACACAAACAATTAAAAAACACTTTTAAAATTACTTAAATAGCTAAGACAGATGTAAAAAATAGACTGGTTAAAAAGATGACATAACCACCACCCCATGTGCTATTTGCAGCTATTAAATCCTCAGCATAGAGGGCAGTTTTAACCTGGTGCCGTAAGGACAGTAAAGGCGCCAGGTGAGCGTCAGTGGGGAGGCTGTCCCAAAGTTGTGGGGCTACCACAGAAAAGGCCCTCCCCCTTGTTGCCACCTTCCGAGCCTCCCTCGGGGGCGGCAGTTGGAGGAAGGCCCCAGATGCTGAGTGTAGTGTCTGGGTAGATTGTGGTTGGGAGAGGCATTCCATCAAGTATTGCAGTCCCAAGCCGCATAGGGCTTTATAGGTTAAAACCAGCACCTTGAATTGGGCTTGGTAGCATAAAGGCAGCCAATGCAAGCAGGCCAGAACAGGTGTTATATGTTCAGACCTCCTGGTCCCAGTTATTAATCTGGCTGCCACATTTTGCACAAGAAAAATATGTGCTTGGGATCACTGGAGTCAATGAAGGACTTTTAGTGATGTAGTCATTTCACTGGTGATCTGAAAAGGATTACATGAGTGTAAATTTTAGTGGCTTTGTTGTTATCTGCCATGGAGGTAAAGGAGTATGGCAGTGAATGATTGGTTTTGTATCACTGTAGAGATACAATTCCATTTATTGCAGGGCCATTTGGACATACACAATTATGGCCCTTTGGGATTTAAACAGCATCTAGTAGCTTTCTGACTCTGGGGAAGGCTGACTTCATTTTTAAGAAAGCTTTTCGGCCATCGGAACACATTTCATAGATTTCATAGATCATAGAGTTGGAAGGAGCCTACAAGGCTATCGAGCCCAACCCCCTGCTCAATGCAGGAAACTAGAGGAGGGGTCTCCCATCCAAGTAATCACCAGGCCTGACCCTGCTTAGCTTTCCACACTCAGACAAGCTGAGCCAGCGTAAGCCACAGGCCTGTTTAATTTACTGTTCTCTGGCTTCTGACCAAAATAAATCCATTAAAAACATTGTCATTTTAATGTTCAAACTGCTCTCCTTACTTCTATAATTGATTTGGGGAGCCAGAGTTTATTGACAGCAAAATCTACATTTCCCCCCAGCGAAACAGATGGAAAATCAAGGCACACACGTTAAGTGTTACTTAGGCAATCACACACAATCGCCTCTTGTCAGCTTGGCATATCACTTCACTATTTTTGGTTAAGTGACTAATGCTGGGGTACAGTGCATTTCCCCCCCATTTCTTTAAAAAAAATATATCTTTAACAAGTTACAGTCACAACTATCATTTTTTGCATTTGATTAAAGAGTGTGATAAATGGATATCATTCCAATTTCAATGCCAACATGGGCTGTATTGAGAGGGAAATGCTTCTTACAATATATATTATTTTTTAAGATTTTGAAGTCTACCTTTTTTGGCACAAAGAGTAAGCATAAAAGACCAGTCCTTGCCTCAATGTGCTTACAGTCTAAATGGCCACATTGAGGAGGGGACAACAAAGGTGAGTAGAGCGAGGAAAGAGAAAGGCAAAAGAAACAGGTATTTGACATGAGCATATCTAATTATATATGTCATCATTCATTTGGTGGTGACAATGATGCTGCCAGGGCAGGACTTTTGGGGGAGAAGTCCAGAGCCTCACTGAGCAGAATGAGCAGGAGAGTCCCCAAACACAATAGGTCTGCCTTACCACATTTTGAAGTAAGTGAAGCAATACACATGGCCATCTAAAGAGCCCCCTTACATGACCATAGTCCAGAGTCTAAAATTACCTAACTGCACCACTTGTGCTGAAGACAAAGGGGTTCAATCGAAGAATATTAAGGAACCAGATATTCCAAACATGTAAAGGGACTACTGTGAACATTAATAAATAAAGTATGCACACTTACTTCATCAACTCTGTATCTATGCATATACTTCCCTTCCTAGATTTGGGTGTTGGTGCCTTACCATTCATATACAGTAATACCTTGGATTGCAAGTAACTTGGTTTGAGAGCGTTTTGCAAGACAAGCACATTTTTAAATATTTATTTAATTTTTTTTTACTTGATATACAAGCGTGACGTCTTGCAATACAAGTACTGTAGTACGGCTTAAATTAAAAATCTCTGTACAATTTTTTTTGGGGGGATTTCGTTTTGATATAAGAGTGTTTTGGATCACAAGCACATTTCCGGAACGAATTATGCTCTCAATCCAAGGCATGACTGTATACAATTGTTAACAGTACATATATGTAAATGAACATAACTGGATTTATTATCATTAATATATCCAATGACCAGCTGAAAGGAGTTAACCACACTGAAGGCATACAAGCATACCGAAAGGAAGTGTTAATTCGGGGCTGAAAGGGTTAAATAATATTGCTAGCAGTGTCCTGAAGAAACTGCTTCAAACTATAAACTGCTAGCGTGGTCTTGAAATTGTTGCATTGTCTGACTGAGAGTCCTGGAGAGACATGCAAGAAGACCTCAAACTCTTGAGTTCATAACATTTTGTCTAGGGCAACTTAACCCTGATATGGAAAAGAGTTTGAAAAGAGTACAAGTGACCACAAGTTCAAAGAAGATGTAACAGGGAGAAATGGGTCAACTACATAATACAAAGGGATAATAAAAGGGATGTTTGAGCTCCCTGAAATTCTCCAAACTTCACTTCAAAGCTTCAATTGGATTACCAAATGATCTCTCTCCCCTGGACCCATCATCCACACTGGACCTTTATCTGTTGAACCTTGCATTGTTAAAACCTGCTGTGGAATATAATGCTGGTCTTCTTATAGACCATGCATTATTGTTTGCCATGAACTGAGTGCCTTCATCTTTGATTGCCTATAATCAGGGATGGGGACTCGGACTCCAGGACTCGACTCGTGAGTCGGACTGAGTCCCCCCTCTGACTCAAGTCCCAATATTTTTAATGGGACTCGAGACCAAGGACTCGTGTTCCAAAATCGTGTTCCTCAAATGCAACATGGATAGGTTTTAGGAAGTACAGCAAGTTTATTTTTTAAAATCATTTTCCTAAAATGCAACCTTTCCGACATTTTGGGTTTGGCTGCCTCTGCCTGCCTGTTTGGGGTTCCCAGCCTCCTCTGCCTGCCTGGTCTCTTCTTAACCAGTTCCACAGTTTGAATTGTCCAAGACAAAGGCCTCTGCCTGCCTGTTTTGGGGTTCCCTGCCTCCTCTGCCTGTCTGGTTATTTTGGGTTTGTCTGCCTGGTCTGTTCTTGCCAAAATCAGTTACAGAATTTTGAAATAAAAAGCCACACTTGTGCCTAGAATTTATTTAAGCCACACATCTGAAATATCCTTATTTTGTTGGGAACCCTCCCCCCCCCATTGATTTTAATAGGGACTCATGGAGTCAGCTTTGGGAGTGACTCGTGACTCGACTCGTGACTCGTCACTCATCACCATTTTGGACCTCGGACTCGAACTTGAAACTCGGGTCCAAAGACTCGTGATTCGACTCGTGACTCGAAACCAAGGACTCTTCAACATCCCTGCCTATAATGCCTTCTGGTCTGGATTATTAGTGACTTTTAAGACTGTTGTTTTGCCTTGACACCAATACAGTAGAGATTTCCAATGCAGACTCTGTTGTTGAACCTGATTTCTGCCAGTGTACGTGTATTTCTAGCCTTGCCTGATTTTATGCCTGTCTCCTGAACCAAGATCTGCCAGGGGCCCTTTCCAGTAAAAGCTCTTTGGGGAAAACCTCTCTGCTGCTCAGGACTCCTTTTTGTCTAGTTAATTCCTGAATCCCTGGACTTAGTTCGACTTGGACCCCAGCAATGTGAGATCCTGAAATATGAAACTTCTCCAATAAGCCAGGATTCTGCCTTGTTGTGACTTATTCCTGTATCCTTGAAACTGAGTCATCTTGGGGCATTTGTGCATGGAAATACTGCATTTATGATGGTTTCTATTGCCCAGGGCTCTTTGGCCTAGTTTATTCCCGAATCCCTGCACTTAGTTTGGCTTGGACCCCTGCCATGTAACAATCCTGTTAAAGGAAATTCTCCAAAATTAGGGACTCTGCCTGCTGCAACTGTTTTTGACCCTTAACCTAAGTCAGCTTGGGGTTCCTGAGCATAGAGATCTTGCTTTTGGGAATATCTCTATTTTTGCCTGGGTCTCTAGCTCTTACTCTTCTTGAGTTGTGAACAATGTTTTGTAATCTTGTATTGAGAACCTGAATCTCTAAGTGCTTTGAACCCCTAACCTTTGGGCCAGTCACTGACTCTCAGCCTAACCTACCTCACAGGGTTGTTGTGAGGATAAAATGGAGAGGAGGATGATTATGTAAGCTGCCTTGGGTTCCTTGCAGGAAAAAAGGCGGGGTATAAATATAATAAATAAATAAATAAATAATGTGGTTCTAAGACTTAAGTCTCTGACTATGACTATGTACTTGCTTTTGGATTTAAACTTAATCTAAGATTAATCTTAATCCTTAATCTAAGCTATGGGATGTTAGCTTCCAAGTTAACTCAGAGAATCATAGAATAGTAGAGTTGGAAGGGACCTATAAGGCCATCAAGTCCAACCCCCTGCTCAATGCTGAAATCCAAGTCAAAGCATCCCTGACAGATGGCTGTCCAGCTGCACCTTGAATGCCTCCAGTGTGGGAAAGCCCACTACCTCCCAAGTCCCTAGGTAGTTGGTTCCATTGTCGTATTGTTCTAACAGCCAGGAATTTTTCCCCTGTGTCCAGGTGGAATCTGGCTTCCTGTAACTTGAGCCCATTATTCCGTGTCCTGCAATCTGGGATGATTGAGAAGAGATCCTGACCCTCCTCTGTGTGACAACCTTTCAAGTACTTGAAGAGTGCTATCATTTCTCCCCTCAGTCTTCTCTTCTGAAGGCTAAACATGATGCCAAGTTCTTTCAGTCTCTCCTCAAAGGGCTTTGATTCCAGTCCCCTGATCATCTTTGTTGCCCTCCTCTGAACCCTTTCCAGTTTGTCTACATCCTTCTTAAAGTGTGGTGGCTAGAACTGGATGCAGTACTCAAGATGAGGCCTAAACAGTGCTGAGTAGAGGGGAATTATCACTTCCTGCGATTTGGAAGCTATACAAATGCAGCCCAAAATAGCATTAGCCTTTTTGTAGCCCAAAATAGCATGAGCCTTTTTGTAGCCACATCAGATTGCTGGCTTATATTCAGCTTGTGATCTACAACAATTCCAAGTATCCCCCATCCTGTAACTGTGCAGTGGGTTTCTTTTTCCTAGGTGCAGCACTTGGCATTTATCCCTATTAAATTTAATTCTGTTGTTTTCGGCCCAGCGCTCAAGCCTATCGAGATCACTTTGAATTTTATTTCTGTCTTCCGGAGTATTAGCTGTTCCACCCAATTTTGTGTCATCTGCAAATCTGATAAGCATTCCCTGATTTATAACTTCTAAGTTTAAGTGCCATGACTTATGAAGTGTGATCTGTGTCACCTGATTCACCTCTGAATTAAGCTAAGTCACTAAATCTATGTCTCTGTCATCCTGTCCTACAGTGAGGAAGCTAGGCCTTCTGGCAGCGCTTTTGTTTGGTACAGAGTGAGAGGCAGGTGAATGAGCAGGTTGCAAAAGCAAAGAGGAGGAGCAATTCCAGAGAACTCTTGTCAGTGGGGAACTCTTGTCAGTGCTGGGGTGTGGGCCTTCTGCAGGTGCCTGACCATGCCTACCCTTGACACCAGCCTTGGGGAGAAGGGGGCCTGCATACAGCTTGGATTGTAATCGTAAAATCTTGGGAACTGGACAAAGTAGAAATTAAAACAGGGGTGGGCAGACCAGGCTTGCAGGATCCACTTTGTTTTTCAATAGAATCCTGAGATCCATCAATCCTGAGATCCACTAGGTGCAAAATAGCGGCTCAGACAGGAGGACAGAGAGCCTCTGAACATATGCACAGCCCAGGAGTTTGTGATCAGTACCAAAACAAGCTCAGAATTGTTTTCACACACAAAGCCACTCCTGTTTTCCTCCCAAGTGTTCTTATTCAGTAACCAAATTTAGGGGCGGGGTGGGGTGAGATATTATCAGGGATGGGGACTCGGACTCGAGGACTCGACTCGTGAGTCGGACTGAGTCCCCCCTCTGACTCGAGTCTGACTCGAGTCCCAATATTTTTAATGGGACTCGAGACTCGACTCGGGACTCGAGACCAAGGACTCGTCAACATCCCTGGGCTGTTGACGAGTCTTCTGGCTGTGCCAGAAGGAGCGCGATCACCGGTGAAGAGCGCATGGAAGCAAGGCGTGCCTCTGCTCGGCCACTATGGACAGCTACCAGAAGCGCAGCCCCAACGATGTGTTGAGATTTATTTTGATTGATGTGTTGTTGTGGGGGGTTAGGGTTAGGGTCAGACATTTTGGGTTTGGCTGCCTCTGCCTGCCTGTTTGGGGTTCCCAGCCTCCTCTGCCTGCCTGGTCTCTTCTTGACCAGTTCAACAGTTGAATTGTCCAAGACAAAGGCCTCTGCCTGCCTGCTTTGGGGTTCCCTGCCTCCTCTGCCTGCCTGGTTATTTTGGGTTTGTCTGCCTGGTCTATTCTTGCCAAAATCAGTTTCAGAGTTTTGAAATAAAAAGGCACACTTGTGCCTAGAATTTATTTAAGCCACACATCTGAAGTAGCCTTATTTTGTTGGGGAGAAACCCCATTGATTTTAATAAGGACTCGTGGAGTCAGTTTTGGGAGTGACTCAGGACTCGGGACTCGTGAGTCACCATTTTGGACCAAGGACTCGGACTCGAGACTCGGGTCCAAAGACTCGTGACTCGACTCGTGACTCGAGACCAAGGACTCTTCAACATCCCTGGATATTATTAGACAACTGGGAATCAGAAACCCTTGCTGATCTATGCAAAGAACCCAGAGATCTACCTTCTGCTAACCCCTGAGTTAAAACAGTAGGTGTTTACTCCCCATGTCGATAAGTATCCTGGTTCTTGAGTGTCATTGAAAAGCCAAAATCAGCTAGACCTGCATTGCAAGTCTTCTTTGTGACAAGAGTTCCTGTGCCTTTAGTAGCAACATGGCAGCTAGAAATTGAACTGCTGTAACTTCTGTGATGGGTTTCTGTCTGATTTCTGCTTGTTAATATGTGTCTGTTTCAGGCACAGGAGTCCTTTGCCAGAAAAAAGGTGAAAATCTTAGCACTGTGGAAGCTAAGCACCCCTTTATTGAAGTAATTTCATTGGCTGTTATGAAATAACCACATACCATGTATCTTTATACATGGATCTAGATTTTCATCTTGGTTCTAAACCAAGCTCTGAAATGGAAAATCCCATTTATATCTAAAATATTGAGTGCAAACTTTTTGGCACAAGGTACTTACAGCTGTCTCCAGATATCGATTCAAAGAAAGACGTGATTACTTATCTGTTGAAAAAAGTAATTTAGCATTTCTCTCCCTCCAGAACTCACACTTATAGACTCCAAAGATAAAAAGTAATCTGCTTTTATTTCCTTTTCTGCAAAGGCCCAATATCCCTTCTGTTCTAGATGGAATTCCACATTAAAATGCCAGAATATAGGCATTTTCTTCCCAATGTTTTCTGAGAACAGTTAAATGACGTTAGTACTAGATAGTTGTTTGTTAAGAAATACACATATCTTTCTAAGGTCCATATATATATATATATATATATATATAGAGAGAGAGAGAGAGATGCTACTGTTTCTACCTCTCATTTCTTCTTAAAGAAGTATTTATTTATTTTTATTTAGGACATTTTGTAAATCCCACCCTTCCTGCCAGGAGCACAGGGTGTTCTTCATATGGGGATAATCTGATTTAATCCTTGCAACAACGCTGTTAGATAGGTTAGGCTGAGAGAAAGTTACTGCCCCAAGGTCAGCCAGTAAATTTCCTGGATCACCATCCAGAAATCTAGGCATTGAAACTTTCTCACATGCTCTCCTGACCCACAAGGAAGCTGAAGTCTAAAGAATTGTTTGGAATTGTGAAAGCTTTGTGCTCTGGAAGGCGGAGTATAAGCAATGGTGTACAAGTAGATGTTGAAGTGCAGTCGCTTATTGTAGCAGTGTGTATACACACAGAGAGACACACACACCCAGGAGCATCAGCACATAGCACAATGCCCATTTTATTAGAATTGGCATGGCTGCAATCCTATGCATAGTCCTATGCAATCCTAGGCAAAGTAAGCTTCATTGATCTCAGTGGTACTTTCTTCTGACTGTATAGGTTCAACTAGTAAATGAGAGTGAGCTTTAACAAGTGAGTGAGCTTGAGAACCAGTATGGCATAGCGGTTAGAGTGCTGGACTGGGACTTGGGAGATCCGGGTTCTAGTCCCCACTCAGCCATGAAGCTCACTGGGTGACTTTGAGCCAGTCACTGACTCTCAGCCTAACCTACCTCACGGGCTTGTTGTGAGGGTAAAATGGAGAAAGGAGGATGAAGATTATGTAAACTGCCTTGTGTTCCTTGCAGGAAAAAAGGCAGGATAAAAACATTAAATAACATAAAACAAAAGATCTTCAGCCAGCTGAAATGCAACCTTTAGCTCTTAATTAGAATCTCAAGCAATCTTGCAAAGAAGTTGTTACCAACTGAACTGCTAGCGTGAAGTGGGAACCCCAACCCACCCGTGTGGGATTATTTTCCTCATGTTCTGACTTCTTCTGTACTAATTTGTCACACAAACAATAGTAAAATTTGACAGCCTCGGTATCACCTCATTCATTTGTCAGGGCAAGGAGGGTGTCGATTACCCTGGCACTCAGGCGCACTCCTGCTCTGAAAAAAGTCCTGGAGATGTGTTTCCCTGCATTCCCACTCCACTACACCACTGGGTATAAGTACTTAATCAAATAAATTGTAACATCATATCTGGAGCCAATTTATTTTTTCCCTTTCATTTTTATCAGTACCACACAGGACTGCATCTGTTGCTCCATTTCCCTGCTTGCATTTCCAGAATTTGGAAGGGCAGATGCTAGTATGAAATGCAAACCTCCTGCATAAAGTCCCAGAAGCTTTGCATGGTCCTGGTCACATGCTTGCCTTTGAGCCTCCTGCCATTTAAATAAATTTAAAAAATGTCATTTTTCAAGCTGCTTCCCCTTATATGCATTTTTAAATGTATCATTTTATTTATTACATTTATTTCCTGCCTTTCATCCAAGGAACTCAGGCAGACTACATGGTTCTCCTCTCCATTTGAACCTCACAACAACCCTGTGAAGAAGGTTAGGTTGAGAGAGAGGGATTGGCTTAAGGTCACCCCATGAGCTTCATGGCCAAGTGGGGATTTGAACCTGGACCTCCCCAGTCCTAGTTCATTGCTCCAACTATGACACCATAATGCCTGTATTTAACATTAGAATGAGTCCTTGCTCTGTTTGCATATAAATAAATACATAAATAAATAAACCACAAATTCTCAAATATATCCCTGTCAACATTCTTCCAGAGTTTTTGATACTGTACCCATTCTTGTCATTCTGCTAGTACAAGGTGTCTACCACTTGCAGAAACCCTGTTTTCATCCTTGAGCAAGTGTAAAATCTACTAGTACTTTAAAGACACAATCCTATGCATGTTTGGACAGAAAAAAGTCCCACAACTCCCAGCATGCCCCAGCCAGCCATTCTGGCTGGGGCATGCTGGGAGTCATAGGACTTTTTTCTGTCCAAACATGCATGGGATTCTGCCCTAATTCCGCTTGTGCAAGCTGTTCCATAAGCCATTCCACTAGCTGTTGAATAAGATGTTGCACAAGCTGCTCCAAAAACTGTTCCACAAGCCATTTCACTATCTGTTGCACAACCCATTCCGTCTTCAGTAGGCTAGGTTTTCCTGGCACTAGTTATGCTAGTTGTTCTGCTAGCAATTGTGCAAATGCTTAAAGAACAATGCTACATCTGGTACTATTTCTGTGAGCATAACACTGGCTACAACCCCTTGTACACGACATCTGCAAGTGCTTAGACGAATATATAACGTCCATATTGGTGAAAAGGTAGGAAATCAGAATGGCAACTTCAGGTTGGAACACATTCAAAACAAAACTATGATTGCTGCGCTGAATCATGAGGTCTAAGACACTACTTAACCAAGGTTGCTTCATTTGCCTGAGTTATGTGGGATGTGCTTGTAGAGGTTCTGAAGGCACAGTAGGTGGAACTGATCAGATATGCAATGATTAAATAATATTTTTCCTCCTTCCTATCTGTCTCTCTTCAGTATCATGTTCATTTTTATTCTATTCTCCTCCCCATTAATTTTAATTGGAAATGTGCTTTCCTCCTCCTCTTTTTCCCCAGGAATGTCAAAACATTTCTACCTAGTGTCTTTCGATAGACATATTGTCAAGTGGTGTTTCCTCTTCTGTTGGAATATTTAATACCCTTAGATCTATATTCACTTTCAACATACTAATTCTCCAAGAAAAGATGTCTTGGAAGGCCCCCTTTTTAATGAATCATACACCTTCACTTCACTGACAAGAAAGAAGTGCCGTGGTTGTTGGTTGCTGTAGTTTTTTCTATTACGTCCTCCTCTTACAAAAAAATATTTCTCTGCCTGTACTAAAATAAAGAGATTAATTCTAAATCTAGTAGGAGCTAAATATACAGCAATCAGTGTGTGGAAAGCAGCATAAATACTAAGATACCACAATAAATTATTATGATTAGGTAGTTAGGCAGTTCCTTACAGCACAATCCTATAGCTCTCATATGTTCAATGGAGCTTACTCCCTGGTAAGGCTGTAGTCCTACACACAATTAACAAGGATCAAGTCCCATTGGATTCACTACATCTTACTTCTGAGTAGACATGCTGTGTCTTTAGGATTGCCGCCTAAGAAAATTAACAGCACAATTTTGACAGGGGAGTAAGGGATCTGCTGGGACTGAAGCCATGAGGGGCTTCAAAGCTAGCCCTTTGAATTGTGCTTGGACTTGAACCAGCAGCCAGTGCTGAATGATCTCTCAGAGCCAGCGAGATATGCTCCCAGTGAGCTGTTCTGGTTAAAATCCTGGCTACTGCATTTTGAACCAGTTGCAGCTTTCAAACAGTCATCAAGGGCAACACCATTACAGTAGCCTAAACAGAATGTTACCAGAGCGTGCATCATTTTTGCCAGACTATGTCCATCTAGGAGAGAGTGCAGCTGACATACCAACCTAAGTTGGTAGAATGCTCTCTTTGCCACTGAGGATACCTGACCTTCAAGTGACAAAGCTAGACTGAGGAATACTCCTAAGCTGGCCAGCCAGAAGTGACGCGACAGGACCAGCGCGGCTGGCACGGCGGGCTCGAGGCGGCGAGCCGAGGGAGCCCCGGACCCGGTAAGGCCCCACAAGTCTCTGGCGGGTGTGAGCAGGGCCGATTTCGGCTCGCTATGCCCGCCTCGAGGCGAGTGGATACACCCCTACCCACCCGGCACTTGACTCGTGGTGCGTGATCCAAGTGCTCCCGCTGCGCAAGCTGAGCCAAGGCAAGCGCGAGCACCACCTGAGGTGTTCGCCAGACTTCCGGGTCCCCTGTGCTATGTTGTTTACGTAGAAAACAGCCTAATTTACACAAAGAACGCGAGTGCAGCTGGGGAAAAGGTAGGGCAAGCGGAAATTGGAGGGTTGAGCCCGGTAAATTCGCCAGATTTCCAGCCCCTATTCGAGCTCCGTGCACATCCTTATGAAGACTGTTCAGAAGCTGCAGCTGGTGCAAAATGTGGCAGCCAGACTAATAACTGGGACCAGGAGGTCTGAACATATAACACCTGTTCTGGCCTGCTTGCATTGGCTGCCTTTATGCTACCAGGCCCAATTCAAGGTGCTGGTTTTAACCTATAAAGCCCTACACGGCTTGGGACCGCAATACCTGATGGAATGCCTCTCCCAACCACAATCTACCCAGACACCACACTCAGCATCTGGGGCCTTCCTCCAACTGCCACCCCCGAGGGAGGCTTGGAAGGTGGCAACAAGGAGGAGGGCCTTTTCTGTGGTAGCCCCCCCAACTGTGGAACAGGCTCCCCACTGAGGCCCACCTGGTGCCAACTTTGCTTTCCTTTCGGCACCATGTTAAGACTGCCCTCTATGCTGAGGCATTCAACAGCTCCAAATAGTACACGGGGTGGTGATTATGTCACCTTTTTTTAACCAGTCTACCTTTTATAACCTTGTCTTAGGTATTTAAGTAATTTTAAAATTGTTTTTAAAATGCCCAGTGAATTTTTAAAAATGTTTTTATTGTTTGTATTTTTATATTGTATTTTATTGTATTGTATTTTATATTGTATTATGGGGGCGGGGTCGCCGGATCGTCACCTTGAAGTGGTGAGTGGGCTTGCGTGTTCCGATGAATCCTGTGAGCAATGCCGTCGGGAGCTATGTACTCCCAGCAGGGTCACCCATGGCGGTAAGGTCCGGGGAGAGGAACCAGACAAAGAACGATCCAAAACATAAAGTCCTCAACGGCAGAACAGGCGGAAGATAATTAAACCTAAATTACAACGGCTGTGAAGGCGGATGAAGGCTGCAGCAGAGAATGGTTTTCCAATCGTCAGGGTAACCGTGCCATTGGATCTCTGCCGTACTCTGTCAAGTTTGTGTGGTGATTCGTTGTGCACCGATCTCCCCACATAAAACAGTTTCACGCACAGGCGTCTTCCAACCCAACCCACCCAACCCAACCCAACCCAACCCAACCAACCAAACAAACAAACAAAAAAAAGTCCCATGGCGACTGGCGAATGGCAACGGGGGCAGGACTGTGAATCTGGAAGCCCCTAGTCATGGACCAGCACATGGGCGGTGGATGCAGACTCAGTCGCCCTGTTCAAGGAACGAGGTAGTCGAGCAGCTCGGCAGCTGTATCCATGACTGAGCAGCCCTATTTAGGATCCACTCTGCTCACCCCGTATGGGGAGGGGGCTAGAAAAGGTGCCCTAAACATAGTCTACCTCTTTCTCCCCTGACTGGATTACCGCGTCCAGTGGGGTCACCATTTTAGCGGTCGAAAAAGACATTTGAATTTTGGAACATGGAATATACGGACATTGCTGGATAACATAGATAGTGAACGCCCTGAGCGTAGGACTGCTATTATTGCAAGGGAGCTGAGACGGTTTAAAATTGACATAGCAGCACTTCAAGAAACTCGAAGGGCAGGAGAGGGACAGCTGAAAGAAGAAAAAGGAGGTTATACCTTCTTCTGGAAAGGACTACCTGAGCAGGACCGACGAATACATGGTGTAGGCTTTGCCATCAAAAATGAACTAGTGAACTCTTTGTCAGAAGTTCCTACTGGCATTAACGAACGCCTGATAACTCTTCGATTAAAGCTCGCCAATAACCAACAGGTAACTATTTTGAGTGCTTATGCACCAACATTAGATGCTGATGATGACATCAAGGAAAGTTTTTACAGCCAGTTGGACACTCTCCTGTCAGAGATACCTAAGGAGGATAAAATTATCCTCCTAGGCGATTTTAACGCAAGAGTCGGGCGTGACTTTGATTTATGGCCAGAAACTATTGGAAAAGACGGAGTTGGTAATAGCAACCCGAACGGACTCTTACTTTTGTCTATATGTGCAGAGCATAATCTCACTATCACAAACACGCTCTTTCGACAAAAGAATAAGTTTAAAACATCATGGCAGCACCCACGGTCAAAGCACTGGCATCTTCTGGATTATGTAATTGTCCGTGCTAGAGATCGCCGCGATGTACTTCTTACTAGGGCCATGGTGAGTGCCGACGACTGCTGGACAGACCACCGACTAATCCGGTCCACTATGGTTATCAACATTGCTCCCCAACGTAGGCTTCAAGGAAGGAAACCAAGGCGTAAAATGAACATCCAAGTCCTTCAAGATCCTATTAAGCAAACTCATCTTCAATCACTTCTTAAGGAACATCTTCCTACGGAACCTCCTGACAACATTGAGGACCATTGGTCTAAGCTGAAAACCTCCATTACTGCAGCTTGTGAACAAACTATTGGATATGAAACTAAGAAACATCAGGATTGGTTTGATGAAAATGACAATGAGATTAATATATAATTGACCAAAAAAGGAAGCCTTCCAAATATGGCAAAATGATATTAACTGCGCTGCCAAGAAAAAAACCTACGCTAGCGCAAAGGCTGAGGTCCAAAGAAGAACAAGAGAACTTAAGAACGCTTGGTGGAAAAAGAAAGCTGAAGAAATTCAACAACTTGCAGAATCTCATGATGCACGGGGCTTTTTTAAGGCCACAAGGGCCATTTATGGACCAAAAACCTATGGTACAAACCCTTTACAATCAAAAGATGGCACCAAACTCTTAAAAGACAAAGAGTCTATTGCACTGCGTTGGAAAGAGCATTATTATGACCTTTTAAATCGTAAGTCTAAGGTGGATAATGAGATTTTTTCGCAAATCCCGCAAAAACAAATTAAAGAGGAACTTGCAATACTCCCCACTTTGGATGAAGTAAAAAAAGCCATTAATCAAATGAAGAACAACAAAGCTAGTGGACCAGATGGGATTCCTGCTGAAATCTTTAAAGAAGGGGGCCCCGAACTTGTACAACATCTTCATAAACTCATCGAAAAAATCTGGATAAGAGAAGAGATCCCAGAAGACTTCAGGGATGCCATAATTATCACCCTCTTTAAGAAGGGTGATAGAACAGACTGTGGAAACTATCGGGGCATTTCTCTCCTAGCAACCGCAGGTAAAATATTTGCTAGGATTCTCGCAAACCGTCTTCTATCTATTTCAGAAGAGATCCTCCCTGAAACTCAATATGGTTTCCGCCCCTCTAGAGGGACAGTAGACATGATTTTTACTGCACGTCAGCTCCAAGAAAAATGCCGGGAGCAAAATCAACCCCTTTATATGGCATTTATCGATTTGGCTAAGGCCTTTGATACTGTAGACCGTACAGCTCTCTGGACTATCCTTATGAAAATTGGATGCCCCAATAAATTTGTGAATATCTTGCGACTTCTCCATGACAACATGACGGCAACGGTTTTGGACAACAACGGCTCTCATGGTGCTCCATTTAAAGTGGGATCAGGTGTTAAACAGGGATGTGTTATCGCCCCAACATTATTTGCCATTTTCATCGCCATGGTTTTACATCTTGTCGAGGGGAAACTTCCCACCGGTGTGGGAATTATATATCGAACAGATGGAAAGCTTTTTAATCTCAGCAGGCTGAAAGCAAAAAGTAAGGTAATTACAACCTCCGTTGTGGAACTTCAGTATGCTGATGATAATGTGGTCTCCGCACATTCAGAGGATGATCTCCAAACTATCCTAAATGCTTTTGCAGAAGCATACGAAAAACTTGGTCTCTCACTTAACATCAAAAAACCAAAGTGCTTCATCAGCAAGTGCAAGCCAATCCTTTGGTGATGCCATCTATCCAGCTTGGCGGGACAATACTGGAAAATGTCGATCATTTTCTCTATCTTGGCAGCTATCTTTCTGTTACAGCTAACATCGACAGTGAAATCCAGCATCGTCTGATCTCCGCAAGTGCCGCATTTTCTCGAATGAAACATAGAGTGTTCGAGGATCGGGATATTTGTAAGAAGACCAAAACACTGGTTTATGAAGCCATTGTATTACCAACTTTATTGTATGCCTGCGAAACATGGACTATCTATAAACGTCACTTCCACCTCCTTGAAAGGTTTCATCAACGTTGCCTCCGGAAAATCCTGCAAATTACTTGGGAAGATAGGCGAACAAATGTCAGTGTACTGGAAGAAGCAAAGACTACTAGCATTGAAAAAATTATCCTTCAACGCCAACTTCAGTGGACCGGTCACGTTGTTCGAATGCCTGACTGCTGTCTCCCAAAGCAGTTACTTTACTCCCAACTCAAGGATGGAAAGCGGAATATCGGTGGTCAATATAAGAGGTTTAAAGATGTTCATAAGGCAAATCTAAAAAAATGCAATATAAACATCGAAAACTGGGAAGCTCTGGCCCATGAACGATCTAAATGGAGGTTGGCCTTTCACAAAGGTTCCATGGACTTTGAAGAAGCCCGAGTGCAAGGTGAAAGGGAGAAACGTGCTAAGCGAAAAGCACGTCAAATGAATCCTTTACAGGACCATCTTCTATCTGGTAACCTGTGTCCTCACTGTGGGAAGCTGTGTGGATCTAGAATTGGCCTCCACAGTCACTTACGGACCCATCGCTAGAGTCTACACAATCTTCTTTAGAATCTCCTCCTTTTATCCCGGAAGACAATCTTACTCGGTCACGAGTGATCGCCTGATGATTGTATTTTATTGTGTTTTATAATTGCTGTAAATCACCCAGAGAGCTTCGGATATTGGGTGGTATAGGAAATAAATAAATAAATTTCTAATTCCCAATAATTGACTTAGTATAATATATTCCGTGTATTCACAAGAGATCCAAGTAATATACATGATTTGTCCCCAAGTGAGGGGCCAGTGGAAGGCTGTTGCGAGTGTATGGGTGAGATAAAGAAGAGTCAGACACAGAGTATATGGTTTCAAATCAGGGCCACATTTATTGAATTGAAGATCTGTGAAGGGCGAAGTGCGGTACTAACCTAGCCCGGCCATTGGCCGGGAAAAAAACCAATATTTTAAATATTTTGGCGAATACATCCTAACCGCACCGGAGGCGGGTTGGTCCGCCCCCGGCCAGTTGCCCTCCATGTGGAGCTGGAGGGCCTTACCATCGTCGCCTTACTTTGACGCCTCCAGGCACCCAATGTAGGCGAGAAAGGCAAAACCGATTCTTTTCTCCTCTCCCCCATGTTATCCTCATACCAGCCCTGTGAAGTCAGTTAGCAGGCTACTGATGGATGAATCTGTCACTTTTGGTTTCTCTCTCTGATTTTGCCAATCTTAAATTCATTCCAAACTTTGAGAATTTTTCCAATCTTAAATTCAGTTTTTCCCAAACTTTGAGATATATATATATATATATATATATATATTATTTGCATTTATTTATCGCCCATCTGGCCAGCAAACTGGCCACCCTGGGCGATGTACAGAAGATAAAACAGAATAAAATACATTAAAACATTTTTCTCCATTAAAATACATTAAAACAGTATAAAATTTTAAAACCTTAGCCCACCCCATATTCCTGCCTGAATAACCAAGTTTTTAATGAGCGGCGGAAGCTCAGCAGAGAGGGGGCATGGCGAAGGTCACTTGGGAGAGAGTTCTATAGTACTGGGGCTGCCACAGAGAAGGCCCTCTTCCTCGTCCCGACCAGTCTACCTGCTCTGGCTGAAGGGACAAGGAGAAGGCCGTCTGTGGCAAATCTTGTTGAGCGGCCCACTTGGTGTTGCTGGAGACGCTCCTTGAGATAGACTGGACCGGAGCCGTACAGGGTTTTAAAGGTCAAAACCAACACCTTGAATTCAGCTCGGCAAGCAACTGGTAGCCAGTGTAGCTCCTTGACCACTGGTGTGATGTGATCCTGCCAGCGGCTGCCTTTAACTAGGCGAACCGCCGTGTTCTGTACCAGCTGTAGCTTCTGAACCGTCTTCAAGGGTAACCCCACTTAGAGCGCATTACAGTAGTCTAGGCGAGAGGACACCAAGGCATGAACCACTGATGGGAGCAGATGATTAGGAAGGTAGGGGCGCAGCTGCCGTATCAGTTGTAGTTGATACAGCGCCGCCCGGCTCACAGCTGCCACCTGAGCCTCCATGGAAAGCTGGGAGTCTAGAATGACCCCCAAGCTGTGGACCTGGTCCTTCAGGGGTAGATGTAGCCCATCCAGCACCAGGTCAACATCCCCTAACCTCCCCTTGTCCCCCACCAGAAGTACCTCGGTCTTGTCGGGGTTCAGGTTCAGCATATTCCTTCCCATCCAGCCACCCACTGACTCCAGGCACTTGGACAGGGTCTCAACGGCCAACCTCGGTGAGGATTTGAAAGAGAGTTAGAGCTGCGTGTCATCCGCATACTGATGACACTGCACCCCAAACCTCCTGATGATAGCTCCCAGCGGCTTTAGGTAGATGTTGAACAACATCGGGGAGAGGATAGAACCCTGCGGCACTCCACAAGTGAGGAGCCAAGGGTCTGAAGCCTCCCCCCTGAGAACTACCTTCTGGTACCTTCCAGAGAGGAAGGACCAGAACCACTGCAATACAGTGCCTCCCAAGCCCAAGCCCTCCAAGCGGTCCAGGAGGATACCGTGGTCAACGGTATCAAAAGCCACTGAGAGATCGAGGAGGACTAGAAAGGAGCATTTGCCCCTATCCAAAGCCCTCCTCATATCATCCACCAAGGCGACCAAGGCCGTCTCCGTCCCATGTCCAGGCCTGAAGCCCGACTGGCACGGATCTAAATAATCAGCTTCATCCAAGTGTGCCTTCAACTGAGCACCCACCACCCGCTCGATCACCTTGCCCAGAAATGGTAAATTGGAGACTGGGCGGAAGTTGTTCAGATCCTGGGGATCCAAGGAGGGCTTCTTTAGAAGCGGTCTTATTACTGCCTCCTTGAGGGCTGATGGCATAACTCCCTCCTCGAGGGAGGCATTCACCACCGCCTTGATCCCCTCACCCAGTCTCTCCCTATAGCTCATAATGAGCCAGGACGGGCAAGGGTCAAGCAAGCAGGTGGTCGGCCTCACAGATGAAAGCACCTTGTCCACTTCATCAGAAGGAAGAAGCTGGAAATGGAACCAATCCCACAAAACCGGTCTGCCATTGGCCTCCTCCCGCTCACTCCCTGTGCCCACTCCTAATCTGATCAATTTTATCTGCGAAGTGCTTCGCTAAAGCCTCACAGGAGGCTTTAGACTGTTCCATTGGGTCCGGAGCGGCTGGACCGTCCAGACTCCGGACCACTTGGAACAGCCTCCTGGGGCAGCACTCCGCAGACGCAATGGAGGCAGCATAGAAATTCTTTTTTGCTGCCTTCACCGCCACTCGGTAGGCTGAAGATGCAGCTCTAACCCGTGTTCGATCATCTTCGGAGCGGGAATTTTCGCCATCGGCGCTCTAGCCTTCTCACCTCTTGTTTCAGAGCTCACAGCGAAGGAGTGAACCATGGTGCCACGCAAGCTCTGTTTAGGCGAAGAGGGCGCTTCGAGGGCAACTTGGTCTAATGCCCTGGTGATTGCAGCATTCGTTCACCAGGGTCTCGACCGAGCTACCCTTTGTGTGCTCCAATTCCCCAAGCGCGTTCAGGAATCCATCCGGATCCATAAGACGCCTGGGGCGGACCATCCTAATAGGTCCCTCACCCCTGCAGAGGGGTTGTGGCACCGAGAGACCCAACCCCACCAGATAGTGATCTGACCATGACAAGGGGTGTGTGGATATACCCCCGATCTCCAGATCATTTCCCCCCTCTCCGGAAACAAAAACCAAGTCCAGTGCATGACCGGCTACATGGGTAGGTCCAGTTAATACAGGGTGCAGCTCCCAGGAAGCCATGGTCTCCATGAAGTTCCGAGGTGCCCCAGTGAGGGAAGCCCCTGAATGCACGTTGAAGTCCCCCAGCACCAGTAGCCTAGGGGACAACACACGCACATCAGAGACCACCTACAGCACCTCAGCCAGGGAGTCTGTCGTGCAGCGGGGTGGACGGTACACGAGCAGAATCCCCAGACTGCCCTTTGGACCCAACCTCCAGTACATGCACTCAATAAACTTGGTCTCCCGGAGAGGGAGTCTGGTAAGGACCAAGGACTCCTGGTAGATAACAGCCACTCCTCCTCCCCGTCCCCCAACCCTTGGTTGCTGGGCATATGAGAAACCAGCCAGACACAAGACCGCCAAAGTTGGAGCAGCGGCCTCATCCAGCCAGGTTTCCGTAATACATGCCAGGTCCGCACCTTCATCCATGATCAAGTCATGGATGAGAGATGTTTTTTGGGTAACGGACCTGGCATTGCACAACAGCAAACGCAAGGTGGGAGGGAGGAGCCACACATCCCCCAGTTATCCCTTGGCTTTGGGCAGGCCCGGGACAAGGGATAGGTATTAAGCATCGATCCCCTGTCCCCCTTAATCGGCGTGGCCTGCCCCTAGCGCTCTGCCAGCGCCTGCCGCTCAACAGTGGTACTGTTTGCCCCCCAGAACTCCCCCCACTATCTCCCTGGGAGAGACACATGCCCCCTCGCTTCCGCCAATCAGGCGGGAGACCCACCCCTAAAATCAACCCCTAAAAAATTCCAGCCCTTCAAAAAGGAAGGGCCTCTTAAAAACTGCCAGCCCCACCTATATCCCCAGCAGCAGGGGGACAGGGCCTTGCCCTCATGCCACCCCCGAAGTGGCTCCCCCAAAGGGGCAGCCCCCTTTGGTGTCGCCCCTTCGGTGGTGACCCCGCCAGTGGGGCCTGGTCTTTATATATACTCTCTCTCTCTCTCTCTCTCTCTCTGTATATATATATATATATATATAGTTTGCATGAAAATGTGTATGTATTTTCATGCACATTTATTTTAATATATGCATTTTTGTATGCAATTTTGTCTAATATACTCATTTGTGCTAGCTATTTTCCTAATGCAATGCATTTTTTATCACAGTTTTCACAAGTATATGTATTTGTGTGTGTGCATTCCCTTAAAGATATGCAATTTTTTTAGGCATTATTTGATTAGATGGAAAATTCGGAGAAGTGCACATTTTGAAGGATAACTGAGTTTTGGTTCATGTTTTGGCTTGAAAATGAAAAATTAGGACAGTTGGCATTAAAATGCATACAAAATTAATGTATCCCTCCTCCATAGCAGTAACTGCCCCAAAGTCACCCAGTGAGCTTCACAGCTTAGTGGGGGAAGTCTCCCTGCTCCAAGTCAAAAACTCTAACTACTACACCACCAGGTCCTTCTTTCTATCTGCCACTCATCAGGTGGCACAATTGTACTGTGGCCATGAGATACTATGCACATCAGGTTATATCCAATAGTGCAGGGGTGGAGTCACAATTGGTCCTCCTGGGTTACCCAGATGACACTGCCTCCTTCCTCTGGCCCCACACCCTTTCCTCCCAATCACCTAACATTTAGTGGTTTCCCAGCTTTTGTGCAGTATTTTTCCCCATTCTAAAATGTTGAAATGCCTCTCCAAAGGCTTAGTTACGGCCAGTAAGGTGTCAGGTTTTTTGTATTTTTGGCCCCATCCCTTTTGCCTTTAGCTGCACCTCCTTTGCCTCCAGCCCCGCCCACCACGGGAATGCAGCCCCCAAGAGCTTCTCTGAAATTGAATTCAGCCCTTGGGCTTAAAGAGGTTCCCCACCCCTGCAATAGTGGCTTTGTACAAGTGGAAAGTTCTTCCTCTTATACAAAGTGGGGCACCCAATTTTCACCAATCCCCTCCCAAACAATTGCAGCCCTCCATGTCATATCCCATACTGTTTTGGAGTTGGGGACAGCTGGCGTAACATTTTAACAGATGATCTGAATTCTATCACCAGCATGCAGCATATAGCAAAAGCATTCATTTCTAGGATGTTATATTTTTTGCCTTGATACACCTTTGCACTCTCCTGAATTAGGCCTTCATTTTGTGTATTACAAAACTCATATTATTTGCATTCTTTGTTATTCTCCATCTGCTTTCTCCTTCTTCCTGCATTACTACAACCCAAGCGGTAAAGCTAAAAATGATGCATTTGGAGTGGGGGGAGCTGTTTTTTTAGTTGCTCCAAGATACTAAAGCAAAATTAAATGAATATTGAAAGGGTCAGATTGTTTTTCACATGAGTGAATCATTATTATTTTTTAAAGCAAGAATAAATACATGATTTTTTCAGTGGAGAAAACACTGGTTGACAAAAGAGAAGCAGTGCTATTTTACATATGTATGAAATAGACTATTTGTGTGTTTCTTTAAAGTATTTAAATTTAAAGCAACTTCAAGCATTTAAAGCTAAATCTCCAAAGCAACTTTTGATCCAATTAACTTGTGATAGTGATAGTTCAGTTCCTTATACAGAAGCCCTAACAAATTACTATTTATGCTTAGAGAACCTAGTTTTAGATTTCCTTTAAAAACAACAACCACCCAGCAATTTATCTATTTATCAAGGAAGCAACCCTTTTGGCCACATGTGGTGCAGCAGGATGGCTGGTGGGTTAGGAGCCTTGCAGATGCATGCACATACATACACATGTGCCTACATACATGCACAAACACACATGTGAACCCACAGGCATATACATATACCACACACACATATATCACACTCTTCCCCACCCCTCCACTTCTCAGCATGCAAGGATGGGGAAGCTTAAAAACCCCAACCCTGCCTAGACCAGGAGATGGGATTGCTGTGATCCCAATCAAGAATCCTGTCCTGGTGCTGCTAATAGCAGCACTGGAACAGCAGTCTTTTCCCTGCTGCCCAGCTGATGGTTGATCAGCTGGGAGGGAAGGAAAAAGTGGGTGTGGCTCCACAGGGCTGCACGAGCTACATGCAGCCCATGGGCCGTGGGTTCCCTGCCTGTGAACTAGAGCGTGTGTGCATTATCTGGAATAGTATGAAGGGACAGATGAATCCAGGATTTCATCTAAATGCGACTAAGACAACAAAAAGAGTTAGGGAGGGCAGGAAAGAAATTGCCAAAATTAACTGTGTTGTAAAAAAAAAAATTTTTTTTAAGTCTCTGAAATGAAACTTCCAATGTAATAAATACCTTCTCTATAGGCTGATCCACAAATTTAACTGAACTCAAGGACTAAATCTACATCCCAAACATTAAACACGATTGTGTGGATAAGCCTGGAAAGACCACGACTCACCAACACACACATGAATATTCTGGCCTTAATGAAATGGTTTGTTTCAGTATGGTGGTGCTGAACCCATTCATCCTGGAATATTGCATTGGCACAGAAGTTTCTCCAACTGCCACAACCTGGTGAGGACATCCAGCCCTGTATTCCGGAGTGGCCATCTCAGGCCTAAACTATGGCCTAGAATCTTTGGCTGAGTTAATGAGGTTAAAGAAAATAAAGTTGAATCCAAACAAAATGAAGTACTTACTCCAGCAAGGCAGGTTCAGAACCTGAGTTATGCTGGGCATTGTCTTGTTCCTTAAACAAACAAACAAACAAACAAAGGTAGAAGCAGTGGCTTGCCAGGACAGGCATGCATGCCTTGTCGGGAGTGCCTCTCATTAGCTACACCGAACCTTTTGGAACAGAGGGATCTCATCAAGCTTCACCTTTGGAAACCTCTACGACTGACTACTGTAATGCACATTTCAAATTACCTTTGAAAATGAATCAGATGCTTCAGCTAAATGTAAAATGCTGCTTCTTATGCCCTGGTAAATACAGGAAAGTGAGGCCATATTTGATAGTTTTGTGGCAACAGCAATGGGTGCCTGTGCTCTTCTGGACAAAGTTCATTGTCTTGGTACTTACCTTACATAGCCTGGGACCAGCAGACCTTACAGACCCTTTCTGCCTCTGTGAAGTTCCTTCCTTGTCAGTGTAGACCTCCTGAGTCCTGATTAGCTTTGCACCATTTACAGCAGGGGTGGGCAACCTCAGGCATGCGGGCCAAATCTGGCCCACTTGGCACCATAATCTGGCCCTCTGAGGTTCCCTTTCCTGGCCACAGCTCTTTCTCCTAACTGTGGATCTTTTGGTGGGCTTCCCGCCTTTGCTCGATTTCTTCCTCATTCTAAAATTAGAGGTGTGCGGAAATAGCCTCTTGAAATTCTCCACCCTATTTGTGGGCAGAGAAATTGGGGGGACAATTTAACAAATGTCTTTCAGGGGGAGGAGAAATTCCCCAACAGTTTCTCACAGGTAGGGCTCACCATTGGCAGGGGTTGTAGCACAGCTTCTTTCTTTTTTCCTAAGGGTTTTTGCGCTGCCACTGCAAGTGGCAACAGCATCGGCTGTGTGTTGGCAGGCTGGCCCCCATTTTGCATCGTCTGCAATGTCCTATACATAGCATCGTTCTGGGGAATTGTGGGGAGGAGAGGGAAGGCAGCCACTGAACACAAAGGAAAAAGGCGAAGAACATTTGGAGAAAATTCTGCAAAGTGCCCTGGTTTTTCTAGGGTGGTAAGAAAAGAAAAAATCTCAGAACTTTCCTGAGAAAAATGTCTTCTGAGAGGTTTTGGCTCAGCTCTACTGGTCATTTTTCAGGGTTTAGGACCTTCCCCGGGGTCTTCTACACATCACATTCCTGAGGGGTGCCTGTGGATACATTTTGTCTCTAATGCAGATGCTTAATACCACTACTTCCCTGAAAGCCCTGTAGCAGGTGTGAAGGGGGCAGTATTGTGTCCAGCTCCAGGGAAGAGGTGGAGCTACTGCTGAGCCAAAATCTGTCTGGCAATTGCCTGACAGTTTTCTTCCTCCATAAAAGAGGCTTCCGTTCTTCTCAGGGTGTTTTATACTTTTGGTGTGTGGTGTTTTTGAGCTTACACCTGATCACTGCGAGACTGCGAGACATCTCTTCCATTGTTCCACAGCCTTCCTGCACGTTCTGATTTGAAGAAGCCCTATGAGAGGAATTACCTCACGGCGTCTTCCCCAGGGTTTGAACTGAGGTGTGGGTAGCCAAGGAGGCTACAGGCTGCCAGAGAGGTGATTTCACAAGGACATTTGCACACACTCCTCGGTCACCTCATAAGTGAGATTAGCATGAGAACCCCAAACCAAACCCATGAGAATTTCTCCAAAAAATTCTTCTCCTTTGATTTGAATTTCTTTTTGAAAGCAATTTGCTTTTTGAAAGCATTTTGGCTGCTCCTTTGGACTATGCATTCCGACTCTCCCTGACTGGCCTTGAGGCTTGATACGTCTGACTCCTGTGCACCAAACTCTGGAATGCCTTAACCTTGCCCCTGCTCTCTCCTGCTAAGTATATTTGGAACTCTATTGTAAGACTCTGGACCGACTGACCAGGTTGCTCTCTTTTGCTATTTCCTGAACCTATCCAAGCCATGACCGGGCACTTGCCGGCCTGGGAGCTGGACAAATACAACAATAAAAACATCATTAAAATGTCACTACTAGAATTCAAAAATCAAATTTAAAAATGACAAATAACTAAGACCTGTTAAAAAGCTGACATAACTGCCCCTCCCCCATGTACTATTTAAAGCAGTTATTTAACGTTGAGGGCAGTCTTAACCTGTCTCCAAAAGGTTAGTAGAGTTGGCACCAGGTGGGCCTCAGTGGGGAGCTTGTTCCATAATTTGGGAGCTACCACAGAAAAGGCCCTCCCCCTTGTTGCCACTGACCGAGCCTCCCTCAGAGGTGTCAGTCAGAGGAAGGCCCCAAATGTTGAGCACAGTGTCCAGGTACATTGTGGTTGGGAGAGGCATTATGTCAAATATTGGGGTCCTAAGCCATTATAGGTTAAGACCAGCAGCTTGAATCGGGCTCGGAAGCATATAGGCAGCCAATGCAAGTGGGCCAGAACTGGTGTTATGTGTTCAGACCTTCTGGTCCTGATTATTAGTCTGGCTGTCATGTTTTGCACAAGCTGCAGCTTCTAAACAGTTTTAAGTGCAGCCCCACATAGAGTGCATTGCAGTAGCCTAGCTTAGACATTACCAGAGCATGGATTACTGAAACCAGGCTATCCTTGTCCAGATGGGCCACCAGCCAGAGCTGGTAGAAGACACTCCATGCCACTGAGGCCACTCGAGCTTCAAGTGACAAAGATGGCTCAAGGAAGACGCCCAAGCTACAAACCTGCTCCTTCAAGGGTAGTGCAACCCCATCCAGAACAGGTTGAACACCCTCCATCTGGTCAGGGCAACCACCGTAGAGTTGTGCACTTACTGCTGCGGTCACCTCGCGGGCCGCTCGGTGAGCATCCCCGCCACGCTATCCATTTCGTGCCCCCATGAGCGGCAGCTGAGGCGCTCGCCGAGGTGCTCGGTGGACTTCCAGGTCCCCAAAGCTATACTTCCGGGTCCCCGGCACTATGTTATTAACGTGAAAAACACGTAAAACGGCCACTTTTTTATTTATTTATTTATTATATTTATACCCCGCCTTTTTTCCTGCAAGGAACTCAAGGCAGCTTACATAATCCTCCTCCTCCTCTCCATTTGATCCTCACAACAACCCTGTGAGGTAGGTTAGGCTGAGAGGCAGTGACTGGCCCAAAGTCACCCAGTGAGTTTCATGGCCGAGCGGGGACTAGAACCCGGATCTCCTGAGTCCCAGTCCAACACTCTCAGCGCTTTGTTTTTCATGTTAAAAACAGCATACGTATTTTATGTAACAACATTTTGTAATACTATAAGCTTGCTATACTATAAGGAAAAGAAAAGCTTGTAGCTTTCATTCCCAGTAAAAAATATATAACCATTATCTCAGTGGTTGTGCTGCCAGCTCTCTAAGCGTGCAATGCCTTTCCTTATCCTCATCCATTAAACTCAAAATAAGGTGATTATACAAACATAACATTTTGCTTTTTTCTAAGTATTTCATTTGTATACACACACCCACTAACTTGTTCTATTTTCATTAATGGGAAAGTTGAGATCTGTAGGTTAATTGTAAAGAAACTGATGAAGTTGACCCATTGAGTTTGCGATGGTTGCGTGAAGGTCAAGGCACAATATGACAACTGATGCTCAAAAGATGCACCATTGGTTCTGAGAGTTAAAGATGTAGTAAATGGTTTAGAAAAAATAACATGAGATTACCCAAGCCCTCCAGGCAAAGTGGATCTTCTGGTTATCGTTTGCAAATTTCCACCATGTCACATCATTTAATGTCACATTCTCCTGGATTGTGTTAAGTCACGTCAAGTCATATCTTATAAAGCACAATTTAACATGAAAAGACATGATGTAGGCTGGTGAAAACTGGCAGAATAAAATTGTGCTGTATTTGTTAGTCTCTTTTTCATTGACTGCTTAGAAATACTGATCGATCAAGAAAAGTTGTGCAACCCCATCAAAAAGTTGAGAGTTGGTTCTGCTTTCCATTTAAGTTTTCAGATAGAGGATTTTTGAAAACACCAAGAATCCCAGTCCTAAAGTTTCCTGCACCAGCAAACAGGTGGGACAGGAAATATGAACCCTCTACCACATATTAGGACTCCATATTGATTATAGAAATTGTAATGCATTACAAGCATAGGGCAGTATCCAGCACTGCCATGGAACTAGCTAAAATAACTGCTAGCACAATGGGAGAGCAAGCAAACACATGTTAGCACAACTGGAACCTAGTCCAAATTAGCACTTTCTGAATGGGACAAGTTAGTGGAGCTTGTCAAAGGGAGCTCCACTGACTTGTCCCATACCTGACACACTAATTTGGGCTAATCTCTGGGATTGTGCTAGCAAGTGCTAGCTCCCCATTGCACTAGTGCTTACTTCTGCTAGTGCAGTGTGTCTAGCACTGATTAACTTCCAGCACTGGATACTGCCCATAAATTCCAGGTCCAATATTTAGAACTGAGGAAATACTTCTTGCTCTGTCAAAATTTTGCAAATATTTTAACTGTTTTTGGCTACAAATAAATATCAGTTCTTAAATTGTAACAAGAATATAAGTATTATTTAATAGCTCTTCGCTGCCCATCTATATTTTTCATCAATAAGTCCTAATGTCCCTGTTCTTGTTGTATCACTGCTTTACAACTTGACCTCTTGAAGATTTCCTGAGGTGTGATCCACATTACTTACCTTCAGTTTCTTTGATTTTCTTCCAATACATTTCAATAACATCCCTTCCAAGTTACACATTCCTTAATCATTATGTTTTTCATATTTATTGGAGCAATCTTCATGCCGTGTGAATGTTGTTGCTCAGCTGTGAATATGGGGAACATTGCAAGCAGTCTCAGGGTCTAGTGACACCCCCAGGTCTTCCTTAGCACACCCTGAAGACTTTGGTGCAGCAAACTGGTGACATCACCACCCCTTTGTGTCAGCATTGGACTTTGGGCATGTGAGACAAGGCTGGATTAGGTCTTGTTTCACATGCCCAAATACCTTCTTTAGTGCAACAAGGGAACTGTGATGTTAGCTACCTCTCATCACTCCAGGGGCCTTGGAGCATGACCAGGATTCCTTACATCACTGTAGACCTTTGGCCCACAATGCCAATCTCTCACCATGATGGAGCATGCATGTTATATAAAGCCCTATTCAGGCATTCACCTAAACACATGAGGCTGAACCGTAAGGGGGGGGGGGCATGGCATTCACACATGGCCCCAACATGTAAGCTCCTCTTTAGACTTTTGTGTTCAGCATGAAGATCTGAAAGGGTCTTCTATGTGCATTCATCTGAGTGTACTTTGATACCCTCATGTGATTAGAAACCCTGCCTTATCAAAGTTCTAAACTACGCAGAGGCTTTAAGTGTGTTTGGATGAACATACACACATGCTTAGAAACCCTCTTCAGAGCTTTGTGCTGAGTGTGTAAAGGTCTAAAGAAGATCCACCTGCAGTAGGATGTTAGGGAGGGGCTTGCATGCATACCCTGCCTCTGCATACCTTTAGCCCTCACCCATTCAGGCAAATGCCTGAACAAGCCTTAAGTGTTCCTTCAGTGGCCCCTACTCCTATCACTGGGATAGAAAATGAAATATATAACAACTCAATCCTTTAAAATGTTTACCCAGAAATTAGACTCATTCATGTAACTGTGACTTGCTTCCATGTGAACAAGTTTAATTTTACTGGGTATCTTGCATGTGATGTGAATTTTTATAATGTTGTGCCATGGCTTTTGAGATTAAAATACAAAGAAACATTGGAAGTTGTCTTATACCAAGTGAGACCATTGGTTGATCTAGCTCAGCATCATCTAGACCAGGAACGGGCCAAAAGTAGATCTTCAGACATTTTGGACTTCAGCTCACAACATTCCTGACCATTGGACATGGTGGCAGGGGCTTCTGGGAGTTGAAGTCCAAAACATCTGGATATCTATCTTCTGCCCACTCCTAGTCAATAGTGGCTCTCTAGATTTTCAGACAGGAGTCTTTCCTACTCCCACTTGGAGATGCCAGGAATTGAACCCAGGATCTTTTTTTGCATGAAAGACCTGTGCCCTACCACTAAACTACTTCTCCGAGTATCCCAAATATTATTTATTCTACTGACATGATAGTCAATGTAGCTTCTATTTTCAAATGGGACAAAGTATCTTATGTAGGTAATGTGCACAATATTACCATTTTTATTTTTGTAAAATCTATATTTTTGGAAAATTATCTACAAGAAAGCATTGTGATCCTAAGGCTAAATGTATAGGATTGAGCTGCATTATGAAACCGTAGTCCTGTTTTAAAGTAGAGATGGGGGGGGATTTTAATTTGGTCTGCATTTCTCAGCAAACTGACCTAACCTGCACTTCCTAGACTAATAAACAGATCGGGACACAGTTATCCTTCAGACTGTGCACTTCTACTAATTTTTCAATGCAGTTCTCAGTTCAAAAATTGCATACAAAAATGTGCATATTGGGGAAATTGTGTACAAAATACATATCTTAGGGGAAATTGTGTATGAAAATATTCTTTGTGCTTTTTTTTTTTTTAAGTGATACAGAAACAGGATGGAATGGGCATATGTATGACATATGACATTGACTGATTCCTTCTTCTTTTTAATACCTATTTTAAAGTCACCCCTTCTATCAGTGAAAATGTTTGAGGGACAAACAGACTAAGAGGGAAATGCCACTGTTGATTCTTATTTATATTGTTATTGCAGTCTATAGGGTGGCCCATCAACCTGGGGAATTTAGAAACATGGGTTTAATATAAAAAAGGAAAGCTGGTGAACCTTTGCTGAAGGAAGATTTTTTCCTGTACCAAGTTTAATAAAGAGTGTGGCTTGAACTGGGATTTGTGGAGGATGAGCAAATAGCTTTTTAACACTGTGAGATCCACTAGGCTTGAAGGTAACCCTCTTGAAAATCAATAAGTCATTTTTTAAAGAAATGAAAACAGGAATAATTCAGCATTTTTTTAAAAAAGCTTATCAGATGGGTTGGCTGAGCTTTACTTTTAGCACATCTGGTGGAGCTGTTAACTTTGAGAGTGGAAGCAAGGATGGATGGGTTCCAGCAAGAGCTATGCTACCCATTAGCTACATGAGACAGGAGTTTGGCAAGGCTATTGGTCTCATTAAGCTCAGCACAACCGTGTAGGAGATTTTTTTTTTTAAAGCCCTAGTTTTGAAACCAAAATAGTTTTCAAAAGCTCCTGGCTGTAAAACTTCTACTCTGAATTATTTTTCATTTGTCTTCATAGAAAATCCAGCCCTGTTCAAAAGCCAGTGCACCCCCTGTGAAGACAACAAGGATGATAAAGGGACTGGAAACAAGGCCCTATGAGGAGAGACTGAAAGAACTGGGCATGTTTAGCCTTCAGAAGAGGAGACTGAGGGGAGATATGATAGCACTCTTCCAGTACTTAAAGGGTTGTCACACAGAGGAGGGCCAGAATCTCTTCTCGATCATCCCAGTTTGCAGGACACGGAATAATGGGCTCAAGTTACAGGAACCCAGATTCTACCTAAACATCAGGAAAAATTTCCTGACTGTCAGAGCAATAAGACAATGGAACCAACTACCTAGGGAGGTGGTGAGCACTCCCACTCTGGAGGCATTCAAGGTGAAGCTGGACGGCCGTCTGTCAGGGATGCTTTGACCTGGATTCCTTAATTGAACAGGAGGTTGGACTTGATGGCCTTGTAGGCCCCTTCCAACTCTACTTTTCTATGATTCTATGATTCTATGATTCTTATCAATCAACTAGTCTCACAGCAAAAGGAAGGATAATATTCAGCAGAAATCTGATCTCCCTTCCCAAAAGAAAAGGAATGTGTTTTGCCATGTTTTTGGACATTCCAAACAGGAGTATAAAAAGTCAGAAATGTTTCTCCATTGTTATCTTCTAATGGGTTACAGGTTACATCGTAGAGAACTTCAGCTTTCTGGAGGTGCTAAAATTTGGCTTTTTGGATGATGTGAACAGCCCCATCATGGAGTCAACAAATGGATCTTCCACATGAATATGATCAAAGAATGAGCGCAATGGCAGCCTCCACACACTCCTGAGGCCAGGGTTCATCTGATTCAGTAGGCCCAATCCCCCTACATAGGGTGGCCAGTTACACATTGCCAAAAAAGAGGGCACAGGGCTGCACAAAAATTGCATATATAATTTATATGTATAATTACAAATGTAGAAATCATTACTATAATGTAAATAGAAATACAATACATATTGGGGAAGACTGTGACCAGGTTACCTGTGTGCCTGCTCAGTCTGCTGTCCAGGTGCTGACTGTTGAAAGGCAACTTCAAAGCCTCTACTCTCCCTTCTTATTTATTTATTTATTTATTTATTGTATTTCTAGATCGCCCATCTAGCCGGAACCCGGCTACTCTGGGTGATGTACAATGTGAAATAAAACAAGCAGAATAAAATACATTTAAAACAGTATAAAATTTTAAAATCCTAACCCACCCCACAATATAAAATGAAATAGAGCAGAATAAAATACAGTATGTCCTGAATTGGACAGGATAGCACTTCAAATAGAGGACACTTTCAAATAGAGGACTGTCCTTTGACAAACCTTCAAAAAGGGGACAGTTACTGTTTTGTGTTTGACTTCCAGGAGTGTACTGACCTTTTCAAAATCTAACATGAGAAACAGCACTTGGAGTTCTATGTATTTCTGTTACTGTATGTATGTATGTATTACTGTCAACAATGTTCATATTGATTTACAGAGTAGCGTAAGGAATAAGATAGGTCCCTGCCTCAAGGAGCGTACAATCTAAAGAATAGATAGACCTATTGGTCTCCCAAAACCTATTTAGGCAAGAAGGTTTCCCCAAAATTTTGAGTAAGGAGGCTCAAGGTGGAAGTGAACACAGCTAAACACCTGGGGAAAGGTGTGGATGTGTGTGATTTCAAGCAGAAAAGTGGCAGGGAGGAGGAGTTCTGAACCCTTCCGCTGCCCACCATGTTCCCTTAATTTCTCCTCTCCACAGCTGCTTTTCTCTGGGCTGGCTTATTTTCAGACTCAGACCCTGTCTGGGAGAAATGTCCCCGGGGAGAAGAGAGATTTGAGGATGAATGTGGCAAGGAGAGGAAGTGCATCCCTTCCTGCCTGCTGCTTTTCCAGTTGAAATCCTCCACTCACACTTTACAGGTGCTTTTGGTGAGCTGTGTTTGATACAGGCACAGCTGTAGCTTCAATGTACTGCTTCCCTTAGTTGTCTAGGGATGTGCGAGGATTTCATTTGGGGACTGGGAGGAAATCCAGTAGACTAGCCAGGCTTGACCCCACGAACTCTGTCCTGCTTACCTCTTCCCTGACGTCAACTTGCATTCTCCGAAGTTGAGCCAGGGAAGCGACTTCCGGGTTCCCAGTGGGCTGCTGTTTACGAAGCAAATGTCTTAAGATATACCCAAAGCGGTCGCAATTTGTGTAAATTGTGACCGCTTTTGACATAGCTTAAGGCATTTTCTATGGAAACAGTGGCCCACCGGGAACCCGAAAGTCCGGCTAGCGGTGTGGTGCACACCCACTTTTGGCCCAACTTGGAGGGAGCAGCAGTGGCGTCCGCCAAGCAAGAGGCAAGTCGGGTCCCAGAAGATCACCCATCCCTAGTTGTAGCATAAACAGATGTACCACATAGACTAGGTTTTCAAACTGAATGAATGAGCTAACCACATGCATACAACTAAGAGGTTCTGCAACAAAATCCCAGCTTCTAAACACGTGCCTAGATCTAACTCTTGGAGGCAAAGTTCAGCAGTAAGGTAATGGAATGCACACAGTCTCTTTCCGTGCCTTCTCATCACATTGTGTTTTAGTGGGGATGTACAGTAATTTTGTTTCATTTCATAAATCATCCAGATTTGTTCCATTTGCGACCCTGAATATGAATGGAAGCACATTTTTAAAAATGTGCACACACTCCAAAACCTGTGATTGTGTTTGAAAAATGTATATATATGTATTTTGAAAACTGTGTACTTTGAAAGGCACATTTTAAAAAAAATATGTATGTATTTTCATGCTTTAGTCAATGGGAGGAAAGTGCACACGTTTGAAAATATGCACAAAAATGTGAACTTTTCCTGTTCAAACGAACCAAAAAATAAGTCACAGACAAAAACGGGAGTGAGCCAAGCTGAGCTTTAGAGCAAAGTTCGGAGAATTTCAGCAAGCTTGAACATCCTGGTTCTCCCATCCCTAGGACAGACAGCGTATTTTAGTCTGAACTGTCAATCCTTTTACTCTTTATTTGTCAGAGTCTCAGTCTACCTTTAGTACTTTTTTTTTTAGAGTTGAGCAGTTACATGAGTGCACATGATCAAACAGAGTTTCATCATCAGGAGTTACTGCTTCTGTTTGAAAGGGGGGATCGTTTGAAAGGGGAGGATACCAGAGCATAATAAAAGAGTTTGCGATGACAGAGGAAGTTTAATAATGGTCAAATGTAAAGGACAAAGAGGGAGATAAAAGAAAACCATACTTTCCTTCCTATCCCCCCAGAGATTCTGAGTATATTAGATGGTTGTGGTAGTGCTGCATAAAGGGAGAGAGTTCATACACATTGTGTGCATGCATAGAAGGTTATTCCCAACAACATGTCTGAAAGTGAATAGATATAGAACTGGTTCATACAATTATTATTAGTTTTTTAGTCTCCATGCAAAAGCATTAGAAAGCAACAAAAGCTCAAGGTCACTTCACGCATGGTGCAAACAAAGCAGTGCATATTGTAACACGGGTGGGCAGAAGGTAGACCTCCAGATGTTTAGGATTTCAACTCCCATCAGCCTCTGCCAGCATGGCTGATGGTCAGGAAAGTTGGAAGTTGAAGTCCAAAACATCTGAAGACCTATCTTCTTCCCAGTCCTGTTATAACATGTACAAATAATGCAAGTATCTGTTTATCTAAGTATAATAAATGCATCTGGAAGATGGCTTCCAAACATAGAGTCATACAGATAGTAATATAGACAATTCTGTAACTTTCACACATAAGAATGTAGCACTTTTTTTTCAGCACTAGTTTTCTGGCAACACTAGTGCCAGAAAAATATCATTTGAGATATATCTGCCAGTAGGTCCATGCCTTGCCCAGGGTGTTCCCTATAACATGAGAGATTGACACATTTTCTTTTCAAACTGTCTATTCCTGCTTCAAGGATTCAAAGCCCAACTGTTCCCTAAAGCATGTACATGCAGGACACATAGATTTTTTTTGTAAAACATGTGGTTCTCTTCTTTTACAGGAAACATCACAGGTACATGTAGTATACCAGTGCATACTGAAACATTTCTGGGAAGTGTTTTTTTAGTCTGTGTTAGAACTGATTTGGATGAACAAAGGAAATATTGTTTCTGATTAAAAACTATAGATAGATAGATAGATAGATAGATAGATAGATATCATTTTAGGCTGCAGTCCTATGAACTAGGAGTAAGCCCTACTGAACATAAAAGGATTTACTTCTGAGTAAACTTGCATGGGATTGCATGTTGTTCTATAGCCCCATTCAACCAGCTTATGCAAAAGGCTTCTGTTAGTTTTAATAAACACAAGAAAAGCATTTCCTGGTGTATTATTGTAAGCCTGCAATATATTTTCTGACAATGTCACTTTAAACAGTCGATACAACCATCAAAAAATTCCAGTCTCTTTTCAAGACTGTTAAAGTTCTTCTTGACATAGCTATCATTCATGAATGCTTGAAAATGGCAGCTGATCTTCAGATCTGTGAATTTGTTATCATGCATCTGCAAAAGCCATATGAAATGAAGGGGTCATATCTTTAGCTGATATACATTCACAGTTTCATTGTTCCATTCTCTGGTAGCAGCTGAGGAGCTGATCAACAGTCTCTTGTTAGTGCACTAAATTAAGCACTAAAGCAGAATAATGATAAATAACTCTTTCATATGTCCACTATGAGCAATTCAGAGAAATTATACTTCAAATGCCAATCAGCATTGTTGAATACTGACATGACCACAATATAGGCATTTCTTTGCTAACTCCGTATTGTGTTTACTTGTTCTTTTTCAAAAATAGAAAATATCAGGATAATTACAAGATATCTTTGTGCACTTTAATTTGGTTTCAAAATTTCAGATGAGTGAAATGTTGGCAGTATTTATGTAAGAGCAATAGCACCATCCATCACAAATGTTTCTGAATAAAATGGAAACTTCAAGAGTAGCAGTGCCATTATGGAATGGGAGACACTACAGAAACATTCCATGGTGGGCATAATGCATTTGGACACAAGTATCTTATTCAGCAATATCAAATATTTATTATCTTAATCAGAGCTGAAATTAAATCTTGCAAAAGTCTGATATCCACAAAAATGAATTTGTCTCAGGTAATGTAAGGCTTTGGCCTTGGCAAAGGCATGAGCCAAAGGGCAAGAGCACAAGGGCTCCCATCCTGTGGCTCTCAGCCGAGCTGAGTTGCCAGCAGCAGACAGGAGCAGGGGCTAGAACATGAGATACAGTATCAGACTGAAGGGACACAGGCCATCCGGAGCAGTGGAGTCAAACTAAGTACATCTGGCCCCCTGTTCCCAAGGAACTGCCTCTGGATCAACCACTAGCGCACAAGCAGGAAGTATCGTAGGGATGTATGAGAAATTTGTTTCGGTTTTTGATCAGGATTTAGCTGGTTCTCACCTTCCAGACTGAACACAGACTCAGACGCAATCTGCTATCCCTACATTTCCGAGCTTGCAATGTGATTCACGGACGCCCCCCCCCAAAAAAATTGTTCAACAGCATGCGTACATTTGAAAAATGTGCATGAAAAAATGCATACTTTTCAAAAGTGTGCACAGATATGCCATTGCTTTAATAAATGGGACAAGAGTACATACATTTAGAAGATGCACACAATTGATGCATACATTTGAAAAAATACGTATGAAAATACACATGGATTTTCATGTGAAAAGAAAAAAAACAAAACTTGAATCTGATATGGACTCAAGTTGGAATAAGCTTTGAAATGGAATTCAGAGAACTTCAGCGAGCTTGAGTTTTTGCTGATTTGCACATTCCCAGGCATGAGTGGATGGAATGCTGAGGACTAGAGGAGAGATGGCCTAAGCATACAGAGTCTTTGACCAGCCCCTTTAAGGTAGGGGTGAGCCCGGCACTCGACTCGCGGGGCACTCGGCGAGCGCCCCCGCTATGGGAGCCAAGCCTCTGGCGAGCACCGCAGCCAGAGCTTGCCGGCCTTCCGTCCGGGTCCTGGCCTCTATGCCATTTACGTAGAAAATGGCATAGTATTAGTTAAAAACAGCTGTAATTCACAAAAATTGCAGCCATTTTTAATGAATACTACGCCATTTTCTACATAAACAGTGTATATTACGCCATTTTCTTCATAGAAAACGTAGTGCCCTGAACCCGGAAGTACCTTTCCCCGGCTTGGCTCGTGAGAACACGAGCCAAGCCGGGGAAAGGTAAGTCAAGTGGAGCTCAGGGGGTCAAGCCCAGTGAGTTCGCTAAGATTCCACCCCCATTTCGAGCTCCGCACACATCCCTATTGTGGGGTGGGCGAACTCACCTCAACCCGACTCTCCAGGTGCTTGCTGAGCACCCCCGCCATGCGATCCGTCCTGCGTAGTGGTGTCCACGTACTGCGCAGGCGCAGTACATGGCACGGGGGTCCAGCGTGCCTGCGCGGGGTCCCGTGGGCGTCGCGTCATTTCCGGTGTCGGAAGTGATGCAACGGGACCGGCACGGGCGGCGCGGGCGGCTCGCCATGGAGAGGCAAGCCACCGACGGAACCAGGTAGGCTCGTACAAGCCTCGTGTGGGTGTGAGCGGGCCGATTTTGGCCCGCTACGCCACATGAGATGAGATGGACATCACTAGTCCCGCGGTGCTCGGCAATGCGCTCGGCGGACTTCCAGGTCCCTGTCGTGTCGGTTCCGGGTCCCTGGTGCATCACTTCTGGGTCCCCAGCACTGTGTTTTTTTAATGTAAAAACCAAGGTAAACTACCTTAAGATGGCCGCAAATAGCAAATCGCGGCTGTTTTAAGGTGGGTTACCTTGGATTTTACGTAAAAAACGCAGTGCCGGGGACCTGGACATGAAGCACTGGGGACCCAGAAGTACCTTTCCCCGGCTCTTCCCACAGGGACTTGTGCCGAGCTGCGGAAAGGTAAGTCGTGCGGAGCTCAGGGGGTCGAGCTGGGCAACTTTGCCCCGCTTCCACACCCCCATCAAGTTCCGCGCGCATCCCTATCAGAAAGCTGTTACAGATGGAAAAGAGTTATCATACAGGCCTGTGGCTCACGCTGGCTCAGCTTGTCTGAGTGTGGAAAGCTAAGCAGGGTCAGGCCTGGTTATTACTTGGATGGGAGACCCCCTCCTCTAGTTTCCTGCGTTGAGCAGGGGGTTGGACTCGATAGCCTTGTAGGCTCCTTCCAACTCTATGATCTATGAATCTGCTCCCAATGTGGGAGACGAAGTAGGCGACTCGCCTGCGTGGCTTCTGAATATTTTGCCTCCCAGCGACCCGGATGCGCAAGGGCACTTTGAAGGGGAGGTAAAAAAATGTGCAAATGGCAGCTGAAATGTGCAAATGGGCCACTGAATCACGCCCACTTGGCTTGGCAAAGTCAAGTCGGGACCGAGGCTCACACACATAGTGAGATGAGGCTCGGGAAGTCAAGCCTGAGAAATTCGATGAGTTCCCACCCCCCCACCAAATTTCTCACACATCCCTAGAATTATGGGTGAGGGGTCTGACTAGGGATACATGAGAATCATGTTCTGAATGTGAATGCAAGCAGGAACACAATGCTTGAGAAATTTTCACAATTTCCCAAATGTGCATTCATGCTCGAAAGTGTGCACTCGCACAAGTGTGCACTTCCAAAAATGCACACATGCACAAAGGTGCATTATTTTGCCCCCAAATCCACATTTTCATGCTTTAGCCTATGGGGGAAAATGCATGTTTTCCCAATCAGAAAAAAAGATGCTCGCATTCAGGGATGTGAACAATGTCAACTGAGCTTTGAGGGGGAATTTGGAGAACCTCAACAGGCTCAAACATCACATGTTCACCCATCCCTAGACCTGGCACATATTACTGGGTGGGAGTGCTGGGCACTGTCAGTTTGACTTAGCTCTGACCACCTGGGTACTTGTTTCAGCACCAGTACCAACTGAAGGGAGGGGGAGGGGAGGGACTGTGGACTATAGTGATTCCATCCCCTCTCCAGGAATCCCTTCCACTCCAGTGCAGGATGTGAGGGCTTGCATCTAGTGTTGGGCCAGAATAGGGCTGCTGGTGGTGTACCACTCACTGTCTTGCCCAGTAGCAACCTCCGTATCTGAGGTAGTAGACATGTTCAAGGATTCTTCAACATCCATGCTGGAACCACCATGGACACCATGAAGACACAGGGATCTCTCAATATGTCCTTGGCCCAACACATAATGCAGGGCATACCATTGATTTGGTCTTTGTGGCAAGGCATGAATAGGGTGGTCTGTCTGAAATGGAGGGGAGGTGTCATTACCCTGTTGTTAGGTTGAGACAAACTCAGTGAGGTTTTGGAGTGATGTGGTTCACTCACCACTAGTTCTTTGGCAAACATAAATCTCTGTCTCTCTCAAAATGATTGGCCAAGTTTCCATTCTGAATGCAACCTATATCTGGTCAGCTTCCTCTAATTATCCAAGTCTGCTCCAGAAGTTTCAATGAAAATTGAAGAAGCAAGCAAGCAAAAGAAGCAAGTGAAACTTTTGAAAGAAACATATTGGTCTCTCATTTCTTCACTCCTCATGGTGCTCTTTAGTTCACTTCTTGGCTTCATTTAGAGTAACATACAGACCTGGAAAAAAATAATAAATATATTTTGGGTTGCTTTTCAAACTTCTGTAAAGAAAGAATTGAATTTGATGTAAGGTATGGATATGAAATACACTTTGAACTTCTTTTTAAATCTCTTATCTCACTCTTTCAATTTCATTTGTACCAGTTCTAATTTTATTTATTTATTTATTTATTATATTTATACCCCGCCTTTTTTCCTGCAAGGAACCCAAGGTGGCTTACATAATCCTCCTCTCCATTTTATCCTCACAACAACCGTATGAGGTAGGTTAGGCTGAGAGTCAGTGACTGGCCCAAAGTCACCCAGTGAGTTTCATGGCTGAGTGGGGACTAGAACCCGGATCTCCCAAGTCCCAGTTCAACACTCTCACTGCTACGCTGCACTGGCTTTGGACAATTGCATTGGACAATGGTATTGCAGGTAACAAGAACATGTAGCATTTGAAAGAATATAATAAAAGCCTATTTTCAGGAAGCTGCAGCACCTGGAGAGTACTGTGAAAATATGCATGAACCAACACAGTGTATCTTTTGAAATTGTGTTGTTTTTTCAAAAGAATATGTTATGTCAACAAAAGACTAATCTTTCCGGATACATGGACCAAGGAAAATCTATTATATTGGAGAACATTTATAACACCTTCACTATTCTCAAGTGAAAATATATTCCATCCAGTCCTTACAATTATTTATGTGAGTCAACATCTTAGAACAATTTGGGTACCTATCCCTATCAGATGGGCATTCACCCTACATTCAAGTCAAGCAAGAAGACAAAACAAATATACAGTGTTATATTCTAGCACATTTAGTGTTGCATTTCTGAAACCTACATTACAATGATCATTTTTTCAGTGTAACTGATGCAAAAAAAAAAAAAAGGTATGAGCACCAAGTTTTTGGCAAGTGTGTATTTTAAAAAAACAAAAATAAAATCAAATGGGAAGCAAGACACTGTTCACAAACGTGTCCACCTGAACCACTTGTGAAACTTTCTCACTGTTCTTATAAGATTCTGACAGCATGATATTGTACAGCTGCTCAGAAGAAAATGTGAGCAGCTGGGAATAAATAAATCATTTTCCTGGTTATGCAGTATACTAATTCTAAGGATAAGTATGGCACTACCTTGAATGCCTCTAAAGAGGAGAAGAGTGATGTAGAAAGCAGGGTGAGGCTTTGGTGGAGAGGAGACTTCTAGACCCTACCAACTTAGGACATGTATGTTCTGTAACCTTGTTCACATGACATACCCATCGATATGAATATATAGAAGGAGGAGCAGGATTACCCCTACTAGTCCCACTGCTGGCTTCCAGGCATTCTCCCAGAGCTCTAAACAGACAAATTGGGGCTGTAAAAGCAAAATATACCACTCACTCATCATGATTCCAGCCTGGGTTAAATTTCTACTTAGGTACATTCTGGTGATCCATCATGAGTGAGATTGTGAAGGATATCAAATCCAGCATTCTGTTTCAGGTGTGGGGGAATATTGAGAGATGTCTTTGGAGCTCTCTCAAACACAATGCCTTCCCCCACTCAGTTAAGTGGAGGAAACTAATCTAAATTGCATCCCCTTGCTTACATTTATATTTTCCCTCCAAGAAACATATTGCAGTCTGCATTCACAAGAGCTTAGGGTATGCATTGGAGAACACATGAGGCTCTCTGGACCAGGTGAATATGTTGTGGAATTCTGCTAGGAATATGGACAGCTTTTTAGAGTAGTAAGTAAGGTGTTTGTTTTCATATTCAATGTGTGGCCATCCAGTGTAACCAGTCATCATCAGAACAGTTTACTAAAAATACTTTTATTTTATAAAATTGCACAAAATGTTACACGTCACCATAGGTGAGTAAATGCTGCAGAAGAATGAAAAGGCCTAATATTTAAACCTTATTGCATGTTACTAGTAAAACCAAATATTTTCAAAGGATATTATTGTGTAGCAATTTAAGGTAGGAGCAGTATGAAACAGCTATGAAATGACTGGCACTCCGTAATTAATATATTTGAGCTGTCAGTCAGTTGAGCAGTATGAGAACAATTTCAAATTTGTTCACACAATGGCACATTTCTTGCCAATGGGGCAAGATGAGAGAAAGAAAATACATGGTCCAAAATGAAATTAACTCCTAGGGTTATTGGAGACACTGGGTGAAAAAGTCAACATTCTTAACCTAAAAAGATGTCTTCAGTTTCTCCAGTACTGAAGGAAGGAAGGAAGGAAGGAAGGAAGGAAGGAAGAAGAAGAAAGAAAGAAGGCAAATGAATCACAAATTAATGGATGAAATGAATGGTTCATCCAGCAATGAATGATGCATAAAGCCTATGGCTCCTGAGTAAACTTAACAGACAGGTCCTCTTATGGATCAGTACACAACACTACACATTTCCAAACTACAGTTCCCAAGATGCACTTTGATATTGTGCATGAGCAAAAACTTGTATACATGAAACGAGAGTTTGTATTAAAGGAGAATTCTTGTCCAAGCTAACATGGATGAATTCATTATTTCCCAAGCAAATAGTGAATTCACCTGCTGAGGTAAGTTCACCCATCACTAGTTAAAACAGGGGTTGAGTATGAGTTGAGTGTGGGCTGTCGTTGAACCGTGGGCTGTCATGTTGTCTGAACCAATCCATGGTAACAAGCCATGGTTTGTTAACCACAAACAACCCACAGTTCACAACCCAACAACAAACTATGGGTTCTCTTCATAGGTTGCCCATGGTTAAAATAAAATCAAATTGAATTTAACCCCTATAATGACAGCTATAGTGAAAATTTTGGGGAAATGCTTGTTTTGGGCATAAGGATTTTCTAATTATCTCTTTCCAGTGACCTGTACATTCACTATAGTAAATAATCATCTATATTATTGCCAGAAGTATTGCTCTCTAATGTGTCTGCATGGTGGGCTGCTTTTGCTGCTACTTGAAATAAGTATGGAATTTGTTAAGAGCAAATTAGAAAACATAATTTCACCAGAAAATAGTGCAAATAAATACATGCTCAAATCTAACATCTTCAGGATTGTAGTTCTTTTTTTGTGTGAGAGAGGAACACATCTCATAGTCCTATGGAGGAGTGGAATAACTTCCTCCTGGTTTATTGGTAATCTGTCATCATCAGCTTAACCGCAGTTTCTAAAGATTTGGGATTTCCCATAGATTGGCTCCTGGGATTTCTGCACAGCAAATATGCTCTCACACACAGTTCCTGCAGAACCGAGAAATGGACTACTTTCTCTTCCCCACCCCCTGAAGATGTACCCACCTGGCTTTTATCTTCTTCAGCTTAGTGACATTACTACCAAAGAGCAGTAGTAAAGTAACATTTTTTTAACTTAAAAAAAAGTATGTATTTTTTGTTTATTATGCTTTTATCCCACCTTTCTTCCAAGCAGCTCACACATGGTGTGTGTCCCTCCTTCTGTCTTCACAACAATACTGTGAGGTAGGTTAGTTCACGAGACAGTGACTGGCCTAATGTAATATAGTCAGTTTTGTGGCTGCTGGAAGATTTTCTATTGGTGGGTTTTTCTGGAACCCTTTCCCTGAACTCATTCTCTTACCATTGTCCCACTGATCAAATCCCTAAGTTCTTATTATGCTCCTGTTTTCCATTCATCATAAAGGAATGTATCTCTAAGGCCAGTTTTATACAGAATATGGACTTAAAGCCCATCAAGTTTGATTGTATTCCCCTTCCCCCATGCCTGGCTTACCTTGGCAGGGAAGGTTATTGCAGTGGGGAGGGGAAGGGGAGATAGATGGGGCCTTAGCATGCTTATGCATGCAAATTGGGGCTCAAGGGGTTATATTCGCCCATGGAGCCCCACCTCACAGCCTCTTCAGTCTTCTGGCTCCTTCCCTCCCTGTACTCAGTGCAGGCTTTGCTGGTTACCGTACCTTCTTGGGGCCGAGTAGGAATTTTTGGCCTATTGTCTGATTGGCTGTGGGTGGTAGGTCTTTTTTGCCTACTCTACATTGTAAACAGAGGTGGGTTAGCTGGTATATTAGGTTAATTGGATTGTAGATTGATTCAGTCACTTTTGTGTTGGCAGGTAGGTGAGGGCATATTGAGTTGGGTTAAGGTTGGTGAGCATCCGAAGGCACCTTTATGATGATTGGCAATGCCAGAGGCTTCACACTCAGGCCCAGTGGGGAGATATGGATCACCTTTGAGGCCAACTCACCTCACCCACTTGGAGTTTTGTGGCCCTGGGAGGGGATGACACAGGAAGGCCTCCCGACACCTGTATGGTGTAGACCTGAGGGGTGGCGATGTCACAGATGCCACTCTGAAGGGCTAGGATGTCTCACCCAATGCAATTACAGGATAGATGCCTGTATAGAATAGAGGCCCACAATGTGGCCCCACCCTTTGCAGATCTGTTTAATAAATGAAAGTGACCCAAGTTTACACCATTAACTCTGTGTCTCATCTCTTTATTCCCACCCCAGCCACAATTACCATAAACACTGGTCCATTTGCTTGTGACATTAACATACCAGTGACTGATGGCCCAGGTAGACACACCACTGGCATGCTAATGTTACATGTGAATAGGCCAATGCAAATGGTAGGTATATTTATTTAAATGTAAGAGCAGTCTATACCACAAAAGGGAGTCAGCTGAAGAGTAGTATCAGCCATGAAGACTGAATAACTGAGGTTTCCAGCTTGAAAGCTGGGTGAAAGGTGCCTTATTTACTGAGGGATATTCTTCCTGAGGCCTTTTTGTGCTTCCATTTTAGTACTACATTGCTAAGCTGATAGTGTGAGAAGTTGCCCTCGGGGATCCCAGAAGCAGAAAGTGCCCTAAGGGGAAAGTTCTTCATTCCGTTTTTGTGGGATGAAAGACAAGAATGAGTACAAGCTGTGTACAAATGTCATGTTTTCCCCTTAAAATAAACCACCTTAGGGTGCAAACCCATGTAGATGGTGGAAGAAGAGAAGAGGGTGGAAGGATAAAAGGATAAAAAGCAATCTCCAAAATAAGGCAGGCAAGATTCTGAAAGAATAAGTGACTCTTGTGGGCACAGGAGGGCCCATTCTGACACCAACAGTCTATGTTATACCATGGAAAGAATAGGGTGAACATCTGGTCTCCTGGCTCATCCAACATTCATCCATAAAACTGATCTGGAAGGGGTAGAGGGATGTCTCTCAAAATTGTTTGGAGCTCTCCACTGCAGCCTGCCCTATTTCTTGAGAACCATTGTGGCAAGACCATATCTACTGCATTTTCAAAAACAGAAATAGGTTTGAGGTCTCCCCCCACCACAGCACAAACACCCCCTATGGAAAGCTAGGGCATTTCTTGAACTATTACAATTGACTGGATGACGGTCTTAAAAAGTTATTGAATTACAAACAGGACAATCACTGAGCTGAATGTATGGTCTCGCTTCACTCGACCAATTAAAAAGACAACTGCTGACATGAAATACATGTTTTGAGAACCACACGCTCCCTAGCCTGGGGAAGAAAAATCAATAATGTAGCAAAACGGGATTACCGTAAGTAAAATCACAAGTGCCAAACTTTGATTAATTGGAGGCATACTACTGGCACACAAAATTCTGTCCATTCCTAATGTCCCTGATGGATAGATGGATAAAGGAGCTACAATACTATACTATTTTATCTTTGAACAGAGGAATGAGTTTAAATAAAGCAGGCTCTTCAACTTTTTTTTTAACTGCTGTGCCTGTCATTCACTTGTCTTTGAAACAATAAATGAGTTCATTGGTGGGCAGAAGTATATTCATTAACATGTCTATCTCTGTACTACCTTGGGATATGAGTGTTAAAAGGAGGGAGCTATTGGTTTTCTGATTTTGTCCATGGTTTTTAGGCTGCTTTGCTTTTACTTTTTTTTTGACAAGTGACACAGAAGAGTGTTTTGGGCCTGATGTGACCCAGAAAGCAAAAGGGGTGTGTTTATTTATTTATTTTATTATATTTGTTAATCGCCCAACTGGCTGGTCACCTGAGTGTGTGGGCATTCTAATTATCTATCAAATTATCTAACTATCTAATCACCTACATTATGCAGCATCAAAAGTTTGCCTTCCCCAAGCTGGTGCCCTCCATTTGTTTTGGACCACAACTCCCAGCATTCCTGACCATTTGTCATGAGGGCTGGAACTGATAGAAGTTGAAGACTGAAATATCTGGAGGGCACCAGCTTGGGGAAGGGTAACTTAGGGAGCAATCCTATAGCATCTTTAGACAGAAAAAAATGTCCTACAATTCCCAGCATGCCCCAGCCAGTCCTGGTTTACTCTCAGACAGTGCATTCTACATTTCACCGTCTTTGCGTTATGTGATGCAGGACAGGAGAACATTTCTCCCTCTAAAGTAACACAGAAAGATCTGACCGTGACCAAGGAAAGAAAGACAAGGCCAAAAAATCTCACTTGAAGCTGGATGGGCTTAGTTGCATTTACAGGATTAGAAGGATTATCTGTAAGAGTCATCAAGTTGAAAATGTCTCCCTATCCACTTCTCTACACACTGCATAATTTTGTACACCTCTATCATGTCTTCCCTTACTCACCTTTTCCCTAAGCTAAACAGTCCCAGCTATTGTAACCTTTCCTTAGAAGGGAGTTGTTCCAGCCTCTTGATCATTTTAGTTGCCCTTTTGTGCACTTTTTCCAACTCCACAATATTCTTTATGAGGTGTGGTGACCAGAACTGTATCCACAGTAGTCCAAGTCTGGTCACACCATAGATTTGTACAAGGCAGTATGAGCAGCCGTACATATTCCAGCTCCTTTATCTACAGTGAGCATGGCAAATTCTTTCCAACATGGCATTTGATGCAAAAGTCTCAGCCCTCCCCATGCACCATTCTTGCCTCTTTCACCTGAATCCTATCCACTCAGTATTAACTTACAGCAGGACTCACTTGTGCAGCTTTCATTCTAGTGTACCCCCAGAGTTACTTGTAACGGCAACAAAATGGTGAAGGTGTGGCATCGGTAAGCTCCATATAATTTCAGTAGCAGATCAGGATTTGGCCTCAAGCCCGCCCCCCTCAAATAAATTCCCAGATTTGACTCAACAACAAGGGGGAAATATTTCAGCTGGAGCGGCTGGGGGAGAGTGGGATACAGCTGGCAGTGATCAACATTTTGGCTTGCACATGGAAGCAAACCTCAAGGCTAGAAAAGTGACTTTGGCCTAAATCTTGCACATAGCAGCTATCCATGTGTAAATTGCAGTGAATCAAAGTTGCTTCTGGACACAGAAAAGTGGATTTCCTCCATCAGTGCACTGAACCAAATGAAAAACTAGTTAGTAACTAAAACCTCAAGAGTAAAGCCACAGGGCAAGGAGTTTGAATTGTCTTGTTGAATTTGGCTGTGCTGGTTGGAGTATCAAGGAACTTATAATTTCAAGCAAATTATCATTGCAGCACATTAGTAAAAGCAATTGAGCAAATGAGCTAGCATTAAAAAAAACACCAAAGGAACAATAAACTAGTGAAGTGCTCGCTATACTTCATGTGTTGGTTTATCTTTTTTTTTTTGTTTAAAATGTGGAAAGAGCAATGAAAGAACCAATTCTAGGAAACAGAGCTAGATATTTGTACATAGAGGAGCTCTAGAGCAGGGCTCTCCAACCTTGGGTCCCCAGATGTTGCTGGACTACAGCTCCCAGACTCCCTTGCCATTAGCCATGCTGGCTGGGTATGCTGGGAGCTGTAGGCCAGCAACATCTGGGGACCCAAGGTTGGAGAGCCCTGCTCTAGAGGGTAACTGACAGTGTTAAAATTATCCAGAGGCCAGAAGTGATTAATCCTGTAGTATCTTCAGGGGTGAAAAATGAGCTTTAAATATTGAAGTTGTTTATCTCTTTTCATAGTCAGCACCAAGCTTTATAAATTGCTATTTAAGTATTTGTCAACTTGTACAACTGTTCCCCTACAGAATCTAGGGGGAAAGGCTGGGGTTGAGATCTCATATTCAGACCTTTTTAGGGTGGAATAACATGTTTGAAACCAAAAAAATATGGTAACTCCATTATGGTTCTCCCCCTCCATAATGTCTAGTTCAACATTATGTCCTAACGTCATTATGATGTCATTTCCTTGTCCCAGTCTGCAGCTAATGATCATATAACATCAGGATATAGGGTATGTTGCACATAATATGGAAGAAAAAAGGGGCTCTCAGTGCCATCTGGAAAGATTTGGCAAGTGAACATGAGATAAAAGGTACTGAATTCAGTTTTAGTCAAGCTTAGAGTGGCCCCATTGAGATCAATCTGGCTTAAGGCTAACTTTAGGCCCATTGATTTCAATGGGCCTACTCTAAGCATGATTAAATCTGGATCCAACACAGTGTCTTTTATGTGGTGGTGGTGGTGGTGGCGGTGGCGGCGGCGGCTATAACTCCAGAATACTCTTCCAATTGAAATCCATTAGGCTCCCTCTTTGTGTCTGTTTTGCAAGAAATCAAAAACACTTTTATTTCAATAGTTTGTTTAATGCGTAATACCTAGTTTTATTGAAGCCAGTTTTTAGCTAACAGCTCAGTCTTCCTGCTGATTAAGTATACTACTAATACCTTGTTTCTAGAAACTTCCATGTTGCCTGGATGAGATATGTCAAGTAAAAGCTTGGATATATAGAACAATAAAGCAGATACTCATGGGATCTTTTGTATACACTTTTGGTGTATACAACAGGTGTGGTTTCCACTCCTATGCAATGCCAATGGGATCTCCAGAATATGCAGTGGCCTTCTTCCTGTCCAGTCCCTAGCCCAGTTCATTTCAGTTCATTTTTTACCAGGGTTTACTCAGTTTACACCTTTTGGATCGAACACAGACTCAGACACAATCTGCAGTAGAAGCTTGCAATGTCATCCCTGCGCACACACGCACCCAAAAGCGTGTTCAACAGCATGCCTACATTTAAAAAGTGTGCATGAAAAAATGAGTACTTTTGAAAAATACACAGAAATACACTTTAATCAATGGGAGAAGAATGCGTACATTTCAAAGATGTGCACAATTGAGGTGTACATTTGGAAAAATACACATGAAAATAAATGCGGATTTTCATGCGAAAAGGGGGGGGAAAGCTCACAATCTGATACAGACCTCAGTCGGAACAAGCTTCAAAGTGGAATTCAGAGAACTTTGGTGAGCTTGTTTTGCTGATTTGCACATCCTTAATTATCATCCCAAATAGAGCCCTCACCTCTCTATCCAACTGCTTATACCCTCCTATCTTCCTATTTGTAGGCACCTCTCCTCTTCCTTCCCCCATCTAAAACTCTGATATGTCTTTCTGTCTATGTTAGTCCTTCTCTCCAGTCCCAAACTCCTTCACTAACTAAATACTTGCTGGTCCTATCTGAATGCTGCCTAAGCGTACACTCAGGGGATGAGAAATTATGTCTGCACTTAGTACCCCAAAAATATTTCTACTAGCCAGTAGGAGTATAGTAAAAATGCCTCTGAACACATGTAGGGGGCCTTTCCCTTTCCACCCAGCAAATGGCAGTCTGCCCCTCTCACAGAATTAAGGAGAAGGGATAATAGTGAAGGTGATATTGTTCCCCATAAGGCTGAGTCTGCAGGTCTTTTTCTGAAAATTAAACATTGTCCCCACTTCCCTGGCAAGTCCCAGCACAGCCCAAGAAGCATCTGTTTTCAAAACTAGGGTTAAAACAGTTGGAGGCACAGTCTTTCCCTCTCTCCCAAAGAAATCCACTCCAGACTATTCTTCCTTCTCTGTAATAGCTCCCTTTCACATCCAGCTATTGTTGTTTTGTTTTGTTTCTGATCTTAATCAGCCTCCAGAGTTCAAAACAAAGGAAATTCATCTTTTTTAAAAAATTGAGTGGGAGGTATTTGGAAGGAATGTATGTTCAGGGTGGTGGGTGGAAGCTTGGGCTGCAAAGGTCTTTTAGCAGCAGCTGCTACTGAGTTCCAGTAGGAGGATCATGCTGGGGGATGGAATCAAAAGAGACGGTGCAGGTAGGGGTGTACCAAAACAGGGAAATCCAGCTCATTTGAGTTTTTGTATGTAACCTTTCCTAATGTGTGCATATTGGTGCACATTTTTTTAATGGTCAATTGCATTGCAATTGAGAAGTGTGGAGATGTGTGAAAATGGAAGAATAATTACATTCTGGTTCATCTTCTGATGATCAGAAGAGGGCCGAGTTGAGGTTTTTTCATGGATTTCAGTTTGTAAGACGGACCACAATTTGTGTATTATTATTTTTCAAACCACCAATAGAACTTTTGAAAACCAGCACCGAAAAACATGTGGCTTAGCACTATTTGTGCAAGTCACAATAGTCGCATTAAAGCCATGTGTTTTTCTGGTTCTGGTTTGCAAAAATTCTATTGGCAGTTTGAAAAAAATAATACACAAACTGAGGTCCACCTTGCAGACAGAAGTCCATGAGCTGGTTCGACTTGTGCTGCAGTGAGTTTACGCCAGCATGTGCGCAGCGAATTGGAATCCGGAGGGCTGAACCAAGGAAATCCAACAGATCCCCCTGCGCAAACGGATTCTATGTGTCGGGAAAGCAGTTTTGCACATAGAGAGGGACAGAGACTAAAATACAATACTGACCAGCAGCAGAGAGAGAGAGAGAGAGAGAGAGAGAGAGAGAGATTGATCTCACCAGTCAGATCTGTGGTATTTCCATAAAGGGAAGGGAGGGGAAAGGGAAGAAACACTTGCCGAATCCATTCAAAACTATAAAACTCCCCACCCCACCCCTCTCTCATACACACACACCTACTCCAGGTTTTTCTGTCAGGCTAATTTAGCTGCTGTAATGCAACCTCCCTCACCAAGAACAAAGACTTTCTAGCCCCTGGCCTGTTGGTGAGTGGGATTCTTGAAGGTTGTGTATACTCTTTCTATGTTTGTAATAAACCATGTTTGATTTATGGATGGACAGATCTGTCAAGCTCAATTCCATCAAGGTTCTTGTTTTTCCACTACGACCAAGCTAGTTCCCTCTAAATTCCTGCATTTCCCCCCCGGAATTTTTGCTACATATTTTTCTGCACATCTTGCAAATGTGTGCAATTTTGTACACATGCATCCATTGACTAAAGTGTGTTTCTACCCATCTTAGAAATGTACACATGTTAATGGATGCATTTTGTTTGTTTGTTTTGCTTCATGGAATGAAGTGCAAGCTCTGAAATGTATGGATTCCCAACCACAAATGGCATTTTGGTCTGCATTCATTTCCAAGAGGATAAATCCATAAAAACAACAACCCTTGATGGAGCAAATTTCTCAACCATTCCCTAGTTTGCTTATGCTATTCTCTGTCTCTGGTCTGAATGCTAATTCCCCACTTTAGAAAGCACAGTTGTATGTCTATTGCTTATCCTCTCTTGGGCTTCCCAATTCCTGCCAATGCACACAACATTTGTGTGCATCTTAATAAAAATCACATCTTAATTAAAAAAAAATATCAACCTAATTCGCACTAATATGTGAACCAGAATGTAATTATTGTTCTATTTTCACACTTCTCCACATTTTGCAATGCAATTGACCAATATGCATACATTAGGAAAGGTTGCATACAAAAAATGCATATATTAGGGAAGGTTATGTGCAAAAAAGGTATATACAGGGAGGTGCTTACAAAAATGCATATTAGGGGAAATTGCATACAAAAATGTATACGAATTTAATTTTCAGGAGCAGAAATATGTGTGCCGAAATTCATACTAATATTTGCATAGATTTTTTTCCTTCTTTGAAGCAAATGTATGTGGAAACAGGATGGGATGAACTTGTTCTTGAAAAAATAAAGTGAATGTAATAAAAAGCAAAACAGGAACATTCATCCATCCCTAATTAGCATAACACAATCAAGAAGCAACTAACCTACAGTGAAATTAAAATCTTACAGTCAATGCTTGGAAAAGTAGTGTGTGCACAAGCTACTGTATGTTCTATGCTGGATTCCCCCTCCCTTTTAAAGCTATGTTTTTTATGCTGCATTTTTAATTTTGTCAATATTGTAATCCTATCAAACATTTCCCCTTATAATTTACTGATTAAATACTTGTGTGCAATCCTTATACTTCTAAGGTAGCTATTTACTTTCCATGGTATTTCAGTGCTTGAGCACTAGAAATGTATACAGATGAAAAAGAGCTTTGGTGCCAAAATTACCTAGGCTGTAGGTGATATGTGCAATATTAATAGCATAGCTTTTGTCGTAATATTTTATACTGAATAGTGTAATAAAAAGTAGCTGGCATCATCAAGTCTGAGAGTTATTGTGAGCATGAAGTGAGTTTTGAAACCTCAAGATAGAGGGTAACCACAATTCCATTAAAGTGGGGAATTGAGTCAAAGATGTTCCCATTACAACTGCACTGATATAACAAAATGAAATATGGTCCTATTTCCACACATCACTCCCATGATGAATGACAATATAAACTAACATTCACCCTGGGGGAAAAATGAAAGGAAATTTAGGTTTTTTGCTACATAGGACTTGCAAGCAAGCACCAGGAATCTCTGACATAAAGTTTAAAAATAAAGAGAAGTGTTTTCTAGGGGTTCTAAATTAATTTAAATGTAAACTAACATCAGTCTTAAAATATGCTTACTTAAAAGTAAGTCCTACTGAAATAAGTGGTATTTACTGCAGACTAAACATGGTTAGGAATGAAATGAATTGTGGAGGAAATTCAGATCAAGCCTGTATGTGAATGAGGAGGATACAACGAAACTGGGAGGTATGGATAAGACATATGGTCTTTCAGTACATACGTAGCCATTCCTATCCATAATTCTTCTTTTCCTTATAGCTCTTCTTCTCAGACAGGAAGCTGAACTTGAGACCTATTGACTTTTCCAGGATCATTCAGTCAATCTATTGATGAGCTTAGCAGATGCAGTGCTCTATACCCCACGTTACTGTGGTGAGGGTGAGGCAGGGGGTGGGAGAGAATCCTGCTTCCTTCTCACAGCCTGAAGTGGGCAAGTGGACTGGGGGGGGGGGGTAGTCCTACATCTGCCACAGGCAGAGGTGGGGCAGACACAAGGATATGGATGCACGTAGCAACTCCATGCAATCTAGTGTGGGGGTGGGGCAGAAATCCCCCACACCATCCTGCCAGCCCCATTTCAGCTTGTCTTAACACCCACCCTTCCACACCTAATGAGGACTCAGGGCATGTGCAGTCAGATTTTTCTTCCACTTCTGGATCAGATGTACTCTACACTGTTCCTAGGGCAGTGTTTCTCAACCTTGGGTCCCCAGATGTTTTTGGCCTACAACTCCCAGCATGCCCCAGCCAGCGTCGCTGGCTGGGGCATGCTGGGAGTTGTAGGCCAAAAACATCTGGGGACCCAAGGTTGAGAAACACTGTCCTAGGGGAATTCAGGGATTAATTAGAGGTAGTGCCACGTAATTAAATAGGCTTGTCAGGGCAGTGCAGGAAAATAGATTACGAACTGAATCACTGGCGAGCACCTAAAGCACAAAAGCAGATTCCCTAACCTTACCACTCAGAGCTTTGGGATCTAGTGGTGGAGAAAGAAACCCCTTTGGGCTTCCTTGGATCACACATCCTTTATTACACAGTAATGCACTCAAAGTGGGGTTGCTTGTAATGATAGTTCAGAAATTGCAGTTGGTAAAGAATGTGATAGTAAGAAGGGGCTCAGCACTGGAACAGACTGCACCAGTTCTGCACCAGTTTCACTGGCTGTCTATTTGTTCCTGGGCCCAATTTAAAGTGCTGGCAAATGGTTTCGGACCAGGTTATATATATATACAAGTCTGCCCAGGTTTTACAATCAGCTACTAAGGCCCTGCTCTCTGGCCCATCGGTGAGAGATGTTAGGTTGACAAGTACCAGGGACAAAGCTTATCCATACCTATAGAACTCTCACCCCCAAGAAATGTGTGTGGCCCCA